>ML675603.1:49262765-49361967 GCA_007922155.1 Mesoclemmys tuberculata
CACCACCACCCGCGGCACACCAAGCCCAACAACTGAAGGTAGACCAAAGTGTTACAGCCCTGGGGAGATGAGACAACAATTTTGCTAGTATTGCCATTAAATTAACAAATGGTTAGCGAGCATAAAAGCATTTTTAAAATCTCAAAGGGGTGAATACAGCTTTCCATAACAATTCAGGAAATCCTTTTAGCTGAAGGATGTGCCGAGTTAGGGCATGCCCACACTTCACCCAAAGTTGTGACTGTCCCACAGGTAGACAAACCTGAGCTAGTTTTGATCTAATTAGTTCAAACAACAGTAGTAATGAAGCCACAACAGCATAGACAGAAGCATGGGCTAGCTGCTCAAGTACATACCCAAGGTGTCCGGTGGGCTTGTCCAGCCCACACTGCCACCAGTGCTGCCACGGATTCACTTGCTATTGTTATTCAAGCAAGACCAAAGCTAGCTAGGGAATGTCTACGTGCACTGCAATCACACCTCTCATTGCAGCATAGACAAACTCTATTAGGAGAAGGCCAGAAGGGACCAACAGATCAGATATTTTTGGGGAGGAAACACTGTATGCTCCATACTCAAAACACTGATTCAACTCTTAGTTAAGTTCCAAACTCGTCAACCACAACTGATGCCCCACTCATGGCATTGCTACACCATTCAGGGCTTCTGTTCAACTTACTTGCTCAACCTCTCTGTGAGATGTAGTGCATATACCTGATAAGCAGAGTGAAATATGGGAACATATTTCTCAATGTTTGGCCCAGCTCTGTGTGAGAGACTATCAAATTAACATTTTCTTCACTATTATTTTATGCTTGCTCTTTGAAGAATACAGTGGGGTGAAAGATTCCACCAGCGTTAATTACTTCTCTCGCTTCCCAGTATTTTAGAAAGACATCCAGCCACAGACACATCCTGTAGCTTACAGTAAGTGAGAATTTACGCCTTTGGAATCTGCATTGTTTCTGTGGTTTTCTCTCTCTCTCCATCAAATTCCTCTCTTAGAAACTGGAAGTGTCATCTACAGATAATGCCGCAAGTGCTGAGACGAAAATTACCCCTCTGCTCTGCTAAAGAAAAAAAATATATATAATTCAATCTGAACCAAACATGACCATAACCAGCAGCAACCCCCAGTGGATATTCATGGTGAAGGACATTCATCAAAGAAGCAACAGTGAAGTACATGAACAGATTGTTTTCATGACGCATCTTTTCCTGGCACCAAAAGTAAGAAGTCTTCATCAGATTGTGGAACTATTTGTTTTAAACTGCAGCTAAAGTAGTTAAATTGAGTTTAAAGAGATAGGTCAAAAAAGAAAGAAAAAAAAGGCCCTGTGTGTTTGATTTGTAGGGTTAGCATAGTAAGGGGTAAACATAAAGACCATTTGTCAACCAGCATGTGGAATCACTTACATAAGATCCAGTCATCTACCCTAAATGGGAAGCACTACCCTCACACTTTCTGAATTACACTCAAATAGCAAAAGCATGCACAAGGAGGAAATAGCAGAAAAAATATACCTGCTCCTCTTTCATCAACTCCTACATTTACACCTCCAGCAGAACACAAAGCTTCCATAGTTACACATCCACAAGAGAGAGTCAGGAGTCAGACTAAGAAACACCTATCTCTGTACAACAGTTGTTTCAGTGTCAGGGAACAGCAAGTTCCTCTTTCTCTGTTGACAGAAAACTGACTGACCTCTCATGATGGAAGTGATAGCCAGAAATTTGCCAGCCATTTTCTTTTGGCTGACAATTTTGTTTCCAGACATTGTCTGCAATAACTGACAATACAGTCTTACTGCTTTGAACTACTTTCAGCTGCAGTCAGTTCCCAATCATGTAGCAGAGATTAGAGAAATTAAGTCCAATCTTTCACCGCTAGTTGAAAAGGGGTTTGTTGCTGACAACTAGAGAATATTAATATAGATACTTCATAGCTGTCCCTAAATAGGATGCTATCAGAAACAGATATCCAGGACTCTTACGTAGGGGAAATAAGGGAGGATTCAGTTCCTGTCAGGAAAAGATTTGATACATGAAATTATTTTAATATATCTAAGAAGAGAACAGAAAGGAAGGCAAATTTGCTCTTAGTTGTTCACTATTTGAGCCTGTCAGATGTGTTTGGTTATATCTCAATGTTGAAAGTATTGCTACATGTCTCTGAATATACACACACTTGCACGCATGCACACACGCACACACTTACTTCTCGTAAAACACTTCCTATTACAGACTTCAGGATTGTTGATCACTAAATCCCATTGTAATAACCCCTTGCATATGGAACCCACTGGGCTCGGTGAATGTATTGTGTGTTCCCTTCTAATGGCCCAGCTAAATAATAAGGGAAGTACCTACTATTGCTACCAGCTAACAGAATTACTCTTTGAGCTCAAATGTTAGAGGCCTTTCTTTTCAGTGCTGAAGGTCCAGGTTTCAATCCCCCTTGATGACCCAGGGTGGGTACCATTACTGACCATCTATTTATAGTGTGCACAGTTTATAAGCATGGTGATATATAATGCATGTAACCACATTGGATGCTCCCTGAATAGCTTAAAAGTATGATTTTCACTAACAGTCAAATTCTTGTAAATCACAACATATTGTCATGCCCTGCAAGTACAGCAAGCCTCATTTGCCCACATTCTGCCTGGGTATTCAGTCAAGTGAAACAGAAACAAAGATGATGCAGACTTCCTACAAAGCCACTCAAAGACGATGTCATGTCCTAGGATTTAACACCAGTCATTTAAAGCACATGCAGTGACAGATATATACCTTCAAATAAGATCTATTGAACACTGCAGCATCTATGTTGGCATAAGACATTAAATGGGTTGCTTATTTCCTGATACTTTTAGATGAGACATCCAGGGAGCCCAAGAACTAAAAACAAGAGTCTGCAGCCGTATCACAGTGGATCAGTTCTGTCCATAAAATCCAGGGTGTTTTTAACAGAACACCACCTGTAGTTTGAATGTATTTTTGAAGCTCAAATGCTATGTTACCGTCACATTGCCTGACCCTGTTATTTACAATCTTTGCCTTAACTGGTGGATTTTTTACCCTGTCACATGAGACCAAGAAATGATGAGATAGTAAATCAGGGAGCTAAACAAAAGCAGCAAGAAATGGTTGACTTTTTGGGAAAGACACTGAAGTCAACTCATGTTTGCATCAGAACAACTCAATTAAAGCCTATTTCAACCATTTAAAATGATTCAATATGCTATGTCATCAGTTTTGCTGATCATATTAGTGTAGCAACGCTTGTCTCCCCCTCCCATTTCATTGCATTTTTGGCATTACCCCATCACTGTATCACATACAATATTAGATTGTGAGCAATTTGGGGAAGAGATTTTTTTTAAGTTCCAACAAGTGCCCCGTACAACTTTGGCTGCTATAAAATTAAAAACACAGTACTTTTATGTTATTCAACTCATCCATTGAAAAATGGATTTTTTTCTTTATTGGTGAGATTTTATTGTGCTTACTCACTCAGTGTTCAGCATCTCTGCTCCCACAGCATATTAATGCTAACTATGATGGCAATTTTTGTAATGTGAAGTAGGAACTGGACAGATTCCACCACCTTACTGCATTCAGGGTTTTGAACAGCAACCCAAATAGTAATGACTTTTGGCTGCTGTTCATCTGAACTAGTGATGTAGAGAAGAAAAGGCTTTTTGTCATCAAGTCCCCCACCACTAAGTTCTTAATTTAATTTTCCAAAACAATGTGTGTCCTTCCAAACACAACTTCATATCTGTACAGAGTCACAGGACATTCTCCTACTACTAATACAAGCTTAAGGACAGGTGATGCAGTAAACAAAGGGACAGCCTCCTGTAGCAAACTCATTGAGTTCTGTTTTAATATTAACATAAGTTTCCTTTTTGTTACTCCTTCTCTATGCCAGTAAAAAAGATAAACAAAAATTCAAAACACAATAAGCAAGTTAAAAATACAATAAATAAACTTGTTTGCATACAAAAAAAGTACTTAATTTATCTATATAATTGCAGTAAAATTCTTTTAATTACTGAATAGTTTTTAAACACTATCTTTTAATATCCTCAAACCCATTTATATATTTGGACAAATTCATCTTTAGTGCTACTCTCCTGTTGTTATGGAATTACATCAGGGATGTATTTGTCCCCTGTTGTTTTCCTTCAGAGGTATTTTATATCTGGACATATGAGGTCATAAAATGGTGTATAGGTCTTAAGTTGTCACTCACTACTACTTAGTGGTATATCAGTGCACATCCTCAAAGCACGCTGTAAATGTTAGTCCTCACAGCATCACTATGTAGTAGGTATATGTTACAGTCTTAACACCACATTACAGCTGAGGCTGGGAGATTAAGTGAATTACTCAAGGTCACAGAGGAAATCAGTTCTACTCTTTCTACATGTGTATATAATGCTCATTGCACAGGGTTTGACCCCATTGTAGCAGGGCATATTCTATTCCCACCTTTTAGCACTACAGAAAGCTGCTCAGACTCCACTGTTGGGTGAGCACACTCTCTCATTTATTTATGTTCCCTCACCAACACCTTTACCAGTCCATGCAGCAACTTTATTTACCACATCTCCTATAACCTCAGCCCTTCCACCAGGGCCAACAAGAGAAGGCAGCAGTCTTTCTTCCCCAGTGATTACTCTGTTCTTGAGCTCAGCTAGCCCTGTTCCTTTCAGTTGGGCTTGCTTCCTGTGCCTTTTTAATCAGTCCTCAGTTGATGGGCTAATTAACTCTTTAGCTCACCCAGCCTGCTATCCTGATCAGCTAATTACATTTCATTCCCCAGTCAGCCCTCTCTGAGGAAGCTAATTCGTATGCAGGCTCCAGCTGTTAACTCCTTGCCCTCTGTCACAACCATGATTTAAAAATGGATTTTTAATCCTCATATTACCTTAGTGAAGCATGGAAGTAGGATTGCCATGGGGAAATGAGGCACAGGGTAGACTAAGTGATTTACCCAAGATCATACAGAAAGCCTGGTTGAGCTAGGTACTAAACCTCCTTTGGCCCACTTCAGTGCTATGCTTTTGGCCCAGAGCAGAACTCAAAAGTCATTGACAGTCCCATGCTGCTTGCTTACACCTGGCCTTCACAAAATTAGCTGATGGTACCAAGAGAATTGGCTGGTCACATGGGGCCAACTCTGCTTCTAGCTACTCAAAACAGCTAAAAATTAATACTTTGTCATAGCAGCAATTATTGCAGTTGCCAGAGGAACGCTATACAATTGCAAAGGGGAGGAGAGGTAGTTTGTGTGCTTATGAATGGCAAGAGAGATGGCTCACAAGGCAATCTCTGTATTAAGTTGTGGTCCCACACTATGATTCAGTTTAAGAACCCACAGATTTCTCACAGGATGTTCCTAGTCATGGCTCTTCTTGGGTTCACAACGTACCACAGAGAAGTTAGATAAAATCATAAAATACTTTTTCCAGAAGTTTGCAGTGTGACACTACTTTACTTCTTAGACTCCAGTACCCGAACTTATAAGGAGCCCAAAACAGAGAGTGACAAAGCAGAAAGGTGCAACTTACTCCACCCTGCTCTAGGCTGTCTCTTTGCAGAATGATTGCTAAAGACCAGGTTGCATCAATTTGCATGCTTCCCCACAGAGCCCCCTAACCTACAAGCAGGACCAAGAAACTCCTTACACTTAAAATGAGAGCTTGTAATTTTATCAGTGTTCAATATACTATAGCTGTCAGTGTTATTTTCCCAAAGCCTCTGTTAATCCTTATAGGACCTACGTTATCATGCACTTGAGAATATAACTGCAGTGCAGCTATTTATGGCTGAATGTAGAGCCCAGTATGCCATTTCACCTGATTCAAATCATACCAAATTTGACAGATAGTTGTAGCCTTATGGTTAGTCCTACAAACTGAGAGCTCTAGGGTGCCTCCAGTGCTAATCCTTTTGCAAAGTTACAACCAGTTTCTGATGTGGCTAACAAGTAGTGGGTATCATCAACAGGCTTTTACACTCAGTGTATCTGATTGTGTCTCCCTTTCATTCCATGCTTTAAGCTCATGCCTCCAAGTTCTAGCCCTGATCCACCAAAGCATTTCAGCACACAGGGTGAAAACTTGATTTAATGCATAGGATACTGCATCGAGACTGGGAGACCTCTGTTCCATTCCCAGTTCTGCCACAAGCTTCCTGTGTGACCTTGGGCAAGCTACTTACTCTCTGTCTCAGTTCCCCATCTGTAAATTGGGAAAATACTTATCCCCTCCTGCCCCCCTCAGTTCTTTTTCAACTGACCCTGGCTATAGATGGAGCAATTTGCTGTGCATTACAACTATTGCTTTTGTTTTACATTTCTATAGCTAGTTAGTCTCCTAGTACTCAGTTGCAGTTGTAGTTTTTTTCTTCTTTCTTATTCTTCTTTCTAAAAATATTTTTTTTAAAAAAAAAAAACCTTTTCTCCTCTGCTTTTCCTCATTGGGGACCCTTCCCGCAATGCCTGGGTCGCTTGGCTTCAAGAAGTGCCTCTCTTGCAAAGAGGCTAACCATGCTGCAGACGAGCACTCCCAATGCATACGCTGCCTTGGAGAAGGCCACATTCGACACAAGTGTGGTCTCTGACAGCAAGTTAGGCCAGGTCTCGCAAGGAGAGGGAGCTGAGACAGAAAATCATCTTCATGGAGGCAGCTTTCCAACCCTCTCTGGACCTGCGCCAAAAGTCACCTGGCGAACGTGAGTCTTTCCCACAGCCCTCAACATCTAAAGAAACCAGTTGCTGACCCCTCTCATAAGTCATTGAAAAAGAGAGCAGGAAGTCCCCATGGTGAGCTCTAACCTAGCTGTAAACAATCTCCAGCATGCTCAGTGTCCTCGATACCATCGGCAATGAGACAATGCCAGCACAATACCCAGGGCTCATGAAGATCTACAGTGGCAGGTGCTGTTGACATGCCTCTGGACCTGATGGGCACAGGCACAGAGCCAATGACACCGAGGGACAAGGACAAGAGTAAGCAGTCCACTAACAAGATGTTGCCAGTACACCATCGGTACCACTATCAAAGCCCCATCCAGCACCTGAGTGGTTGATGTGGGCAAGATCTACATCCTCCCTGATACTGCCAGTGGCACCAAGTCGGTCGGTACCACCAGAACTCTGGTATTCAAGGGACCTCTATGTATCCAATGTACTGGAGTCTCCTGTTCTCGGTACCAAGTCTTTGTCTGACAAGGGAGTTTTCCCTGCTGCCCTGTCACACTCCCCTGCTCTCTAGTGTGGACTCAGACAGTGAAACAGAGGAGGAGGTATCACAGTGCTCCTCCCAAGCTCCCTATCATGCCCAATACAAATAGGGTCCCTCAGCATACCCTCAAATGGCCCCACCACCACCATCTTGGTATGATAGTACGGTCAACCATGAGCACCATCGCACCTCTATGCCACCACCGCCTCAGTGGCCATGCTGGGACACTTGGGCTGCATATTGCCCCATGCCTCTCTGTCTTCTAGCCCCACCCAAAAATCTTTGAGGCACACCCCCACAGGCATAGCATCCAGAGCTTCAGAAACTCCAGAAGAAATTGTGGAGGAACGGGAGGGCAGGGTTGAGGAAGAAGTGATCCCAAGGATTACATCCTCCTCCTCTTCCCCAGATGAAGTCATCATGCCTCCCTCACCATCTCTGGCTCATGAATTTCATCTCTTTCAGGACCTAGCAAAAATAGTTGCAGACATTCTTCAGATACCACTAGAAGAATTCAAGGACATCCACCACAAACTCCTGGACACCTAGTGGCCATAGCAGCCTTCCACCAGCCAGTAGAGTAATACTCAATGATATCACACCCAACCACAACCCTGACTCCCTACCCATGTGAGACCTAAACCTGGTATTGAAAGTACTGACCAAGATTCCCTTTGAACCCATGGCCACCTGTTTGCTTACATACTTCTAAATTAAAAGAGCCTTCCTGATAGCAATCACCTAAGCTAGGAAAATAGGAGAAATAGAAGCTCTGATGGCACATCCTTCCTACATGGTATTCTTTCAGGACAAGGTTATCCTCAGGCCACATCCAAAATTGTAGGCTTGCCATTGAATAAATCTTTCTCCCTAACAGGTCCAGCTTCTTGTTATCCTTGTTTTTTGGTGTGGAGCTGGGCTGTCCCTGCTGGTCCCACTGGTTGGCTGCATCTACCACTAGGGTACCCGGGGCACGGTGCGTGAAGAGTTACTCGAACCCTTTAGTCAGGACATAGTACTTTTTCTCAGCCCCCTTGGAGGTTGGGGCCACTGATGAAGGGGTCTGCCACAGGGGCTTTACTATTTTCAATACCCTCATGTACAGGGAGGTCAACCTGGGCTGTGGCGGCCGCTGCCAGGACATTAAAGAGGCTCTCTGATGCCTCCTTCAGTTCCTCCACCTCCAACCCCAAGTTGGAAGTGACCCTTTTGAGGAGTTCCTTATGCTCCCTTAAATCACCTGGGGTGCTGAGTATCCCTGGTTAACCACCTCATTCGGGAACAGGAGGAGGACTGGAGAGGCATGGGTGGTGGCATCTCTGCCCACTGAGAAAGGGCCCCAACATAGGTCCCTTGCTGGGGGTCTGACTTGTCATCGGAAACCAAATGATGGCTCTTGTCTGCAGTCGGTGGTGCAGATTGTACCTCAGATGACCTAAACAACTGTGGGCCTGGTCTGACTGGAAACCCTCAGGGTTCCCAATATGGCCATTGGGGAGGCCACTGTCCTTGAGGCCCTCCTGGGGCTGCCTGAGCCGAAGGGTGCACCTCCAATGCATGATGCTTCAGTGATCGTGACCTGGAGAGACTTCTAGGGGAGTGGCACCGAGTCGACCCTTCCACCTGGGACAATGAGGTCATCAGAGATCTCATTCCTCACTTCAGGGATCGCCTGAGACAACCAAGGGGTCCCAATCTGGGCTTCCCCTGAGACACCAGCCCCTTCTCTCTCGGTGGAGGCCAGGATGGGGGCATGGGCAAGGCAAACAAGGTATGTGCCACCTGAAACGCTGCCTGTGTGGATGGTGCTGAAAGGTGCAGAGACATCCCTACACTCCCAGGACTCAGGGGTGAGTCTCTAGTTGGAGACATGGGCTCCTGCGGCGACAAGCAAGCCTGCATGGTCTGGATGGCGTGTGGCACCATGCTTGTCCTCACTATCTATGGTGCAGGGAAGTGACCCCACTCTGTACGTTGCTTGTGCTGCTTCTTCCTCGACAGCGAGGAAGAGGGCTGATGCTGAGGCCGGGCCAGCACCGATGGTGCGCTCTGTACCAATACTACACTTGGCACCGAAGCAGAGAGGGTTGGCTCAGAGGCTGGCCGGAGTGCCGATTCCATTAGTAAGGCTTTCAAGTGGATCCCTCTGTCCTTTTGAGCCTGAGGCCTGAAAGCCTTACAGATCTTACACTTGTCCTTGCAATGAGCTTCCCCCAGGAACTTTAGGTAACTATCATGGAGGTCATGCAGCAGAAAGGCCTTCCCACAGGAGGCACATGGCTTGAATCCCAGTGACTGGGACATGTCCCGCTCCCAGCAAAGTCCCAGCCGACACTATCCTAAGCTGACTAACTATCACTATCAAGATATACATGAGACCTAATCTACCTAAATAAGTTAAATAAAACAAACTATTAAGGTCAGAACAAAAGGAAATGAGCACTTGTGAGTGCAAGCCAAGGCAGTTCCAGCAACCATCACAGACAGAAAGAAGGAACTGAGGCGGGCGGGAGGCTGAGAGCACCTCATATACCTTGGCGTGTGTGCAGAGCTCCAGGGGGAACTGAAGCCAGCCCTGTGGGCACTGCTAATGGAAAAAAGTTCCAGTAACCATCTATGAGGGCGTGCACACACCTACAATGGAATGGACATGAGCAAGCACACAAAGAAGAACCATTGTTACTGTGCAAGATGAGTAACTTCTTTTTCACTGTAGCAAAACTGATGTACTTTTTAGCTGTTATATCAAAATGCATTTAGATCTGCTTTTTGTCAAATATAGGGCCAAATCATTCTTTCCACCTTCATGGCCAGAAACTACAAAAATCAAGGCTTTCTACAGATTTGAGATCCCTGGTGAGAGGTTGATCTAGGAGCAGATGGACGCAGGATTGATAAATATGGACTTCTGGCCAACCCTGCAAGAAACCCTAGTGACAGTCACTATTTTATTATGGGGGAAGGGTAAAAATAAAATATTTAATTATATATATATTAATGCTTTTCTCTAATTCACCTTTCAAATAGAGGAGGCTTATGGACAGAAGCTGTATTTCTATCCATAATATATATATATATTTCTGTCCATAAGCTTTCTCTATTTGTAAGGTGAATTAGAGAAAAGCATTAATCTTGCTTGCCTGCTGGAAGGAAGAAGTAGGGGCAGAAATGTGTTTCTGTGCTTGGTGAGAATGTGCTGTTGGCTAATGCTGCTGGGCTCATACTTGAAACGTGACAGATCAGGTGACTGGAATGTCCCTAGAGACAGATCAAATGGTTCAGCTGATGGAACTAATTGGTGACCTTAAACCAGTTCCTTTAAAGAGAATATAAATATGGTTGCTCAGAAGGCCCACTCAGCATGACATTCTAGATATTGGTATCAGGGGAAAATCAGTGGATTAGACAATTTTATTACTGTAAATGCTATTTCTTCAATGGATGATGTCAATCTCTACTTGAATGGGATTTTGTTCACATCACATTGCAACAGGCTTGAGTAAGCAAAGGAACAGCAGAACTGTTGAGCACCAACACAAATGGTCTCAAGGTCTCCATTGGCTTCCCGAACATGAATCCCACAGCACATACTATAAAGAGCAATATTTACAAGTGGGGAGGTGGGCGACACCTGTGTGGAATGAAATTTATAACAGGAATGAGAGCCTTAGTCAAGCTTAGTTACAGTGAAAATCTTTTATCCAGAAAGTCCAACCGAGAAGACCTTAATAGGAACTGTAAGTATGACAATACAGCAAGGAAATAACATCAGGATGCCAACTGGCAATAAAAAAGAAAGACAACGAATGGTAGAGTATTACAAATTTAAATGAATACCATTTACAAGAAAGAAATGTTAGGTGAGATTCTCACACCTGCTCCAGTCACTTTTTATAGGTATAAAGGCCAGAGCAGTGTAAAGGAGCTTGAAAAGCTCCAGAGCTGACTAGGAGAGGAGTCCCCTGTTCAGACACTGCAGAGACAGCTCCAGACTGTCCTTCCAAGGAACACCTTACATGCCCAGGCATAAAGTATATACTAGGGAAGGGCCGCAACACACAACGTTGTGAAAATTCTGGGCGTGCTGTGTCCCATAGAGCAGGCTACCATTAATCAGGCTGTGTAAATTAATCTGGATGCTGCTTCAGTCCTTGAAGCATCTGCAGATTGGGAGGATATAAAAGTGGATTAAAACTACATTAGCTCCCCTCCCACTGTGCTGTGAATTCAGTGCTGCTCCTCTCGGAGGTGCAGTTTAGGGGGGTCTCGCCCTCTGTTTAGTCTCCTGACAGGCAAGGCCAGTCTCTCATTAGATGAGATTGGAATAGCATTCCCTTTAAATTAAAGAGAGGAACTATTTCTTAAGAACAGGGACTAAAATAGTTGGGCCAGAAGCTACATCTGCAAAGGAATGTGTGCCCATGCTTTAACAGCCTGTGGAAGTAGAGTGTCCAGGTGTGATTCATCTACTTAGTAGGGGTGTGAGTAAATCTAACTAGAACCCCCAAAAAATGTTTTGACAGATGAATTATGTTGACCAACAGTATATCATGACACCTCAGGAAAATGACAGTGTCCTAAGGAAAACCAAGTCCTTAGACAGAATTTGGTAGAACAGTAGACCTTCTTCTAGACCATTCTTCAGTAGAAATGGCATGTGGAAGAGCCTCATGATTTTAACAGAAGCTCCTGGGAGGCAAACAGAGCCATTCTTTTAGTTCTAGAATATTTATGTGAAGCCATAACTCAGCGAACATTCCCATGTACTCTACTACTGGACAGACTTGCCTCTGTTGTTATAACAGTCCAATGAATATCAGACATAAAGCTCCCCTTGAAATGATTGTCTTGAATTGAAATGATAGTCTTGAAGCCACTATGCCAGAAAACTTTGCTCCAAGAAGGATACCTATTGGTGTGTCCAAGGTGGTTTCAGGATATTACACAGTGATGAGCTCATTATTATTGCCTTGCCTAAGATGGAAAGGGAGATGGGTCTGCTATGGTTGACTCCATCTTGCAGAAAAAGGAGTTGTGACTCTGAAGTCAGAAGCCAGCCAAAGGGAGTATCTGGAAGCAGGATATAAGAAGACTGAGCAATGATATTTCCTGTAGATCCTTGAGCAACTGGGGAATTTTCAAAGACGTAGCTGCTGGAACAATATAACACAGTTATTGTTGGCATTTTGTTGAGCACTGTTCACCAAGTCAAGACTTTTGCAAGATCACTTGGTGTGCTACAGTTAGCAAAGCCATAATTCTAATTAAAAGTTGGAGAAAATCTTTGGCTATGTATTGTAGATATATGAATACATTATCTAATAATATGATGGGACTGTGAGAGAAAGCTTGTGTGGAAGACAAATATACTCAAAGGTCATTCTTTCAGTGTTCTAGTGATGTAAAGTCAACAGATAGCCAATACCAGGTGAAAACAGAATTTGTAGAATATCATTTTAAAAGCTGTGCACATATTTTTCCAAAGCATGTGTTGTTGCCCTGTGTTGAAACAATGATTTTCCTGGATAACTTAAGTATAGCATAATTCATCAGAGGGGCAGCAACCTCTTAGCTTTATGTCCTTTGTAGAAAGACAGGGCATTAGCCTGAGCTGCTCAGTCACATTTCAGCATGTCACAGATAGATTTTTGAGAGCCGAATGCCTAGGCTAGCTAGGTACCCCCTCTTGTAGGCAGTCTGTTCTATGTGTTTAGGCTCATTTTGACCCATACTAGAAAGGATAACTGCAGATGAATGTGAGGTGACCAACAGGTCCAATTTAGTGGTGGATGGAAATCTCTCAGTGGGCTGATTAAGGACTTGATGTAAAGCTTGAAGAAGTCAATAAGTGCTTTTCCAGTGATTTCAGTTGGCTTTGGATCAGGCACTAAAATAGCAGCCTGTGATATTTATGGAAACAGTAGCAGATAGGGGAATTATTTTTTTATTATTAATTAGCCCAGAGGCTGCAATTAGGATCAAGATCCTATTGTGCTAGCTGCTGTTCAAATACATATGAAGATGTGCTTCATATGTGGAAGAACTTACAATTTAAGAAAGAAAAGTAGGAACAACTTTAGCTTTGACTTATGGTGACAGACAGAAGATGACAGTAAAGGGTAAAGTCTTTCTGTTGTCTAATCAAAAGCCTCCTTAAACTGCCTCCCTGCTTTCATCTAAATACGTTACAACTGGTGCTGGTATTACTTTTTCAGATAAGCTGGACAAGCCTATACTACTGAAGATCAGAGGCAGGCAAGTAAAATGTGCTGACAGGGTTCCCCGGTAATAATGATTACCAAATCCACAATATTGTTTAACTGGTGAAGTTAAGCAGACATTATATAGGACACTTTGTGTAGCGTTATTACGACACAGAATCCAACCAATATAAACTTTACGTATGCAGAAGTAGGAAAACCTCTTTGCAACCTTCTGATCCACGTTTACTATTAGTGTGGTGATCCGTTCTCCAGAATTATCTTATAGCTTGAATATATTGCAGCAGGAAGGCTGATCTGTTATGTCTTCTTGCATTTTGCTGGCTTGGCGTGTTTTTCTATTCATTTTGTAGGACAGACTTTTGCATGTATTTAATAATAACACCACCTTTTAAACTTCGGCAATGGTTGAGATAGCATCTCAGGCAAAGACCTACAGAATTCAAATTAAAATAGCAAAGGGTTCAAGATGACATCATGTTTTATGCACTCAAGACGTGACCACAAATAACCTACAATAACCTTTAAAATTAGTTTTTTCCTGACTTCATAAAACAATATTTTATTTGGCAGGCCCTTACTGGCAAGCAGTTTGAACAGTTCTATTTGTTTTCTGTAACCAGGAAGACACAACCAGTGTTTTCACATAGGCTTCCTTCAGTACTGTGGTTATGCCATTTTCTGCCTCTTTATTATGGCCTGTTGCTGTTGAATATTTTTCTTTGGGATGTTTATTAAGAGCAAGGCTATGAATAAAAATACCCATCCATATAACAATACTAGTGGGTTTCTTCCACTATAATATTTCTGTACCCAAAATACAGAAATGATCTGGTTGCTTTATTCTGAAGTTATATAACAACATGCAGCTGGGTACATGTATATTATGAGAAACTGGAGGAAATAGGGCCATATGTCCTTTGATGCATTAACCAAAACCAAGATTTAGAAATCCAGCATAATTTACAATACCATATGAATTGGAGGAAATGGTTATATCTAATCACTGAACTGAAACACAAAATAAATTGTAAGAAGAGCTTGATTGAAAGAAAATTAGGAATGTCACAACTGGCAAGAACCATACTTAGTTTCTAATACATTCCATTCTGTAATTAATTAATATTTTGAATTACCACCAGTGGCTGTTCTTATAATGAGAACCATAATATCGTTTCCTGTTAATAAACATGTTTGCATACCCATAGACGAAGATGGTCTGAATTTCACTCATGTGAGCTCTGCTAGCCTGAGGGTGAGAGGAATTTTACAGTTAGCTGAGGGGTTGTCTCACTTCTGAAAGTGCTCTGTGTATTTCATTTTTTAAATTTCACATATACTATTGTTATTTACCATGTTTTGATATATTAAAGCAGTAACATTTTCCAGTACAAATCCCATAATACAGCAAACATTTTCCCCAAATTATTAAATTTATGAAAAGAGGGGCTATATTTAATAAGGAGTATTGAATCTATCCGTTTAATAAAGATGAAAATTTCAGCTACTGTTCTGATTTCCTAATATTTTCCAACTAATTTCTCTTTTTTTGTGCACAGCTTGACCGAATAAGGAACGTTCCAATAACTAAACTCGCCCTATTGACCTAACCAAAATTAACTGGTTATGCAACAATGTAGCTGTCCATGTAAAAACAGGAAGTCAGATTTCCCCAAGTAACCCTTATTCACCATGAGAAAAACAGCTGGTGCTCTCCCTTTACATGCAAGTCTGTGGGGCATGGATAAAAGGATGTATACTTCTGCTATCCTCTCATTTAAATGGGTGGGGTTTTTTCCAGTGGAAGTTTTCCAGCACTCAGTTCCTGAGAGGTAGGGCCCCAAGACAGTCTGCTCAAAATAGTTAGAATTATATCATTGTAAAGAGACGTCTGTGAAAATGAACAAAGAAGCGGTATTCATGTAACGTGAATACACTCCACCACCTACAAAAAGAAAAATAATAAAGGAAGCATATGCTTTTTCCCCCTAAGAAAGATTAATAAGAATACCCCCTTCCAAGCAACTACAACCACCATTTCAGAATCAGAGCGTTTGTGTCCCTGTTTTTCAGTAGTTATGCTACATTTCCCCCAGTCCACTGCTGCGATTTTTTATTTTTTATTTTGCTACGCATGCTCGCACATCTGCTCCACATGTGTGATCAGCGACAGGCTTTTCTGAGCTGAACGTCCTGTTAAATGGACAGAGTGGGCAGATCATTCCTCTGAGAAAAGCGAATCTGCCTCTGGTGGATTGCCGCCAAATGCAATGGTGTAATAAAGAAAAGAAATCTGCTTATTCGAATTTCTCTGAAATGAACTGTGTCCTGTCCTAAAATACCATATGGTGATGATCCCTGGAGGCATGGTCAATAACACCTAGGTCTGGCAGACTATGTTTGATGGCTGTAAATGTCTCTGCCGTCAGACTGAGGGGCAGGCAAGATAATTAAGGAGTGAGAGGTGAAACAATTGCAGTCCCTATCCCTTAACCAAGTGACATCTCGTTGGTTATAGATGAGGCGACTCATCATTTTGTTGTAAATTCTGCTATTATGTAAAAAATTGTCTCAGGCATTGAACTGCAAAACAATATCTTGGGGCCCAATCCTCATTGGGTGTAAATTAGCCTACGTCCATTGAACCCAGTGGAGTTATGCTGAGTGTGCCATCTGAAGATCTGGCACTTTGTTGTTTTATTGTAAGCAGCAGCAAGAGATGCTTTGTAGTAAATTATATAAAGACAACTGAAGAGAACTGTACAATACATATGCCAGGCAAAATACAAGTTCCTTAATCAAACCACACCCAGTGGGTGCCAACCAATGTACAAAGTACCAAGAGAAAATAACAGATGTGTCTCAGTTTTGGCCATTATCACCAATAAACATCATAATCTCATGTAGTCCATAGGCCATGCTAAAGAATCTGTGAAGAAGAAGGTTACTTTATGGTGTTGCGTTAAAAATATAAAATAATGTACAGCAAACTACTTTTGTGAACTGATGTGCTACTATTATGTACTAGACACAGAAGCGACAAAGTGAATAGCTAGTTTTATAAACAAAAACATAACATTGATGTCAACGGTTTAATTAAATAAATCTCTCTTATTGTTCAGAGTAGCAGTAAAGCAGCAAAAACCACAAGTCAGCTCAAGATAAACACAGCTCTTTAGTTTAATTATCATTCTAAAATATCTTTAACCGGAGACCGTTTGTTTGGAAAGGTGCAAATCCTACCACATTCTGAGGAAGGGTTTTGTGTTCCCCTGCTTTTGGAAAGTACCTAGCATTGTTGAGTGCTACTAAAATAATAGTAATCATTGGTGGTGGTGCTGATAATTAACATACCCTTGAATCAGCTTGTATTCTAATATAAATATGGCCTCAGTGAGCTTTGAAATTGACTTTGAATTTTGCAAATTCTGAATTGCCGTAAAAGGTGCACTGACTGAAATAATAATACATGGGCTTTTAAAGTGATGTACCTGTTCAAAGCATTTTGCAGAGATTACTGATTGAGATTTAGAACAGCCCTGTGTGGTAGATGTTCAGGTAAGTAATAATTACAGCTGTCTGGAGGCTGCCCATTATGTTTCACGGCAACTTTTACGGTTTTGGAATTTGTTTTCATTCCCCATTGGAACAAAACGAAAATCTTTCAAATCTTTTCACAAAATGGTACTGTGACAAAAGGTCCATTTCTGGATCAAAAACTGAAGCTTTTTGATTCTCTTTCAAGCATCCTGAACCAAAAAATCCTTGCTGATGAATTTGCCCAAAGCCAAATAAAAGAGTCAATATTAAAGCTCAGTTAAGAACTCGGGACATTGCTGATCCAACTCCTGTGCTCGGGCCACTAGATTATGACTCTCTAAAACAATTCCCATTCCTCAGACCTATTTATAAAGCTTTTAATAACTGGGACTGTTTGATGCACTCTCCTCATGATTAATTGATAAGGGGCTTGATCCAAAATCCACTGAAGGCAATGGGAGTTTTTTCCACTGTTTTCAGTGGGCTTTAGATCAGGCCCAAAATAAGACTCGATTGAACTACAGATTCATACTAGTGGAATAATGGTCTCCTGCGTTAGTTGAGAATGAGGGGTCTGCTTTGATAGTCCATTCAATAGGTGAATTGGGTCTAATAAATAGCTGGCTAATGTGAGGAACAGATGCTCTCTGAGAAACTCTGGACAGAAAGTTTTCAATCTTGGTCTGAATTGGCGTTTTGTTAATAATATTGTATCTGGATACTAACCAGGTATGAGCAAAGCCATTCAGATAAAGAACTGATCAGCTCCCCTCTGGAACTAAACCTGCTTCAGTTGAGTTTTCTTTATTTTCCAGTTCTCATTCTTGCATTCCTGCGTATGCTAAGCCCTCTCACCTGTTCCACATTGGGTAGGGTAGCCCATATTTCCACCGCTGCAGGAATACTCATTCCCTTATTCGCGAGCCTTGTGTTACTTGGCACATACTTGGTTTCTGCTGTCATAGAGATTCTGCAGTTGCACACACTCAGCACCCACAGTGGAGTCTCTTTGTAATATCCTTCTCCAAGTCCTGTCGTAGCCTAAAACAGAGAGTAAGGGAAGATTTTCAAATGAAAAGGGGTGTGTCACAACATGTTAATTAGGATAGAAATGTTCTTAGCTGGATTCCCTGATTTAACAAATCACAGTCGGGACAAGGCATGTTAATTATGTCTGTCCACAACACCATGGTACAAAACTACTTGATACTAATTTTTTCACTGTTGAAAAAAAGGCAAAGCAAATGAATATCAAGGAATCCCTTATAAGGAGAGATCCAGCTCAGCCGTTTAATGCTAAATAGTCTCACAGTTAGAAATCAGCTTCCATTCACAGACCTGATTCAATGCCCGTTGAAGCCAGTGGGAGTCTTTTCCTTGGGTTGAATGGCTATTTGGATTCGGGGACTATTAGGGTTATGTGTAAAGGAATTACTTGCATTTTCTATTTCTTTTACAATTCATTTAATAATAATTAAATACTTAGCCCTGGGAGTGCTTTTCATCTCTAAACTAACAGCGTCTTGGCAGACTGGTTAATTAAATGTTACCTTCATTTCACAAACAGGAAAATTGACATAGAGAGAAGTTAAGTGACAAGTCAAGTTAATGGCTGAGCCAGGAACAAAAGCCATGTCTTTTGACTCTTAGTCTGCCCAGTTCTCCCTGCTGCCTCCCCAAGTAGATGTGCTAGTAGAGACAGGCCCAGGCTACAGAGAGCTTTAGAAAAGGAGGTGGCAGGAGAAAGAAGGAAAGCCTAAATAGGTTTCTAAACTGCTCAGCAAATTTAGTACTGTAAAAGATAATAGCTTAACAGATCTGGGGCGTGAAGATTTCTGTTTATCTGCCCAAAGAAAATATACAGCAAAGGAACCAGTACAGCAAACTTCTCCACATTGCTCGGCAGTGTGATTGTGTCTTAACCCAGAGTGACCTCTGCTTTCAGAAAGTTCAGTCTCCATGGCCTTCCAGATTCTGGCCTCTTCATGTTTGTTCTTGTCTCTCTGAACTGTCCCCTCTGCTCTTTCGTGCCTCAACATCTGGCTTAACGAGACTTAGGCTATCGTTACTGTTTTGAATAGGTCTGGGGAAGCGGCATCTTTTTCTTGCTCACCTGCAACTGGGTTCTAACTGTTAACATTTTAAAGAATAAGTTAACAGATTTCTTTTCAAATCAGTATGAGAGCTAGTGCGAGAGATGTAAGTGCATATATACATTTAACTGAGGTCAGGCTGCAGATTCCCATATTCCTTTGGTCCGATTTGCCTACAAAGTAAGCTGAAGGGCAGAATGTTTCTCAGGGAACACAGAAGCAGCCCAAGGGCTCAGAAGTCTCCATATGCTTCTGTCCCTGCACAGAACTTCAGCTTGCTTGTGTGGATGTTGTAAGCTGCACCTGACAGCTGGTGGAGGGGAAATGCATACAAAAAGAAAAGAAATGCCCATGGCCTGTCAGAGGAGAGAGGGAGGAAATTGCAGGTAATACAGATGGTGTTGAGCTGGGAAGGAGAGGAGACTGGCAACGCTATTACTACTGGGGTTCAAAGAAGGCCATAGAAATAAGTTAAGGAGGGAGAAGAGTGTTGATGGGGGAAAGGCAGATCTGTTGTTGGAGGGAGAGGAGGAGATAGATTTGCAGCTGGCTGGGCAAGAAAGCACCAGGCAATGAGGACCCCTAACCGCATGCCTCTCAAATGAGAGGTGCAGGGAAACTTCACAGCTGGTATGACAGAAGGGGCCAGGAGCGAGGGGAAATCAACAGGAAGCACACAAGGCTGAACGTTTTGTAATATGACCACTTGATATGGGTAAAGGACGCTACAGATGCTCGTGTCAACAAATGGGGGAGGAAGCACTGATGGTAGGTTCTCCACTTGCTATTCTTGACGGGTCATAAGTCCTACCCACTCAGACCTTTTGGAACTCACACTCCATTTTCCCCCTTGTGAAATGTACTGGAAACCCTAGAGCAAGAGCATTTAGATGGTGAATGGGATAGGAACAGCCTCCGAGTCTTTCCCTTTTTGCCCTGATCACTGTCATCCCTTTTTGTGCTACCCACTGCAGCTTGCGTAACAGCTTCTTGTGCTGTTTCAAGATCAACAGATCTTGTACACAAGGCAAATTCTCACTCCTGTTCCAGCTCAGACACACACCATCAGACAGCAACTTTAACAGACAATAATGAGACATACAGTTGCCTGTCTCTGGAGCAGCTTCACACCATAAAATAGTGTAGTCTTTTATCAGGAGTTTTGCTCACTTGGAATTTAGAAGGAGTCAGAACTTAGCAACAGTTTGCTCTTTCAGTAAACAGGAAGCACAAAAATTACATGCCTACTTTGCCCTTCTACACCAGTTAAACCTGGAGTAATTACATGATGTTCGACACAGTCACTGTAATTATTCCATGGAGTAGCTGGGATTAAAACCTGACTTTTTTTAATGCTGCCCTTTAAAGGTTTCAGGAACCAAAGACAATGCAGTTACAACAGTTCAAAACCAGAAGGAGATCGTCTATAGTATATATAGAAAATAGATGCCAACCTATTTACCTGCAGACAAATGGATGTTAAAGAATATCGAAATTTTTTTCTTTT
The DNA here is from genome assembly GCA_007922155.1 of Mesoclemmys tuberculata. NCBI lineage: Eukaryota > Metazoa > Chordata > Testudines > Chelidae > Mesoclemmys > Mesoclemmys tuberculata. The sequence goes on from ML675603.1 coordinate 49,283,386, forward strand.
CTTTTTTTGGTCTGTCTGAAAAATGGCAATAATTGTCCTAAGCTAATTCTCAGAATTGTTGTCACCATTAATTAATGTTTGCAAAGTACCTTGGGATCATCGTATGAAAACTGTCACTTATGTGCAATTGATAAGTAAATATTTTATTATGTGCTTGTTTGCACCAATACGAACAGTAAAACTTTAATCTCAATGTCTCAGAAAGACCACAATAACTGGAAAGCAAAGGACTATCTGGATAAAATGTGTGAAATCTGAGAAAACTGTCGGAACAGCAGTGAGTGTCTTGAGAAATGGGTGGAGAACGGAATCCTCTCTTTACTTTTTCTCAACATTTCTATTTCTATTTACCTATAATCTGATAGAATAAAAGTATTTTCAGCATTACCTACCTAAACATGCGTAACATTTATAGATATGGGCATCTCAATTGGGCACCAAGATCATCGACAAAATGAGGGATTTTGATATATGATTAAGAAAATACTTACGAAAATTGGGTTCCCTTTGCATCTGAAGAAGGCACTATTTATTACTTACTATATTGGTTTTTATACTGCTCACAGTCCAGTTTAAGAGAAGATACAATGAACAATAGAGGACAAGAGTGTGGAAGAATAAGGCCAACAGTGGTAATGTAATGGTTCAGAGACATTACTTATAAACTACAAGTATGTGCACACACGTATATATGTGTGTATGAGTGTGCTCAGTGTCTGACTGGAACAACAGGGGGTGGAGGGACCTTCCAGGGCTCTGTTACAGTTCCATAATTCTCTGGTTGGCCCTGGCAGAGTTTGGAAACAGAGTTTGGAATGGGTGCAGGAGCCTACCCTGGCTCCACATGGCAAGGCTCACCTATGTCAGGTGAGTCTCCAGCAGGGCAGAGGCAGCACATTTCTGCCTCCTTGTGTGCTGCTTGAGTGGCAAAAAGGGAAAATTGAGGACCAGGTAATAAGGCCCAGAAACTATTATATAAATACATAGCAACAATCCCTGCTGGCCCTCTATCTAGCCACTAACCTATGACTATACGCCTTGTTTACATAGTATTACCATAAACTACAGTTCAAAAACTCCATCTGATGAAAAATTGGCTGAACAGTGAATGGCCTTGTTCCTACAGGCTTTGAATTGCAGACAGCTACTGTATCAAATGTGGATCCAGTTGCCAGCTAAACCCTTTCATTAAGAATGCTGCTGTTATAACAACATGGTAGGTCCAATTTTTGGAGTTGGGTACCTACATCAGAGCCCCAGATCCTGTATTAGGATAGGCAATGGCCATGCCTTAGTTTTCTCCTCCAAACCATCAGTTTTACTATAACCATAATATATGCAATTCTGCGTGTTTCTTGCTCTCTAGATTACATCTCGTTAACTAACTTTTTCATGTATGTGTGGGACAATGTGAACATGTTGCTAAATGATTCAATAACATGAGAAAATGTGTACTAGAGATATCAGTGGTGAGTAAAAGGCACATCTTCTATACAAACATCTTGGGTTGTGAGGCTGTTAGATGAGTAGATTCCTTTTTCCAAGCAAGTGTCCATTCAGCGTACATCATTTATAATGTTCTACTCCCTCTGCTGGACAAGCGGGAATCAGAGACAGGATTGGAAACTAAGAAACACATTTGTTTGAGAGTCTTCCTCCTTAGCCTTTTATTTTCTTTTAAATGTTTAAGCTGACTGAGGCTGGACACGAATGTTTAAAAAAAAAAAAACAAGCACCCACTGGAATTTTATAGTTATACTGCAGCAAAGAAAAAGATATTATATTCCCTCCTTCACATACATTCTCCCTCCCTCGCTCTCTCTCGCTCGCCGCCTCTTCAAAGCACCAAATGTTCCCTCTTTCCAGGCGATTTCCGGCTTCAGTGACTCCCACCCACAGTGTTCCCAGCAGCAGAATCCTTCATGTTCTGGGTGCCTGTTTTCTGAAATCACCTTCCCTCCAGCCAACTCCTGATCCGCTCCAGAATCTCCTGACCTATTTCCTCCTCCCTGGTTCCACTAAGGGCTACGTTCACAAAGGGACTCAGGAGCTTAACTGCCATTTTAGGCACCCAAATCCAACATTTAGGCAGCCCTGGCATACACAAGACCTACCGTTAGCTGCTGCCACACCCTGCTGGTGCCTAAGTACCTAATTTTCCATCACCCAAGTCCCATTGATGCCTACTTTTCTGCCAGCGGGCATGGACATCGGCACCCGTATGCTAATCCCATGGAGCAGTTCAGTGCCTAGCTCATGTCTAAGCCTGGCAGGATTTACAAACTAAGCATTCCTTACCCTATCTGAGAGGCTTGCTCTGAGCCTGCCTAACCCCCCAAGAGACCACCTTTGTGACAGCCCAGCCATTGGCGCACTCAACAGACGCAGGGTCATATCCCCGATATCGCCTGCCCGATTGGGAGCAGGGACTTGAATCCAGGTCTCTCACCACCAGGATGTGCCTCTATCAGGCCACAACGTCATTCTCACTCTCTGTGGTCTAAGGGATGTTTAAGCACTTATCCACAGCGGCACAGCCCCGGAATACCCCATAGCCCATTGGCTAGGGCAGCGGTTAGGGCACTAGGTAAAACACCTGCCCTCTCCGCAGCCATAAACACAAACACATATCATGACGAGAATGACACTAAATGACGTAAACAGCAATAACAAATTACTCTTACCTGAGTAAGAAGCTAAGACTTCCCTGGCACAGCCCCACCACATGCCCCGGGTAGCCCCTCCCGGCCCTGATGGGCTGGCCAGGGCTGCTCCAGGTCCCCACTGGCTGGGGCTGCAGACTGATCCTCTCTGGCCAGGTGCCCAGCCGGTGAGGGGGTGGGGAGCTGCTCCTCCGCTTTGGCCAGCACAGAGCTCGAGGCTGCTCCTCTGCTCTGGCTGGCTCGGAGGGGCTGCAACCGGCTGGCCCGGAGCTCAGGGGGTAAATGACTTCAATATTACTGAAGCCTCATGGACCCTCTGTAATCTTTGGCACTACCCCAAGGGGGTCCCACACCCCCAGGTTGGGAACCGTTGTGTGAGGGCTCTCTCCTAGGAGGTGGAAGAGGGCAAATCCCTACTCCAAATCAGGTAAAGTGGGGATTGGAACGTGGGTATCCCACGTCGCAGGTGAGAGCTGTAACCACTGGGATATTATGAGCAAGGCAGAGGTGTTCCTTCTCAGTTTTTGTGAAATGCTGACTGATCTGGCTTAGATGCACAATTTCCTTTAAGGGCAGGGTTTTGGACACACCCCATCCTTGACATTTCCTACTGGTTAGCTCCTCACTCAGCTTGCTGCCTTCTCTGAAGCCCTAGTTTAGGCACCCAACTCTCCCAATGCCTTGCACAGGGAGCCTGGGTGCCTAACCTGGGATTTCATTAGATGGCAGGATGCTTAAAAGTTAGATGTTGCACCTTCGTCTCCCTTGTAAATCTAGCCCTAACTTTCTACCTCATCCCTGGTGAAGGACTTAGAGGATTGGAGAGGGCATCCCAGCAAAGAAGTCATTCCACTGCCATCTCTCGTGGAGATCAACAGGCAAGGCGTGGAGCAGGGCAAGTGTAACATGATGCCCTGAGTGGATCACTGAACATGGGAATGGAAACTGGCCTCTCTGGTTCTAAAAGCCCAAGCCTCTACTAATCAGCTCTTCTAGCCTAGGCTCTAGCAGGCCCACCATCTTCTGTCTGTAGCCAGCAGGGGGACAGGGCACCACACTGAGCAGATGTGGATTACACATAAAATGGAAGGCATTTTCTAGTCCAGAATTGGTGAGGTGGATGTGCATGGGTTAAGGGGAGGAAGGGGACACAGTTAATCTGCTTTTTTAGCCTGAAATACCCAAGTTAACTATTGGATAAATACTGAAACTTTGTTCCTTAAATTATGGCATGTTTCTAATCTATTGTGTTCTCTCAACTACTGGTTTCCTTTTGGCACATCTCAGACTGGTAAATTTAACAGTCATACAAATCGGTTTGAACAAAGTGTTCAACTGTGTTTTACACACACAATGTCCCAGCTCTTTGTCCTTGTCTTCAAGGCCCTCCGCAATTTAGCCCCTGTCTACTTTTCTGTTTGAGCCTCTTATGCTCCCCCAAGGCTCAGGCTTCCTCTGCCTAAGCCACCCAATTGTCAGAAACACTAGCACAGCACAAGCTGAAAGTTGACTTTCCTTGAAGAATGTTTTCAAGAAAACACATTTGCCAACAGCAAGGGAATGAGTAGGAATAATGATTGTGGGCTTGTTCAAGAGTGTTATCCTTTCATTTCAATTCATGTTCTTAGTGCAGAACACAACTATGAACAAACCTATTGCATTGCATAGTCATGTAAAAAACAACCGATTTACAATCATTGTGATAGTCCAGATGTATGAGTAATATCATCTACTACTGGTACAGTTGCTGAAAAGTCATGGAAAGGATTCAGCTAAGACTGTAAGAAGGTACCAGTCTACGTTATTGAATTGTTTTCTGCCCTGAGTTATGCTGTAAATAATACTAGTAAAGGTATCTACTGAGAATTGATGCAGTCCCATTTGAAACAGTTTTATGTTAACACCCCTTAGGAACCTTTTAAAGTGTGGCAGCAGGGCCTACACGGGGCAGTTAGAAAGTTCTACAATTTCCACCCCGCTGGTGCACATTGCCGCAAGGTGTCCGTAAGCCCTACCTTGCCAAGAGTCATAGAATTGATCTTTAGCTGAGCTGGGACAAGAGCGCAGAACTCCTGGTTGCCTGTCCTGTGCTTTAAAGACCGGACCATGCTTCCTCGCCTTATCAGAGAAAAGCTGCACCTTGTTGACCCTGTAGAAAAATTAAACCCATATTTATACAGAGGGAGACAGCGCAGGCTACTGGATATGGTGCTGGACTTGGAGTTGGGAAACCTAAGCTGTGGTCACAGTGCTGTCATTGAGTTGCTGTGTGATTCTTGTCAAGTCACTGCCTTTCTCTGTGGCTCTGTTTCCACCTGTGCCTCTCATGTCTATTTAGATTACATGCTTTGTGGGGCAAGTGCAATCTCTTACTCTGTGTTTTTACAGTGCCTGGCACAGTGGTGCTCCGATCTTGGTTAGGGGCTCTAGTGTCACCATAATGCAAAATAATTATTCATCAATTATTTATCTTAAAATTATTTGTAATCAAGTAACACCTGGAGTCCCCAACAGAGACCGAGGCTTCATTGCAATAGGCGCTGAACATTCACAATAGCAAGAAGCGGTGCCTGCCCCAAAGAGCTTACTAGAGAAGACTGGCAAAGGGCTGGAGAAAGAAAGTTTTATTATTCCCATTTTACAGGTGGGAAACTGAGTCCATGCCATCAAACACTGTGCAATAATACAATTGTATTTCACCGCTCTGAACTACCCCAAAAAACTAGAATTTGTACAGTACAAACTTATTCTGCTCTACAGCATTGCTTGCCAGTGGTGGGTGTGAGTAATAGAAGCCACAACCAAGCCACGAGGCAACACAATGAAACTTTCCAACAGCATTTACTCCTCTAATGCCCTGGTATTTACCTTAGTTAAATGGCATTAGCAGGAAAAAATACAGATCTTAATTTGATTGCACATTACAAAAAATAGAGTGTAACTGCAGAGGGCATGAAAGAGCTACTGAACAGTTGTGTGTCTTACTTATAAAATATTCTTTCAAGTGTGGCAGCTTCTCCAATGAAGTTTAAATAAGCCTGATTTCTTCTGTACTGTCTGCCTAACATTCCATATGTTAGTTGTGAGTGAACCTCTAAGGAACAACATCCAATCTGGTTTTCAGTGTTTTCTTGGGGGAAAAAACAAACAAGAAAAATATGACCCCAAAGAACACAAAGCACCAGACTTCCACAATGACATTCGTAAACGTCATTTCTTAATGATAATCATGGTATAAAATTCAAATGTATTTAGTTGCATAGAGTCAAGTCTAAAAAATATCTCACTTTGTGGCAAGTTCATCCTTCTGGAGGTTTCTCCTTCCTATAGACCAAATCCTTTTGCACCAATTGAATACAATTGTGCTAATTTAATATCAACTGACATTAATTGATTCCTCATTTAATGTCAATTTGAAAATCATCAACTTCTTGTATTGAATAGCATGGAATCCCATCGACAGCAGGTAGTGCCATGGCTAAGACTCTTGGCTGTTCATTTTAGCGAACTCAGGCTGTTTCAAGGAAGCCCAGGCAACTTTTTGCTTGAATTGAGGGTTATTTAAGGTGTTGGGATTAGAACTGTGCAGAACGCTGGTTTCAACCCGCACTCATGCAAAACTTTGGCCGAGTTCAAGCCTGAAACAAATGAAATTTGCGGGGTCGGTACTGCCAGAAACTGAAAAATGTCTGAATGAAACCCTGAGAACTGCAGAGAAACTGGCTCAAAGACTATAAATCCATTGTATCCTAGACAATAAGTATTGTATTTACATTGCCCACCCACATGGACTGTTTGATGAGCGTGTCTGGCAGCTTGTCACTACCCAATGGGCTAACAATATTTCTGAGCATATTTTTCCAGCACCCTCTGTAAACTCCAGTTGGCAATAATGATTGTGCTTTGCTTTTTTACATTTTAGTCAGTGTGAATGATGCTGGCTCCACAGCTCTGGAGCCTAATACTTTCTGTATTTTTTCAGTCTTGACCGCATTGTTCAAACAGGAACCCCATTACTCACCAATCACCACTGTCACAGCGTTGTGTTGCTGGGAAAGAGACTGGGAATCAGTGATGTTTGAGCTCAAGGTAATGATTTAAAATCTCTGCCAAAGAGGATTGCCCTAGTGAGGTATCACTGCCTGCCGAAGCTACGCATGAGCTTTTGATCAACTTTAGAAAGGACTTTTTGCTAGACATTTATAAGCCACCACCACAAGGGGGTGCTCTGCTGCCACTGTAATTTGTCTTCTTTGGAGCAAGAAGTAATTGAGCTCCAGTAGTGTGAAGTTTTGAACAAACCCTGCCCCTTCAGTTTCTGTGTGGCTGCCTACACAAAGGTACACATTAACTAAGTGGGATTAAACAAGGAAGGCTGATAAATTTTAAACAATGAGAGGTAAAGGGGCTTTTGTGTTCTGCACTCAAGGCATAATGAAGCTTTTGTTTAAATACCCATCATTGTAGGCCTGCTTTGATCTGGTGTTAAATAACCACTCCCATTTTCCTTGCTCCCATTTCTTCCGTATTAGAACACTGTTCAGTCTCAGAGCATTTTTTGAAAGATCATTTTCATAGAAAACTTGCATTTCAGTGTACACTGGGTGATTTCAATGCATATGTTATAAATGCTGCATATATTAAAAATGCTGCACATGGTAGCCAAGAACTTGGAGTTCAATAAATGTACATGAATTCACTATGTCTTTACTTGCATACAGAAGCCATTCTGAAGGTCTGCATGAAAACCAGTATTATCAATAAGCATACTCCCCAACAAGTGGTAAATTACTTGGGTGCTGCATAAACACACACGTCAGAATGTAACAATTAAAACCAGTTTAAACTAAGCAGTGTAGTTCCACATAATGTGAATAGAACATGTCAGGAGGGAGTAGATGCAATACATACCTAAGGACACTGGAAGCAGATGATCTTTCCATTGATTTCAATGGGATAAGAATCAGGGCCTAGATTGATTTTGCTCTGAAAAAGGGACTAAAACGGCATTGCAGTGTTCCTGTTTATTGTCTCATGGTGACTCCTAATCAAATCTGTTGTTAATACATAAACATTTTTCCAGTTGCCAGAGCCCTGAAAGCTCTTCTTGAATTCTAAGAGCCAAGCTGGGGTCTTTCTGTTTCGTGCAATCTGGCTGCTTGTTTGCGTAACTTTATTCACCCAAGTTTGGCTATTTTGGCTTGTGTGACCTGGAAGGAGATCAGCTGCCACATGACAGGGAGCTTGAGGTTCACTCAGTTAACTGTGGGGCTCAGTATGGCTCTTAGCAACTGTCCACGAAGGAAGTCTGTCCCTTCAGGCAGCTAATGCTTATCTGTGCTCAGCTACCAAAGGAAGTGACAGGGGCTCTCATTTCCAGCTGTGAAGTGCACAGATATGCTAAGAGTGAATGCCTTAGTTCTTGATCCAGGCAGGCAAGGAAGGCATTCTTGTGCCAGCCCATAGCCTGGCTTTAGAGAGGGTGAAGGGGTTGGTCTCCTTCAAGCAAGGTGGCTTGGGAGGAAAAGAAGGATATTGACAAATAGGGTGAGACAGAAGAGGTAACAGAGACGGGGAGTGGGAGAAGGCAGAAGGAGGGGAGAAGAGGGAAAGAAAGATAAGATTCAAGAGTTAGAGAGGGGAATACGATGATATAAGATAGAGAGTAACAGGACGTGCCATGAAAGAGGAAGAGATGCAGTGATGCAAGGAAGGGACGAGTAATTAAGGGAGTGTAGTGGCCTGTGATTGTCCCTCCCCATCAAACTCAGAGAGAGGCCGCTGTGCCTCACTGTCACACCGCAAACAGCCAAGTAGTAGACTACGGTTCTGCCCTGTGGGCGAGGCAGAACAAGAAGCAGTCTTTAGCCCAGAGCCTCCTAGGTTGGACGGACAGAAAGCCATTTACATAGTCTGGGGCTATTACGCTCTGGGCAGGGTAGGGAGCCGTCTTTAGCCCAGTCTTCTGGCTAGGGCAAACAGCAAACACAAAAGGCACGAGCCTTCAGGCCTAGGTTGAGTAGGCCGCCACTCCAGAGGAGGGGAGGGGGATCCAGGCCCACCCTACACCACCAGCTCCCAGCTGACTTGTATTTCGACAGCACAACTGGGCTAATGTCTGGTTTCCCTGGGCTACTTGCTACCATAGTTCTGAGAGTCCTTATGTCTCCTCTGGGCAAGCAACAGATGGCAGTCCCAGCAGCACTCTTTCACATTCAGTCTCCTTTGGGGACAGGGCACGCCACTGCTCAGTAGTTGGTTCGGGGACCTGCAACAGGCAAGAGACATTCCGACTCTGGTCCAACTGAACTGGAGAGCCAGTCTTTTATACTTCCTGTCCCGCCCCTCTGCTTCCTGTGTGGGGAACAGGACTGTCTTGGCTCTGTTCACCAGAAGAGTTGTAGTTGTCCCTCCCCATCAAGCTCAGAGGGAGGCCACTCTGCCTCATCATACAGAGAAATGAAATGAAATGAACTACCAGGAAAGGGGAAATATACCTTCCACAGCTGCAGCCTGTGGTTCTACAGAGCCGGGTGCAGGTGACTACATCTACCATAATCCCACACGTACTAAGATAAGTTTATACTGTAAAAATTTGACATGAATTAGCATCCAAGTACCTTCTCTGCAGCTCCGCCATCTGGAGGAGCATTCCTGTATCTCTCTGTCTCTCATAGCCTCTTGCTCCTATATATGCCTCTTCATTTTTCTCTCCATCTGCTTTTATTTCTCCTTGTAACAGTGTTATTTAACTCTGTGAAGCATTCTGATACCGAGAGTATGTGACAGATGGTGCAGAAGATGAAGTTGTGTTGTATGGTTTAATTCATGTGGGGATAAATGCATCAAGGAATGCCATGCTTCCTCAGGCTGGTATATGTAATCAAACAGTCTTCTTGGCTGTAAACGTATTTGCAAAACAGGGACTGGTACAGAAATTGCATTTTTCAGACCCCACTCAATTTACTGAAGTTATTATTATTAATTAGCATTAACTTTCATATTGTGGTAGTGGCTAGAAGCCAACAAGTTTGAAGCCCTATTGTGCGAGGCATTGTACAAATCTAAAGTAAATGGCAGTCTGAGCTCCAAAGAGCTAACAGACTGAAAGACAAAACAAATGGTCGGAAGAGGAGGTTGAGGGACATAGGGTTATAACAATAAGTTACAGCTCTAAAGATGGAGTAACAGCTTTCAATATTGTCGGCACAGATATCTATGCATTCGGACCTTACTGACTGCACCCAAAAATGAGGTAGTTACACATCTAAGTGGGTGCAGTTGCAAGAGCAAGTGGTTTTATTCAAAAAAGATAGAGCTACAGTATGTCATAATGTGGACTTACCAGGAGCTGCAAAAAAACTGAGTGATCAAATTAATGGTCCAGTAATAAGGAAAACAGAGTCAAGTTTTATTTTGGAGTATCTCGTTCCTCATCTGTCTAGTTACGGCAACAAGACTGGTATCTAAATAACAGATTTATAGTGGAGTCTTCTGCATCGCAGCAAATATCAGCATCTTTGCATTTCATAACTAATTGCCCCAAGGGGGGCACTTAAATATTCTGTTCTTTTTACAAGTCTCGGCATCTCTCCAAGTTTAAGTGAACAGTCAAAGAGTTAATTGTGGCTTTAACAAGTGATCCTTGAAACAAAGAAGAGGAAATGCCTTTGAATAGCATTCTTTCACAACTAAGTCACACAGAAAATCTTTCATTTAGTGAACCATGTAGATGAATTCCCGAGTTGGAAAGATCCCAATAATACATTATAAAAATTCAGATAGGATTAGGGGTAGTGATTGCTTTGTCAAAAGGAGCATAGAATAATCAGGTAGGTGTCTTTGACAGGATGAGCAAACAAAATCATTCTGAACTGCTACATGAATCTCCACCACAAATTTCTTTTCCCAACTGTCTATCCTTTTCATTGGACCAAATTCTGGCTCTACTTAATTTACTGGAAGTTTTATCAATCAATTGAATTCATTCACTTAGATGTGTGTTTAGTCCATCTAGATTCAGCACTTTCCACTTTAATTCAAACAGATAAAATACCCTTATCACAGATAAAATCTGACATGTAAATTATTCAAATAACTTGTTTTTGTTTTTTTTTTAATTACCATAAGAGGTGATATACAATAGGAGAGCACAAACTAGCAATGGGGACCTCAAATAGGTTTTGAAGCATCTATTTGGATAAGCACCTAAAAGGTCTACGTTTGTGTGGATGTAGCGCTTCACATCCCAAAGCTTAAAAGTTTTTTGAATGCAGGATTTTGTTGTTCAGCCCATTATAGTGAGGGAGGTCAGCTGCAAACTTCATGGGTAAAATCCTGGCCCGAGGGCAAAATGGAAGTTTTGTCATATTTCAATAGGGTAGGATTTTGCCCCCTAACTGGAGGTTTCTTTATTATGTTGTCCTCTGTGCTTTTCATCCGTGTAATTTTACCCAAACATTTTACCCAAGAAAGATCATTGGTGATTACTTGAGGACTAAGGTAAAAGTGGCTGAATCTGGGTCTTTATATGTTATCTGTTTAGCAACATGGGTTGTGACTGATTCACTAGTTAAAATCAAACTGCATGTGTGTCTGTGTATATATATATGCCAGGTTTTACATTTGTATAACTCTGTGAGCTTCTGTGTGTTCATAAAAAACGATCAACCAGTTTCTTAATTTCACCATACATTTTTATTAATACTTTAGATATTAACATTCATGAAAAGGCCACTTAGATTTGGTTTGGACACTCAATAGCATTAATTCCACTCTTTTTCATTTACTTCTACAGAAGCTCACTATTTTGCAGTCTGTTTCAATAGCTTTTGCAATTTTTACTTTCTCTGTGCTAGCTCACTGGCTATTTATAGATTGTTTAAAAAGAGACAGCAATAATATTATATTAATAATGCATCAGGGAAACCTGTTATTTTATCCTGCATTTCAGTTTAAATACAATTAAATCCATACTGAGAACCTGCAACTTAATTTGTGTTGTGTATTTTCTTTTCAAGTTCTGCTCTCAAATGGCTTGTAGAAAATCATTTTTCACTATAGCAGTTTATTGCATCAAAGTCTGTTAAAAATAAATAATTAAGTAAAAATTACAACTGAATAAAAGTGAAATTGACATAATTGAAAATTATTGTGTAATTATGAATCCGTTTGCTTCCTCTAGTGCTTGAATTTAAACACATTGGCTATAATTAGTGTAGATGTAAAACATAAAGGTTTTTTTTTCTTTGCTTGCTTGCTTGTTAGTCCTGGGGAAACACATCATATATTTTGTGTTAGAGCCTTTCTACATCTTAAAGTGAAGAAGCAGCAAAATAAGAAAGAAAACACTAATAATCTAGGTGTTTTCAATCCAACCAATAACTTGCATCACATCTTTTGCAAACCTGAGAGAGGAATTCACTCTATTACATCAAACTCAATCTATTAGTGTTAAACAAAAGCAAATTTGAAAAGCTTATTCATAAGTGAATGCAAATAATGTCAGGTCTTGAGTTTCTCATTCGTCTGACTAGACCACGTATGCATTCAATAGGTATACATGGTGCTGACACAAATATATTTGTATAATGCCAAAGGAGGACAAATATGTAATAATTATAGAGAGGAAAGAGAAGCAAAGGAGGAAACAGATTGTACTGACTGCATGAGAACGTTGTAGCTGTTTTATGTCAGTTTCTGTATTGAATGAAAATGTGTGTCTTGGATGAAAAACAGGCAGTTCATAACTGTTGTATCTTGTAATGGAGGAAAAATTGGGATCAGCATCAGTTTCTTAGCAAGATTTTAAAGCAGAGACACATGTAGTTCATCCAGTGTCTCAAAGTACCCATTAGCAAAGCAAACCCAAAACAGATTCATATTATTTTAAGACCTAATTTAATGCTCTTGATGAGGTCTTCTGGAGTGCCTATGCCTCAGAAGACTGTGCTTGGAAACTGCACACTAGGCCAATTTTCTCTTGGACCAGGTTTACAGAAAAGGCAAAATAAAACCACCATCAACCCATGCTGTATGACCTGGAGCACACACATAGCAAGTGAGCAGAAAGAAGCATGCAGTTTTTATCTGAGACATGAAGACTGAATTTAACACCCACCTTCCCCATGCAAGACTGAATCCTCTTCTCGACCAAACCCACTTCCACTCACAGAGGGCCATTTAGGCTGTTGAATTTATTACAGCCTTAGCACAGCAGGGAGAGGGGAGGAAGGATAGCAGACAGGGATTGTTTTACTTTTGGGAAACTACTGTGTTGGAGATCTCTTGAGTTTTTGCGCTGGGGAAGGGAGACACCCAACAGTCCATGATGGATGTTTGGTAGGGTTCTTTTTTTATCAAAGTTGGGGGCCCCCTTCTCCACAGAATTTTGTGTGGTTTGCTTAATAGGTAAGGGGAGATCATCACTCTTCCCTCCTGAATGCCACTGGGACAGGAAAATCTTTGACTCAGTGAGGTCTCCTGTCTCCTTTTTCTGGCTGAGGCTTTTGAAGAAATTCCCAATATGCCTGTTAGTCAGGGAACAATATTCCCCCTTCTATAACCTCAGGGGTGCAGTGCATGTATAACAGTGCATTCTCCAGCTGTATGCCAAGATCCAACTGCCATGCTGACAGACTTCACCCCTGCAGTGACAGGTCGTCTGCATAATGCATTACATGGTTGTTTCAAGGGGAAATTTGGAATAGAACCCATCTTTAAGGCTGGAGATGGTGGAAGGCTCATGGGAGCACATGTGGGGCAGCTGTTCCAATTACAGTGAAGTCAACAAGAGTCCCTAAGAATGTAACCTGACCAATTCAGAAATTGGGGAAACACAGTTCCAAAAAACCAAGAAGACCGCAGAGGGTTTTATGCTGCCAGAGATACACAAGAAATGTACATTTTATGTTGGTGGAACACTTGAAAATATTCCCATTCTACCCTTCTCTCTAAACTATCTTCATTTAAATGTTAAAACTAAAGAAACAGCTCAATTATTTAAGAAGAGAGACTCTTCTGTCTATTTCTCCACTACCAACAGAATGGATAACCTTTCAAGGTTTAAAAATAGTTAGCTCCCACCACAATGAATTCCTAATTCTGCACTCCTAGGACAGGTGATTACATCTCATTTGATATGTACAAATGTATTTTTAAAATTTAGTCTTCATTCATTCATACGAGGAATGAGAACCGGATCCTGAAAACACTACCAAGGTACTTTTAATTAAAGTCAAAGGAACTATGTCTTGTATTAAATGCTAAACCCACTATAAGTGCAGGATCAACCCCTCATATAAAGAGCTGTGTTTTAAGATCATATATGTTATCTGGGTGAAGAGAAATTTGTGCCTAGATTGAGAGCTTTGGACATGAAAGGAATAAATAGCACCATCCAGTGTGTACTTTTTGAAATGATTAGCACCTCACATATAATACTTCACTATAACAGTTCAAAGTATTATACTAGGTGTATCTCACAACACCTTCTATTTATATTTGCAACTCAACAGGAGGTTAGACTTACATTTTATGATGATAAAAGATCATAATAGCAAAATTTTTAAATCCAGTGATTTTTGTCACAGAATAAAATGTTCCAAGAACACTGGTAAATACATGATGAAAAAAGAAATACTTTTGATAGCTACAAATGATTTATTTATTCATGCTACCAACAGCTGGCCAATCAGCCCAGGGTTTCTGTCCTTTATTAATGCAGAGATAATGGCAGCAGCAGAATTTATGGTCTCCTGAAGCTTTGGATTGTCCTGAAAGAAAAAAGAACCACTTGTGAGCAATTATGAAAAAAGTGAATCTCACTTAACACCCATTTTAAAATATGCACAATAACTTCATGACTTCTGATAAAAATTCAAAAAGTATAGCATTTACCAGTAAAAAATCGTCCAAAAATGTTGATTTTTTAAATAAAAGAATACGTCATACTAATGTCAGTTTTTCAATCTATACAGTATACCATAAAAACATTTGTAGACAGAAATAGAATGGAAACAAATGGAAATGAAATGTATTTTAATTTTAGTGACATGAGATAGCTTCAATCAAGAGATGACCCAAAATGAAACCTTGTTTCCAAACAGACTCCCTCTTCCCAACATGTGTTTGAAAACTGAAACCAGGTCCAAATTCTATAAGAGGATTCCTAACAGACAGAAGCAAAACCCAGAATCTTAACACCCCCATACTTTAGGGTTTGGGAAATCAGGATCCAAATTTAGGTCCACATTAAACAAAGCATTTAAGCATGCACTTAACTTTAAGCATATGTTAAATTCCAGTCCTATTCAGCAAAGCACTTAAACATGCAACTTCAATGAGATTTAAGTATTGGGACTTTAGTGATTTGAGCCTATCTTTGTGCAAACAATCAAAGAAGTTAATCTCTTCTTGGTAGGCAAGCATAAAGACCAGAAAAGAATGATACAACATAACTCGCAGTCTAGTACAATACAAAACTCCTTAACAGGCAGTGGAGATCAGTTTTTCAACGGGCTTCCAAATCTGGCTTCCAAATTTTCCTAATTATATGAAGATAAAAAGACAAATCGGTATGGACAAATAGCATTTCGACCTCCACACTGTGTAGATGTCAGTAGATGCAGTCTGCAATATTGACTACTGGTGGGAGTAATATTCATGAAGCAGTGGAACAACAGCCAAATTTCCCAAGAGGAATCAGAAAAGAAGATGCTGAGCCAATGATTTTAGATGGCATGTTCAAGAAACCTGAGTAAATGAATAGAGGAAAATGTGATAAAGGTGAAGACAGAGTCAAATGTTGGCTGTTTAAGGAGAGGGGCGACTACATGGGGAGAGGCAGAATGGGTTTACAAGTACAGAAGTCAGAGATTAAAAGACCTCAATGTCTCATTGGGAGTGAAGGGAAAATGGATATTGGACAGGAGGGCAGTGGAGAAGCTTTCACTGTCTTATGTTCATTTTTAAGAAAATGATGAAAAGCAGGGCAGGGAGGGAAGTTTGAAGAACTGGAAGAGAAGGTTTAAGGAGAGGAGTGAAGCTAGAGAAGGGGACGGGGGCATAGTTTTAAGATGATAAGGAAATAAAAGCAGAGCTGTTCTGTTGCACATTGGCGCCTCATTGATATGTGAATATCTCAGTGATCAGGTTCTAAATTCTTATAGATTATTTCCTGAAGTCCCCCATGTGTCCCCCCAACATGCTGTAAAAACTCCAAGGTGGGAGTGAGAGGGCTTGGGGCTCTGAATTTCAGCTGCTGGGCTGGAGGGGATGGAGATCAGGGCTTCGGCCTTGCGGCGGAGTCGGGGGGGTAAGGACTTCTGTTGGGTGGGACGTCAGGGCTCCGGGCTTCTGCCTTGCAGGGGCTTGGAAATATTTACCAGAGCACAGCTCCAGACAACTCCAGCAGAATTTAAGCCCTGTCTGTGATGATGCAGTCATTATCATTTGTGTTGTGGGTTGAGCACTTGGACAGTTGAGTGAATGCTGTGAGGTCTACAGAAGTCAGAAAGAATAGCAAATATGGTAGGCGCCCAGCTTGGCTTAACAAAGTCGTCTTTGGTGCGTTTAAACACAAAAAAGAAATTTACAAGAAATGAAAGCTTGGTCAGATGACTAGGGAGGATTATAAAAATATTGCTCAAACATGCGGGAATGAAATCAGGAAGGCCAATGCACAATTGGAATTTCAGCTAGCAAGGGACGTAAAAGGGAACAAGAAGGATTTCTACAGGTATGTTAGCAACAAGAGGAAGATTAGGGAAAGTGTGGCCCCTTACAGAATGGGGGAGGCAACCTAGTGACAAAGGAGAAAGCTGAAGTAACTCAATGTCTTTTTTGCCTCTGTCTTCACAGACAAGGTTAGCCCCCAGACTACTGCACTGGGCAGAACAGAATGGGGAGGAGGTGAACATCCCTCAGTGCTGAAGGAACAGGTCCAGGACTATTTAGAAAGATTGGACATACATAAGTCCATGGGGCCAGAAGCAATGCATCCTAGGAAGTTAGCTGATGTGATTTCAGAGCCACTGGCTATTTTCTTTGAAAGCTCATGGCAATTGGGGGAGGTCCCTGATGATTGGAAAAAGGCAAATATAGTGTCCATCTTCAAAAAAGGGAAGAAAGAGGATCCCGGGAACTACAGACCAGTCAGCCTCACGTCAATCCCTGGAAAAATCATGGAGCAGGTCCTTAAGGAATCCATTTTAAGGCACTTGGAAGAGAGGAAGGTGATCAGGAACAGTAAACATGGATTCACCAAGGGCAAGTCATGCCTGACCAACCTGATTGCCTTCTATGAAGTGGTGACTGGCTCTGTGGATGTGGGGAAAAGTGGTGGATGTGATATACCTTGACTTTAGCAAAGCTTTTGATATAGTCTCCCACAGTATTCTTATCAGCAAGTTGAAGAAATATAGGTTGGATGAATGGTCTATAAAATGGATAGAGAACTGGCTACATCATTGGGCTCAATGGGTAGTGATCAATGGCTCCATGTCTAGCTGCAAGCAGGTCACAAGCGGAGTGCCCCAGAGGTCAGTCCTGGGGCCAGTTTTCTTCAACATCTTCCTTAATGATCTGGAAAATGGGGTAGATTGCACCCTCAGCAAGTTTGCAGATGACACTAACCTAGGGGGAGTCGTAGATACCCTGGAAGGTACGGATAGGATGCAGAGGGACCTAAACAAATTGGAGGATTGGACCAAAAGAAATCTGATAAGGTTCAACAAGGACAAGTGCAGAATCCTCCACTTAGGATGGAAGAATCCCATGCACAGCTCCAGACTGGGGACCGACGAGCTAGGCAGCAGTTCTGCGGAAAAGGATCTGGGGTTTACAGTGGATAAGAAGCTGGATATGAGTCAGCAGTGTGCCCTGGTTGCCAAGAAGGCTAATGGCGTATTGGGCTGCATTAGTAGGAGCATTGCTAGCAGATCCAGGTAAGTGATTATTTCCCTCTATTTGGCATTGGTGAGGCCACATTTGGAGTAGTGTGTCAGTTTTGGGCCCCACATTACAAAAAAAAACGTGGACAAGTTGGAGTCCAGCAGAAGGCAACAAAAATGATTAGGGGGCTGAAGCACAAGACTTATGAGGAGAGGCTGAGGGAACTAGGTTTGCTTAGTCTGCAAAAGAGAAGAATGAGGGAGGATTTGATAGCAGCCTTTAGCTACCTGAAAGGGGGTTCCAGGGAGGATGGAGGCAGGCTGTTCTCAGTGGTAGATGAGAGAACAAGGAGCAATGGTCTCTAGTTGCAGTGGGGGAGGTCTAAGTTAGATATTAGGAAAAAGTTTTTTTCACTAGGAGGGTGGTGAAGCACTGGAATGGGTTACCTAGGAGATGGTGGCATCTCCATCTTTAGAGGTTTTTAAGCTGCGGCTTGAAAAAGCCCTGGCTGGGATGATTTAGCTGAGGTTAGTCCTGCTTTGAGCAGGGGTTGGACTAGATGACCTCCTGAGTTCCCTTCCAACTCTAATATTCTATGATTCTCAATGATTGTATGACATACGGAGGACCATTAATATCAATGGGGTTCTAAGTCCCTATTTGCATCCTAGAGGCATGCGGAAAAGCTACAGAACCAGAGCACATCCCAGATAAGTCAATTTATCATCTGCTTATTTGAGATGCATAATGCAATTTACATGTGACCCTTTAGTCATTAGTTTGGAAATATGGATGATTGGGGCAGACTAGAATTTTGCTTTAAAATTCCATTTATGAAAACAGTTATGTCAACAGAGAAAACATGGTAAACCCTAGATATGGAAATCATTTTATATATTTTTGATACCTAGGAGAATTAGTCAAAGTTATTTACTAGTAGCATGCACAATTCTCTGAGTTAAACATAACAATCACAGGCATTTAGAATAAAGATGTTTAATGTTCACCTATGGTTAAATACTTCTTACTCAGACAATTAGCATAGGGGATATAAACCAGGGAGTGCAGAACTGAACTCATGGTGCCTGATTTTCCATTGTCTTTCATCTCGTGTAGATATTTACACACCTGTGCAAAAGGTGTCAGAAGATTCCATTCTGTTTTTTTACCCACTGTGCACAGGTGTAAATGACTGCACAAGGTGCAAGGAATGGGGATTCAGGCCCACACAGACATATATTTTAATTGTTTTCAAGATTTAGTAACACACTTCTTGTAATTCAGCAGCAGCAACCTCATGTCTCCACTTTTGTTTAGTTTATGGCTGCAATGTGCAAAAGTGCTTAACAGTCACAGACATTATGTTTTCTAAGTGGGCTTCCAGCCATACCTGAATTTGGTCAAAGCTATGTACTCTTCTTTTTTTTCTTTTAAGAAGGAAAAAAAATGCACCTGGTCAGGAATGATCTTAATGTTTCTCCTAATAAATCTTTCTACATCCTCTGTTGGTTAGTGGATTCTATATACATTCCTTTCTTGTAATAAATTATTTTAGTTTTTGAACATGAAAGGAAGTGAGGGGGGAAATTTAGCTTCCATTATTTTAAAGCATGGGACTTAAAGTGACATTGTGAGGTCAAATTTGACTGAAAAATTAGTTTTAATAAAAGTTTTTAGCAAACCTAAAGCCAAACTGAAAGGTTTTAATGATTATTTTAAAATTCCAAGGGAAAGATTTGAAAAACAAAATCCTCTGGAAGTATTTACAACCTACACACTGCAGCAGTGTGCTGTGTAGAGAAAGCTGAAAAGATAGCGTGATCAGAAACTGAGTAGTCTATTTTTCTTTGTCCAGGAAGAAAATAAATACAAAATATAAACAGCAGAAATAATTAAAAGTAATACTGATCTTTAAAATTCTTTCACTCTTAATAACTTAAGCTGTTATTTGCAACATAGTTAAAGAAATCTGTTGGGTGCTTTTTAATAAGTTTAGCCTAACCATTTCCTTTTAAAATCTATCTTTTAAAATTATAGGAACATGTGAGCTGACATACCTGATTCAACCAGCATTCCAGCTAGACTGGTATCCTGTCTTTGACAGTGACCAGCAGCAGATACTTTACAAGAATATGTAATACTCCTATTTTGAAAAAGTATGCAGTATCGTTAATATGCAGAATCTATTCTTAAGCCTAGGCAGTTGATGGTTGGCTTATGTCCTGCAGCACAAGGGTTGACGGCCCTGATAAATATTTATCTTAGCTAACGATATTCATATTGTTGTCCCTGATTCTGATGCCAGTGACCATTCTGGCCTCCCTGAGGAGGAGAAGTCAGTGACAAGTCTGGATATATTTTAATATAACTTGCTTTATTTACACACCTATACCAATCCTGGAATGAAATGGTCAAACAGCAGCAGGACAATACCTTCCTCCAGGAATCTCAGACTGACAGCAATGCCTGGTTCCCAGGAAAAAACTCTGCCTCAAGAATAGGCTCTAATCAGAGCCCAAGACAGACAAACTCTCTTGCTACTTGCACAGCTTGCACTTTCCGAAAGCTGTCTCGACACAAAAACTCAAATAGTTCAAAACTCATTAACACCATAGCATAGCATGTCTTTCCAGAAGTCAAAACTCACTTGCATGCTAAGAATCAGTACTGTGATATCTGACTGTCATGGCATAACCATGAATAATCCATTTTGTTGTTCTTCCTTGTGCCTTTTCTATTTCTGCTCTTATTTTTATAGTGACTGTAGTTAACTTTGGTAACTGTATTTTCAGTGTTCTGCTCTATCTTTTTCTGAATGTAGCCTGCTGATTTCTTTGCTTTTCAGACCAGACTTCTTTACTGTTTAGTGAGCTGATATTTTCATTGAGCCATAATGATACCTAACATTTTCCTAAGTGACTAGTTAATTTGGATTCTATCATTGTTTGTACAGAACACAAACTAGGATTTAAACAACAAAAAATGTAAAATTTAAGAGCCCTTCTAATTTAGAGAGAAGCCAGTAAGTGAAGATATGAAATCCCACATGTATACCTTGAAAATTCCCATGTTTCTGACACTGTAGTATCATTCTTGGAATTAGTGATGAATAAAATGGGTAGTGCATACAGGGAGGCCTCAGTAAGGATGCCAGGATCAATCTAATCTGACCCTACGCACAGGCCTCCAAACATCCTTTGTATTCAATGGTACACTACTAAATCTTTCAGAAATGTCATTACTGGTTGCAGAAAGCCAAATAATCAAGTAGAACAAGGTCTTCACATGTCTAGTTGCTTGAGAAGCTTAGACACAATGTAAACTATGGTACAGAACAGGATGTAAGAACAGAATGCTCAAAGAGATCTTATATGAAGCCCTCAATAGTTATCTTACATTATAGCCCACCCACTGTTCAGTATATTTAGAGGACAAAATGTACTGTAGTTTCCTACTCTCTTGATGCTTATAGATTAAGCAAGACTAGTTCTTTTACTTAACAGAAACCTTGAAGGTCTGATTCATAGGCAGACATATCTTTAAGGATTAATATGATTAACTTTCCTCAGGCTCATCTGGCATGACCCAAAAACCTTGTCTTATCCACTGTCTACTCATTTCATCCAATTGAGTTAAGTGAGTCTTTTGTAAAAATCCTTTTCTTGGCCATTAATAAAAGGATTTTTTTATTGTTGAAATAAAGTACATTCATATATAAAGAACAAAATTTTTACCATTTCATTTTAAGTGCACTGAAAAAGAAAGTACTTAGAAACATTACCAACTTTATACATCAATCCATATAACAAAACTTTGATACCAAAATAAAATATCCTCTTTCTGTCCACTATTGATAGCAAAAAATTGCAGACCCAGCAGTATCATATAATGATTGTCACTGACATTCACAACGTGCATTACGTAGAGTTGTTAGGTTTAAGAGGTTTTCCGGTTTACAGGATGAGGCTGGGAAGGGTTATATGGGCAGAGTTAAAACAGTGTTTGGAATGTACAATGAGATATTTCACCTCTGTTAATATATTTAAGAAACTGGGAGGATATTAGAAAATTTATTGACATTCTCTTAATTGTTCATTCTCATACTTTAACATGTTTAAGACTTTTTTCAACTGGAACATTCCTTGATATGCATATATTGCAACTGAATATTAACTAACTTAACTTAAAGAACAGCTTGAGACATTTATCTGACATCTATAAGATTGAGAACTAAGCCTACTATTGCTTGTGAAAAATACCAGTGCAGGTATCCTCCCTGCCTCTGAAAACCACGGACCTTTTAATATGACAGAATAAAACTGCTGTGCATTTATTTTGCACGCTTTTAACTGTAACATATTATCAATTCACTTTCTCATGAATACATTTTTTCAAAATGTAAATAGATCTGCGGTGCTATCATTGATTATTAGGTTGATGGGAAACTTTAAGAGATAAGTTCTGGCCCAGAAACGAGACTGTACTAATTGAAGTGAGCTTCAGTATTAGAATGTATCATGTGAAGTAGGTACCAGTGCTCTTCTCTAAGAGCTTTGGCTTATGAAAGGCAGATCGTCAATGGAAATTCTAGGTGATTTGTGGCAGGGACTGTGTCTTTGTTATGTGTTTGTCTAGTTTAATGGCATTCTGATAAATGACTGGGTCCCTAGATGCTATCATAACACAAATAAAATAAAATAAAATAAAATAAAATAAAATAAAATAGTGGAAGCAGAGTGAATGCATAAAATTACATTAGTGTTTTTGCCTGAGGAATATGTGGCAAGAACACAGAGAAAACAATCACACATGCACTTTAAGATAAACTTGTCCATGGAAACCCTATTATTCAAAATCTTGTGGTATAATAGAATGACCCTGCAACACACAGAAGCAAGACATTCCTATGTTGTATTTGGCATACTTGCAATCTTAAAGACAAGGGGACAAATTATGATCCCACTGCTCCAACAGTAAAGGGTTGTAAAGAAGATGGAGAGGGACCTGTGGTTATTCCCAGAGCTTAGGAGCAGCATAGAGATGTCCTTATGCTAGATCCCCATTAGCCTCTGTTGCAAGGTGGGCCTTAGGGGCATGTCAGAGGCAGGAAGGGGGAGTGGCCAAAACTCTAAGCATTTTGGCAGTTATGAGTTGCAGAGTAGCTTATTGGGAGCAGCAAAGAAGCCACCCCATGAGGCTGTTTTAACTTATGCTAGGGACCACCCCAACTCCCAGAATAGCCCAGAAGTGGGAAAGCATAAAGATGGCTTAAAACCATCTCTGATGTGACACTTGCCTGGGAAGCAACTTCTAGACAGTACTCACTGAGAAACTCAGCACAGAATCTAGTCCCATATGCCTCCTTGGTCACATTTTTATTTCTTTTCTAGATTAAAATAAGATGGTTTTATTAAACAAGTAATTTTTGATATTAGGTGTTCGTACAATGACATACTTCATTCTAATCTCAAATGTACAAGCTCAGAATGAAAAATTCACTATGGGAGATCTATGAAGTGGCTTTTTCCTGCTCAAAATATACAGCAAAATATATTTGAATATTATAATCAGGTGCTCTATGTAAAATGCAGCAGTATAATCTAATCTGATGGCCTTCCTCTCCTTAAAATGCTTCCAGGCTACATTTTCATTCAAGCCACTTGCCAAAGAACCTACTGATAAATGACATTTCAGACATTATGACAGTGCAATTTTTACCCCGATAAATAAGAAGATATTTAAGCAGATAATTTAGAGAGAAAAGAAAATTCTTTTACTGAACATCTTTATTTTTCCTTTCAAGTAATACACAACAAATTAATATAGCACTGAATTCAAATATAAGGTAAGATGTAGTTGGATGACAACACAAATAGTACACAGAAGACAGACTGCATGCAATGAGCTTTCCGTACTGCTTAAGAGACAGCCCAGTTCTTCTTCACTTCCACATGAACATTATATCTTTATTCACTATATCATAACTTATTTTTACACTAACTAGAGTGCATACAGGTATTGTCTGCCATGAGTAATTAGAAAGCCATCAACTTTTGAAATTAATGAATGTTTACAAAGTTGTAGCAGAAAATAAAACAATTCAGGACAATAATTCCATTTACTGATTCTTGGAATCTTCTAATGCTGATGGTAGTACAAGAGAAAATATTGTGCAAACCCAAAGCTTCAATACTGCTTATGCTGGGCAAGGTCTATGTGACTTCTCTGCCCTCATTCTCTTCACATCTCTATGGGTTTTGTAAAAATGTTGTTATAGTAATTACTGAAACAAAAAAACAGTTGTATGACAAAGAAAATGAAACACCTTCCACAACAACAACAAAGGAGTGTCTTATAAAGCATATTCTCATAACATACACTCTTTGTGATTAAAACACAGGGACAGAGTCGGGAGAGTTTGGGGTTTTTGTTCCCCATTTACTCTCCTTAGCTCTATGCCATCCTGACTTCACCAACTGTATTAGCAGTGATAACAGAAGCTACTGTCAATTTCTCTTCCTGAGTCCAATAAAGTTACCTTATGCTTGAATTGGTAGCCAATTCTCCCACCTGTATGTGATTAGTACAAAAGGATTGGCAAAAATCAGTTGTTTAACAGAGGTGGAAGATTATTGTATGCAGGGAAGATTCTTAATATAGGATATCGCCTACCACGGGTGGTGTATTATTAATTATTATTTATTTAAAGAGTTATGGTAGTGCATACAGGCCACACCCCAAATCAGGCTATGCATTGTGAAATCATATTTTAAGCTCTTTAGGGACAAGAATTTTACTGTCAAAATAGACAAGGTGAGGGTTGAAAAAAGATATAAATTTGAAGCACGGTAGAATCACTATATTCTCCCCAGAAGGTATGAATGTTATCTTAACAGTGCTGAAAGTCTTTAAAATCTGAAATCAATTAATCTTTCCACTGACTTTAGTGAGTGTTGGGCCAGGCCCAGAAGCATTGACAAATTCCCATGGGATTTCAATACAGGTCTCCCACAGAGCAGTGGATGGTAGTGTTTCCTTCTGCATGTAAGTGTGGTGGACCTTCTGCTGACTGATGGACTGTGATAGTCTGCAAATGATTTCAGTGGCTGGGGTGTTATGTTTTTGGGAGGCCAGGAAGCTGGAAATGCCCAGTAGACCCACCACACACATGCATTCAGAGAAACCTGCTACTCATTCATGGCCTCTTACTACACATAAACACCCCAATCATCCAAATCATTTACAGACTACTACAGTACAACTGGCCCCATCAAAAGCCTGAGTTACTGTATGGCTCATGTAAGGAAGTTCTTGACACATGACGCTAGCAGCACAGTGAAATCTGCTTAACACAATCCTAGGCAGTTTCCCTTTACAGTTAAAACCACATGTAAAGTACATCAGAGATCAGCATTCCTTAATGACTGTAGCTGTCCCTACTAGACAGACAGACAGTGCCAGCAGAACATAGGAAGAACAAAGTGGGAAGGAGTGGGGGGGGAGGCAAAAGGGGGGAAGAGAGAGATTACCAGAGAAAGAAGAAAAGGTAGAGGCAACAAAGATGTTCTAATATTTTTTTCTCAGACAGTTTTTCCAAAAAGGTGAACAAAACTTATATTTTGGTACCCAAGTAGACTACTGTATAATAAAACATATCCCCTCTTTGCCCTCACTCCAGCTAAGTAATGCAAGGAGATTTGGGGGAATATCAAGGGGAGAATTATTAAAAATCCTGGGAACAAAGGAAAGGAATATTCCTATTTCCTACCTATTTTCTAGTGCAGAGAAGGATATTGATTCCCACATTGTTGATCTTTTCTAAGGCTTTTCTAAGCCTTGGTCTACATTTACCCCAGCGATTCGGCAGCAGTCGACAGGAGTTACGCAAACTATGCAGAAAACTTGCGTAACTCTCATCGACTGCTGTGCCTCTCTTCTGTGCGCCATCTTCACTGCACTGCACCAACGAGAACCGCGTTCCCATCGACGCAGCACTACGCCACTTGCGGGGGTGGATTAATAGTGTTGACTTCTGGATTGACTAAGTGGGTCTTCACTGACCACTCAGTTGATCCGTATAAGTCGATCTGACGGTGGCGACTTTGCCGCCGTCAATGTAGACATAACCTAAGTAACCAAACTAGCCAGTGTATGTTTTCTAATACATAATTTAATTTCATATTAATTATCTTTCCACTTTTTCTAAACAATTATTTCTGCTACTGAATGAGAACACACGAAGACTCTATTATGGTAGTCAAATGCACCCTATGGTAACAAAAGATTAATACACAAGGAGTGAACAGACATATACGAACTCACACTTCTTAAGCAGATATTGTTCTTGGATTCTAATGCCAGAAGGGACCATTGTGATCATGTAGTCTGATCTCCTGGCCATAAAGCTTCCCCAAAATAATTCCTCAAGTGTATATTTTTGGAAAAAAACATCCGATCTTAATTTTAAAATTGTCAGTAAGGGAGAATCCACCACAACCCGTGGTAAATTGTTCCAATGGTTAATTACTCTAACAGATAAAAATTTATGACTTATTTCCGGTCTGAATTTGTCTACTTTCAGCTTTCAGCCATTGGATCATAGTATACCTGCTAGATTGAAGAGCCTATTATTAAATATTTGTTCCCCAAGTAAGTAATATAAACTGAAATCAAGTCACTCCTTTTCCTTGTCTTTGTTAAACTAAACAGATTGAGCTCCTTCACTATAAGGCACGTTTTCTAACACTTCAATCATTCTCATAGCTTTTCTCTGAACCATCTCCAATTTATCAACACCCTTGAATTGTGGGCACCAGAACCGGACACAGTATTCCAGCAGGGGTCACACCAGTGACAAATACAGAAGCAAAATAATCTTTACACCCCTATTCAAGATTCCCGTTTATGCATCCCAGATCCATTAGCTCTTTTAGCCATAGCGTCATACTGGGAGCTCATGTTCAGCTGATAATCCACCATGACCCCCAAATCTTTTTCAGAGTCACTGAACTTCCATGATAGAGCCCCCATCCTGTAAGCATGGCCTACATTCTTTGCTCCTATATATTTACACTTAGCCATATTAAAATTCATATTGTTCACTTATACCCAGTTTACCAAGCAATCCAGATCTGTCCTCTGACCTGTCCTTTTCGTTATTTACATTCCCCCACTTTTTGCATCATCTACATCCAAAACATCAGTGATGATTTATATTTTCTTTCAGGTCATTGATAAAATTGTTTAATAGAGTAGGGCCAAGAACTGATCCCTGTAGAATCCCCCACTGAAAACAGACTCACAAAACGATGACTTCCCATTTATGGTTACATTTTGAGACTATCAGTTAAGTCAGTTTTTAATCCATTAAATGTGAGCCATTACTTTATGTCAGTCTCGTTTTTAATCAAAATGTTGCATGATATCAAGTCAAATGCATTACAGATGTCTAAGTATATAACATCAATACCATTACCATTATCAATCAAACTTGTAATCTCATCAATCTCTTGTTCTTATGTTATCTATTGTAGAAGAATCCTTATAAATATTTGTAATTAGGAAATGCTATTCAAATACAAAAAATTAATTTTTAGCCCAATTTGTAAGAAAACCATAACTTGCAGAATGTGTGCAAAAATGCCAAAATATGAAACATCTAAAACAGGGGTGTCAAACTCAATTGGTATGGCGGGCCACATTTACATTAAGTTGAGTTCAGGGGGGCCACGCATAACACACACTACTCTACTCTACCTTTCATGCTCTACTCTCCGCCGAAAAATCTCCCCGCAGGGTAAAATTCGGCGGCACAGTAGGAGAGAGAGGCTCTCACAGGGACTTGCACACTCCACTCTCCGCCGTTAAATCTCCCTGTGGGGTCACATTCGGCGGCCATTTCCTTTTTAACACGGCCATTTCCTTTTTAAGAGCTCACGCAAGATGTCCCACAACTTGCCTGAGCTCTGCTCAGAAAACACTGACAGCACAAGCCTGCGGCCCGGACTCGGACTGCGGGCCAGATAACACAAGCCCGCGGGCCGCAGTTGGCCCGCGGGCCGCGAGTTTGAGACCCCTGCTCTAAAAGAAGATGAATATTGCAGTGGTCTTCTAATATAAATGGAGTAGAATTGTATTCAGCCCTTTGAATCACTTGGGAGTCATGGTCTTAACATAAGAGAATATAAAATAAGGGAGGACAGACTAGATGATCACAATGGTCCTTTCTGGCTTTATAATCTGTGAATTAAAGGGTGTTTCTTCAATTTATACTGATTATAACAGAAAAAAACTATAGTCATTGTATTAATTCATTTTTACACTGAAAATGTAGGTTGTACTGTTGTCAGTCTCAAGAAAATTTGATCATAATGGACTGCAAACAGAATCAAATTGCTAAAACAAAAAGTACAGAACACAAAATGCTTTAGCTGTTATGGATGATAGACTTTGGCATATAAAGGTACAAGGTCTACTTTATACTGAAAAATGATGGACATTTGTTTTGTGATTTTCGTATTATCAGCAATATGCAGAGAAGCTGAGCAGCATTTAATTATTGTTATTGTAAGAAAATGGAAAGGTCTTTGCTGAGTGTAAGCAATGCATTAGAATCTCCTGTGGGGCACTGAAAAACAGTGCAGAGGAAATGTTAGCATTTTTTCCATTCCCTCAGCCTAATGCACACTTCTTTGGTTTCCTGAATGTACTGATTTCATAAAGAATGATCTAAATGTTAAACCAGAAATCCTTCCCCTCTAAAAATAGAAAGGAAAAGAAAGCAAAAAACTTGCATTCATTTTAATTAATTTATTTCTGATCAGTCATTAAAATCTTCATTAAATACAACTCCTATTGGCTGTGAGTAATTTGAAATACTAGCATAAGGTTGCAATAATTACTTAATTGATTGGAAACATTCCCCTTGATTATAGGTAATTTGTTTAAGATGGTTCACAGGAAATGCTGTACAGCATGTAACAAAACAAAATGAAAAAAATTCTCCTATAGAGGAGAATAATAAACTGAACACAACAGACTCTGAGGGACAAACTACATGTGTGTGCATCCTCTGGGCCATTGTTTATGTTGCCTTTTGCTGTGGTGCCTAATCTTTTTGGGCAACAGTATCAGTTTAGTAGGTTATAAACCAGATTCTAATCTCAGCTACACCAGGGTAAACCAAAGTAACTACAATACCATCATGTAAAAACCATCAACAAAGTTACTCTGGTATTAAACTGGTATAACTGAGATTGCGTATGTCCCCAAGTCCTCAGTTATGTGCACATGCTTGCTGCACACTGCAGTATATGCTCTAATTTCCTGTGGTGTTGATTGCTCTTTCATGATGTCAAGATCAAGGTTTGGAGCAGCCCAAGGTCTGTGTGTACTTGTGTGCACAAAACAACGAGACATGAGTAGTAGCAGCACAGGGTATATTTCTACATTGCAACTGGAAGCAAGCCTGCCAGCACGGGTGGACAGACTTGTGCCAATGGGGCTTAAGCTAATGAGCTAAAAATAGATATAGATACTGTGGCTCGAGTTCTCAAGCCCACCCAACTCCCTGGGTCTGAGCTTGGGTGGTTAGCCTCAATCTTCGCCGGAGCTGCAATGTCCACATTATTCCTTTTGCTCAAGTGAAGCCAGTGTGAGTTTGTTTATCTGGGTTGGGAGGCTCACTCACAACTGCAGTGCAAACATATGCGCAGAGGCTCATTGTTAAGGGTTTGGTGATGCAAGATGCCCTACACAAATGGCTTCAATGGGATTTGAGTGCATTTAGCACCTTTCAAGAAAGTTCTCTGCACCCTGCACCATCAGACTCTAATGACAAAAGGGCAGCCCAGAGAACAAGCCATAAATCATTCATACTTCAATTGCATTTTGACGTCAATGCAACTACTTTGACTTATGCCAGCTAAATTGCACCTTAATATTTAAAATGAAACATCTAGTCAAGTAACTTTCATCTCATAAAGTCAGAAGGGACCACTATGATCATCTAGTCTGACCTGCACAACACAGGCCACAGAACTTCACCCACCTACTCCTGTAATAGACCCCCAACCTAAGACTGAGTTATTGAAGTCCTCAAACAATGATTTAAAGACTTCAAGGTACAGAGAATCCACCAGCACGTGACCTGTGCCCCATGCTGCAGAGGAAGGTGAAAAACCCCCAGGGCCTATGCCAATCTGCCCTGGATGAAAATTCCTTCCCAACCCCAAATATGGCAATCAGCTAAACCCTGAGTATGTGGGCAAGACTCACCAGCCAGATATCCAGAAAGAATTCTCTACAGTAACTCAGAACCCATCCCATCACAGGCCATTGGGAATATTTACCGCTAGTAGTCAAAGATCAGTCAATTGCCAAATTAGGCTGTCCCATCATACCATTCCCTCCATAAACTTATCAAGCTCAGTCTTGAAGCCAGCTAGGTTTCTTGCCCGCACTTCTCCCCTTGGAAAGCTGTTCCAGAACTTCACTCCTCTGATGGTTACAAACGTTTACAAACCTTAATTTCAAGTCTAAACTTCCTGATGACCAGTTTATATCCATTCTATATTCCAATTCTTGTGTCCACATTGGTGCTGAAATTAAATAACTGCTCTCCATCCCTGGTATTTATCCCTCTGATGTATTTATAGAGAGCAATCATATTTCCCTTTAGCCTTCTTTTGGTTAGGCTAAACAAGCCAAGTTCTTTGAGTTTTCTCTCATAAGACAGGTTTTCCATTTCTCGGATCCTCCTAGTAGCCCTTCTCTGTATCTGTTATAGTTTGAATTCATATTTCTTAAACATGGAAGACCAGAACTGCACACAGTATTCCAGATAAGGTCTGACCAACGCCTTGTATAATGGTACTAACACCTCCCTATCTCTATTGGAAATACCTCTCTTGATGCATCCTAGGACTGCATTAGCTTTTTTTCACAGCCACATCACATTGGTGGCTCATAGTCATCCTGTGATCAACCAGTACACCCAGGTCCTTCTCTTCCTCTGTCACTTCTAATTAATGCTTCCCCAGCTTATAGCAAAAGTTCTTATTAGTCCCTAAGTGCATGCATGACTTTACACTTTCCACTATTAAATTTCATTCTGTTTCTATTAGCCCAGTTTACAAGGTCATCCAGATCTTCTTGTATGATATCCTGGTCTTTCTCTGTATTAGAAATATCTCCCAACTTTGTGTCATCTGCAAACTTCTTAGCACACTCCCACTTCCTGTGCCAAGGCCAGTAATAAAAAGATTAAACAAGATTGGTCCCAAGACTGATTCCTGAGGAACTCCACTGGTAACCTCCTTCCAGCCTGACAGTTCACCGCTCAGTATGACTCATTGTAGTCTCCCCTTTAGCCCATTGCTTATCCACCTTCCATTTTTCATATTAATCCCCATTTTTCCCAATTTAACTAATAATTCCCCATGTGGAACCATATCAAATGTCTTACTAAAATCTAGATACATTAGATCCACTGCATTCCCTTTGTCTAAAAAATCTGTTATCTTCTTAAAAAAGGAAATCAGGTCTGTCTGACATGATCTACCTTTTGTAAAGCCATGTTCTATTTTGTCCTAATTACCGTTAATCTCAATGTTCTTAACTGCTTTCTCTTTCAATTTTTTTTCCAAGATCTTGCATACTAACAGGCCTGTAATTACGGAGATCACTTTTTTCCCTTTCTTAAAAATAGGAACTATATATTAGCAATTCTCCAGTCATAGGTACAACACCTGAGTTTACAGATTCATTAAAAATCCTTGTTAATGGGTTTGCAATATCACACACCAGTTCCTTTAATATTCTTGAATGGAGATTATCCGGGCCCCCCGATTTAGTCCTATTAAGCAGTTCAAGTTTGCTTCTATCTCGGATGTGGTAATTTCTACCTCCATATCCTCATTCTCATTAGCCACTCTGCCACAACCTCTATGCTCTGCATTACCCTTATTAAAAACTGCGGCAAAGTATTTGTTTAGATATTGGGCCATACATAGATTATCCTTAACCTTCATCCCATTCTCAGTGCTTAGCACTCCCACTTCTTTCTTTGTTCTCTTCCTGTTTATATGGCTATAGAACCTTTTACTATTGATTTTAATTCCCTTTGCAAGGACTACCTATACTTGGCTTTTGGCATTTCTCTTTATCCCTACATGTTCTGACCTCAAGAGATAGCTTTCCTTGCTGATCCCTCCCATCTTCCACTCACTGTAGGCTTTCTGCTTTCTCTTAATCACATGTCTAAGATACTTGCTCCTCCAGCTTGGTCTTCAACTCTTGCCTATGAATTTTTTCCCTTCCTTGGGACGCAGGCTTCAGATAGTTTCTGCAACTTTGACTTGAAGTAATTCCAAGCCTCCTTCGCCTTTAATCCATGAGTTCTTCAGTCCATCCCACTTCCCTAACTAATTCCGTTAATTTTTTTAAATTAGCCGTTTTGAAATCAAAGACCCTAGTCACAGATATATTTTTGTTTAGCCTTCCATTTAGTTTGAACTGAATTAGCTCATGGTCACTCTAACTCAGGTTGTCCCCTACAACCAGTTCTTCTATGAGGTCCTCACTACTCACCAATATCAAACCTAAAATGGCATCCCCTCTTGTTGGTTGCAACTATTTGGCGAAGGAATGGGTTGGCTATCACATCCAGGAAAATCTGGATTTTTATTTTTATTACTAGCACTAGTCTTCCAGTCTATATCTGGGAAGTTAAAGTCTCCCTTAATCACACAGTTCCCAGTAGTATTTACTTTATTTACTACTTTATTTAATCGGATCCTGGCGGTCTGCAAACCCCAAGTACTATCCTAGGGAAAACTCTAGTAGCTTTCTTCCCTAATGTGATTCTTGCCCAGACAGACTCTGTCTTATTCATTATTTTATCATTCAAATCCCAGATTAATGATATCAAGCGTCATATATTTCTAGTACATTTTGGAAAGTTATGAAGAAATAAGCTCCAGCTATCAATAGATTAAGATAAAATATCTGACTATTTCCACATTTGTAGTCTCCAATACCACCATGTTGGCTGGCAAAGAAGGGAAGAGAGAAAAATTAAAAAGGCATATATCAGATTTGATTTAGGTTAGTGTTTTTGTTGCATCTCATACTTTGTCATACAGCCCTTCCCTCCTATCCTACCAACAGGAGCAGTCAAGGACATACAGTATTATGGCTCCACCTACTGGAAAGCAAATAGGGAAAAGAATCAAGACAAAGACAAAGTCAAGAGCTGTATGTAAGGCCTCAGGATGGTCTACTTTCCAGGAAAAATGAGAAAACTTTCAGGGTAATGAATAAATTAATGAGTAGAGAAATGGGATAAAAAGCTGTAAAGATATGAGGTGGTACCTCTCCACAAAGGGGAAAAGGGGGGATATCAAATGGAAGAAGGGAGAATTACAATGAAAGGAATGAACAGTGAGTAATTTTCCTGTGTCTACATCTCTCTTATACCAGTAGGATGTTAGTTTTGAACATTATTATTGTAGCACTGAGGGGCTCTGATTGTGCTGGGGGGGCCATTGTGGTAGGTAGTGTACAAACTGATGTAGACAATCCCTGCCCCAAAGAGCTTACATCTCAAGATGTGCATTGGATGTTGTTAGCAGGAAGAGGCCATACTTTACTGTGAGGCTTGAATAACCCGGTGACCAGAGAAGGCATCCACCAATGTAGACAAATCCAAATGATAGCGCATTATGAACCTGCAGGTGGGGAATGACTACATTGCTGCCTTGCACACTCTGGAAGTGGAGATCTCAGCTCACATGGCCCAGGGAGCCATGACCCCTTTGGCAGAATGACATCTGATCATCTATAAATGCAGGCATTCAGTTCTCATAGGTAGGCAAGTAAGATGCAATCCTTTACTCATCTGGCTACCATGGTTTTTGTGGCATCCCTCAAAACAGATCAACTGCATAATGTTTCTGAGCTCTTGTGAACAAGATAAACAGAACTTCAATATATGCTTAACCCTCTAGAAAGAGTGGAGAGGATAACAAGTTTGTTGATGAATTCCATGTTCTTCTTCCTGATCAATTCTGGCAAGAGAGGGAAGTTCACATTTTCAGTAAAGAACTGAAGAGTCAGGGTACATGTATATAATTAAATTCAGTTCTCTCACTCATATGATGATGTCACAGCAATTAAAAAGGTCCACCTTAAAAGACAGTTGTTTGAGGGAGACCTCTCCAAGGGATTTGAATAGGAAACCTAAGAGCATTTGCAAAATGAGAAACAGGTCTCATTGAGGAATCATTGGATAATATCAGACTCTCAAACAAAATAAATGAATGAGATCTCAGGGAAACCAACACCACTGTTCCCAGTGTGACTCCTTGTAGTTGAGTGGAAAAAAAAAAGATTCTATTGTAACCCTACTGTATAGTAACCTTAACAGAAAGAGAATTGTTACATAACACTCCTGGATCCCTTTTCAATGTTCCAAGCAACGGTATTAGAGGTTGGGAGATTACATTTCCATATGGTACCATATCTCTCACTTATAGATGTTATGCAAACAAATATACAATAGCCATGGTATAAAAGGTTCTTGCAAATTAAGTGATTAAAAATAGCATTTCCGATATTCTTAAATGTAAAGGGTCAAAAGCTCCCTTTTGAGAGTAATAAACTTATTATACGTAAGGGGAAAGATATTTCTATTTTTACATTCTAGTTCTCGTCTAGACTGTGTTAGTTCAGTCAGATAAATATGAATGTCACTGATGTTCTCTTAAATAAAATGCATAGTTTGCCAAGATGAGTAGTTCATGTCTTTCTGCCAGCTAATATCAATCCAAACCCATTAACACAATAGTTTGTTCCTATACAAACACCCACACTCAAATTGAAATTAAATTCAAAAGGTAAAATGCTTGTAAAATAACCAGGACTTTTAAAAAATACTATTTAAAATGATAAATTAAAGGAAAAGGAAATGAAGAACCAATTATACAAATTAAAGAAACAAAAACTAATTAGCATTAACAATTTAAAGATGAATTGCACTGCTGATTAATTAACTACAATAATTACAGTATTTTAATGAAAATGAAAACAGATGAGTAGTTCATGACCTATCAAGGCATCTACAACTCTTTGTTAACGTTAGTACTCAATACTAACCTATACTTTCAGGTATGTTATACAGTATGTTAAGCTGTATAACAACAGCAGCAAAAATACCTACCCCTTGGAAGTTTCTATGCTGCATAGTCTAACTACTATTTAACTGTTAGCACAGTCTCCTTTCAAAATAGCTTCAAAACCCCAGTCACTTTCCTATGGATACTTGCAGCTTTAAATGAGCTTGTCCCCAAAGACCAATTCAATTTTTTCTAGTACTTTCCTGTAATAGGAATTCAAATAAGGAAATGATTCTTAGAAAAATCAAAACACATTTCCCATCATGATGACTAAAATATGTTCTAGTATAACAGTGAAATTCAGTCACGCTGAGTGCCTCACAGTACTTAAGCCACACTTTAGTATTTGCCCTGATCCAATGTCATTTGAAATCAGTAGGCACCAAAGACTTTCACTGACTTGAATGGGCATTGGCTCAGACCCTCTGTGGGCATCTCTACCACCTTTATGAACTGTGGCAGGACACTCCACACCAGCCTCAAAGGCTACTGGAGCTATTCTTATGCAGAGCCAATGTCCCTAACTCTGGCCATAAAAGAGCAGTGGCCAATATTCTAACCCATAAGCTGAAAGAGTTACCAGGAAGAAGCTGCTTTACTGCCCTACAGCCTGCCTGTAGGTTGGTGCAGGTGACTCCCCCCCTCATATTCCTCTCTCCTTTCATTAAGTTTCCCACACAATGTCCAGTTACTTAGTTGTGGTGCAAGGAGTGACTGGGACCCTAAATAAATACTGCCTAACTCACTCACTACATATTTTGGATGTTTCTTAAAAATAAAAATGAACTGAACATAAAATTACAAATAGGCTCATGAATAATTTATAAGACTCAGTGTATTTCTTGAGATGATTTGCTAGCTATAACTGTCAAAAATGAAAGAGTAAGCAAAATCCAGTATTTTCCCATTTCCTGGCAATTTTTTGTGTCATAGAAATGAGACACAATTTTTAAAACTGTAGAGGAAGTTTAAGTTGTTGAAACTCAGAATCAGTACCTTTTAATACAAACTGTGTTACAATTGCAGTTTGGTGAATAACTGATTTTTCAGTTTACTGGCAATTCTGAAAAATGAAAACAAAAATGGTTTGACTTGTAACAAAAAATCTGAAAAATATCAGCAAATCAAAAAAGTCAACAAATTTTGTTTCAGGCCAAATGGAATATTTCATTCAATCTAAAATGAACCATTTTGATTTGTTTCCAGGCACTTTCTAACAAAAAAGCAAAGGAAATGAAGGGCTAGATTCACAATAAGAGAGGAGGAAGTGTAAATAATCAATGAACCAGAAAAAGCAAGTAAGAATACCTCCATAGTCACATGGTTAGGGCACTCCCTGGGAAATGGGAGATCCATGTTCATTTCCCTCGTCCATAGATTATTTTTTACACCCAGTGGAATAGTTTCAGCAGAAGAAATTGAGAAAGACCCACACCGCAATATCCCATAGCCTAGTGGCTATGGTACTCTCCTGCACTTGAAAAAATCCATTTTCAAATCTTCGCTCCACATTGGGGGGGAAAAGGGGGAGGAATAAACTAGAGTCTCCTACATCACAGGTGAATGTCCTAACCAGTGGGTCAACAGTTGAAAGGGAGACATTGTATAAATGGTGCCTAAATACCCCCAGCCTTCTCCAATTAAAAAAAAATTGGCCAAAACTATTCAATGAATTCATGTCAAACTTGCAAATAGTTTTGGGTCAACTGAAACTGTATTTTTCAGCAAATAAACTATTTGAGAAATTTCACACAGTTGTAGCTGGGCATTTAATGGTAATAACTTTGCTGGCTTTTGGTCTGATTTTCACAGCAACAGAAGTTTCCGCTTATTTATTTAGGTGTCTAACTATGGATGTAGGTGATGGCTAAGGATGACTATTCTTGTGCTGAAGTTTAAAGGGCTATTATTACTCTTCTTTGATATTTACTCACTCATCTTTTTTCTAATGTTAGCTTTAGCTTCCACATTCACAATTACTTTTAAATGCATATAACTTTTGACAGTCTAATGACTCTACATTATCCATCCTTTCAGCCTGTATCGATAATGTGAATTTGTAGTTTGTCTCTATGCTTTTCAGCCATGCCTCAAAAACAGAAAAGCTTCCTGTGGGCAAAAAGAGCAATGTGGAGTACAACTTCATTTTCACAAACTCCCGTTCTAACTAAGACCTCTCCTTTGTCTCCAATAAACTTCACTCTCCTATGTCTGTAATCTTGACCTCATCTTTTTACCCTCAACTCTCCTCCTACTTCTGTAAATCTGATGCCTATCCAGTAATTATTACTATGTCTACAACATTGTTATGTACATTCCACAACCTTCACTGTAGCACTGGCAGTTATCCTCAGTCATACTGTCAAGCAGTCAAGGCTGGCTCATGACCATTAGTGTTAACCTCAGGGC
Source organism: Mesoclemmys tuberculata (assembly GCA_007922155.1). Lineage (NCBI taxonomy): Eukaryota > Metazoa > Chordata > Testudines > Chelidae > Mesoclemmys > Mesoclemmys tuberculata. Next base: position 49,320,524 of record ML675603.1, read on the forward strand.
AGACTGTTAAGAAACAGGGTACCAACCCCAAAGTGGTTGTGAGTTCTATAATTAAAATTTCACCAACCAAGTAACAAATGTGAACTCCTCAAGCACTAGAACAGCTTTAACATGCAGTCACAGACAATCCCCATGGGAACTCCGCTCTAACTTGCCATGCAGGCAAGTCTGCCTATGGGATAGATGGTCCCTTACACCACAAATCATAACACTATCCAGGTAACTCCCAGTCCCAAAGCACCTGTCAGTTACCTCAGATCAATTGTACCTCAAATCTCAAACCAAAGACAATACTTGTGGTCAGTCTTAATTAACTAAAGGTTTATTAACTAGGAAAAAGAAATGAGAATTATTTACAAGGTTAAAGCAGGTAAACAAATGAGGTACAGTCTCAGATACGAAAAGGTCTTAATGACTATTAAAACATTCACACTCAGGGCTAACCCAAAACAAGCAGTTTGCGGATCCCTTGCTTATGCTTAGAAATATTGTCCTCTATAAATTCCAAGCACCATAGTGATGATAATTTTCTTTTGGTCAGGAATTTTTATTCCCTTCCCTCAGAGTTCAAACTGTGATGGGATGAGGGCTTGTGCATGTATCCTTTTCCTGGGCGTGGAAGCAACCAGGAAAGTTTTTTGTCCATTGATATTGTACAATGGCTTGTTTGATATCTATACGCCTTTTGTTGGGGAGATGACACTGCTTGCAGTGCACTAGTATTTTACACTTGGTAATGCTTTTCTTCTGACTGTGGTGATTTCCAGTTTCATACAAACCCATTTTTAGTTACAGAGAAAATACTTAAATATTAGCTTATAACATATGATACAGATATTATAAATTAGATTAATGCATGCTGCAACTTACAAGCATTTAATAAAGTCTAAACACTAATATATCCTCATAATTCTAATCTCTCTTTTTACAATACCAACAATACAGTAAATTAAACTGGTTTCCAGCTATGCATTTGTCAGAGGCCTAGGAGCCTTGGCATGAGCTGGCACCTGGTCTCCCAGCATGACACATACCTTCTCCTTGTACCTTGACTATTTAGGTTCCCTTTTCTATGTTCTCCTCAAGAGTTACCTCAGACACAATGCACAGGAGGGTCACGTGTCACCCCAGAGTTGCTGCTTGGCTTGTATTGAACATGTTCAGTAACATGTGCTGAAGCCACTGCCCTCAATCTGCCCCCCCACCCCACCCCCACCCCCACTATCAGCAGGTACAGGTCATCTGTGGCTTACCCTTTAGCGTGGGCACAATGCTACTAAATGCCTTCTCATATGTACAAAGAAGTGGGACCACATCACACCCATCATCAATCAGTTCATTGTTATGGTGTCCATTCCCTTCAAGATCCAATTCCAAAATACACACCACCTTTTATTTTAAACTCACCGTGGACTAGCTCACATCTATAGATGGGACTTCTGAACACACTGTCTCTCTCTGTAACCCTCCCTGCTCATCTATGAATGGCTTCCACGTGCCTTGTTCTTCAACACAGTCTGGTTACTATTGATGCAAAACACTTTCCGTATTCTTCTGCCTTGACTCTCCACCTCAGTTCAAACCGCATCTGAAAAAGTAACTTTTTTTCCTTGCCTACGCCTCACTTATTTCTCTCTTCCTATGTTATTTATGACTGTAATTTCATTACTGAACTCTGAAAAGCATTTTTTTCATACAAAGAATATGCATTACATTACACAAATTAAACTTGTATTGTAAAAATATTTGCTTTCTTCCATTCCCTGAAGGTTTTGGAGGTTTTCCGAGACTAAGGCCTCACCCTTTCCCAGTCTCCTTAAAAATCTGTTAGCAATGTTCTTCCCAGAGGACCACATCTGGAGTCTCCCTCATAACTGGGAGAGTTTTAATTCTTGTTTTCCTTCAAAAAAGCTGAACCACAAATTTTCCAGATTCAGATTTTTTTTTAATAAGTAGAATCATAGCCTTCAAACAGCAAATGAAGTAATTCTTACTAGCAGTGCTTATTCAGTGTATCACCAAGGATATTAACTAATTTGATTGTGGGATTTCTAGCTGTTATGTTACAATATTTTCCAAAGGTAGCAATCTTTTTAATTACTTTTTCCCCCAAATAAATACAAAATCATAATGTCTAAAAATTGGTCAAACAACTTTGGATTTCTCTATTGCTGAAACACACAAACATTTTATTTTGGAGTTGTTTTATGACCAGTCCCACAATTCAATAGTGCAAATTCTGGCATGAATCATTTTATTTAAACACAATTAAAAATAAAAATGTGGTTCCACCTGCTTGATAAAAAAATCTGATGTTTACATTAGTGTATCATAAACTTCAATTAGAAACAATATAAATAACACTGTCATTGTCCTTAAAATAAAGACAAATGAAAAATGTTTTCAGACACCAAAACACAAACAAAATAAAAAGAAAATGTCACTGTTTAATTGCAGAGAGACATTTACTAAAACAATTGTAGCTTCAAAGGCAAATTCCTCTTTTCTTAAGCATTGTTAGTTAAATAAAATACACTCCCTCTCATTGGAACTCTCTTCGGAAACTAAGTATTTTAAACTGTTTTTATAAGAACCTTTGTTTTTACAGCTATTATTGTCATGGAGTAAGTATAAAGGGGAGTCAACAATATTGTGTAACCCATATTCTGCAATCTGCAAACATTCAGAGCCAAGTCAATCAAAAGAAACAATCACTTAATAGGGATTTACTTGATAATGGTTCTGAGGGAGCCGCCATAGACAACTGCATCAATGATCTATAATTTTGAAAGCCCTGGTATATGCACTTAATATAGTGCTGGCCACTGAGATTATTACCATCTACTGTGTCAATAATATACATTTGAAGTGCTTAAATTCATATTTACACAACAGATAATATTTAAGCCATTGTAAGTCTTGACAAACTGTATTTCAAGGCAATTATAACTTGCCTCGAGTAGCATTAGGAGGCACAAGGCTAAAACCTAGTGAATTTAACCACCTAAGTGTTATGAGTCTTGAGCTGAAGTGTGAGGATTGTATTGCCATTATAAAATACAAAACAAGCATAAAAACATGGAAAACAGGTCCACGTATTTACTAGGCATCATGTATTTTGGAATAATATAATTAGTAGTCTGTCCCAGAGCACTCATTTTATACAGAGCTGTGAAAATATTTTATAATGACAGTTGCACTCTATCAGATCCATTCCTGTTTCTTAGCCTGCTGGAAAAACAAAAACAAAATTTGGACAGAAACGAATGAAAAAGATGTTAATATTACGAAGCTTGGGTATTGTGAGATTCCTCCAATATCTGATATGTGCTGCAATATCTATGTTTTCATTGAGTGTTTAAGGATGATACATTAGCCCTACCTCTGAATTTTCAGGTGTACACGTTAACTTTATGCTTGTAACATTATTTCCAATAGGCTTTTGTGTGTGTGTGTGTTCTGAGCCACTCAAAATTAAAAACCTAAAACTAGGATTTTAAAGATGTCAAAATAACACACATTAAAATAGTGTTAATTCGAGTCAAAACGGTGACATATCATGTGAGTTCGTATCAAAAGGGTCAAAATATATGACCTCTATATGAACACATCCATTAAAATAAGCCTTTAATTTCTCATATTTAGGTGAGGTTTTATTATGTAAACTGTGTGCAGAGCTTCATGCTTTATAATTACAATATAGGAAGTGTTATTTGTGAAACTAAAGTCTATTCTGGATTTGGTTCCTCCTTTTACCCAAAAAGTAGATAATTATCAAGATGAAAACACAACCTGTTTTCTTCATCAGGTAAAATAAAATCAATTAAAACAATGTCACTTATGTTTATATCCTATCTGAGGTCACAGCACTGAAGTTTATAATTTTGAACGCAAAGTGTAACAACTTACACAGATTGCAAAAGCCTTGCAACGCCCCAGTCAATCATGTTGAGACAAATTACTTTCCATGTTAAAAACTACAAACATTTCTGACTTCAGTTGCTAACCTAACATGAAAAATTATTTCCATCCTTTTTTAAGACTTGGCTATGTCAATATAGATAAAGTATGAAAGAAAACTGCTTTGCATGCCAGTCAAATTTCTTACTTTTTAATGTTTCCCACAGAATCTGTGGATAATTCAGATAATAATTAAACTAGTTTCTACAGTTCACTGGTCCAGACTATACAAATTTGGTTGTTGTGGCCTCACTAGATAAGATCTCATAAGCCAGAAGGATTTGGGAAAGAAGGCCAAGGAGCCATCTCTGCTTGTGCCATGCTCACTAAGGAGTCCCCCACACCACAGGAACCCAAACTGGGAACAAGTGGATGGTTTCTGTTCAGGAGTACTGACCCTTTGGACCTTTTTAAAATAATGTTGGGCTCTCAGAGCAGCAGTGTCTAACCTTTCCAACTTATGATATATACAGAGCCATGGCTTACATGAATGGCTAAAAGGTAGGGAGAGAAAAAAAATGGAGAGTGACCAGAGACTGAGTTCTCTAATTGTTGACTGACCACCTAGCTATTCCTGCTTCTTGTTTCCTTATGTTGCATCTCTGTCTTTGTCCCTGTATTAATGGTTGTAATAGTGGTAGCTACTTTTAAATTGAGGATTTTTGCTTCTAGTTACATTGTGAAATATGTGGGTCTTCAGGTGAGGTTTTAATACCACAAGCTGTTTACAGGGTAAATTAAAAAGCATTATATGTTCCATGTTATGAATTAAATTACAGACAACCAACATGACAAGTCTCACATGCCATCTATCCCTTACAAGACTAGCTAATGAAAGAATAGCATATCAAGTGGAAACTAAAATTTACTCAGAAGAGAATTCAAACGTCAGCAGACAAAAGTATACAGGACTAACTCCCTATTTCTGCTGTTTCTGCTGCCACTTTGCCAGGAGACATCTGTTCTATCTATTACACCCACCATAGGGCCTGTACATTCTTTTTCTTAGGGGAATTCTACGGTATTGTTATACCTTCAACTGTATGCCTTCCTGAGCCTAAAATGGGCAACTCCATTTCATCCTTTAAAACAGCAAATTAAAGATCCATTAAAAATATGAATTAATAACTTAAGGCTGGTATACACTTAAAAGTTGTATTGGCGTAAAAAACACAGCCCTGACTGATGTAGTTATGACAACAAATCTCCCAGTGCAGATACAGCTATGTCGATGGAAGAGCACTTCTGTTGAAGTGGCTAACAATTCAGAGAGGTGGTGTTAATATAGCAAAAGAAAAACTCCTCGGTTGGTGTAGGCTGTGTACACTAGGAGACTGTGCTGATACAACTATGTTGGCACAGGCTACATAGTGCAGACAAAGTCCGTGGCTGGTGACTTAAGCTAGGACAGAAAATAAAGAACTGGATTCTATGTGTTCAGAAAGCCCAAAGCAATAAATAGATACATCTTTAAGCCAGTTAACTAGCTGACAAGGAGAATGTGTGGGGATACAGAATAGCTATGTAATTTGGATAAGATGGAAGTTGTAATGTTGCTCAAAGAGAAAATGCATGTATTAATGTAATTTAACCGGAAAAATTACATGATCTGATGGTTTTAAATATTTCAGAGACTTCCCTTTTTTGTCCAGTTCCATTTCTTTTTATTAAGTTGCATACTTCTGTACGACTTAGTGGGCATGGAACTCTTTCTGTGCATTTTTAAAAGAAAAGGTGAGGGTATTGTTTGAGTGAAAATAGATTCTTTATGCAATCTATTTATGGAATCTATATGCACTTATTTTCACTTTTTATTGGTTATGTGAACAATAGTATATTCAAATAACTTTGCAGCAGCTAGTGTGGCTCTCAGCAGAGAACAAATATTGTACAGTTGTGAATAACCTGAGTTGTCTAGGGAAAAAATAAAATCTAATACTACATTTGACATCTTAGCTGTATTTTCTATTCAAATGAATGAAATATAAAGAATAGTTAAATTAGGTAGATTCCTCAGAGAGCTTTTGCTTTGGTTTGCTACAGAGGCTGGTTAAGTGGAGATATATCAGTCTGCAAAAGGGCACTTTTTAATCTATTTTTAAGGGCCAATAAAAACTGCTTTGCTTCCAAGAAGATCAATGGGACAAATGAAGAAGAAGAAGCAAAGCATTTCAGCAAGTCCCTTTGATCTTCATTGTTCACTAAAACTGTCCTTACTCATCTGATCTGGGCAGTCTCATTAACTCGTCCATGACTATTTCTTGAACATCCAATGAAAATAACAGCAATGTATTCCATAAAGAAAACAGTATCTGAGACATCTCACTCCAAGAAAGGATCATACCCCTATAAAAAGTTTACCATGAACTAGGCTTTCGTACTAAATATATGAAAAGCCTTTGGTCTGAACAGCTATGAGTGAGGCTTTGAAACCACTATGTAGCATGTTATCACTCTTATAGTCAATGGGGTCTTCTAGAAGGAACTCTCTTTCTAAAGGAATGACTATGTCTTTCACAGGTATATCAATCAAGGAGAGAGAGAGAGAGAGTAAACAGTTGGTTTTGCCAGGTGTCCTCAAAGAAGGCAATAAAGGGAAACGTGTCAGAATAATGCTCAAAAAGGAAGATATTTTATTCATAAATTCTTTGCAGGCCAATGACTAAAATTCCATCTTGGAAAAGTTCTGTAGGGTTTGTGGGTTGTTGTTGGGTATTTTTCTGTTTGTTTTGTTTTACATACATGATACTTCTTCCCCTGGCTGTTTACAGGGAGGAGGCAGTACATGATTGATTGGGTACTGATACACACAACTTGACTGTGAAAATAGTTTGTTAGCTCTCCCTGAGAGCCTGAACAGGTGCATGCCTGCCCCCCAGGCTAGAAAGCACTCAAGTAAACATTGTAGGAACCACCTAGTACCTTGGAGCTTTATTAGGGAATTCAGGAACGTTTTGAAAACGGGACAGGATAACTGATCTACTCCTCTGTAACCTATGATGGTGCAGCTTCATGAGAAGTGGAATCTTCATGTGCTTCAGTTATTGTCACAAGCTGCCTGAAGTCATGTGCTCAAGGCTGTAATGTGGAGCCAGCCTGCAGAGCAGAAGAGGGGTGGAGAGAGAGAGAGAGACCTTCTCTGCCTTTCAGAGTCTGAGATCCTTTTCCTGGCAGAGCAAGGTTTATGGCTGATGGTCAGAAGGCACAATTCCCATTCTGCTGCTGCTGAAATCTGAGCTCCTTTCCCTGGCAGAACAAGGGTTCTTGGGCTGTACGTCAGGCTGCGGGCTGCACAGGTGACATAGGCTTTTCTTCATGTCCAGACAGGGTGGGGGAAGAGGCAGTACGAATGGTACAGAGCACTGCCAGAGAGTCTCTGTGAAGATGATAATCCCCAGAAAACACTCCATTGAGGAAGAAGGCAATATAGAAGAGGGTTTAATCCTGATTTTCCCCTCACTTGTTTATTAACAATAGTAATCACTGCCTTGTGAAGGACACGCTTGCTTTTGCTTCTTTGGGACCTGGATTCTTTGGGTTTTGCAGGATTTATCCCACAGTATCATGAGAATCCCCCAATTCATGATCTGAGGAAGGGGAGCTGTGTAGGAGCCCTGCTTTTCCCCCCTAGGGTTCTAGAATCCACTTTAGGATTTGTGGGGGGACAAGGAGTGCAGAAAGGGTCTTATCTTTACAGTCCTTTGTTGCCAAGGACTTTCCCCCTGGGTAGCTGGATGAAGTCCTCCTGATCCTTAGAGTCTCTCCATGTTCTGCTCTGGGTCTCCTACTCAGGTTTTTCCTTAGTGGAGTTGTAGCTTCTTGGAAAAGGAGCCCCAACATCCCCATCTGATTTAGAACCCCATGCCCATGCAGAGACAGGGTCAACTGGCTGGGCATTTTTTACCTTCTGCTGAGTCAGAGAAAGCAGCCTCAGACACAGAGCACATTTTGGATTTTGCCCAGTGTTTGCACAGCTGCCTGGAAGGGGGCAGAGGAGCTTAGCAGGGAAGAACTGCTGCATGCTGCTTATATGCCAGACCAGAGAAGGTGAGAAGGCTTGAAAACAAAAACACATTAACTGCCTCCAAAATAGCTAAAAATAACATCTAAAAGAAAAGGACGGAAGTGAGCCGCCACTTGACTGCTGCCACCGAGGAAGATGATCTGGGCAGCAAGCAGAAGGGGCTGAGGCTAGCATAGGCTATGCTGCAGCTTTGAACCATCTTCATAAGCTGAAGACAAGAGGGGAATCATATGTATCAGAATTGTGGGAGATGCAGAGTTGCAGGATGGAGCAGTTCCTACATCTAAACCTATTGATGCAAGCTCTGGTTTGCAAATGCAGGAAGACAACACTGCAGAGATTTATATTCAGTTTGCATTTGGAAATTTTTATTTACAACCTCAATGGCTAGAAACTTTTTTAACATGACAGCTTGGATTCTACTACATTATCTGCAGCAGGATGGATTCTCTAATACGTTTTAAGACTTCAGAATAGAAGACTACACTTGACCCTTCTGACCGTAAAGTAGGTATTCTTACCATTAATAAGCTTTTCCATGGTTTCGATAGTTCATAGGTGTCTCTCAACTCCCACTTATGGGCCCACACTTCCTCTCAATCCACAGTAGACACTCAACTCAATCAGTGCAAATCCTATGTGTTTTAGGCCACCCGCTCTCCAGTTAGCCCTGCCCACATTAATGCCATCTCTGGCTCTGAGAATGGAAAAGACACTGCAGGAAACTTATGCAGCTGCATCCCGCCTGGCAGACTTTCCACTGCTACGGATCAGGCCCATAGTCTCTTGTAGGCCTTTAATTTCCCTATATATTTATGTTTATTTACAGATTCAAAAGTAGTTTTAATTTATTATATTCTTGAAGAAACAGCTGCACAGCATCTAACTTTCATTCGCTCCTGTTGTTCCTAAAGAACATTCATGCCTTAATTGAAAGGGTGTAATAAAATTTCAGCTTTGACTAGAGACTTTTTCACATGCCATATTTTCACTTGTTAAATACTTAGATTTAAGTTACAGAAAACAAACTGTATCATATTACACAGCACATCACAAAATGCTAGAAAACTGGAAGACAGGGTTACTTAATTCATTCAAGGTAAACAGGGAAGGCATAAATGAATGACACACTGTATGTTGTACACCTGGAAACTACGAGACATATTTACCTGAAAGTTCATTATAACATAATAAACAATAGAACTCTGAATAAAGTTTCTGTTGTATTAGCTGTAACCACGTGTATATTTTGGTCACAAGCCCCAGTTGTCTCACCCACTCAGTGAAAGAAAGATTATATTGTTAGTGAACAAATGTGTTCTTGTTCAATCCCTATCCAAATCCCTCAACAAAGCATCTTTACTCAATAGAATAGTTCCACTTTGCCTCAATTCTGTCATTCAAATCCCACATGCCCCCCCACACAATAAATGTCAAGAATTGAAGGAGGGAAACCCCAATTGTTCTGCAGCTTCTAAGTCCATCATACACTTTACATGCTGTTCTTCAGTGGATCCCCATGTTTCAATACCTGAACCACTTTCCAATATAAAGAGCCTTTTGTGGAGTATCTCATTCCCATTCTCCAATCTCATACTGTTTGATTTTTAAAAAGTTTAGTTCTGTGGCCCACTTGTGCTTCATGGACCAGTTTGAGAGCCACTGATACGCTATATTCTTTTTTGTGTCAGATGGGACATTTTGCCCTAAGGTCTAAAATTATTTTTTAAATGACCAATCCTTACAAGACTAATAATTAGCTACTGACTTTAACAACAACAGTATTGCGGAAAATTTTTCCTGTTTAAAGTTCTGAATTATATACATGATTCCAGTCATTTAGCAGTTAGTAAAAAAGTACTATGGAGTAGCAGTATCTTTTTCATATCAAGCTATATACTATATCAATTAATATACAAAGCTATTTTCATTTTTCCTTCATAGGACAAGGTTTCATGCTGATTTTATTGTATGACTGAAAAAATGTGAACTAAAATCCATGTTCTTAATTTGACACAAATAAATATATATATATATATATATATATGACGATAGGGATTATGCTTCAGGTAAATTCCCTGAATCAATCTATTATATGCTACTTTTTATATTAAATATATTTGATACTAATTTTTGTTCTCCCAATTACAATATAAAAATTTTATTGCTCCTAATACAAAGTCAAGAGAGAATATTCTCATTTACTAAATAGTGCTTATGTTTTCTATCACCTGCAGAGTGATGTAGGTAACAACAAGTACATGCTTATTACTAGAGCAAATAACTAGCTGAGGAAATCCTGGGCTCATCAGCAGAATCTGTCTATTTTCAAACAATAATTATGGAAGGTTCCTGTTATATTCACTTTTATATGAACTCCATATACCTTTTACATTTATTAAATAGAGACTGTGTCCTGACATATGCAGTGGAGAATAGGTATATACCTTTATTTATCAGGCTGGACTCCGTGGTCTCTGTTTTCCCCCTTTGTTTAATTTTAACATTTATAAACATACTTTATAAATTTCTACCTTAATCATTGCTGTCCTGTTCCTTTCACTCCTCCAGTATCTCAGGGTAAAGACAGCACAACTTTTCACAACTGCTGACTGGCCAGTATTTCCCTAATCACAACTGCTGCTTATTGCAGCACTGAGGACAGAACACTAATACACCAAGACATTGCACATTATAGCCATTCTCTAATAGGTGTGACTTACATTCTATTCCCATTGCACAGCTGTTTAATGGATCAGCCCACTGCATTATTACACAAATTGCATTTGTAGCCTCACTGTACTAAACAGCACGGCACTCGTCATAAATGTGCATAGATGTTCTAATACCCAGCACCAATTTTTGTGACTTTGTATGAAAATCTACAAAAATTGATGTTGGCCATTTGTATAGCAGAGCCTGAAAATGAAAGGAGGACCTGGAAAGAATTTCCTTTTGAATATTTGGTATTATCTACAATGCCAATCAGAGTTTGTGGAGACTGTATATGTTATTTCAATTAATTTTTATATGGTAAACTAATCCTATGGCACCATACCAAAACATATCAAAATTCTAACGTTGCCCAATTCATTCTGAGATATATTCTGATCAAATAAGGTCCCATGCTTTCTTTTAATCTTGTTGTCCTAGCAACAGCGAGGAATGGAGTTTCCTGAGGCCTGGTCTGCACTTACCTTCCGATCTATCTGTGAGGCAGATAGATATTTTAATAGATAGATATTATAATCATATATTTACAAATGGGGAACTGAAACAAAGTTTAAATGATCTACTCAAGGAGACACTGGTGGCATTATGATTAAATTAGGAATAGTTAGCTCCTAGTTCTGTGCTACAAGCCAGGCTAGTCTATCTGATCACCATGATATATATCACAGATTTCCTAGTATATAGTACTTCCTCCTATCTAACAATATCTGAGTAATAGAACTTGTCGGGCCCTCTAGTCTTCTCTGTCATTCAGCAGTGTGACTTTCCTTATTACCTGACAACTTTCTGTCATCAGTGGTTAAATTACCAAATAATGCTCATTATTTATATTACAAATAATTTGATTCAAAAAGTATTTTATCAAATTAGCCAGGGAACAAATTAACTGAAAGGCATTGTATGCAAACTGTTTTAAACAGTTTTCACTTAGATTAAATTTTATAGTTGAGTCAAATAATTGTAAAGTTATCTAGAAGTAATTTTATTAGTCAAATAATATAAACATATATTCAAACCTGAGAAGGCAAAAAGATATTTGAATGGCACAGGAAAAATGGTACCAAATATTTAAAGGTGAAAGGATGTAAGTAAAGGGAAAAAAGGCAGCAATTTCAAGGATCTTTAGATGTAGCATCATCAATACCATAAGCACAAATAGTTTGCTAAGGCAAATACCAAGGCACATGACAATAAACACACACACAAATCAGTGAATGAAAAAAAGATGAAAAGGCAGCATTTCTAGTAAATTAAATTAAATTACACAGCTCAGAAGACAGAACTCCTAGCAACTGCTAAAAGGTAGAAGATGACAGACATCTTTTGAGGTGTAGGTTGCGTAGAAATATAGCTATCTTTGTCCCTTCTCTGCAGTGTTAGCTCGAGTTATAACTCAACTGTTGCCCTTAACCCCATCCCAGTGTATACATGAGTTTCCACCTCTAGTTAACTGGAGATTTAAATGTGAGCTAGTTGGCCCTTCGGGGGATGGAGCCACTTAGGGCAATAATCAGAGTAATCAGATATTCTAGACTACTACTACAAACACACTGTGCTGTTCAGTTTCGTAGTGTGACTGCTCTTATTTGAACTACTTTGAGAGGTGTTAGCTCAAGTATAGATTACGCAAACTAATACTGTAGTGAAGACAAAATCCAAGGCATGAGGGAGGCAGTAGGGATTTGCCAGTGACAGACTGCTTTTGTGAAATGGTGAATTCCACAGACAGGTAGGAAAATTCAGTGCAGTATCTTCCTCAATTTCCTGTAATATCAAGCAGTTCCTATAAACTGAGAGACTACCTTTCTGTTGATCAATATAATCTATAGTGCTAAATTTGTGAAGAGACACGAGTTCCATGATATAATTTATCATATGTCTGAAATCCATGTAGAATAAAATGGTTGACAAAAATCTTTCCCGATTATCATTAGTCTCATATTATGCTCTTTTTGCTTGAAACAAATTGGCTAGTGCATCCATCTGCTACTAAAGATGCAAAATTCAGAAAAAGTTCTTATTAATTTATTGCTGGCTGAAATATACTTGTATGGAGTACAAATTAGAATGTTTGAGAAATATCAAAGCTGCTTTTCATACCAAAATTGTATAGACTTAACACTAATGAAAGCTGGAGGACAAATATTCTTAATAGTCTTTGAGGCTATGAAATGTGCATCATCACAAAATCAAAATGCTTTAGAAGCTGACACTGAATGAAGAGCTGTATTAAAAAATACAACAGACAAAAGGAACAATATATATGGAGCACAATTATGAAAATGTTGAAGATTGACACGTAAAATAAAGGTTTCTCACTACTGTCAATTTTATCATAAAACTGCCAACAAGTCTGGTAAAGGATAAAAACACTGCACAAGTGTTGTTACTTTACATATTACATACAAAGCAAAAAAGAGCTTGATATTTGAGATGGATGTGTTATTTCTGACCATGTAAGTTGAACATTTCAGCATGAAATTTAATTACATTTTAAAAACATATTGTTAAAAAATGATTCAGTAAGAGACTGTCAATTTACAATACAATGGCAAGAAAGACAATATAATTTACTTCTTTTAAAATAACGATCACTTCATATTTCCTGGTAAACAATGAAATACTGGTTACAGTTCACTCTTAGTTTTTAACATATTCAAAGCTTTCTGGTATATTCATACATTTTATCCTAAGGAGATTTAGTTAACATGAGTTACAGGATTTCTATGACCTTTTATAATATTATGTAGTTATTATTCCACGTGGACTCAGCTGAAACTTCCTATTTAACCTTAACATATCTTTCTATGTGGTCTTTTATGAATTCCTTCATTCAGGGAGTCCAGACACATTAGGGAATAATGATGCTAAGGACTGAACAGATATGGTAATTACTATGCCAACAATGTTACTTACAGTATTATAATTAAAATACAGCAATACCAATAGTAGGAGTGAGGGTGAAAATCTTGAATATCCAGAGGATATTTTCCCATTATATACACCATTATTTTATAGCAAAATTACATGATCAAGCATTGTGATTGCAGACATCTAAACGTATGCTGAAATCTTGGTCCCATTAAAGTCTTAGGCAAAACTCCAACTGACTTCAAAAGGGCCAGGATTTCATCCCTTGATTCTAACACACTTAATCATGTAGTACAGTGCATTGCTTACAAATTTAACTGCTGCTTAGTACTGAAAGTCACACTTACATTTACCAAAAACAACACTATGCTGCATTAAAGTCCTTGACACTAAGAATGAAATTTATTGGCAATACATTCCAGTTGTAGCAATGGAATATGTTATGATCACTGATTCTAATAAGATTAAACACACAAACATGCAATTTACTACAATAATGTTAGGGCTTTAATATAATCTCATGAAAGCATGAAAATTCCGAGTTGCGGGGGTCAAAGCACTATTTACTATATGTTAAGGATGCCTAACTTACATAATCTATTGGTGGTTGATGATTTTGAGGAGATGGCTTCTTTGCAGCAATCCAGCCCTATTAAAACACAACGATCTGGAAGCAGACAGGTTCAACTAGGCACAGCTGAAAACATGGCCCAAAATCTCTATCAAATGGTCTCAGAACAAGATACTACATTTTGCTGTAAGTATATACAACAGAGGTAAATTAGCAGAGCTGCTGGAACCTTAACTGGGGATTTTCTTACTCAGTGTATTTATAGCAGAACCCTAAAGTTATTTTAACTGGGTTTAGGGTTTTGGGGCCTTTTTTTTTTTTTTTTTGAAGGTTTAAAAACAAATTGTACTTAGATTATGATGGTGAAAGAAAATCTCCCATCATAATGCTGTGATTTATAATAATTTTCTACGCACCTGCATTTTAACAATTTTGCTGTGTTCATCTCACATTGTGAAAGCATCATCTCATTCTAGAAGCACAGCAGATTATCGCTCTTAGAAGTTGACAAAAACGCTTCATCATGGGTCCTTGGCTAATGACAAATTATTTTGCCATCAACATCTCGTATTGTAACTGGGTCTACATAGAAAGGCTCCATCGGTCATGGGAAAACAGCATATTACCATGTATATATTGTACAAAATAACTGCTCTGGCTCAGTCATTTTTTTTTGCAGATTTAAGTAGCTGTCATTTTAGAATTCTTATTTTCTTAAATAAGAACATAAAAATGGCCATAGTGAAAATGTAAATAAATCTAAGAATATGAGTAACAATAATCCAAAAGATTAGTCCTGTTTGCGAAGCTGAATTCTTACCATATATGTAACTACAAAAGGCTATTTACTGCCCTCAATTTCATGTGCCCAACTGAAGGATAATCTAGCAGGACTAAAGGATGGAAAATCTGGAAAGAGTAAAAAAAAAAAAAAAAAACAGCATGGGCATGTGAGATGCACCAAAGAGGTGTACAATATCAGAGCAGCAGTGATGTCAATTCAGATATATTTCAGGGGAGGGGATGTTGTAAAATTTTCAGACCAGAATTTAAACATACAATAAAAAATAACCTAGCTAGGCTCTCTGCTGCGCCCCCCACCAGACAGCATACACACCCCACCCCTTGCAGGGACATGGTCTCTTCAGAGACTTCCCTCCCCCACCACAGCAGACACACTCCCACCGTAACTGGTGCAGGCAGGAATAAACCTGAGGAAGGGGGGGGGGATGATTCATGCATCTACTGAGTCTAGGTGGGGATCAGGGTATTTTGAGGTCCCTGCTCCACCTCCCTTCTGATGTCACTGCCCCAGCTTGACAGCAGAACCCCTTCAGCATGGGGATAGGGCTCCCCCTCTGCTATTACCTGCAGGGAGGGAAGATACTGCTGGTGTTGGAGGTGGGACTACATAGCTCACTCCATAAATGCTGCTGCCTGGTTGGGGAGGAGAAATGACATGGTCGTGGGGGGTTGCTCAATCATGTGAGCGAGATGAGCCTCCAAACCTCACCCATTCAAGAGCATTCACACAGATCAGATTTGGGTGGGCCTAGGTGTTAATTGGGTGGGTCATCCTGCTATGAGCAAGTGCAAAATCTTTTTGGGGGGGGCAAGGGCTTTTGGGCCTCACCAGCCCTGCTAATTGGGACCCCTGCAGAGGAGGAGAATGCAGGATCTCATTAACAAAAATTAACAGTTCCTAGAATTCAAGTGAAGTGTCTGATGGCTTGAGAAAAGCAAGTGTCATTTCAATGTCTGAAAGTAGTAGAGAGAGAGGCACTGTAATCTATTAACCAGGTGCATCTGGTTTAAAAGTGAATCTCAGGGAGAAAACAATTTTTGTTGCTGCCCTTTACAGCTCCTTTCTGATGCTTTCTCCCCTTGTTTTCTTACATGAGAAATATCACGTCTTGTCTTCCTGGAGTGAGCCAATCTCTAGTGATCTCTGGCATTGTTACAATCTAATTTAAATTATATCTCTAGAAGCCCAAGCTGAGTAGCCTGATGGGCTCTAAAAGCAGTAAAGAGTAATTTTGTGGTTGCTCCTAAGAGGCAATTAAGTGGTTCACCTTTAATTGATACTGTTAATTTGTTAATATTTAAATATTGTAACTATGTACAAAATAAATACAGCTGAAAGGTGAGAGGGGATTCATTTATAGAACATCAACGTGTCATATTTCTTCAGTGAAATGTGCATTCCAAGTCCACAATAACCCCCTGTGTGTTTGTGCATGCACAAGCATGCACAGGAATGTCTTGAGTCGATATAAAAATTAAAAACTTGGGCAATACATTTATAATTATCACCATGATAAAGTCATGTCCTGATGCTTTTTACTGTAATTATATTAATAAAAGGATTGCTGAATGATGAAGAAATATGATATTTATGCTTGAGGGATTAAAAAATCAACAATCATTTACAGTCTAGCAGTTGAGAAGTCTAGTTTTTTTGCCAAAAAATAACCAGAGTGATTAAAAATATTTTAAATATAGGTAAAACAATGCCTCAGTAAGTTAGGCTGAATATATTCAAATAAGTCTACAAGGCTAAATCCTATGAAAATGGAAGTTAGTTACTGTAATGGGAGATTCTTTGAGATGTGTGGTCCCTATCTGGATTCCGAATATAGGTACACATGTACGCCATGCACTGGAGCTAAAACTGTTCATAGCAGTGTTTGTTGACCTACATGCACATCGTGTGTTGGCCACATGGTGCATTCGAGGCCTTCTGAGGCTGCATGGGTCGATGCCTCTCCAGGTCCCTCTTACTGACAGGCACAGAGCCCACAGCAGAAGGGAAGGAGGGCAGGACTGGAATCCAGATAGGGACCACAATTCTTGAAGAACCTCCAGTTACAGTAAGTAACCTCCAATTCTTCTTTGAGTGCTGGATTCCAAACGTGGGCAGCGTAGCGAGCAGTACCCAGCACAGAGGTGGGAGTGAGGGCTTGCCAGAAGTGAGTCTGTAGGACTGCCTGGCCAACTTCTGCATCTGATGACAATAATGGGGCAATGGCGTAATGAGCGATGAAAGTGTGGGCAGAGGATCATGTAGCCGCTTCACAAATGTCCTGCCATGGAACATACACGAAGAGAGTGGATGTGGTTGCTTGCGCCCACGTAGTGATGCCAGGTGGTGACGAAATATGAAAAGGGAGTAACACTCCTCGATGCAACGAGATTCACTTGGAGAGCTACTGAGAGGAAAAGGCACAGCCTCTGCAACGTTTTGCTATGGCGACAAAAAGCTTGGGCTAGGTCCAGAAATCGCTCATGCTTTGGAGGTAGAAAGCCAACATGTGATGGACATTGAGGGAGGATAGACTCCATTCTCTCTGTGAGGCATGTGGTTTTGGATTGAAGGTTGGTATGTAAATGGATCGGTTAAGATGGAACAGAGAGCACCTGAGGTGGTAACATGGGATGGAGTCATAAGGACACGTACTTATGGAAGACCATGAAGGGTAGGTCAGCCATCATAGCTGCCAGCTTGCTAACCCATCAGGCAGATGTGATTGCCACCAAGAAGATTACCTTCATGGAGAGACAGGTGAGGGAGCAATTAGCCAGGGCTCTGAAGGGTGGCTTGGTGAGTGTCAAGAGGATGAGGGGTTCAGATTCTGGGTGGGGAGCAGTGTTTGGTCCAATGGGAAGTTGTTGAGGAGACCACGGAGGAAACGAGTCGAGAAAGGGTGGCTAAAAACAGAAAAAGCATCAATTGGCAGGAGAAAGGCACTAAACACTGCTAGGTGGACCCAGATGGGGGGAGTGGGCAAGGCCTAACTGCAGAAGATGGAGAAGGGAGCCAAGGACAGTGGGGATAGAGACTGGGTTCAGGGGAGGGAGGTAACAGTGACAGACTGTCGACACCATGAAGCGTTTCCATTTCGCCTGTAACATGCTCTAGTAGATGGGCACCTGCTATATGAAAGGATGTCTCAGACCACTGTTGAGCATGTGCTGTCTAGTTGTGAGCCCCATCCGAATACCAAGCCATGAGGTGAAGTGGTTCCAAGTCGGGGTGCCGAGCCAGCCACGTTGCTGCATGAGGAGATTTGGGAGAGGGGGAAGGCGAATCAGTGAGTAAACAGAGATGAATGAGGTCGGTGAACCAATACTGGCAAGGCCATAAGGGAGCGCTGAAGATGAGAACTGCACAGTCTTCTTGTATTTTGTGGATGATCTGTGGAAGGAGTGGCATGGGTAGAAAGGTGTACTGGAGGTCAGGTGACCTACTCAGGAGAGAAGCACACCCGAGAGCATTGTTCGAGAGCACTCCTAGAGCAAAAAAGGGGGAGTTTGCAGTTGGCAGGAGTCGTAAAAGGGTCCAAGCGTGGCGTGCCCCACTGGCAAAAGATGCATCAGAGAGTGGGGTCATGGAGCTCCCACTCATAGTTGTTGTGGAAGGAATGACTGACTGTGCTTGGAAGATGGATCGCATGGAGCATTATATCATGCCTGAGGTACTAGTTCTATAGATGAATGGCTTCTGTGCAGAGGGTTGGAGACCAGGCTACACCATGGTTGTTCATATAGATGACGGCACGTTCTGACAGGAGTTGCATATGATGAGATAAAGGAAGGGTAGGAATGTCTGACACATGAGGAAGACTGCACACAATTCTAGGATGTTTATGTGCACCGTGGCGCTCTAGTGCACCATAGTCCTTGGACAGTGTGGCCCTCCAAATGAGTGCCTCATCCTACAAGTGAAACATCTGTCATGAGGGCGGTACTGGGAGTGAGAGGGCTGAAGAGTGTGCTGCCATAACCTAGGTCGGATCACACCACCAAGCGAGGGCAGTTAAAACCAAGTGGGAAGGAAGTACCTGTTTGTGGAAGTGGTCCATTTTTGGGTTGTAGATGGTATGTAGCCACAGTTGAAGACATCGCACATGCAAGTGTGCATGTGGGGTGACAGAGGTGGAGGCCATCATATGACCTTGGAGGGAGTGGCACTGTCAGAGATGTGAGTGGGGTGGAATTCAGCCAAGCTCCTATAAAGTGAGTTTGCGGGTAACAGATCCCTAGACTTGTGAGGAGGTTTCGTAGGGTACGGATGGTGTTGAGATGTTCCGAGTCATCCTGATATGAGAACAATGAGTAGCCAAGATGTCTCATATAGGCTGCCACTACCATAAAAACTTCCATGAGGACACATGGAGCGGTGGCTATTCCAAATGGAAGAACTCAGAACTGATAGTGTGAGTAGCTATCATGAAGTGAAGGAATTTGTGATGTGCATGAAAATATGTGAAAACATGAAAATAGGTGTCTTTCATATCGAGGGTCGTGAATAAGGCTCAGGGGCAAGGCAGAGAAGAATCTGGGGAATAGGTTCCTCATAAACTAAGGGAGGAGCAGTATAGACAGGCAAAGGTTGGTGGTGTGGTAGCAGGGGTGCTCTGTGGCCACAGCATGGGCCCCAATGAGACCAAGCGTATGGATCCAGCAGATCCACTGAGCTGCGATGGTACTAGAACCATGCATCAGTGGCACGCCCATACATACATGCGTAGGGCAGGCACTGCTGCTCCGGGATGTAAGAGTGCACCAGTGAAAAGGCCATTGGAACAGTACCATTGGAACGGCTGGAGACGGTGCACAGCAGCTTTGCAAGGGCAGGCTCACTTATTGTTCCAACAGTGCAAAAAGGAGTGGTTTAGGAAAGTGGCTTAGGAGAAGGAGCTCACCCACTAGTAATAGAGGGTGTACAGTACCTGATGGTCCAGTACACAGTGGGGAACTAGCATATGGTAGAAGACGTTCAGTCATTGGTGTTAGCGAAGACAGGTGGCCAGGTGTGCGTGGCACTGAGTGCAGGATTTCCGACGGTCCCAGCAGTGTAGACATAGCACATGGTAGAGGTGGTAATTCTGCGGCAAAAGTCGAGGATGATGATGGGTGGTCTCGACCCAATGCTCTGTCCGAGACTTCTTCAGTGGAGGAGCATTCAAGTCATCGTGCGATGACTGACGTGGCTTGGGGAGGCAACGCTGTGTTTCAAGCTATCCCTCTTGAGGAGCCATCCTTGTATCCATGTGTGTGCTTCTTATGAGCACATTGCTGCTTTGATGGTACTGCCAGAGCCAAAGATGCCGCTCTGGACAGAACTGGTGGAGCACTCACTGGTGGTGAGACCGAATTCTCCGGTGGATCTGTTGGCTTGCCAGCCAAGTGCACATGCAGGCACACTGCTTCCTCCCTGAGGTGTTTTTAGAGTCAAAGTTCTTAAGTCTCACAAGTCTTGCATGTGGGAAAGAATGACAGATGGAGCAGCAGGGCAATGATGTGAGCTTTGCCCAAACTATAGACACAATGCTACTGTTTATCACTCACGGAGAAGGAGCACAGACACGATGCATAGTCCCAATAAGTGGATGGAATGCCCCGCAAAGGGTAAAACGACAACCACTATTAATCCCTAATTTAACAACTGCTAACTTCTAACTACTGAAAGCCACATTAAAACTGCTGTAAAACTATATAAAAGAATGCTAAAAAACTATCAATATGGAGAAAGGTAGAGGGTTCTGACTCTGGCCATGCAGCAGTAAGAGGGAACTGGAAAGATGTTGACCCATGCAGCCTCATAAGACCTCAGATGCACCACATGGCCGACACACAATGTGCATGTGGGTCGACGAACACTGCTATGAACAGTTCTGACTCTGGCACATGGCGCGCATGCACATCCACTTTTGGAATCCACATAGGGACCAGCACTCGAAGAAGAACTTCAAATCTCATTTTAAAATCATGTCTTTAATCTTACTTTGCTCAGTATATCACTGAAGTGAATATTAAAAAGGAGGCCAATTCTACTATTGCCAAATGGGAATTAATCATCAAATTTTAATTCAAATGCTTTAGATGTTCCAAAAAGAAGGGTAAAAATGTGACTGGTTTTTTCATCTATATTTATGAACTGATTGTTGATACAGTTTCCAAATTCTACCAATGAGTTTGGACCTACATAGGCTAGGCAGAACTCAAGATATATATATATATAATTTCAAAGGATAATATTCAAAGGATAATAAAGGATAATTTATTTTAAGATTTTTATTTTTAATTATTTATATTTTCACAGTTGGGGGAAATTACCTGGGCAGGATCAGACAACGAAGAGCGGGTTAGGCAATTATTTAATGACCATAGATGTTGACATTAAAAAAATTAAAGCTTTATAACTGTTAAAACAAACTGCGAGCATCAGATACCAAAAATATATAAAGTAAATATCCTTAAATCAAACTCTAATAAGTTCTTAAGAAGCTTTTTCCTATCTGCAAATTTTGATTATTATCAATGGAAATATTTTTCTATCAGTGTTTGTGTGTGTGGTGAAATCAACATTTACCCATGAAAATCTAATCCTTCCAAGTGTATTCTTAGGTAATTGGACACAGAGACCCAGTGTGGATATAGATATGACCATCTTTCCCACATTCAATGGTAAAGCTATGGGGGATGGTCAGCAGATTGAGCAAATTCTCTAGAATTATGATATTTCGTTTCACTTTACATATATTTTTAAAGCCTTAAAAACATACATGGAGAAGTACTGTTTATTCAGATTATGTCCAAAAAACTACATTAAAGAATGTTAAATTTTCAAAGCCTAACACTCAAAAGTTAGGAAGTGTCAGTATTAAGACTGCCCATGCAACTTTTATTTAGGCTTTTTCTGCACTTACATTATGATACAGTCTTCAGATACATGTTCATCTCCTTTTTTCCCCTTCACAAGATCCTGGATTCATTCAGTAAAAGGGTAGTTTATTATTTATTATTATTATTTCTTTTTGTCCACATTCATTGTATTGCCCAGGTCTGTAATCCAAACCATGCACTGAATACAGCATTATTGAATTCAGAACAACCTAGTGACATTAAGTTTTACATTTTACAGCTGGAGAACTCAGGCACACAGAGATTTAGGCTGAAATAGTCAAGTGTCCACTAATTTTGGACAGCAACTGGAAACACCTAGAATCTGATTTTCCAAAGTCCTTAGCATTTTTATAGAACTTTTATCTGTTCAAAGAACAATTCTAACTGGCTTCAGTTGGAGTTAGAGAGACAAGGTAGTAATAACTTTTATTGGACCAACTTCTGTTGGTAAGAGAGACAGGCATTCGAGCTTACAAAGAGCTCTTCAGATCAGTTGCAGTTGTGAGTGCTCAATGCTCCTGCAAAAAAGACTCCAGGTGTCTCACACTCGGCACCCAGAAAATGAGGAACACGCAATTAGTGGTAAATGTGAACATTCTGTTTTAAGTGACTTGCCCAGCATCACATAGGAACTCTGGCAGAGGCAGGAATAAAATCCAGTTCTCTAGGAAAACATTCAAGACTCAACCATGAAACAGTTCCCCTCTTCCTGCAACCTCTTCTTCCTTAACTACGCACCTTCCAACTTCTACAACAAATGAAGCAGAGATCTTACAGACAGTGGTTTCTTTCATTACATGGCCCTGATTCATCCCGAGCACCGTCCATCCTATGCACTCAATGAAGCAGATGTCCTGGGCACTTATACATGGTCCCCGCCAAAGCTGGCTTTTGCCCTCTCAATCTCCTGTAACACCTAACCAGCACTCTCATTCCTTACCCCTCCTGAATTCAGATCAGGTTGCTATCTTCTCTTCCATGCTTCTTCGGCTCTCACGGGCGTACACTGAATTACAGGAGAGCCAGACTCCCTGCATTCAGTTCCTCTGCCTGGTGTCATAGTGGCCATCTGCAGTTTAGGAGGAGTAATTGCAGGGGAAGTCCTGCTATGCCCCTCAAAAACTGTGCTGGAGTAGTTCAGTTGCTTTGCAGGGATGACACACAATCTGGCCACACATCAGAGCTGTGAGAGGGCAAAGCGTGCTCACTGCAGACAGAACCTTTGGATGGTATAACTGCAGTGCCAATCTCCACCAAGTCTCTACTGAGCATATATGTATGAACTGTGATTTTTAAGATGCTCATGACTTGGCCAAATTTGGGTGACTATTCATAGGGACAAAAAAAGACAACTTGTAAGGCATTTATTTTCACATGGGCAAGAACAATGTATTGTTCCCTAATCTTGCTCTTGGAATGGCTGATTTTTTTTTTCCTAAAACTTTCAGAAAAACTTCAACCTGAGGCAGGCACCTTGCATCACAAATTCTAGTCTAGAAAGCTAAAGCCTGGCAAAGTTATAAGCTACTGAAAACAGGAAAGGGTCCAGCAAGGTGATGCTACCAGTTCCACCTATGATAAGGCTAGATGTGGACTTTGGCCAAATTGAAGTTAATGGCAAAACACCCATTCACTGCAGAGGGCTGGGTTTCATCCTTTACGTCTAATACTGCATAAAAGTGATAGTTTTGCTGTCACAGGAGGAGCCAGGGATGAATTTGTGACTCAGTAAGGTAATGATGGTTATTACAGGCTGCAGCTTACTTCCTGCCTTATGTCAGATCAGCTGGCCACTGCATTTGTGGGAAAGGAAGCTAGAGGGGAGGGAAAAAACTCCATCCACACACTGCCCCTCTCCAACCGCTTCCTGACCTCCTGCTCACATGGGGGGTAGTTGTTCCATGGAGTCTGTTCTCTCTCTACACCTGGACTCTATTAAGGTAGACAGCTGCACGAGATTAGGTCCCTCTTCTTCCATGTATGGCTACAGCGGGCTAGATTATAATCTTGCCTTTAAAGAGTATTAAATAATAATAAAATAAGTGGATTCTGCTCAGCTCTCATGAAAAAACAGAACAGAACAGGGCAAAACACAAATACCTGCTAAGTCAATAAAAAAAGCCACCCAGGTAGCAATTGAACAGAAGCACATTGCATACTAAAGAAAATTCTGTCATCTGCCTGAGGCTACACAGATGAGAACATTCCTTTCTTATGTGTGGTATCACTTTAATACCTGTCTGTAATATACCATATGCTCCAGTCGAGAATAGATACTTAAGCAATGAAGCAAATACTTTTCCAGCACCCTGAATTATCCGGAGGCCACATACAGCCAGGATCTTGAAGATGCCTCAGCTACTGCAGTCGATGACCCCATAGTATCAGTGGATGCACTGACACAAGATGAGGTATAAGCTGCAATTAAGATATGACTGCAGCAGGCTGTGACCTTATTCCACCGGATCTACTAAAATGTGCCATCGAGCCAGTGAGCAGCTCTTTACATAAGTTATTTCTCAGGATGTGGGCAAGCGGGAAGGTACCTGCCAAATGGAAGGAAGGCATAATATTGGCACTCTATAAGGACAAGGGCACACGAGCTGAGTGCAGTAGTTACTGTCCTATAACTTTGCTGTCAGTACCAGGCAAGGTATTTTCTCACGTGTTGCTGGCTAGACTTCAATCACTGCTCTCAGCCAAATGCTGTCCTGAACAGTCCAGGTTCACATCCAATCGGTCAACAACTGGCATTAAGACTGACTGAGCTGCACAGAGAGTTCATTTGGCCACTCCATGTTGCTTACATGGACCTGAAGGCAGCATTTGCCTTTGTCGTCCGAAATGCACTGTGGAAGGCAGTGAAAGAGATAGAAGTTACATCACTTATCCTGAACCTCATAAAGGACCTCCCACACTGGAACTAGAGTCAGGGTAAGGATCGGCTGTACTGAATGGCTCAGCACTACCTCAGGTGTTCATCAAGGATGCATACTTGCACCAGCACTGTTCTGTCGAGCAATCGACTGGATCTTAGAATGGGTCATGCGACACAATGGCATCCAGTTAGGTGCTGGATGTCTTTCAGACTTGTACTACGCTGATGACGTCTCCTGCTGGACGAACTCACCTTGAACCTTCAGTCATCGCTTGCAAGCTTCCAACAAGAGTCTGCAGCACTTGGCCTACAGATATTCTGGGCAAAGACCAAGATCCAAAATCTGGGTATTGGTAATGGTACACCTGGCATAACAGTAAATGGAAACACAGCTGATGCCGTCAAATAATTCATTTACTTGGGCTGCAACCAGTCTTCTAGTGGAGGGTGCCAGCCTGACATCATGTGGAGGATAGGACTTGCAACCACTGCAATGCAACCCTTCCAAAAGGCTTGGCACCAGCAAAAACTGTCTGATGGCACCAAAGTTTGGCTTTACCTGTCATGTATCATGCTCATTCTTCTGTACAGCTGTGAAAATTGGACTCTACTTAAGGATGATATCTGGCATCTGAAGACATTCCACATGCGCTGTCAAAGGCAACTATTTTACATAAGGAACTTTGTTGGAAACAGTGAAGTTGCTTCCAGAACTCAACTCCTTGGCATCAGAGAAATCATCTACCATTGTCGGTCCTCACTATTTGGACACAAGGCTCGCATGGACAGCTCCACTCCAGCCCACAAAGCGAGTAAGTGTGAACATACGCTCTGGTCATCAGCCACCCCTAAATTGAAAGAGATTACCCAGTCACCTATGGCTAACCTAGTTGCAACAAATCAGCAATGGCTCATCTGCTAGCATCAGATGCAAATGGAAAAAAGCCGTTGGTAGAGGCCATAGGGGATTGTTGCAATAGACTTTTCCTGTCTAGGCGAACTGATGATGATGATGATGATGATGATGATGATGATGATGATGATGATGTAATATACTTCCTATTCTGTCTTCCAAAGATATAGTTTGATTTGTTGTGATCAATTACCTTCAAGTATCTATGAAGGTCTTCTGGAGTTTTGGGCAGTAGAACCTAATCTTACTAGTAGACAAAAATATCTTCAGTAACTAATGAAGGAACATAATATTACATTCTGTCAAATCTATCCAGCTGTGCCATCTTTATCTTGCAAATTCTGAGTCAGCCCAATGATAGTTGGCAGTTTCTGTCACTTTTAAATAAATAATTATAATCATAATAACAATCCATTGTAGCATATGATCTCAATGTGGGACACTCTTTATCACAGCACTCTGGAATTAATACCCTACACACTGATACACTTAAGCACAAATTGAACCACTTTTAGAAAAAGTTGCAAAGATACGTTTCTTTTCTCAGACAATCTCAAACGATTAGACTTCAAGCTAAAAGTTGTTAGTGGCAAGACAGCACAGTGTTTAAGATCTCTGTTATTAAGATCACCAGTATCTCCACGTAAACTGTATAAGATGTGTCCAGATACTATAGTTATGGGAACCTGTAATGGATTCACAACGTTCTTCTGTTTACTCACCTCATTGGCAGGTGCTGAAACTGCTGGTTGATTTCTGCTATTTCACTGTGGAAGGTGTGGTTTAAGTCCACCCCTCTATAAGAGAAGCAGTTGCTCTTTGGCCTAAGAAAGAACACTCTTTTCAGGAAATGACTAGGAAAAGCTAAGTTTAAAGGGAAAAGGTGTACATTTATCCTTGTTATTATTTGAGTTACAAATAAAGCCAAATCCCAGGAAGGCCATAACTACAATGTGTACAGATTCTGTTCAGAGCAGGGTTAGACCTCCATCTGCTTACAATGTACTATAAATACCTGTAGTAATAATAATGATCATCATCATCAAATGAGCATGTTTGAAGAGTCATCGTAGTTTTGTTCTATCCTAGGCTGATTAACACCAGTCTATGTACTATGCTATATCAAATCCGCAGTGTATAGGCATTTTTGCTAACTTCCTTGAGCACATTTTCTTCACCTATCTTCTGGTCCCTAGGTCAAGTTTTGAACACTGGTATAACTTCTTTGAAAAGGATGATTATGGGGTTGGAACTGTGCTCCAGTACTTTTTCCTTAGGCACAATGCTGCTCTGAATCCATATCTGACCCTCTCTATCTCTGCCTGTGACATGGGAGAGTTATTCAAGCTACTCCTACAGCAGGTCTACACTATTGCTTAAGTCGATGGACCTTACATCACTCAGGGGTATGAAAAAGCCAACCCCCTGAGTGATGCAAGTTACAATGACCTAAACGCTGTCCACTCTGGCGCTACGTCAGCAAGAGACATTCTCCCGCTGACACAGCTTCTGCCTCTCGCAGACATGCCGATGGGAGAGACATGCTGATGGGACAGCTCTCTTCTGTCCGCATAGAGCGTCTTCACCAGATGTGCTGCAGCTGCGCTGATGTAGCCCCTATATTTCCAGGCCTGCTTCAGCAGTACTCCTTCTATTTTGTGTTTTATTTCCCACTATACATACAGAATGTGCTGATCACAGAACGATGCACAGATGCAATGAACATATGCAGAAGGAACATATGGAGGAATGAACTTGGTATTCTGGGAACAGCATGAAGAACATTCCTAAAATTATGAGCTACTATCATGAGTATGGTTGGGGTAGAGGACTGTAGGACAAATGGGAGATTCGCAAGGAGGAATCAAACGTTTTTGCAAGTTTGTGTATCTGAACTGAAGCGTCTGCTCATGTCACACTGAAAAATGAACAAGTGATCAATTAAATTACACACCTTATTAAGCACCATTCCAGGTGCCGGTAAGTCTCTTATTGTGCTGAAATACTTACTAAAACAAAACTATATTTGCTGGATAGGAGGTGAAAGAGACCTAATTAGGAATGAAAACTGATAAAGGAAGAAAAATACCTAAGTTAGTTGAATAAACTTCTACCAAAAAATAGAACTAAAATTAAGAGAAATGATACTATTGAAAAGAGAAGACAGTGCCTTTCAGGAGTAGTATGGTATCAAAGATATATCAGCTATGCAAGATTGATTAGAACACTATCCTGCAACTGAAGTAATAAAAACACAACAAAATGTATGTTAAGGTACAATCCTTCATTAGGAAGGAAATGAAATGGATGACCTGTTAAGGTTTTTCCATATTTGACTTTTGTAACTCAGTGTACAAGGAAAGAGGTTATTAAAGCCTGACTTTGTCCTGCATAGAAATATCAAAATCTGACTATTCTACAAATATACAAGGTCAGGCTCTAACAAGACAAAATCTATTTAAAATGCTCACAATAATAATAAGGTGGTGTCCGCAGGTGGGATTATTTTTTAAGAACAGATGCTACTCATCTTTAAGAATGCATCAACCCCTCCCCCACAAAGCTGAGGAAGAGGAAGAAATGCCCCACAGTCATCAGGCCTGTTTTTCAATGACATCTAGAAACTAATTAATCGTGGCTGAATGATTTCTAGTTATTGGAATGCACTCTTCTCCATCACTATGTTAAACGAATATAAACATTACATCATTTCAAATTTATGAGAGATACATGTAAGATGCAATATCTGCAGATAAAATATTGTTTTCTAGTTATTACAGAAGGCATCAATTAAGCTATATAATTTTATCCTTTTCCCATGTTATAGCAATATCAGTTACCACTGATTCAACCATCAAATTCTGAGGTCAAGAAGAGTTGAAGTATAGCATTTACACAAACATTTAATATTTGATCACAAAGTAACAAAGTGATTCAAATTAGTTTTGTCGTTAGTTTCAATAAGTAAGGCTTTGAAATAGCAAACGTGTTTATTAAACTCTAGAAACTCCCAAATAGTCAATCAATACATTTTGAAACAAGGAGATTCAGAATGAGAGCTTCACATTAACTCCATGTAACATATTTAATTTAAATGTTATTCCATCAAAACATACACTTGTAATGTCATTTCACTGGGATGGGATGTGGGGAGCAACAGAAGTAGTTTAAATAGCAGCAAATCTTAATATGAATTTCATAATCAATTAAAGTCTCTCAATGGAGAAATGGGAATATTATTTTTAAATCACCATTTGGAGTGATTTTAATGAAGAAGGACTTGTATGTCCCTCTTGAAAAAGACTATGTCAAGGCACCTCAGGACAAACAACAAAGATGCCTTTCAGAGGCACAGGCTTGGCACAGAAGGCATTGAAGCAGTTAATTTTTCAGGAGATATTTTAGACTCCTTTCTCCACTGGATGCAGGCACATTCATTAATGGATGTTTCATGTTTCGAGGATCTTAAACAGGTTCAGTCTTTAAAACAATACACCTTTTAAACCACTGAAGTCCCCAAAATATTTCAAAGTGAAAGCAATTGAGCATTTATATTTAGTCTCAATAGACAAAATACCTTCATATAATCAATTGTATTGGCTGTAATTACTTAAGCGTACTCAGAGTTATAGTTATCTCCATTGAACTTGCAACTATTTTTAGCAAAATTAAAGGATTTATTTGTTTCTAACTTGCACATGATGGTAATTAATCTACTAGAGCAATTACAATTACAAACCTCTGCACTGCTTTAGTATTGTGGCAAACGGACAGCTTCTCCCTAGTGGGTTTTGCACTTTTGCCCCTCGTAGTGGGCCAGGTTACCCGTCTTCCCTGGGAGGGAGGAACTCGGGCCCGCCTGCTCCTCCAGGTTCCAGCCAGGGGCCCTTTGAGTAGCAGCTATGTACTTGCAGCTGCAGACTTTTCCCCTGGGCTACTTTCCCCCCTCTGTCTTTCTGGCTTCTTGAGCCCAGTACCTTCCTTAGGACTCCACCTCTCCCCCACACACCGCTGCACTCCATTCTGTTCTCCTCCACAATTTCACACACCACTTACTCTGTTCTTCTTCACAATCTCCACACACTCCTCTGCACACCATACACCTACTCTTTCAACTCCCACACTGTCTCTCAGGAGTAGAGGGTTTTTATAGGCAGCTGGGTGGGGCCTTAATTGGTGTCAGCTGACTCTAATTACCCTGTACTGACTCTGGCTAGTCTATAGGGAATAAAGCCTGGATCATTCTGCCACTTACATAGCGCCCTTCTAGAACTTTCCTACTGCCCTCTGCCCTTGCTATACCACAGTATGTACAAGATATAATGCAAGTAGAATGATTTATGCTGCAACAGAATCTCTAATTCTTTATGACCTTATTCGCCACTTCCTTATTAAGGATGGGCAATGTTTATAGCCTTCTTCCAAAGCTCATGATCATATAGTGTTGTGGATGGAAGATGAGCAAGTGTTATGCACGTTGGTCTCTGTGCGGTACCGAGTCTTTGGTCTCCCCCTTGCTCATCTTCCATCCACAATCACTGCAAGAAACATCCTAATGATATAGCTATCCTTCAGCTTGTCATCAGCTGGAACAACTCACATTATGCCCCTTACAACCTCATTTTGTTTCCTATCACTGAGTGTCTGACCATTGGACCATCTCAACATCTACATCTCTGTGGTGGAGAGAATACCTAATTCTTTGAGTTCTCAAGTCTCTGCTCCTTATATTAAAATGGGTCAAATTATAGTTTTATACACTGAACCAGAAACTAATATGGTTTTATTTTTCTTGAAGCATGCTGACTCTGAAAAATGGGCATTCTGACAGCCAGAAACAACTATGATAGAATATGTCCAAAGATTGCAGGAAGGTTACTGAGAGTAAGGAAAAGAGTCAGGTCAAATTTCATGGTTTAAGGCACAAGTTCTCAAGTTTAAGGTTGCAACCAATCTGCTCCTCCCTTACTGCTAAATAAGAAAGAGGTCCCAGCTAAATGGGAGTCAGGGTTCTGGTCTGAAAAAAGGGTTCTCACATGAAAAAATTGAAAACCACTAACCTAGCTGCTGGAAATCTTCCCTACCTTCTAAGGGTTCTATTTTTTTCATATCAGAACATCTATATTCAGATCAGAACCCTCCCTCCCGTCTAGTTGGAAGCACCTTCCCATATAGCAATATGGGAGGAGTAGATTGGTTGCAAACTCCAGTATATGAACACTTACATTAGATTTTGAAACCAGAACCTCCACCCCCACTCTGAAACAGGTACCAGAAGGGAAGAAGGTGAATTTTGGCAACTGAAAGACCAACTTAAGTAGGAGGATAATCAGATCACAGACTATTTTTGGAAGAAAGCAGTGGAGAATGCTGACAAATAGCAATATCCGAAAGTCAAGGTTCAAACTCATGAATGTAAGTCTTCTTAAAAACAAAACCTTCATCCTTCTTAATTCAAATGTTGATGAAGCTTCTTCTTGAGTACTATGCCTCTCCTCTTGTCTCTCTCACACATCAGTACATGTACCAAGGGCAGTGGGGCAGATGGAGTACCTAATGTGCAAGATCAGTTGTTTCCTCCTCACCATATGGAAACTGGATAAATGGGACTCTCATGTTCTCTTCTAGAGTACTTTCAGTAAGGGCTTGTCTACACTTATAGCATCGCTGTGGAGCATCTCCCATTCATGTAGGTACTCCAGTTCCCTGAGAGGCAGTACACTGTACACTTGGGGTTCAGTCAGTTTTTCCACACACACAGTTATACCAACATAAGTCTAAGTAGACCAGAGCTCAGTGACCCTTTGAGGAGAAAAATAGGAGTCACTGATCTCCTTTGCAGGACAAGAAAAGTAACTGTCACTACCTGCATCACTCTCTTCAGCTCAAGAGGTGTCAATGCATTGGATAAGATGGTATTACACACCAAATAAAACCAATCACTAAAATCTTTTCATTGGTAGAAAACATGTGGAAACTAATATGAAGCTTTGTCTACATTGCCAGCATCGTCAAGAGGAGATATGTAATCTACATACTGAAAAACAGGGTTACTTGCCAGTAACTGTTGTTCTTCGAGATGTGTTGCTCATATCCATTCCAGTATAGTTGAGTGCATGCCACCGTGCATGGGTTCCCGGAACATTTTTCCCCTTAGCAGACCCCATGGGGTCGGCTCAGGTGCTCCCTGAAGTGCCGCGCTCATACTGCAGTACATAAGGCACCGCCAATGTTACGGCCCCTCAGTCCCTTCTTTCTGCCAACTCCAACAGTGGGGACGGAGGGTGAGTGTGGAATGGATATGAGCAAAATATCTTGAAGAACAACAGTTACTGGTAAGTAACCCTGTTTTCTACTTCGAGTGATTGCTCATATTCATTCCAGTGTAGGTGATTAAAAAGTAATACATTGGAGGTGGGTAGGAGTTACCGGTGAGCTGCCCACAGCATGGTTCTGACGAATCCCGTGTCTCCCCTTGCCTGCTGGATGATGGTGTAGTGGGACATGAAGGTGTGCACTGACGACCAGGTGGCAGCTTTGCAGATGTCCTGCAGGGGCACTCTCTCCAGGAAGGCTGCAGACGAGGCCTGATCTCTGGTCGAGTGCACTGTGATGACCCCTGGGAGTGGTACGTTCGCCAGCTCACAGGAGCACTTGATGCAGGAGGTAATCCACTTGGAGATGCGCTGGGTGGAGGCATGGGATCCTTTCATCTGGTCCGCCACTGCGTCCAAGAGCTGCATTGTTTTCTGGAAGGGTCTCGTCCTGTCAATGGAGGCGGCCAGGGCTCACCTCACATCCAGGGAATGCCACCTCCGAACTGTGTGGTTTGGGAAAAAAACACAGGGAGGAAGATTTCTTAATTATAGTGAAACTGGGAGACCACCTTGGGCAGGAAGGCTGGGTGGGGTCTCAACTGTACCTTATCTTTGAAGAATACGGTGTAGGGGGGCTCTGAGGTCAAGGCTCTAATCTTGGAAATCCTCCTAGCCAAGGTAATGGTCACCAAGAAGGCTACCTTCCAGGAGACGATGAGCAGAGGGCATGAAGCCATGGGGGGCCCCGTAAGTCTGGAGAGGACCAGGTTAAGATCCCAGGGAGGCACCGGGTCATGGACCTGCAGATGAAGCCTCTCCACCCCCATGAGGAACCTGACTGACATGATGTGGGAGAACAGGGATCTCCTCTCTAGCGGCTGATGGAAGGCCAAGATAGCCACCAGGTGGACCTTCAGGAAGGCTAGGGCCAGGCCCTCGAGTTTCAGCTGGAGCAGGTACTCCAGGATGGTCTGAAAAGGAGAGAGGCTTGGTGGGATACTCCAGGACTTCGCCCAGCAGGAAAACCGCCTCCAGTTGGCCCGCTACACAACCTGTGTTGATGGTTTTCTGCTGCCCAGCAGAATTTGTTGAACCTGCACTGAGCAGGCTCTCTCTCCCTCTGTCAGCCACAGAATCTTCAGGCCATCAGGTGCAGGGAGTCCAGGTCCGGGGGCAGCAGGCGACCATGGTCCTGGGGAAACAGGTCTTATCGTCTCGGGAGCTTTACTGGAGCGGAAATTGACAGGTCGCGGAGCATACTGTACCAATGCTGTCTCGGACAGGCCAGGAATGAGTATCATGTCTGCTCCATCCCTCTTGATTTTCAAGAGGACCTTGGGCAAGAGAGGAATGGGGGGAAACGCATACATGAGGGTCCCCTTCCACTTGATGAGGAATGCATCGGGTATCGAGCCTGGCTTGCGACCCCAGAGCAAGCAGAACCTTGGGCACTTCTTGTTCCAGGACAACGCGAACAAGTCCAGTTGGGGAACACCCCACTTGTGGAAGATGAAAGTCGCTACCTCCAGGTGCAGTCATGGCAGGGTAGAAACAACCTGCTGAGGCAGTGTGCCTCGTTGTTCCTGACCCCCGAGAGGTGAGAGGCAGACAAATGAAAGTCGTGCTTCACTGCAAAGTCCCAAACTTGAACGGCCTCCCCCCTACTCCCCCCATCTGTTGATATAAAACACGGCTGCAGTATTGTCTGTCAGCACCTGCACCACTCTGCCCATCAGGAACCTGAGGAACACCTTGCACGACAGCCTGACGGCCCTGAGCTCCTTTACATTGATATGGAGGCTCCTCTCCTCCTCCATCCAGAGTCCCTGAGTGCCCAGGTAAGCACTGATGTGGGCTCCCCACCCCACATCTGAGGGGTCAGAGATCAAGGTGACTGACGGGGCCAGATCCCTGAAGGAGACACCCCTTAAACACTGCCCCAAGGGTCCTCCACCAATTCAGGACTGACGGGGGAACTGTGACCACCCTGTTCAAGGGGTGCCTGCTGGGTACATACACCGTAGCCAAGCATGTCTGGAGCGATCTGAGTTTGAGGCAAGCCAGCCTCACCACATATGTGCAGGCTGCCATGTGCCCCAGAAGCTGTAGGCAGTGCCTGGCTCTCATCGTGGGGCACCAGTGCAGCTGGGCGATGATCACAGCCATAGCCCCAAACTGGGGTTGCAGGAGGAAGGCTCTGGCCTGTGCAGCATCCAGGGTGGCCCCTATGAACTCTATTCACTGCACCGGGGATAGAGTTAACTTCTGCTCATTTATGAGTAGCTCCAGCCTGTTGCATGTGGCACAGGTGAGGGACACACTGTCCTGCACGTGGGACCTGGACCTGCCCCTTATTAACCAGTTGTCCAAGTAAGGGAAAATCTGGAGCCCCCTTGATATCTGAGGTGGGCTGCCATTACCGCTATGCATTTCGTGAACACTCTGGGGGCAGAGGACATGTCAAAGGGCAGGGCCATAAACTGGTAGTGGGAGCCAGCTACGGTGAATCAAAGGAAGCGCCGGTGGCTAGGAAGGATAGATACATGGAAGTATGCATCCTTCAAATCGAGGGCGGCAAACCAATCTCCTGGATTCAGAGCAGGGATAATGGAGGCTAAGGAGACCATGTGGAACCTGAGCCGTTTGATTAATTTGTTTAGATGGCGCAGGTCTAATATGGACCTCAGGTCCCCCTGTGCTTTGGGGACGAGGAAGTATCTGGAGTAAAATCCTCACCCTATTTCATGTTGGGGGACCAATTCCACTGCCCCCTGGTCAAGGAGGCTGTTTACCTTCTGTAAGAGGAATTGCTTGTGAGAGGGTCCCTAAAGAGAGACGGGGCGGAGGAGTTGTTTGGAGGACAGGCCATGAATTGAAGGACGTATCCTCAGAGAACTATTCTGAGGACCCAATGGTCTAATGTAATGCTTGCCCATTCTGTGTAGAAGGGCAACAGCCTGTCCAGGAAGGGAGGGGATGGATCCAGGGACATAGAGGGAGTACCACCCTCAGGCACACCATCAAAATTGACCTTTCTTGTTCCCAGGCCTCTTGAGGGGACCTTGCTGGGAGGCTGAGGATGAACTAGGCCTATTACGCCTGCCGAACCCCCTGCTCCAGGGTCTAGGCAGTGGCCTAGATTGCTGCTGTGGCTGCGGACACAATTGGCGCCTGGAGGCCTGGGGTGTGTAGAGACCCAGGGAACACAGCGTAGCCTGTGAGTTCTTAAGGCCGTGCAGCTTTTCGTCAGTCTTGTCCAAAAAACAGGGCCAACCCATCAAAGGGGAGGTCCTGTATAGACTGCTGCTCCTCCTGTGAGAGGCCTGAGGACTGCAGCCACGAACACTACCTCATAGCGATGGCAGCGGCCATAACTCTGCTTGCAGTGTCTACGGCATCACTAGCAGTTTGCAATTTACCCCTGCTTGTCCCTTTGATTGGCTGCCTCCACCACTAGAGTTCCCAGGGCCGAGTGAGTGAAGAGGAACTCAAACCTTTCAGCTGGGACATAGTACTTTTTCTCGGCGACCTTGGATGTAGGGGCTACCAAGGCAGGGGTTTGCCACAGGGCCTTCGCCAGCTTAAGGACTCTGTCATTCAAAGGCAGAGCCACTCTTGATGGGCCCTGCGTCCCAAAGACACCAAGAAGTGGGTCCTTCTCCTCTAAAAGCTCCTTGACCTCCAAGTTCAGGTTAGAGGCCACCCTTTTCAGCAGCTCCTGGTGTGCCTTGAAGTCTCTCAATGGTGTCCTGTGTCCCTGAAAGCTGCTTCATCGGGGGAAGAGGACGACGACTGTGGGTGCCCACTATGCTTGCAGGGCCCTGTGGAGGGTCCCTTCCCTGGGTCCGATTCCTCATCCGAGGAATGGCCCTCACGATCCTTGTCTGGTGCGGGAGGTACTGAGTGGGATCCTGAAGATGGGACTGACAATTCCCTGTTCCATCTGAGCCCCCCTATGGGCCCTAATAGGGCCATTGCCAGGGACCCTGGGGTCACCCCAGTGCCAGCATCCATACCGACTGATGCGCCTCCTGGTGGCGTTGGTGGGACTCTTGGGTCTCCCTACTTCTCAGGGATCCCAAGCCCTTGGAGTGGTGGTCTCGGGCGCAACTCTGGCCCTTGCCGCTGCGCGTCGGAGACTGGCCTCTCGATGACTCCGAGGACGATGAAGAACGCCAGTGCCGATGCGAACAGTGCCAACATGAAGCGGTGTGCTCTGAGGTGTTTGAAGACTATTGACGTTGTGGCACCAACAACTTTCGGTGCTGTTTGCCCCTGGGGGACCGGGAACGGTGCTGCCTGGAGCTTCTTGGTGCTGAGCCCGACTCCGAGGACCGGGATCTGCAACACGCTGCAGGAAAGTCTGCCAGTACTGGGCTCTGTGCTGGTGACCGGGTCCAGTGCTGCCTAACCGAACGGCTCGGTGCTGGGGACTGAGAGCTGGAGCTCTTCCTGCATCACAAGGTGGCCATTGAGCAGCGCCACCGTGAAAGAGTTGCCTCCAGTGCTGGAGACTGTCCTTGAGGGAGGGTTCGCTCAACCCTTGGTGATCGTCTGGCGGGAGACTTTCCCCTTGACAAGGGTCTCAGCCAGCCTCCGAGGGGACCCACCATGGGTTTGCCCTGGACACCAGCCCTCTCTCCCTCGGCCGGGGGTGGAGGGGGGAATAAAATCATGGGCAAGTCTACGGTGTCAACAACACTTGCAGGGGCACTCTCCCACTCCCAGGAGTCGAGGGAGGCTCCCTGCCCGGAGATGCAGGCACCAGAGCAAGCTTGACGGGCTGTGGCTGCTGCACCTCCGCACTCAACCCTGCCTGCGTCGACGGTGCAGGGAACTGGGTGCACTCCGCATGCTGCCGCCTCTTCTTCTTCGACACCAGAGAAGTTTGTTGGCATCAAGTTGACTCCAGTGCCAACGTGCTGAGGTGGTTCAAAAGCCGGTCACAGTGTCGCTTCCATCAGGATTGCTTTCAGCCTAATGTCCTGCTCTTTCTGAGTCCTAGGCTTGAAAGCCTTACAAATTCAGCACTTCTCCCTCTGATGGTGCTCTCCAAGGCACTTGACGCAGCAATCATGAGGGTCACTAAGAGGAAAAGCCTTGCCGCAAGCGGTGCAGGGCTTGAAGCCAGGTGACCCGGGCATGGACCGGCCAGGCTGAGCCCATAAGGGTTCCTATCTTATCTAAACTATCTACACTGAACATTAAGCACTTAACTGCTAGCATTTAACTCACTAAAATAACAAAGACTAACGGGAAGATAATTGCAAGAAGCAAGAGACATTCCAGCAACTGTCACGGGTGGAAAAAAGGAACTAAGGGGCCGAAGGGTCGGCAGTGCCTTATGTACTGCGGTATGAGCATGATACTCCAGGGGGCACCTGAGCCAACCCTACGGGGTCTGCTAACGGGAAAAAAGTTCCAGAAACACATGCATGGTGGCATGCACTCACCTATATTGGAATGGATCTGAGCAATCACTCAAAGTAGAACTTCATATCTCCTGTTGACTTACGAACTTCCACTTACGGTGGCATCTTCACTGTGCTCCATGCGGGTTTCCACTGCCCATTCAATTGTTCCCACTGCACTGATCTGTGGGACCCGACAGTGCCCGCACTGTAGACATACCCCAACTTTACAGTACAGTTAAACACTATAAGTAAACTTTTCAAAGGAGTCTATGTCCCATTTTCAAATATGACAGGCAGTTAAAAGCTTAAGTTCCATTGACCTTCAGCGAGATTTAAGTATTTCTAAACTACCAGTCTACAGTGGTACAGCTGCAGCTACACTACAGTAGTATAGATACTTGATACTGTAATGTAAAGGATTTTTCCATCGATGCAGTAAATCCGCCCCCTTGAGAGGTGGTAGCTAGGTCGATGGAAGAATTCATCCGTCAACCTACTGGTGTCTACACTGGGGTTTAGGTCAGCCTAACTATCTCAGGGGGTTGATCTTTTCACATCCCTAAGCAACATAGTTAGGTTGACCTAAATTTTACATGTAAAGCAGGCCTAAGTTGCATCTGAAAATGGGACTTAGGGGCTTTTCAAATTTTTAACCTGTGTCACTGATATGTCTGCTGCATTTTATGTTCTGTAAATATTTTTTGAGTTTTGGTACTTCATTATAAATAAACCTATTTAAATCCAAATGTTTCATAAAGTGTTTACTATAAATTCAAGTTCCAAGAAGTCAAGGCACATTTAGC
This sequence comes from Mesoclemmys tuberculata, assembly GCA_007922155.1. Taxonomy (NCBI): domain Eukaryota; kingdom Metazoa; phylum Chordata; order Testudines; family Chelidae; genus Mesoclemmys; species Mesoclemmys tuberculata. Next base: position 49,358,697 of record ML675603.1, read on the forward strand.
AGCACACACCCTGAGTATGGTCTTTTTATCCTGTGTCAGTAGATATTGTAGGTATTCTTACACATGACAGTGTCAATTATAACAATCCTTTTCCATGAAAATATGGTACAGAAACACTCTTAGCCTTTGTTTTAAACAACATTAATTTATACTCCTGAAAAGCTTGTAAAATGATGTATGTGCTAGTGGAAATTATAATAAAAGAAAATGAAAAGGGAAAAAAATCACTCTTTTAAATTTCACAAAAAGTAATGTCATAAGACTAGGCCATACTCGGTCAGACCAACAGTCCATTTAGTACAGTATCCTTTCTTCTGACAGTGATGAGTGCCAGATGCTTTAGAGGGAATGAACAAAACAGGGCAATTATCCAGTAATCCATCCCGTCATCCCGTTCCAGCTTCTGGAACACCCTGAACATGGGGTTGTGACCCTGATCATCTTGGCTAATAGCCATTTATGGACCTATCCTCCAGGAATGTATCTAATTCTTTTTTGAATGCTTTTGACTTTCACAACATCCCCTGGCAAGTTCCACAGGTTGATGGTGTGTTGTGTGAAGAAGTACTTCCTTATGTTTGTTTAAATCTGTTGCCTATTCATTTCATTGGGTGACCCTGGTACATGTGTTATGTGAAGGAGTAAATAACACTTCCCTATTCACCTTCTGCACACCATTCATGATTTTATAGACCACTATCACATCCCTCCTTAGTTGTCCTTTTTCTAAAATGAGCAATCCCAGTCTCTTTAATTTCTCTTCATATGGAAGCTGCTGCTCCATACCCCTAATAGCTTTTGTTGTCCTTCTCCGTATGTTTTCCAGTTCTAATGTATCTTTGTATCTAATGTATAATATTCCAGGTGTGGGTATACCATGCATATATATAGTTGTATTACAACGTGTTCTGCCTTATTATTGATTCCTTTCCTAACGGTTCCTAATATTGTTAGCTTTTTTGACTGATACTGCACATTGAGTGGATGTCTTCAGAGAACTATCTGCAAAGACTCCAAGATCTCTGTCTTGAGTGGTAACAGTAATTTAGGCCCCATCATTTTGTATATACAGTTGGGATTATGTTTTCCAATGTGCATTACTTTGCGTTTATCAACACAAAATTTCATCTGCCATTTTATTGCCCATTTATCCAGTTTTGTGAGATCCCTTTGTAACTCTTCAATCAGTTTTGGACTTAACCATTTGAGTAATGTAGTATTATCTCCACACTTCGTCACCTTACTCTTTACCCCCCTTAGATTATTTATGAATATGTCAAACAGCACAGGGTCCAGTACAAATCTTTAGGGGATCCCACTCTTTACCTCTCCCCATTGCAAAAACTGACAATTTATTCCTACTCTTTACAGTTTTCTTTTTCTTCTTGGCATAAACAATCTTTTCTTAGCATTTCACATTAGCAAACTAATCCAGACTAGTATATGTACTGTAGCAATGCAAACATAGGAAATGAGGAATTTCCATCTGTCCTTTTCAAGCATCATTCTCTGTTTATGTAAGACATACAAAAATCTCATTACTTATTTTGTTTGCACTGTGTCCCACATATTCATTTTTACTCTCTCCATTTAAGATTATGCAACACAATAGCTCTACAAACAGGAAGACTGTATATTCACTCTTTTCATTAAAAAGAACAAATATTAGTTGTCATCAGTATCATGTCTACTATTTGAAAAAGGCTACCACCCTGTAGAACTTAAATATTTAATTTATAAAAATGGAAGCTTTTTTAAATGCATACAGAAAGCATTTGTTCTACATAACTATTAGGAATGGTCTTAGGTTATGTTCTTTGCTAAATCAGTTTGGAGAACGTTTAACGATTTAACGTTTAGCTTTAACAATTACTCGGTCCATGAGCCAGCATAACAGACCCTGGCTTAGCTCAGGGGGTTTCAAACTGGGGGTTGTGACCCCCTCAGTGGGTTGTAAGATTATTATGGGGGGGTCGCGAGCTGTCAGCCCCCATGTATGTGGGTAAAGATGGCATAGCATGGCGGGGGTCATGAAATCTTTTTAAAGGGGGTTCCAGCAAAAAAAAGTTTGAGAACCTCTGACTTAGATGCCTTTAATAAATATAAGCAAACAAACAAATCAAAAGAAAAACTATGAGATCCTTGGAGCAACCCAGAGCCTGATTCTACAAACCTTCACTCCTGTGCATCATCTCATTTACTTCACTGTCTGCAGTGGGACCACTTATGAGAGTATGAGCTTGCCAGACTGGGCCCCAGACATTGTTATCCTCTCATTTCTTCCTTCAGTTTCCTGAAAATGTACATGTGAAAGTAATCCTTGAGATATTAATCTCTTTTTATACTGTATTTGTAAACCAATATAACAATAAATAAAAGTTGAGGGAAAGATACATTTTCCTGAGCTATTTTTATTCCTGATTTCTAATATAGCTCTCCTAACATTCACAAACCTCACAATATGACATATTTCCCATAGTGGAGATGCGTTCTTAAATAATTTCACCACCACAAAAACTAGATGGAATATGATTTGCACCATTTTAGTTATTCTGACGTTATTTATACTCAAGCTTTTCCTTAGGAACTGCTTTTATAACATTTTCAGCTCATTAGGACCTTCTCATTGACTACTGGTAAACTTAGGTAACAACTTTGAACACCATAACAGACATTAATAATTCCCAATATTTATTAAAAGGTGTATGTATCTACTTGAACTTTGTATTTTAATCTCATTGAGGAAATACTACAGGTCAAAATCATTTCAGTATCCCATCTATTCTTGATAAATCAAACCAATAATTGTCCCATCCATCACCTCAGTGTGCCAGGATCTTTTTATGGTTGGTTCTAAAAATCTAACATTCCTAACTCTCTATTTTTAAAAAATGTTCCATTTATTTCAACTGTTTCTTGTAGATACAGTGGTGCAGTCTCATAACGAGCTTTCAGACAACTGAGAAGAGATAGTGACAAACTCCAAAAAGAATCCTGCTGTTATGGACTAAAACATAGATGGTCTGGCCTAGTAGTCAAAGCAGGAGTTAGGTCTCATGGGCATTGCAGGCATCAAGGTTGGGGAACGAAGCCAAGAGTTAACACCAGAGTCAACTGTCAATTAGCAGAGCCAGAGGTCATGCCAGAGTCAGAACCAGGAAACAAAGCTAAGGGTCAGAGCCAAGGTCAGATATCATATGTCAGAGCCAAGGGTCAAACCAGAGTCAGGATTAGAAATCAGAGCCCAGGGTCAGAGCCAGAACTGATAACT
>ML675603.1:49371629-49417835 GCA_007922155.1 Mesoclemmys tuberculata
TGTGTGTGTGTGTGTGTGTGTGTGTGTGTGTGTGTGTGTGTGTGTGTCAATTAGTGTCACCAACTCTCCCAAATGCATATAAGGTGACTATGGTCCTTACTGCAGGAGCTCTTGCCCTCACAGCTGCCTACCAAATCAGTTCTGTCCCCACAGATCCCACATTAGTTCTGTCCTCCCACCCTCATCTCTGCTCTTCCTGCAGTTCTGGAGGTTCTTCCTTTGCCCCATCCCAGACTGGATGTTGCAAGGAGGGAGAGGAAAGGTGAGAGGAGCTATCTTTTAGTTCATAGGAGGAGAGGAAACCTGAGCCATCCTGAGTTGCTGGGCTCTTTAGCTCCCTCCTCCTTCTCTGAGAATGGTGATGGCTACTGAGGGGAGGGAACAGAGCATCCTGCAGCAGCTCTGACTGGCTCTTTTTCATCTGTAAGGCCCCCACAGGTTTAGAACTCAGGCCTGCAGAACTGCCGGGGCTGTTACCACCCAGTGGCAACAGTAACCAGCTTGTACTCCACTGCCCATGACTGGCTGTTGACACTGAACCTAGGTAGTTCCACTTCCAGGAGTCTGACAGGCAGCAGCCTTATGGCTCCTGATTGGCTCCCTGCCCTATATAAACCTAAGGTCATTCCAAGAAGTGTCCAGGCAAGAGTGTGGATCTCCTGTAGCTGCCATGCTCATGCCTTCTCCTGAACTCCTGGCTTTGACCTCAAGTTAATTCAGGTTTTGCCTCCTAATTCAGACCCTGAAACCTGACTTGGACTTTCACCCTTGGTATCAACCCTGACCTGGAACCTGATTAAGCACTCTTCCACTACTCCCATCCTCTGGTTTGCCCCTACTCTGACCCTTGGTCCCAACTGCCTTTGTTGGGAATCTGACATCCACAGCAGGGGAGGGAAGAAAGCACCCAATCAGAGGCTGTTTTCCCCAAGGTAGGGCTGCAATTCACAAGAAGGCTAAAACCTCTCACATCATAGCAAGACTGGTTCTAGCCCTGGCTAAAATCGTGTCACCAGTGGGGGGAAAAAATTGTGAGAGATAGCAACACAAGTCTCATGCTCCCTTTAAGCAACTTTAAAAGCAATAGGACTTAAACCCATACTTACGTGCTTTTTTGAATCAAGGCCAAAAATTTTATCTTTATTTTAGTAAATCTGGAATTAATATTGTTTATTTGAATAATGTTCAAGAGCCGTGACCTTTTTTTTCCCCTTTTTTTTAAACTGATGCAAGTGGAATAGAACGAGGGCTGATCTGTAACCATTTGCTAGGTGCACTGAACCTATATTATTTGAAATAAATCAAGAAACCAGCTCTCTGCCTGAGGAATGGCTCAGGATGCAAAATCCAAAAATATTCCACACTTCTTTTGGAAATTCTGGGAAAGTAGTAAGGCCTTTTATAAACCAAGTAGAAGGTCCTTTGAGAGACCTTACGGCATTACTACCAAGGACCTCTGTATCATAGACTAAAGCACTTCAATGCCCATAAAAGATGGCAATATGAGTTGCTATTCACAGAATAAAACATTTATGACCAATTCAAATTTTCATATAATTTAGCATACACCACTGTTTAATCCTTCAATGGGTAAATATTAATTAACAACTGCTCGTTTTTAAATACACTTAGTGCTCAGTGTGTTTGCAAATAACAGTCTTTGCTCAGAAAGCATATTACCACAAAAATGAACAGTCTTGGAGCAAGGTACCTCCTTTGCCTCTCTGGGCTCAGTGTTTCCCCCTCTGGCAGGGGTGAGGGAGCCTGAAGTAAATCGGTCCCACTCCAGAGAGTTTCTATTTCTCATTCAGGTTTTATTTTTCAATATTTATAAGGTGGGTTTCAGGAGTACTCTTCAGCCAAACAAAAAGAAACAAGGCCATAATTAAGGCCTTTCTTAACTTGCGATATTGTGGAAATTGTGGATTCCACAATACAAGGCTTCCACCACAATTTTGACAGCAGGACTGACAGCGGGAGCCCTGGTCACCCTGCCCTTCCATTCTCAGCCCTGGGTGGCTGAAAGCAAGAGTCAGCCCCAGGCGGCCAACAGTGGAAAACTGCAGAAAAGTAATAATGAACTTTATTACCGCAAATAATAAGGTCCATTATTGCTTTTCCACCATTTTCCATGGCTTGTCCGCAACCCAGTCACAATTTTTTTGACAATCATCCCGCAATTCAAGTTGGGCCTTATTCATAACACAAAAAGGGAATGCCTCTCCCTGCTTCCCTCTCCAGCACATTGCCGTGCTATGCTGGCCTCTGGGCGCCAGTCCTTCCCCGAACAGTCTGTTAGCTCGGCTGCTTCCTCTACAGGGAGAAGAGCAGCCTTCCACCAAACAGAAACCTTTTTGCCCTGCTGTCAGTAGCCCTGCTGCAACTTGTCTCTCATCTCTTCTCCCTCTCTCACATCAGAAGAAGGATTTATAAAGGTCACAAGCAGCCCTTAATTGGACTCAGTTGTCCCTACCTGACCTCTTTTCAGCTTTACCTTTCTGGGGCTGATGTACCCACCTTTGGCGGCTCCTTCGTGGAGCCATGAGCATGGGCGTGTATTTGGCGCGGTTCACCCCTCACCCCGACACTTGCCCCTACTGTGACGAGGGAGACCCTGGTGCACACCTACCTGGAGTGCGCCAGGTTGCAACCCCTGTTCTGGCTCCTCCAGACCCTTGTGCTGAGGTTCTGGCTGCATTTCTCCCCACACCTGTTCATCTATTCACACCCCATCCATGGCCGCACAAAATCGCGGGACCTCCTCTTGGCCCTGGCCAAACTGGCCATCTACAAGACCAGGGAGAAGAGGTTGACGGGGGGGTGCTCTGCGACTGTGGGGCCTACTTCTGTTCCCTTGTGAACTCATGCATCCGGGCAGAGTTCCTCTGGGTGTCATCCGCTGGCTCCCTTGACACCTTCTGGGAGCAGTAGGTGCTGTCTGGGGTTCTCTGCTCAGTGTTCCATTCTGGTCTTCTTCGTTTGACCCTGTGACCCCCACAGCCCTTCCTATTTTCTCAGTTGTCCCCCGTACTCAGTTGCACCCCGGGCTCAGAGGCTCCTCCCCTTAGGCTGGGGCCTTTAGCAGGTGGGCAGGCACGGTTTACAAATAGACCATGCTCTGGTGGCTGTCTGGTCTGACTTTTTCAGTCTGGTTTATTTAACTATTTGTCTGAAGTCATCCACTGACTACAAATTCAGGACCTTCTCAAATAATTAATATAATATATATACTCAATTATATTTCTAAAAACATTCTGTTACAGGATCCCTTCATCATTTTTCTTTATCAGTATCAAATTTAGCAACTACAAAGAAGCCTAAATGATTTTTTCCAGAGAATGCAAAGCTCTCTTTTAAGGACTACATGTGCTGACACATTTGAATCCTTTAACTGCATGTAAACAGCCCCAAATTTGAAGTTTAAAAGAAAGATGAAGAAAGCAAGCTGTATAATTCAATATAAGCTCTCCTAACTTAAGTTGGTCTTTACTGCTTGTGATAAAGTCATGCCAGATGGCTTTAAGAGGGTGTGCTGGGGCTGGTATGAGAGCCCAAAAGGCAGAAGGGAAAGCACAGCAGGGTAATTAAAGACACCTGGGCCCAATGAAGGGCCAGGCCAGGGGTATTTAAACTCTGCCTTCCCTAAACAAAGGGGAGGGAATAAAGGGGAAGCTGCCAGAAGGTGTGGAGCAGCTGCAGGAGAAGGTTCCCTCCCAGGCCAGGAGACAGAGCGACTCTATAGCCAAGGGAGATGTGGTAGCTGGGGGCACCCTGGCCCGCAAACAGAAGGTAAAGCGCGAGACCCATCAGAGGGAGGCTGGCAGTTTGCCACATGCTCTACAATTTTTATACAGAAATAAACCAAATGCTTGATTTTTCCACTTTGAACCAACAGTCTATGTTCATCATTCATATCATCCTTTTATACAATGACAAGAAGAATTGTGTTCAAGCAGCTTTCTAAGGGTTTGAACCAGCAATTTTTGCAAACTAAGTCTTCCTTTATTATCTCAATTCTGCCTAAATATTGCAACAGGCTGGATATATAACTTCATGTCCTGATCCAAGACTTCTGTAACACCTTAATACAATAGGACAAAAGAAGAATATACAGTATTATCCAAGGTAGATGTCACAGCACTAAGTTTCAGACACCTGCATGCTGGGAGTGGAGGCACCATGGTTGGAATGAAAAGAAGTGATCCCAGATATCAGACAGTATGACAACAATGGTTCCACTATATCACTTGTCTCTTTTTAGGGTATGCAAAGATATTCTACTGATTCTTTTTATGTACTTTGGGTCCTCTACCTTGCCTGAATCAAGTAACGATGTAAATTTGTCCATAAAACCAAGAATATTTGGTGCCTTCCCCCCAAAACACACGTTTTTGTTCTGACCTGTTTTCATGTCAGTGCTTCTATGAAGAATTGCTTTCAATTAATATTTCCATGTGACAATATTTTTGTTTGGTTTTATTTTCACATTTTAAAATTATTATTTCCATCTAATTTTCAGCTGCCTGCATCCATCCATCCAAAATATTTTACTCTGACTGATATCAGTTCAGTTTTATCCTCCATGGAAATCAATGGAATTTGTAACCTGCAACTCCTAGCCAAAAATTCTTCCAATCTTTTTCAGATTGGTTTTTACTCAGTTGTAGCAGCTTTTATATCCCTTGTCTACTCTTCCACATAAGTGAAACAGCATCTGTGGGCTTGCTTGTTTGAGTTATAAGTGTTAAAATACACAATACTAATATCTCCAATTTTATATACTTCTATAAATCAAAAGTTTCAATCTTGTGATAATTTTTTATCCTGAAATTACAGACTTAGCACTTGTACAAGCAGAAGTTTGTAATTTAAGCAATGATTAATAAAAGACTCATCAACTGGCACTTCATTTGCAGTTTTCTAAGCAGGTTCTCCCCTCTTAAAATGGATGAGAATCTCCTTCAAAGATCAGTAGCACAGTTCCTAGCTCAGCTCAGGAGCAGCTGCAGTGATTTGCACAACACACATCTGCAACACTGACAGCCAGTGTCAGCTAGGAGAGCAAGAGTAAGCTTAAGGATCAAACCTGGATGTCTCATGTGGAGGCTTGAAGCATTTACCAGATTTCCATTAAAGATAAATTTTCCATTTTATTATTCTCTTTTTAAATTATGCTAAAAATATCTTACGACACCCTTCTTTCCATAACTCGTGGTAGCAGCATTACCATAAATACTGTGCCTCGCACAGTAACTACTGTGCCTCACACAGGCACAGAATGGAAAATTTCTTACTGATAATTTCCTTTCTGGTAGCTCTATCTCCCACAATTCTTGATGGCTGTGCTGCTCCTCTTCATTCTGAAGCTCATGGAGGTGGGTCAAAGATTTGGTGTTGCATGCCCTAGCCATGCTCCCTTTGCTCCTGCTTGCTGTCAAATGACCCCACACACACACTTTGAAAGAACTGCTCAAAGGGCAATATTATATCTTAGTTGCTGCTTGTGGCATCTTCCTGACAAAGAAGGCATCTGCAGATGACAAAGTCCAACCTTATAGTGTTTAATGAAAGTCTTAACTGTTGACCAAGTGCTCCTTGAATATTTCTGAAGCAGATGCACTTGCTTGTTCTGCCCACAACATTGCTATGGATCTTGTGGAAACAGCATTGGTCACTTTTAGAACAGGAGCTCTGATGCCTTGTAAGCCTTTTTGGTGCAACTCTCCTTTTATGTGGATTGTTCTGAGGGAAAGGAGAAACTGCTCTGCCCAGTTCGTTATGCTTCGGCATATAGCGCTGGACTCCTTTATCTGTCTTGGTTGTTCATATATGTGACCACAGTCTTATTGTCTGACTGAACCAGGACATGGGTCCCCTCTGAAACCATCACAAATCCAGCATAACCACTCGGCTCTAGAAGGCTTAGGTTGTGAACCCTTTCTTTTGTGCTCCAGAGGCCTTCAACTGTTTGGGTCCCCAAGTGCCCTCCCCCCAACTTCCCAGGCTCTCATCAGTCATGAGAATTAGAGGGCTGGAAGGCATATGGCATGCCCCTACAGCCATTGCCTTTGGCTGACCACCATTTTAGAAAGCTAAGCACTTATGTCAGGACCTGTACATGATCTTTCATGCATTCCAGGAAGTGGTCCCACACCTTTAGGATACAGTCTTGAAGACTCATGATGTGTGATTGTGCCCATCAAGTGATCCCTATACCTGACAACAGGAGGCCTAGCAGTTGAAAACACAGCACTCTGGTAGGCCTCGGGCAGCTCGAGAGCACAGTGATAAGATCCTGGAATTTCTGGAACCTTTCTAGTGATAGATAGAACTTTGCTATCAAGGTGTTGGTGTCTACTCTCAGGTGAGTTTTTCTGGTGAAAGGAATCAAGCAACTTTTCTTGACCTTGATGGTGAAGCTGTGAGCCTACAGGAGATTCAGTGTTCGAGTCATGGCTCTGTGCACTGCTGCCTGGAATGAGCTCTGATCAGGAAGGTGGCTAGGAAGAGGGACAAGTGGTACACTATGCATTAGCCTGGCTATGATTACCACCAATATCTTTGTAAAGACAGGAGACAAAGAACAGGACAAATGGCAGCATTTGGTACTGATAATGCTTCCTGTCACACACAAGTCTTAGAAGTCTATGGGAGGCACAGTCAGCTGGGAATGTGGAGATAAGCATCTGCCAGCTCCACTGAAGTCAGTGGAGGAGAGGGAGGAGGAGAAAAAAAAGGAGTCAGAGGACTCATATCTCCTAGGTTTTCTGCACTTTTTCTTCCCCCTTTTTTTGATTTCTTTGCTCTTTTTTCCCGTGTTGCGGACATAGGAGCCCTGTTGTGGCTTTGGTGAGCTTGTTTGCAGCTTCCCTTCTGAAGAGCCTGAAGCCCTCTGGAAAGTTCTCTCTGATTCCTCCTCTGCTGGGTCCCATTCTTATGGCAGAGACTCATTACCAGATCCCTCCAGTTCAAATTGGGAAGGATGGGGGCTATTTACGAGCCCTGCATCTTTTCCCAGAGCACTCAGGACCTACTTTAAGACTTGGCAGTGGAAGATGGATTTGTGGTCACACAGGTCTCTCCACTTTGTTCTTCAGGGGTCCCGAGGGACTTGCCCCCTGAGTTGGCTGGCTAGAGTCCCTGTCTTTAGAGCTTTTCCCTGATCTATTCTTCCTGGTCCATTTTTTCCAGGTTGGAGCCATGGCTGCTTTGGTGAGTACATGATCCCACCTGCCTGTCTAACTCATAACCCTGAGACCTAAAGCAGTTAATGTCAGCTGGCTGGGTGCAGGCGGGACACTGCTCACCAACTGCTGAGCCTGGGAACATTGCCTGACAAATGGAGAACATCTTGGATTTGAGACCGTGTTTTCTTGGCTAGTCTGCCATGCCTGTACAGCGCATAGGAGCTGGTAGAGAGACGCTGCAGCAGAAGTTCAGGGTGGATTGAACCACCAGGCTGCTTAGACTACTCCAGGGAAGAAGAAAGAAGCCTGAAATAGAGAGACTGATCACCACTGCCCCCAAAAAACGGGCAAAAATAAAGGTAGAAAAAAAAGAAGCAGGAAGAGCGTAACCGCCAACTGACCACTGCCATAGAGTCAAAGACAGGAGCAAGCAGACACAAAGGGTGTGTGACCAGGCTGCGCAATACCAAATCTCTGATCCCTTCTGAGTGCTGCAGAGTAGAGGGGAGCAACCCAGATGTCCAGACTTGTGGGAGAGACTGGGCTGTAGAAAAGAAACTCCACAAGGAATTGTGTTCCTCTGAGGAAATGTGAAGAGTTGCCTCTCCATACATCGCCCCAAGTTCTGCCAAGTTTGTTTACAATTCCTTGGGTCCCTGCCCTACTCCATGAGCCTGCAAACTCCCCTAATGCTACCTCCACAAGCTCAGACCAGTGCAATCTTCTCACTCCCTCCTTTTCCTGCTCTCTTGTACTTTTCTACAGGTGGGAAATATTTGACCCTAAGTATAAAATGAAGAAAATTAGTAATTAACAGTACAATTTAAAAAAAAACAACTTTTTTCTGTTAAAAAAAAAAAGTTGAATTCAACATCATATTGGTGGACTTCAGTAAACAAGATTTGTGTTTGCACATGTTCCGCAAGACTGTATCTTGGAAAATATGTTTGGTAAGCAGTGAAAGAATAAATTCCATTTAGTTACTCAGAACACAAACAAGAGCTGTTGCTAAATGAATCCAACCTTTGAATCAATATTGTTATTTTAGCATTTCATGCATAGTTATTTTGATAGCTGTCAGACTTTGTTTACAATTAAGCACACATGCTCTTCTTGAATGACGGACACGATATTTACTGTATATAGTACAGATAATTATAATTTGTACTGGTGATAGAGGCCTTTACTTTTGCTTCATTTTTTCTGAGTAACTCCCTGGAAACCTTTTGTTCATAAAAATATAACTCTTTCGTAAATCAAAAAAAATTCTCAGCATCCCTTTATAATTAGCAAAAAAACACTACACTTAATGGCTGCAGAATAATAAACACCATCTATCCAAAATCTTAAAAGAATGGAAATAGGACATTAAGGCAAAACACTTGTGTATTTTTTTCCACCTTATCATCTACACCATCAATAATGCACTTTGGTGCTCCATAAGCATTTCACTTCCGTCTCCAACAGATACCAAAAAGCAACACAGATCCCAACTTTATCAAACCTGAGTTCTAATACAAAACCTTAACAGGAACCTAATACACTTTTATATCAAGAGATCAGCACATCTGACTGTCACACATTCATGCATTTGGGAAGTTACTGTGTCTTCACAGTGCTGAGGTCATGTGCCTTAGTAATTCTTTGTCTATAAAGTTTTATTACTGTTAAAAGTTACTGAGAGTCAGCACGCCAACAGCAACACTCCATGTTTAGTAGTGATGACATATGCAGACAGCTGGGAGGAAACCTCATTGGAGAAATCTGTCAACATTCACTTCCTGAAACTCTCTGGTCTTCTGGAAAGTGGATACTGCCAGAAGCAGCCACAAAAACAGGGTGTGTACACCTGTATTACACCAGCAAGTGCTTATTCTGCACCTACTTCCTCTGGTTCCTCCATTCCTGACAGCATGAAGCATACTTTTCAACCTTCAAAACATGCCAATGTGGGACACCTGCAAATGTGACAGCAGCCATGTGGGCTAAATACCAAGGATTGAACTAAAGACCAGAGCTAAAAGTATATGTCTTATGGCTTGTACTAAAAGGGCAGACTCTCAAGATGAGAGCTGACACATACTCATCTTCTGTGGATTGGGCAGAGAGGGGGCTATCTAACTCATCCACAGACCAGAGAGATACACGACCCAAATGGCTGAAAGGTAACAGATGTATCTTGGTGATTCAAACCATAATTTAAAATTTTAAGATTCATATTCAACCATATTACCACCCCGCACAGCTCACCAGCAGGGCTTGAATCCTTTGAGCTTTAGATCCTTAGTTTAGGAACCTTATTATTTCAGCTACAGGAGCGATTGCTAGCACCTTTTTAGCACAGCCACTGAAGAAGAACGTGAGATGCACCTTCAGAGTGGTTATACAATTATCCACTACTCAGCCATAGAATACCAGTGGGAATTGAGAATCATGGTTTCTAATCTTCGCTCTGTGAAAGGAATGTAGATTTTTTTGGCAGGGCCTTGTGGCTGACACGGGTAGGCCAACCGAATTTCCTGCTTCCAGTCATGTGATCGGAAGCAGGACGTTTGGGAACCCACCAGCCGAGAAAGCTCCAGTTGCCAAGGTAGCTTAAGCAGAGCTTGGGTACGCCCTCTTTCGAAGAGGCTGGCCTATTGCCCACCCAGGCTCAACTGTAGCTATGCCACTGGTTTATAGTGGTTAGAAATGGGATAATCCACTCTGGTTTAATCACTTTGAAAGGCAGTGAGGTAACACTGGACAAAACTTGGGGTTTGTTATATTAGAGACTGGAGTTCTGGGCCTTACATAATCTCTCTAGTAATTTACTTTAAAAATGGTGGGGGCTGATTCAGCAGCTGTTCAACTGTCTGAGGTTAACATCAATTCAGATATTTTGTGGCTGTTATGATCTTAGCCTTTAGCATACATATATATAAATATTTTTTACTTTAAAAGGACACTCTTGGTATACTCATGTCCAATATTTGATCCATACACACACACACACACACACACACGAAAGGGCACTCAGATTAATATCTGATATATCCTCTAACAGGATATTATAGCTTTCACTTGAAGGATGATGGTCTATAGGTTCATATTAGGTTTATTAAATTTTTTAGTGTGTACTACCTGCCTCAACTACTCCACACTACATTTCAGCAGTTATACGAGTGTTTCCTGATGCAAGGGTGCCAAAGACTACTCTGGAAGAAGCATTGCTCTCATAAGAGCAGGAGGAATTTAGAATATGATACCCTAATGGCCGATGGAATGAATCGCTTCCTGATTACCTGTACTATTCATTGCCTCTGAAGCACCTGGCATTGACCACTGTCAGAAGACAGGCTACTGGGGTAGATGGACCATTGGTATGACCCAGTACGGCCATTCTTATGATCTCCCCCTTTCCAATGAAAGTGTGCTCCTACAACAAAGCAGCATGTGGTTATCTGGAAGCCCATCATATTCTGTCCCTGCAACCTCATCCTCCTTAATCCAGACAGCTATAGGAACAGCAACCTGGGTGCAGATTCATACCACATGTGGCCCAAAATTCTCTTCTGTTTCCATTGCACTCAGCTACATGGCAAGAGCATATAAGGGAAAGCCTTCTGTGGCCATGAATTAATACTCCTATGCCAAGCATAATGTAGCCTCTTCTGAGTGAGGTACAGGGATCAGCGAGCAAAAATGGACAGATAACCCAAACCAACACTCTCACCCTTTCCATACTCGAAATAAATACATAAATAAATAAATACATGAACCAAAACCCTAAACAACCTGAGATGAGGGAGTGAAGGGCAGGGAAGATGACGCTGATAGACATATCAGAATGTTTAAAAGAACCAAATGAAGACAGAGCTACATAAGTACAGGAAAATAAGAAAACTAAAGCTAATTAAGCATTGAAATGAGTGAAACTGTGGCTGCAAATAGCTGTGCTTGCATTTAATTATGGGCATAAAACTGCACAAAAAAGTAAGAGGGTATTTCTGAAAATTTATACCATTTCCTTAACAATGTGTGTAACGCTTAGAGAGTCCAGCACACCAAAAATACTATCTATCATACATTAATTTGATATCTTTGCTACATAAAAGGCAGAAAGGGAAGACTTAAGGCTAAAAGACTAAATGTCTTCCTCTTAATAGTTATATTTATTTAAAAAACAGTCAGGAAGAGGTTTAGGAAGTGCCACAACAGACTATAAGACTGTAAAAGCTAGAACATTACATACTGTAATTTGTAAACTTCTTAAAATGAAGATTTACTGCACTGTTTTGGCTCCATAGGATCCATTATAGTCACTCATGTAACTGTTAAGTTATATTATTTTAAAATTCCCTTGTGTTATAACCAGTAACAGATCAACAGAGATATTTAGTTTTATTATGTAAATACAGATTCTTATATGAAGATTAGTGATGAGAGACCTTTCTGGATCTGTTTCAGTAAGTCTATATAAAACCTTTTCACCTTGTGAATTATAGAACCAGTACACAAAAAAGCTCTTATAGATCTATCTTGTCATTATAGATTTCATGTATTCAATGAATGCTAGGGAAGTTTATAATTTCTGGAAAAAAAATCACTCAAAGCGGAAACCCAGCATTCAAAGTCTTGGATGTGCAAGTAACATAGCTGGTTTAAAATACATGAGTTAGTGCACGCACCCATCAAAAGACAGGATTTAATCTTTGACAGTCTACTAAATAGCTTTAATTTTTCAGTTAAAAGAGTAATGCACAGTAGTTACTTTCTAAGCAAATTAATGTGATTTAATTTTTATCTTCCAACATATATAAAGGTACTTTGTCATATTACGTTTTGAAAATCTAAGTCATTTTGAAGCCCTTAGTGCAAAAACGGTCTGAAACAACTGAATTATTTTATGTGATTGTATGATTTAATACCGGCCATCTTGATTTTTCACCCTAAATTTGATTTAAAAATAACTTTTGACCTTCATCTGAGACTTTGAATTTTAAGTTTCATCTTACAAAGATTATATACATCTGAAAATATTCATATGAATTAAATACATCCCTCCACACAGGGTTAATAATAAAAGTGAACAGAAGGAGAACTCAGTTATTTATAACAGCATTCATTAACAATAATATTCCTATAATAACATTAACAAGTCTTTAAATATAAGTGACCTCATTTTCAAAAGGTACTATTATCCATAACTCTCATTAAAATCAAAGGGATTTTTGAGATCTCAGCACTTTTGAAAAAAAGGCTAAAATTTTATGAATTATAGCTTGGATTCATCAGCCATATGTAACTCTAAATAACTATTATATTAAAAAAATTCAGTAAAAAATTACATTTATTCCACTTCTATAAAACTTCAGTTAAATATTTAACCTTGCCTTTCTTCACTTGTGGCTCTATGAAACTATAAAGCTGTCTGCACAATCAATAAAAACTATATATGCACCAATGGCAAAGTAGCCTACTATTTTTTGTAAGCATAATATATCCCCAAACAAAAAGGTTAATTTAAATAGCTTTTCTAAACAGAAAGATGATGTAGTGCTAACTCATTTGGCCTCCAGCCTTGGCAATCTACTGCTACTGGAGACAAAGATACCATTTATTTCATCTGTTATATGTCATGCCTTTTTTGTTACCTGAATACCAAACTTTGCTTTGATGGGAGGGGGAAAGAGCGGAGGGGGGGGAGAGAAGAGGACAGAAAACACTTGAAAAATCTATTTTGATTACAAATATTTATAATATTTTCCATTTTAAAAAGTTGTAAATGCCAAGTTTTAAAAGTGAACAACTGGAAAAGAAAGGCTCAAACAGTCACCTTTCCCCCCCCAATTATTTACCATTTTTTCTCTCCAATCAAATCACTCATATTTTTGCCTGTAACCAGAGCCTCTACTGAATATTGAACATGAACAGGCAGGAATCTTTTCAGCAAAACTTTACCTTGTCATATTTATTCCCTTTGATATTTCTGAAGAATTCTTGAAGATTGAAGATTCTTATCATTAATCATATCATTACAAAGGTAGATAATTTGCAGGTATAAAGAGAATTACATACCTTATTGTAATGAATGAGAAGACCATAAACCAAGATATTTTTCTTTTTCACTTCCCTTGCAAATTCCTTTATCCCAGCCAGCTCTTCCATTCCACTGCTGAAAGCCATATTTTCTGAAACATTCAAATGGACCTG
This sequence comes from Mesoclemmys tuberculata, assembly GCA_007922155.1. NCBI lineage: Eukaryota > Metazoa > Chordata > Testudines > Chelidae > Mesoclemmys > Mesoclemmys tuberculata. The sequence goes on from ML675603.1 coordinate 49,385,012, forward strand.
CAAAGGGACGTAAAAAGCAAATCATTACTAGATTATATTGCAAAATATATTCTGTTGGATATCCAGATTTTTTTAAATTGTTAAATGCACACAAAAATATAAAATGGCAAAGGATTTTTTTTTATAAACTTGTATTAATGTCATGTTCCATGACTTAAATATTTAATAGCAAGAAAACTATTTCTTCTCAAAATCTATGGAAACCAGTATGCTAGAAGTGAGCAGAACATTATGTTCTCTCTACATTTTAAAAGAGTTTATTAATTAAAAAAATCATCCCTAATCTCTAATCCATCTTTCAAACAATTGTTCAGTATCAATGGATTCACAGATTGAACTCTCATCTGAAGAAATTAGGGAAGAGTACAGATGTTTTCCTTTAACATCTTTTAGTTTTTTAACATGGAATCACATTCTTAAGGATATTTGTTGTCTCTCTTTTCTGTCTGGGACATAGCATTTGTAAATTGCATTCTGTACTGCCTTGCACTTCAGCACTGTAAAGAGAAGTAACTACTTCTCGAACTGTCACTCAAACTCAAAAACAATCTAACAATTTTGATCTTTACCTCTTCACAAAGTTTCTACTAAGCACAAAAAAAGCAAGATTTAAGATAGACATTTCTTCATACAATCTTTTAATAGGATGACGTAGCTATGCTACTGGTTAGTTAAAGAGTTTCATAAAAGAAAACAAAAAAAAAGTTAATTTGCTGAAAAATTACGGGGGATCTTGTGTTTTTAAAATAGTTTAATTTGCGATTGAGTTTTGTAATTACCAATCCTGCCTCACCTTCCTGATAGAGGCAAGAGTTAGTGAGCGCCATGACTTGACAAAACTTGGTGCCTTTCTTGTGCTCTACATCAAATCTTATAGAACTTTCATTACCGCTTCAAAAATATATTACATATCTATATCAATGTCTATCAACAAGACATGTTTATGAAAAGCTAAAGTAATTTACATTTTTTAAAAAGCAGAAACTCACAACTAGAAGATAAGAATTTATTTCCCTTCAATGTAGGTTAAGAATATTATTTTGAAATAGGATGTAACATTCTCCACATGCCTTTAGGGAAAGCGTCTGATTGTTGAAGATTATGCCAATGTATGTTAAATGAAAAAACTGTGCTAAAGTGACACTGGGACTGCACAGGCATAGAATATTACCAAATCATGACATTCAATAGTTAAAATTCTATCACTAATACTATCTTCATGACGTTTCACATCTCATATGTTTTCTTATATACATTTTACAACATAAATGGGAATATATTCTACTATACATTTAACCAGAAAATTAGGAATAGAAAATACTATCATTGATTATAATAGCACCTAGCTCTTATATAGCACTTTTTTCATCATTAGATCTCAAAGAGCTATTCAAAGGAAGTCAGTATCATTAACTCCATTTTACAGGTGGAGAAACTGAAGTACAGGGAGGTGAAGCAACTTGCCCAAGGTTACCCACCAGGCAGTGGCAGAGCCAGGAATAGAACCCAGGTCTTCTGAGTCCCAGTCCAGTGCGCTATCCATCAAGCAATGTGGCCTAGTGTAAAGTGGCTGAGTTCACAATTGTAATGGGAAAAAAAAAAAATCAAAATATGACTAATGCATAAGTATTTATTTATATTCCATAGAAAACTTAGAAGATGAAATAATGAAGCAGAAAGCTGCCATAATGTAGCTTAATGGCCTTTTATCAGAAAGAAAGATCAGTGCTGTAGGCCGAAATACAGTTAGTGCCAGTTTTCTACACATCTTCTCTTTTGCAGAAGTCCCATAGAATGTAACAGGAATGAAACATGTATAGAATCATAGAATATTAGAGTTGGAAGGGACCTCAGGAGGTCATCTAGTCCAACCCTCTGCTCAAAGCAGGACTATCCTCAGCTAAATCATCCCGGCAATGGTTTTGTCAAGCCTCAGCTTAAAATCCTTTAAAGATGGAGATGCCACCACCTCCCTAAGTAACCCATTCCACTGCTTCACCACTCTCCTAGTGAAAAACTTTTTCCTAATATCCAACCTAGACCTCCCCCACTGCAACTTGAGACCATTGCTCCTTGTTCTGTCATCTGCCACCACTGAGAACAGCCTAGCTCCATCCTCCCTGGAACCCCCTTTCAGATAGTTAAAGGATGCTATCAAATCCCCCCTCATTCTTCTCTTCTGCAGACTAAACAGGCCTAGTTCTTTCAGCCTCTCCTCAAGTCTTGTGCTCCAACCCCCTAATCATTTTTGTTGCCCTCCGCTGGACTCTCCCCAACTTGTCCACATCCTTTTTGTAGTGGGGGACCCAAAACTGGACACAATACTCCAAATGTGGCCTCACCAATGCCGAATAGAGGGGAATAATCACTTCCCACGATAAGCTGGCAATGCTCTTACTAATGCAGCCCAATATGCCATTAGCCTTCTTGGCAACCAGGGCAAACTGCTGACTCATATCCAGCTTCTTATCCACTGTAACCCCCAGATCCTTTTCCGCAGAACTGCTGCCTAGCTCATTGGTCCCCAGTCTGTAGCTGTGCATAGGATTCTTCTATCCTAAGTGCAGGACTCTGCATTTCCTTATTGAACCTCAGCAGATTCCTTTTGGCCCAATCCTCCAATTTGTTTAGGTCCTTCTGTATCCTATCCCTCCCTTCCAGGGTATCTACCACTCCCCCTAGGTTAGTGTCATCTGCAGACTTGCTGAGGGTGCAATCTACCCCTTCTTCCAGATCATTAATGAAGATGTTGAACAAAACCGGCCGCAGGACTGACCCCTGGGGCACTCCACTTGTGACCAACTGCCAGCTAGACATGGAGCCATTGAGCACTACTTGTTGAGCCCTTTGCTCTAGCCAATTCTCTATCCATTTTGTAGTCCATTCATCCAACCCATACTTTTTTAACTTGCTGATAAGAATACTGTGGGAGACCGTATCAAAAGCTTTGCTAAAGTCAAGGTATATCACGTCCACCGCTCTCCCCTCATCCACAGAACCAGTCACCTCTTCATAGAAGCAATCAGGTTGGTCAGGCACAACTTTTCCTTGGTGAATCCATGTTGACTGCTCCTGATCACCTTCCTCTATTTAAGTGCCTTAAAATGGATTCCTTGAGGACCTGCTCCACGATTTTTCCAGGGATTGAGGTTAGGCTGACTGTCCTATAGATCCCTGGATCCTCTTTCTTCCCTTTCTTCAAGATGGGCACAAGAGGTCATCTGGGACCTCCCCGTAGCCACGAGCTCTCAAAGATAATAGCCAATGGCTCTGAAATCACATCAGCTAACTCCCTCAGCACCCTCGGGTGCATTGCATCTGGCCCCATGGACTTGTGTATGTCCAATCTTTCTAAATAGTCCTGGACCTGTTCCTTCAGCACTGCGGGATGTTCACCTTCTCCCCATTCTGTGCCACCCAGTGCAGTAGTCTGGGAGCTGACCTTGTCTGTGAAAACAGAGGCAAAAAAGGCATTGAGTACCTCAGCTTTCTCCACATCCTCTGTCACTAGGTTGCCTCCCCCACTCTGTAAGGGGCCCACACTTTCCTTAATCTTCCTTTTGTTGCTAAGATACCTGTAGAAACCCAGCTTGTTCCCCTTCACATCCCTATGGTTCTATAGAAATTACTCTAACAACCTACAGCACTTAATAGAAAAATGTATATTCTCTATAGGTTTTTGAGCCATCCTATAGAATTCTACAGCAGAACATACTTTATTAAATCCTATAGGACTTTTCTATAGGTTTTCTAGGTAAGTTATGTATTTTTGCATGGAAGATGTCCGGTTTAATAAGAACACCCATGTCATACTCTTTCTGTTAGTGCCAACCATCCAGGGATGCTGGAAGAGTACAGATGACCTTAATAATTTGTGCATCTGGAAACTACTGCAGTTCCCTGTGTACCTGCCTGTAGCTCTCTACTTGCTGTCCTGACTGGAACAAGCAAGCTAACAGTCTGTGGTAACTACCTCTTAACATGTTTTTTAAAAAGCATTTTCCAAACTGTGCATGAATGTGCAGCACAGATTTCTGGAAATCTGTAACAGTACATAATGTTTTGCTGTGCATGCTAAGAATTCAATTTTCAAACCATTCATAACTTCGTTAAATACAAATCAATTCTTTTCAAAATTTAACTGAGGCACTACTCCTTAATGACAAATTTACAAGCAATTTTTAAAACTTCTGCTTTTTTGAGAGAGAGAGACCCCCCCCCACACACACACACACACTCTGGTCAAGATAAAATGTGTAGTCAAAAGCTTTATATTTTATTCACATTTACAAAATTCTTAAGATGCTGAAGAGATTTTCCTCAAACTTACCTTTGAACTAAGAGCAAGTATTGGACATTTTAGCCCCAAGTCCCTCACTTCTATCCCACATCCCAAAAAAGAAAGTTGAGAGACTGAAAATTGAGTTAAAATACCTATCTTAACCACAGCATTTAATACTGGCAAAGGCTATACTGCATTATTAGTGAAAATGAAGGAATAGACTAACACATTGTAACAGATTTAAGCACAGTACATTTATCCAGTGAAACCATACCTACAAGTTTATACAGCATTTATAATAGCTGTGTCAGTGTGGGAACAGAGATACTGGGGCCGAAGCTAGGGTCTAGCTGTTCAGTAGAGAGCTCATGTTTGGTGTAAGAGAGGGACAAAAAGGTGTAAAATTAATCTTTGTGCTCCCCTATTCTTACTCTAACTCACACCCTTCCTCTCCCTATTATACTAGAGTATAGCAGGCCACTTAGGCTACGTCTATACTGACAGCGGCAAATTCGCTGCCATCAGATCCATGTCTCTGGATTGACTGAGCGGTCTGTGTAGGCCCAGTCAGTCGATCCAGAAATCGATGGAGGAAAACCACCTCTGTAAGTGGCACAACGTAGTGTGGACAGTGCACGGAACAGACGCAGCAAAGTTGATGGGAGATACGCAAGATTTTTATGCCACTTGCATATCTCCCGTCAACTGCCACCGAATCCAGAAGGTAAGTGTAGATCAGGCCTTAGTGTTCACTTATGCTGGTTACAAAAAAAGTCTCCAATGGGCCAAAAATGTAGTCAGGTGCCAGTATGATATAGTGACAACCTGGCCACACCCTGCTACTATATCAGTAAGGAGGACAAGTGATGTAGGAGTCGCTGTGCTGGCTGTATGCCACTGAAGGATCACCCTCATAGTGGAGTGATCATTCCCTCACTGGTTAAATTGGTGGTTTGGTGCAAAGCAGCTGCAATGCAACACAGAATCTGGCCCATTACATCTACAACAGAAAAGTTAAAACATTGGGTAAAAAATAGCAAAGTCATATAAAACTGATTTTCTCAGTGGTCTGATTCTTTTTTAAACGTCACAAAAGGTGTTCTGAAATAAGTGCAGAGTGTGTCAGAACTTTCTCCGTACACAAAAAGGAAATAAAAAGCTGGTCAGAGCTGAGGGAAAAATACTTAATACAGGTCTTTCTACATTAGATTAGAGGAAGTCTGCTGTTTCTCTTCACCCCCTTTCTGGCTCCAGAGCAAGGAAAAGGTTTACTTCTGGACTCATTAAGGGAAATGTTTAGCAGTCAACCAGTTTTTAAAAAAAATTAATGACCAAATAAACCAACAACCTCATAATACCTCAAGTTTTGAGATTTATTTATCTGAGAAATGTAAGTGTCCACTTTTACATCAAAAGAGCAGTGTCATACAGAATATTTTTCTAACAATTCATTCTGACTGTATGTTACATTTATTTATTTAAAAAAAATAAAAATATCAAACTGAGAAGAATTCCATTATACTTGCCATTATTTAGGAGTACACACAACACTGAGCTTAATTGAAGACTGATGAAAGAAATTTCTATCCCCCAGCTATACCATCTGTAGTGAATTTTAGGCATCGGAAGTTTAAAAGGACTTAAATAGTTCCCAGTGATTAATATGAGACAATGATTTGTTTAGCTAACTCTTTATTCATTTAAAACATATTTTGCAGACCCCTTTCCATTTTCAGTTTGTGGAAAATTATGTGGATGCTCCGTAAATCCAGAATATGAATAGTTAGCAATAAGAATTCTAGACAAAGAATTCTATACAAACATTTTTTTTAGTTTAGCACAAGGTCTATTTATTCTTAAGGCACTGCTTTACTTTAAGAGAGACTTTGTATGTATCAAAAATAAATTTTGTACAGAGGGAACTTTGTGTATCTGTTATTAAAGATATTCCTGGCTATCTAGGCCGTGGATATTTAGACTGCACTGGGAGAAAAATTTGACAGATGAATCAGATCCTTTAAAAACATATACTGCTAAACAAAACATATTAAATCTATGTTACTCTTTTTAGAAGGTATTTACAGTTTAACAATTAGGGATTGGAGGGCAGAGTAGAGAAATAGGACTTCTGCAAAGATGGTGCTGCATTTCAAGCAGATGTCAGGATCTGCATAGTTTCAAGGCAGAACCTTGAGAGAAGTTTCCTTAGTGAGTTCTTGTAAGGAATTTGTTCTGATTTTTCTTGAAATAATGACATGAATCTGGTATGTTTTATTATTGCTATTATCAATCCTTAGCGCTTTCATTTTACACCTAAGACAAGAAAGAATTTAATACCCACCCTATAACAAACATCCATGACATCTGATGCAAAAGATTTTAAAGTTATAATGTTATCTGGCCGACTGATAATTGGACAAGAAATTTTTTTGAAAGTGTTCCTTCCTCGGAAATTTTTTTAGATTATGCTGGACTGCTTGAAGCTGAACACAAATATAATTTCAGACTACTTGTATCACGTAGGAATTTGAAGAAACAAGAAATTGACTTTTATTGAATGTAATGCGTTTAATCGCATAATGGTGCTGACGCTTTGCAATAGTTCAACTGAGCTAAAACTGTTTTGTTGATGATTTTCGTTTGTACTCAGTGTCTGAGGCTTTTCATTTAAGTGTCCAACAATAATCGGCCAGCATTGATGGATACCATTTTTCCATGATCGTCACTGACTGCATCAAGATTTGCAGGGAAGAAGTCTACATGCAAATGCAGAAAATGCATCTTTAGTGACATGTTGCACTTCATGGTTTTGTATGCTTGAAGCATGTTGTCAACCAGCTGCATGTAGTTTGGTGCTCTATAGTTGCCAAGAAAATTTTCAACAACATCCTTAAATGCCTTCCATGCGATTTTCTCTGGCCCTACTAGAAGTTCTTCAAACTGCCTGTCATTGATGACCTGTGATTTGTGGACCAACAAAAATGCCTTCCTTAATCTTGGCATCTGTTATTCTGGGAAGCATCTATCTCAAATATCGAAATCCTTCACCTTCCTTGTTCATCGCTTTCACAGCATTTTTCATCAGTCCGAGTTTTATGTGAAGAGGAGGCAAAAATATCTTTCTGGGTCTACAAGTGGTTTACGTGCCACACTTTTCTGCCCTGGAACCAACCGCTTATGGAGTGACCAGTCCTTTTTAATGTAATGAGACTCTTTAGCACAGCTCTCCCATTCACATATTAAACAATGGTACTTGGTGTATCCGAGCTGCATCCCTAGTAGCGGTGTGACTACTTTCAGATCACCACAGGTGTTTAAGTTGTAGTTGCTGTACGGTATGTGTTTCAACAAAACTTCCATATTTCCATAGGTTTCTTTCATGTGTACTGCATAGCTGATTGGTGCTGAAGGGTGGACATTGCCGTTGTGTAACAACACAGCTTTCAGGCTCAACACTGACGAATCAATAAAAAGACGCCATTGTTGTGGGTCTTGCTGGCAACCCAAAAGCAGTGAACAGCCCATCCATGTCAGTGCAGAAACACAGATTTATCAACCTGACCAAAGAATTGTGTCAAATCTTCTTGAAAGACAGAAATGTCCGTGCCTGGTGACAGCAGACCCCATCCTTGCAGTCTTGAACCCAATAATTCTGCTTTTGCCTTTGACAAACTCACGTCCCTGACCAGGTCATTTACCTCAGATTGAGTTATCAGATGAAGCTCACTCAACGTAAATGGTTCAAAATCTGGATCAGTGTCGTTTTTCATTCCTGGCTCGTGCATCATGGCATCTTCATCTGCCTCCTCTAGGCTCCATGTCTCTGGTGGCTTTGGTACTGGAAGACTGTCGTCATGGAACTGGCTTTGTACTGAAAGACAGGTCTCATGGCTGAAGGGAGATTGGGGTATTCAATGGATTTCTTGTTTTTAGCAGAGAACCCAGACACATTGGTCAGACAGAGGTAACAGTCTGTCACATGATCCTTCTGCTCTCACCACATAATCAGGACAGCGAACGGCATTGACTTCCGAGTACCTCTGAGCCAAGCACGAAGATCGACAGCGCATGTTGTGCAACAAATGTGAGGAGCCCAGGCTTTGTCCTGATCTCCAATTTTACAGCCAAAGTAGAGCTCATACACTTTCTTAATACGTGCAGTCATGCTCCGTCTTTGAGGTTTAAGCAGTAGCAAATGCCCCATGTAACCAGAATTTAAGCCACATACAGAATGATAATATATACACTTAGAAATATTGATACGTAATGGAAGTTTACCCATAGCTGAATCTAATTAAGTCTTATGAGATCCAGGTCGGTAAATGACATTTTAAAATTATATTGTACAATTTTTCAAATTTCCTTGTTAATACATGTGGTAGAAAATTATCATAATTTTAAAACTTTGATAAAACCATACAACATAATTTAAAATTATATTTACTCGACACACAATTGGCTGGCTCCACACTCTTACAGAGCTCTATGCAATCTGCATCATCACCCGAATGAATAGGGCATAATAAAGCAGTGGTTGCTAAAAATTCAGCTATAACTGGACACCATGAAACCTTAAAGAAAATAAAGTAAATTTTCAACTAATTCTGTGCCTTTTGTCTACTTCAGCTTGGCTCCTGGCAGCATTAAATACATATTGCTGAAGCGCAATGACTTTTTATAATCTCATTTATAGTTAACCATTTAAATATATTTAAAATCCAAGGATGTGCCACAGGAAATATTTTATAAATTATACCAATTCTAAGAAAACCATTTTAAATTTGATTAGAGTTTATTACATTAAGCTTATAAAAGTTCACCTACCGAAATGAGAACAACTGGATGTAAGACAGAAAATTTTGCTTTTTCAATTATATTCACACAATGCTGAGTTTCTTGAAAGTCAGATTTTTTAGCCTAAATGAAAGCAAATTTTAAAATTACCAAAAGAAAATAAAGGAAAGCCTAATTCACAAAGTGCAGTGAAAGATTCTTTTATCCACTGGAAATGGAAACACACCCTTAATATTCCTCTTATTATGCTTTGGATTGGTGAAATTATAGCCACACACAGAAATATAAGTGACAAGACTGGAATCTAGACATGGTTCAACTTAAACCCTTCCCTCTCCAGTACTGAATCCAAGCCACAGGTTTGGTGGAATGGCTTTATCAGAGCCAGTAGGTACCAGCACAGACCATGTGATGGATGCTGAGTTTTATGGCCACAACATCATCCACATTGAGTCAATCTCAGTGGACTACAATCTCTGTGGATCAAAGGGAGTCTCAAATTGTATACCAGTGATAAAAACAGAATACTCAGACTGATGTTGAGATAGTACAACAAGAATCAACCCTATGATCCTTTTCAGTGTATTTGTTTCAACTGGCTATTTCTAGGAACTCTTTATCCCTCCTATGCAAGAACTCACTGGCTGGTTTACAAGGTACTTGTGGTTGGAGTGACTGCAAGAATAGGGGTAGGGAGGGCTCATATTTCAACTACACGTGTCTCAAAAGGTCTATAACGCTTGAGATAAAAGGGAGGTCTTGGCCTCCCTTTGTAGAAATATAAACCCCAGGAGTGGGATTCCCATGTGGCAATATTGATTTTACTATTACTCAAAACATATTACCCACAAAAACTTATTGTGGGTTATTGATTTATTTAAAAAATTAATAAATATCTTAAATGTGAAGTACATAATTAGCATATTTGTCCATGATACTTACGTTTATGCAAATAAAATTGTAGCATTGTCTTAAAAAGATGTGCTGTAGATGATCATCATTTTTGCATAGAAACACTGATATACCTTTAACCTGATGAAAAAACAGACAGACATTGCGTCACTATTCAAACACAGAACACTATTACTACTCACTCTTTTAAAGCCTTTACCACTGTGGTGGTATGTGAGCATTTTACATGGCTTAAAATTCCATTCCAAATACATGACTCAAAAACACTTTTAGCTTTCTCAGCAGATCTGGTTCTTCTCTCTCCCTTAAAGCTGAAAAGTATCCACTGAAAAAATGTGGATAAAAAGATGTATCTTTATCATCATGGTCAGGTTCACATTTAAATGGTATTGCCGGAAAGAGCAATTCTACAGATATAGGCCTGCTACTAAGACCGTCCTGCCTCCAGCCCGTCAGCTTCAGCATTGGAATGGCAAGTTCCACCATTTCCAATGGAGAAACAGAGGGATGGAGAGGCTCTTTTTAGGGTCGAGGATCCTTTCAAGTTTCTATATACAATAATTAAAATTTTGAATTTCTTCTGAAGACCATATTTTCAATAAATACTTTAAAATAGTCTCTTATTGTATTACAGCTAATAAAGTCTTCTGCATGGTATTTGTTAAGAACTGTCCTCATCCTCATAAAAATGGTTCCAATACAATATCAACTTCAACTTGCATTATCTTAAAGTAAAGCTTCAAATTACATATCAGAGTGGAAAATATTCACTAACATAAGACGTTAATTTGGAATAAATAAAGCGCCAGTTGGAAAAAGCTTCATGCTTTTTATTTTGCCTGGAAACTTACTCATAGTCTTTAACATCAGAAGGAATCATCATCATCATCATTTAGTCTGACCTCCTGTACATTGCAGGCCACTGAATCTCACCCACCCACTTCTGTAATAGACCCCTGGACTGCTGGCTGAGTTATTCAAGTCCTCAAATCATGGTTTAAAGACTTCAAGTTACAGAGAATCCACCATTTACACTATTTTAAACCTGAAAATGACCCGTGCTGTGAAGGAATTTTCCTTCAGGTTAGATTGGCAGAGAACCTGGGTTTTTTTTGCCTTTTTATTTGGCAAATAATTTTTAAGGTAGATCAGTTTAAACAAGCTATACAGTTATCTTTCAATATTTTCTTTAAATTTAAAAAAACAAACTGCCATTGCAATAATCTTAAAAGAGGTTAACTTGTCCAACTTGTTCTTTGTTGTCATTTTGTTTAGTACACCACATGTTAGAGTTCTGATCATCTGAACTCCGTATGTTTTCTGGAGAAGACCACACCTTATTCCAAAATGCTGTGCCCCATGGAATGATCACAACATTAGTGTTGGTGTTTCCATTTCTCATGCAATCCACGAAGCCGATCAGGCTCCCTATATCTTTTCCTTATAATCTACAGCATCCAGTATGTTTAGTGTAAAATTTTGAAAGCCTTAAATCAGACCATTATCACTCTATGGTTCCATTCTATTACATTCTAGGCTTCTTGCCTGATCGTATTAATACTTGTGGAGAAATACTGGGCATTCACACTATAGGAGACATAGGGCAACTCTACACGAAAAAGTTATGTCGACCTATATTAGGTCAACTTAGGTCTGATCTACACTGGGAAGATAGGTTGACAGAATACGGCTTAATGAAGACCTAAATGCTGGAAACTTTGACTTAATAAAACCACCTCCATGAGAGACGTAGCGCTGAAGTCAGATGGGATGGCAGTGTAGGCAGAACGTTGCATAAATCGACATCATTTGCCTCCAGGAGGTATCCCACAATGCTCCTCTGTGACTCATTTAGTTAGATGTCCAATTAGCACTTCTGCCATTTCCACAGTTTTTATTGTTTTTCCCTCCATCATTGAGTAATGGGCCTACTCTGTCCTTGGTCTTCCTTTTGCTTATAATGTATTTGTAGAATGTTTTCTTGTTACTCTTTTCACCTCTAGCTATTTTAATCTCATTTTATGCCTTGCTCTTTCTAATTTTGTCCCTACATACTTGTGTTATTTGATTTTATTCATCCTTTGTAATTTGACCTAGTTTCCACTTTTTGTAGGACTTGTTTTTGAGTTTCAGACCACTGAAGATCTCCTGAGTAAGCCAGGGTTGTCCCTTGCCATATTTCCTGTCTTTACTATGCAGTGAATAGCTTACTCTTGTGACCTTAATAATGTCTTTGAGAAACTGCCAGCTCTCTTGAACTGTTTTTCCCCTTAGACTTAGACTTGTTCCCCTTAGACTTGCTTCCCATAGTATCTTACCTAACAATTCCCTGAGTTTATTAAAGTCTGCCTTCTTGAAATTCATTATATTTATTCTGCTGTTTTCCCGTCTACCTTTCCTTAGAATCATGAACTCTATCATTTCATGATCACTTTCACCCAATCTGCCTTCCACTTTCAACTTCTCAACCAGTTCCTCCCTATTTGTCAAAATCAAATCTAGAACAGTCTCTTCCCTACTTGCTTTCTCTACCTTCTGAAATAAGGAATTGTCTCCAATGTATTCCAAGAACTTGTTGGATAATCTGCTGTGTTACTTTCCCAAAAGATGTCTGGGTAGCTGAAGTTCCCCATCATTATCAAGTCATATGCTTTGGATGATTTTTTTAGTTGTTTATAAAAAGCCTCATCCACCTCTTCTTCCTGGTTAGCTGGTCTGTAGTAGACTCCTACCATGACATCACCCTTGTTTTTTACCCCTTTTACTTTAACCAGAGACTTTCAACAAGTTTGTCTCCTATTTCCGTCTCAGCCTCAGTCCAAGCATATACATTTTTTATATAGAAGACGAAACCTCCTTCCTTTTTTCCCTGCCTGTCATTCCATACATTGAAACTGTACCCTTCAATACCAAAATTCCAGTCATGTGTATTACCCCTCTGTAATATCAACATAGTTAATAAACACAATTGTGACAACCATTTCTAGTTATTCCAACTTATTCCCAGACTTCCCACATTAGCATACAGACATCTAAAATACTGATTTGATTTCCCCCATGTTGTCTCGTCTCTCCCTTATCCCTGCTATAACAGCCCATGATCCCCCCAGATTCTGATCCTTCTTCCAGGTCTCCATGTTTTTTACTTACCTGTGGGCTTTTGTCTCCTGCCCCCATCAAACCTAGTTTAAAGTCCTCCTCACTAGGTTACCCAATCTGTATCCTATGCTCTTCTCCTTCCTCAATAGGTGGACCTCATCTCCTCATTGGGAAGTCCTTTTTCCCAGAACAAATCCCGTGGTCAAAGAAGACAAAACCCTCTTGGGGACACCATTCTCACACCCAGGCATTCACCTCCATGATGCATGTGTCTTTGCCTAGGCCTCTACCCTTGACCGGAAGGATCAAAAAGAACACTGTCTGCACCCCCAGCTCCTTCATCCTTACTCCCAGGGCCCTGTAGTTACTTTTGATCTTCTCAGGGTCATACCTCACAGTATCATTAGTGCCCACATGGATGAGTAGCATGGAGTAGTAGTCAGATTACCAGATGATCCTAGACAATCCCTCCATAACATCTCGGATACAGACCCCTGGCAAGCACCATACCATCCGGGACGCCAGGTGGTCAGGCCAACAGATGGGTGCCTCCATCCCCCTGAGAAGAGAGTCACCAACCACCACCACCTTGCATTTCATCTTGGAAATAGTGGCTGCAATTCTCCCAGACTTGGGAGTACGTCTTCTCCTCCTCCACTTTTGGGGGAGATTCCTTATCCCTTGTTGCCAAGACAGCATAATGGTTCTTCATCACTACATAATGGGTTGGGAGCAGGAGTGGAGCATGACTGCCACCAGGAGTAACCAGCGGCCAGTGTCCTCCATGTAACAGAGCCATATCATCCTCCTCAGGAGTTGTGACAGCAGTCCTTTCTAGCTGGATAGCTTCCTCAGCCTTGGATGTCTCCATATGAATACTCTCAATTAATTCCTTGTGCGCACAGATACTTCTCAGTCTAGCCACCTCCTCCTGTAGTTCTCTCATCCGTTTCTTGAGAGATTTTACCAGAAGATACCTTTCACACTGGAAAGTCCCCCCAACCTGGCTTTCTGAGAGTAAGAAATGCAGGCCACAGTCTCTCTAAACCCTCACCAGGATCTGGGTAGAGGCGTCCATGGTTAGGTTCTCTGTCTGGACACAGATGCAGGTGGAGGAGATAGTAGCAGTGTTGGCACTGGCAATGTGGTCTTTCCTAACTATATACAACTCTATATGAGACTTAGGAGTTCAATTTATTAAGCTTATTGAAAACAGGATTAGGAGGTTACTTGATTACAATCTCAACGCTTACATGAAGAGAAATTATCTGATGGAAAAGCATGCTTCAGCCTAGCAGACAGCAACATAAGATCCAGTGGCTGGAAATTGAGGTTAGACATTAAAAGCAGAAAAGTGGAGCAATTTTTTTTTAAACAGAAAAGGTATTTAATCACCAGAATAAACTAATAAGAGATGTGGTGGATTCTCTATCCTTGAAATCTTTAAATCAAGACTGGATGCCTTTCTAAAACATATGCTGTTGTTCACCTACAAGTTAATAAGCCACCTATACAAGCAGGAATCCAAGTGTCATTGACTTTTATGTTTCCAGTTCAGCAGCAAATAAGAAATGCAGAAACCAAGTGGATTTGATTTTCAATCTATTTTGTGTGCCAGTATTTTCAATAAAAAAATGTTTTAAAAAATTCTGAGGGATATGAGATGATGTTTTTGAAAGCATCCGCTAAGCTTTGATAACACTTGGTGAGAAAACAACATGCAGAAAAAACACTTGATAAATGAACTGTAAGCTTATGTGACTAAATGGATGAAATGGCTTGTCACATCATTTCTGCATTAGGAGCAATTAACTTTCAACTATAGAAAATGGAAGATGGAAATTTTAAACAACCTTAGTATTTTTGAATGTAAAATGAATAAATTATAGAAAAAGCATTATTGTTCAACTTTCTTCAATTTCCATTTACATAAAAAATACCATTAATACCCGTGCACCAGGTATCCATAAGAACTAGTTAAAATATTACAGTTTAACTTACAGTCTTTAATTCTATGGTGAAAATTTAGTCCAATTCCTTAAGAGTTGGTGGCAACCAGAAACAGGATATTAATAATATTACTAACACATCTATTGTATACTAGTACTTACTTTTACTTGGCTTTTCAGAGTTTCATGAAGGAGAAAACCTAATTGCATAGCATCTTCTTTCATCTCGGTGAAAACACAAACTTGTTGTGATAGGTTATCTGTGATCAAGAGAAAACAAGAACTGAATGCTTCATATAAAGAACATATCAAACAAAATTATTAATCTGCTGAATTCTATTTTCAATTTCTTTGGCTGTTGTTTTTTAATATAGCTTTTTCAACAGCTGAAAATCTAATTTAAGAGGCCTTACTCAAAAGCAAATCAGCACAATTAACAAAGTCAAAAATCAAACTAGACGTTTATTCCCTATTTCCTACACTTCTACAGAATTTTGTAAAAATCTCAAACTCAGGGCCTGATCAAAAGCTCACTGAAATCAGTAGAAAGACTCTTAATTGACTGCAATGGGCTTTGAATGAACCCCACACACATTTAATGGATATCAAGAGAATATAATAATTTCCTGATATACTGATTTCACATAAGTTTAATTCCCCTCCCTCCTACCCACTCCAACTTCCAAATCCACACAAGAAATGAATGGGACAATGATGCAGCCAGATAAATTAATGCCTGAACTAATCAACTAGCTCCACGTGGTTATTTGCTCACATGGAGCTGTACTGAAATCTATGGGGATATGGGCACAGGGATCTACCCACATGAAGCAAGTTATATAATCACATGAGAGCTTGCAACCAATCTGATTATGGGACAACCACCTTACAACTGGGAACTCATTATTACCCACTTTGGTCTAAGAGAGAGTAACAACAACAACAACGTAGTTAATGTCCAGTCAGTTCCATAATACCAAAACTTCAAAGCTTGAATTCTGTCTCTAATTTTAAGATTCACCAAAATTTTTCCTGGTGGGTTGTTTTTGTTGTGATTTCTTAACAAAAGTTTTGAATTCATGTCTTCTTTTTGTAATGCAGCCTTTTGTCCTTTAGATGCTCAATTAATATGAATACTGTACTGTGTCCTGGATGCCCATTCTACACGCATCTAAAATATTATAAACGTGCAATATAATTATACTGAAAACAGATCTATAGCACACTTCAAGGACAAAAATAAACAAATAAAAAAATTAACTTAATACTGAGGAATTTAAAAGAAATTATAAAAATATGTCCTGAATCCTCATCAAAACAACACTGAATATAAAAATATATACTGGCTACATGTGGAAAGATTTTAAATATTTAAACACTGAGTGATACATTCATTCAGATGTCTAACATGGTCTAAGAAAACTTTCACTCCTTTTCTGTAACATATGATCAAGCACCTCTGTAGTAAATACAAATATAGAACAAAAATAAATAAAAAAGCTGCTTATTACTATAGAGCTAATGTTCTTGGAAAATGAATACAGAGACTTGTGATAATTTTCCAGCTTTTTTTATAAACATTAAAATTGAATTAATTGCCAAAAAGCCTTAAATAAGAAGTGGAAGGACAGTGCAATATACCACAGCATTTACAATGCCAGCAAAGTACAATTTGACAGTGAAGATAATGGAGATGAAGTTCTTCATATTAGGCTACAAAGAAAGAAAAATAAATGAGAAATAACAATGAGCATATGCTTACAAACCACAGAACCGGATGAAAATAAGAGTGAAAAACGTATGGCCCAATTCTGAGGTGACTGGAAACCACAGGATACCACCCTTACTTGAGAATTTATATTCCTATAGATTTGTTGGGAAAAAAGTGAAGACAAACATGTACCAAAGCTGTTTTCTACATAATAAAGTATAATTTTACAATGTAAAAAGTGTGAGTTGAAATTACAGGAAAAGCCATTCTGGATTTACTTCTTACCAGCAGAGAAGAACTGTTAGAAAATGATAGGGAAGCTTAGAACCAGAAACTATGAGCCACTTGAATTTAGAATGGTATAAGGAATGCAGCGATACAAGATATATGTACATAAATGGAGCAATTCAAAGAAAATAGATTTTTAAAAATGAAGTTTTGAGGGACTAAGTATTTTAGTGAGAAAGGTAAGATTAGAGCAATTATGAAAATCCACATGTGGAAGAAGGCCTAAGAAACCTAAAAGGCAACAGAACTAAAGACAACAGACAATTTTTCTGAAAGTGGAGTCTGCAAACAAGTAGCATCCAATGTAACTCCACACAGGCCTGCTCGAAGATCTCAGTTTAAAAAGTCAACTCTCCATTTTCCCTGTCATCTCATATCCCCTGTAATCTAAGAGGTAAGGGGAGAAGAATACAAAAAGACAATTAAGATTTGCAGGTTAACGTTAATACAGAAGAGCAAAACATCTTAACGTTATGCAAAACAGTTAAAAGGACTAATAAACGAATTTATAAAAATTAGCAGGTAGGGAAGTAGTATTAGAGAGAAAGTCCGTAAGTGAGGAGAATAATGAAATTAATGATGATTCAAACTGAATACTGAAATCATTTCTAAAATATGGCATCAAGAAGAAAAATAAAGTTTGGACAATTTGATTCTACAGAAACATCTAAAGAAGAGGTAAATGGATTGTTTGGAAAACTTGATGATAAACTAAGTTAATTGGTTTGATGATATGCATCTCTATACATTAAGGGTATCTGCATACAATCTTACTGTATCACTATTGATACCTCCTGACTCTCAACCTCCTTGCTTCTTCCCTCCTTCTCCTCTCCCTTCCACCATACCCTATCTTCCCCTTCAACTGACAATTCGGCTGTCTTGTCTTCCCTTTTCCTGTTTATTGTTATATTACCCCTCTCTCCATCTTTCCCCTGCTTTGGCGACCCCTTCCCTCTGCTCACGACACTCCTCATTATCTCTCTGGAACACCCTCTTGCCTATCTCCCATCTATCCTTGACTCTCCCCCCCACCTTTGTCTCTGAACATGAAGAAAACTTTAGCTGTGGTGGGGTTAAACCTCCATGTGCTGCTTCCTGTTTAACTTACAGTCCTATTAGAAAGGCTCTGCCCATTCCATAACCACAGCTAAAGCTCTCCACACTGCCTAAATCTATTGGGCCAAATCCTGAGGTCCCTAAAGTCAGGGAGTTTGTTTGAGTAAAGTTTAAAAAAAACAAAACAAAAAAACTTTACTCAGACTTGATCTGGTGTATTTAACCTCTCTCTCCAACATAGTAAAACTCCCTTGTTTGTATCAGAAAGCAGCCCAGAGATCACTGCAAACCATTTTCTGAGTTTTGCCACGTCCCAATTGTATCTAGTCTTGCCACAAACCAATTTTGTTGTGCTTCATACAAGCAACGGTCCTGATAATTTCTGTCACTGGATGTTTTCTTAGGCACTTGCCAATTAAAACATGTTACATGTGAGGGACTGTCTTCTGTACCAGTTTTAACAATTCATTGGGGGCATTCTTTTCTTTTTCACTCACAGTAACACTTATTAAATGTAAGTTTCATATCGTCCTCAATTTTGCCTAAGTATCATTTGCATTTTGTAAGGCATTCTCACTTCCAGTTAAAGATTTATCAGTGCTATTGAGATGGATATAGCAATTTTTTTCTATATCCTTGGGAGACCTTACTGAATTAAGTTTTTACATATCTTTGGAATCCATTGTATTAAATGAATGGTTTACGTATTATTGTAGGTCTGGATCGTATGTAACCTCTTGACGGGAAGATGTGAGAGATGCCAGATCTGAGGGCTCAGAAGACTATATTGAACAATGTCCTAGACAACAATGGACTTTTGGACCAAAAACTGTTGGGTATTCCTGGGGAATACCTAGGGAGAGGAGAATACAAAATTCTCCACCTCTGGTTATGCAAAAGCTCAGTCTTTTGAAGCTACATCCTGAGGAGTGGGCCTTTGTCTGCTGATCACCTATTACAATAGGCCCAGATCAAAGGCCCCAGCTGTATAAAGGAAAGTCTGAACTATTCCTGGTTGTTCTGACTCTGAGATAGTTATGAACTTATAACTGCAGGAAAACCCCAGTTGTGCATGTTGAAGGATTGACACCTACCAGAGCCTGAGATTGGAGTTGGGGTGACCTCTGGTAAGCTTTTTAGCATGCAGGTTCTTTTATTATTTTTAAATTTATTTTGTCTATAACACTTTCACCTTAAGAATAAATGTACTTGCTTATGAAGAGGTGTGGTAATTTATAACTGTGTGCTGTGAACTGGGCATAGCCTCTGGAGAGAAAACTAAGTCCAGACTGCCTAAAAGGCCAGCGTCTTCCTTGCTGGGGATATCACAGTGTAGGCAGGAAAAACCAGGGAAAAATCAGAAGGGAGAGAGTCACAGGGTCTCCACCCAAAAGAGGTAATGGCTAGGAAATGGAAGCCTAAAAATCCGTGTCCTTGAAGAACCAGTGAGAAGCAATATAGTGCAGCTGCTCTGAACTGTGACAGATACAAAGTACAGTACAAAAGGTATCATTATAATTGCAAAGAAAAGAAACTTGGAGCACTATGATTCATCTGTCTACCATTTATTAGGGATGGAATTGAATAAAGAAGTAAAAAAATATATATACAAATTATGATTCACAAAAACAAATGGCAGTTCCGTTCCCACAGTGTTCTAACAGCAACTGTCAGTAAAATAAGAATTCACAGAAATACACCTGCATTTGTTTACACACATCAAGAATGACAATTTCCCCTTCCCTGCAAAAATGTCATTACAGGGTTATGAATTAACAGTGACTTTTGTTTGTATTACCCAAATCCTGAGAAATCTGAGCTGCAGACTTCCTGGTTTCACTGCCAACATTAAAAGAATTCATAGTTCACGCTGAAACAGTATGTAATGCAGCATATTAGGCATTTAAGATCATTCAGCATTCAATTAACTTTGGGGCACATAGAATTCATACAGATTTATTTTTAAAACTTTCTGTGAAAATATATGTAATCTCAGTTTTCACTAAAAAATTAGGCTTTCATTTGAAAGAACATCTTGTGAAGTGTTTAAGAAAGTGTGAAAAAATTATGGAAATGATAGCCTGCAGATTGAGGCATTTGAAGTCTGAAAATTAAAAAGGAGTGAAAAATTAAATAATCTACAAAGGCAAGAAATCTACAAAAGGAAAAAAATCTAGGTTGAAACTGAAACTTCATTCTTAACCGGATCCCTCTGTGCTGGGGTACTGAAACTCATAGAATGCTTCAGATCAGATTATTCTGTGACATCTTTCATGGTCTCCTCTCTAGAATCATACCCAATCTTTAAAATTAAAGATCTATATACACATCCATGGCACTCTCTTATTGGAGCAAGGGGTAACACAAATGTAAAGACAAAGTTGGTAAAAACTAGTTACATTCTGGCAAACCTACAAACCAACAAACCTACAAAGATTTGTTCAGCTTTATTAGCTGAAGGGAGATTAATAACTTATCAAGATGCTAGAAAATTACCTTTTTAATAGCAAACAGCAGTCTTCTCTCCCCCCCAAGACTTTTTAAGATACTTGCATGACATGGCCCCTTCAAGCCATCATTTAAATGCTTGCCCTCTCTACAAGCACATATTGTTATTGACCTGTGTTCTACTCTCAAGTCTTCAACAAATTCAACAGAATGTCCATGCTGTGGTTTCAACAAATCTAGGGTTCGAATGTCCCTTACCACAGAAAAGCAAACAAGAGTGGCTAAACTACTCTGGAAAATTGGTATGGTTCACCCTACAGAATTTCCAAGGTATTATTTTCTCATGGAAGAAGGGTTTCTATCTGTGCAGACAGGGGAGGAGGGGAAAATGACTGCCATTACGTGTCTAGTCCCTGGGTATAAACTCTCTTCAAAGCTCCATAGGTCTTCATAGAACACAGCAAAGCAAACTAAACCTACAATTGCCCACTTAAACACAAAACCCTATGCACACAAAACCGGTCAAACTCAACACTGTCCATACTATAATTAGTATATAAAGCAGTATTTGTGGTGGCAGAGATGAAAGAGGCTGCTTCCATTCAGTAATGATTATTATAGACATCCATTACCACATAGTGGAGGCCTGCCATTGGTTAATGTCACCACAATACACCCTTAAGGTGTGGCCTGCTTTCCTAGCTCTGACTGATAATCCAGCATCATCTACATATGCCCTTTGATTCTCACAGAACTCAAAGAAGTGGGTTTTTTTCAGTACCTTTCACATGCGCTCTCCATGTAATATGGAATACAACACTTACTTCCTGATTTTCATAAACTGAGTCTGAATGTCTGTCAGTACATTTGTACATGCTTCCAAAATTGGGATTCATACACACACACACACACAGAATAAGGGTATTTATCTAGCCAGCTGTGCATGCAAAATGCCTAATATGCATATGTACATTGATAAGCATGCATGCAAAAGTAGTTACAGAAGCAGGGGTCTGCTTATTAAAAAGAATTCAGGCTCTAAATTATAAAATTCTTGTTGAGAAGCTACTTTTAAAGTTTACATGTTTGAACTAGAGTTCAAAGATACTTACCCTAGGGGCAGCAGTCCTAATGGAGATTTTTTTAGGATATTTTGTATTATCCAGATCTCATTTCTAAATGAGTCAGCCTGACTGTAAGATGAGGTTTCCTTACTTATAGGCTATTAAAAAGTTGACATGTGCCACCTTGTCTGCATACTCTGCAAGTTTATACCTGCTAAACTAAAGAAAAGCATTAATGTTACTCTTTATAAAGTGAATGATGCTGGGGTTTTGTGACCTACGGAAGGGAGAAAATAAATAAATATGTTTTAAGAAAACAGTTTCAGAAGACAGTGAGTCATGAAGCTATTTATGTTTAATTGCACTGCTCTGAATATGAATGCTACATTTATGTTTTCCTTACCTACATCAGAGTTCAGTTTAGTGGGCTGGAATTTATCTGTCATCAAGCCTCAGTTAGCCAGCAGCTGAAAACCTAGTTGTGCTCTTCTGAAGCACTTGGGACTTGTTAGCTTTTCTTGCAAATGTAGAATTACATTTATAACAATGATCACTAAGGAATAGTCACCTAATTATTGTCAGATGATGAATTGTGACTTCTTTCACACACCATTCTACAGCTAAGTAGACAATTTTACAACAATTTTCCTTTTATTTAATTATATTAAATTACAATTAGTCAATGGAAATTAATCAAAGGAAAATTATAAAAATGCAAGAGTATCCTGTAAATAAATAAAATAACAAAATAAGTCATTAACATGAAAGTCCAGGAGACCATCACAGGAAAAGTATAGTAGAAAGAAAACTATTCCTTAGCCAAGCTGCGCACAGCCATAAAGTATAAATCTGACATTTTGGCTCATAAAGAATAAACTCTTCAAAGATCTGTTTATCCAAGATCATAACTCAAGGCAAAAAGATACCATCTGTAATCAGAAAGCGAAGACTTCTCCAAATTATTCTCATCAGAACGAACGTACACCTTTCTCATAACTTAAATGGATTTCCTGACTGTCTAACTGGGTTAAAAGGAAAGTGTTAGCATTGTCTAAGGGTCAAGGATGACATCTGTGATAGCAACATGTCAAACTGCACTACAGAATTTCTAGTGTGTGGTAGCCAGGTCCTCATGGCTACTTAGTGTTCTGTAAGATAGAAAGCTGTAGGTTTACTTGCTGTGCACTAACTTGCCATACAGACTTGCCCTAAAAGTGTCATACACAGTGGGCTGATGCTCAACTGGTGTAAATCAGAATAGCTCCACTGACTTCAATCATGTTACACTGATTTATACCAGCTGAAGATCTGACCCAGATATTTTAATATGAAATGGGAAGGGAAAGTACACCCCTGAAACCACAGACTGCATCTTATTGGAAGTACTAGCAGTGTTCACTTGTATGGCACACAGAACTGTATTAAATGACATGGTATAAGGCCTTAGCCAAATATATTTGGCAGTCTTGTTAGCTGTGGAGGGATCCTATTCTATGGCTTGCACAGAGAGAATAAGTTTCCTATGTCCTCTCCCCCCGACGCCCATCATTACACTGTAATGAAGCACAGTATAGGACTGAAGCTTAAGGAGTTAAACTAATCATAGAAATGCAGGGCTAGAAGGGATCTCAAGAGATCAAACAAGGTTTTTAAATATTTTGTACAGACAATAGACATCAGTAACATTAATTTTATTGACACTATGGTATCTAACACAAACATATTGTACGTTAGTTACCATAGCAACAGAACATTACGTATTTATACAGCTAGTGAGGAATTCCCCTGGGTCACCACTGTGCATGCCTCCCTTTTAATTCAGGTTTTACAAACAAACATTCTATTAACACTGATAGCTAGAGAGGATGCTTTATGTTAGCTTCAGTGAAAACAAGGGAAAAGTGAGAATACAATGGAATAATATGAATTATATATATACACACACACGAGAGAATTTATAGCACATCTATTCCAATTATAAGTGAAACTAACCAGACCACAGGAATGCCCTTTACTTTTGAAGATAATGTATCCTCATTTCCTACACAAGCAGTTATGGATGAAAACTACTTTCCGTGCATCTCATTTATAAAGTAAAAGATAACCATTCATGTTTTCACAACCTATGAGAGATGTATGTCTTAAATTAAAGAAAACACAAATATACACAATAAAGGAAAATATGATCGATGAGGAAGAGTGGACTACAGGCTAAGGTTTATATAGGTTTTTATTTATGGCATAATATAATATATCTATTGTGCATACATGTAGCATACACACAAATTATAAAAATGAATACTAGAAAAAAATGTTTAAGAAGACTGTAAGCTCACTGGCTTTCACAGTAATCATCAGTGAGAAAGAAAGGGCCAAATGAATGGCTTTTTTTTTTTTTTTTTTTTTTTTTTACAGTGGTCCAAAAGGATTAAGGAGGCAGCATAAAATCATAGAATATTAGGGTTGGAAGGAACCTCAGGTGGTCATCTAGTCCAAACTCCTGCTCAAAGCAGGACCAACCCCAACTAAATCACCCCAGCCATGACTTTGTCAAGTTGGGACTTAACCTCGAAGGATGGAGATTCCACAACCTCCCTAGGTAATCTATTCCACTGCTTCACCACCCTCCTAATGAAAAAGATTTTCCTAATATTCAACCTAGACCTACACCCACTGTAACTTGAGACCATTGCTCCATGTTCTGTCATCTTCCACCACTGAGAACCACTAAGCTTCATCCTCTTTGGACCTCCCCTTCCAGTAGTTGAAGGCTGCTATCAAATCCTCCCTCACGCTTCTCTTCTGCAAACTAAACAAGCCCAGTTCCCTCAGCCTCTACTCATAAGTCACGTGTCCCTGCCCCTTACTCATTTTCATTGCCCTCCACTTGATTCTTTCCAATTTCTCCACATCCTTTTCATAGTGGGGGATCCCCCCAAAACGGGACACAATACTCCAGACATGGCCTCACCAGTGTTGAAGAGAGGCAAATCACTTCCCTCGATCTGCTGGCAATGCTCCTACTAATGCAGCCCAATATGCTATTAGCCTTCTTGGCAACCAGGGCACACTGTTGACTCATATCCAGCTTCTTGTCCACTGTAATCCCCAGATCTTTTTCTGCAGAACTGCTGCCTAGCTCGTTGGTCCCCACTCTGTAGCTGTGCATGGGATTTTTCCATACTAAGTGCAGGACTCTGCACTTCTTTGTTGAACGTCATCAGATTTCTTTTGACCCAATCCTCCAATTTGCCTAAATCACTCTGTATCCTATCCCTACCTTACAGGGTATCTACCATGCCCTCCACCTTAGGGTCATCTATGAATTTGCTGACAGTCCAATCCACCCCATCATCCAGATCATTAATAAATATGTTGAACAAAACCAGCCCCAGAACTGACCCCTGGATATCAGCTGCTAACTAGACATCAAGCGGTTGAAGCCAATGATCTAGCCAGCTTTCTATCCACCTTATAGTCCATTCATATAACCCATAATTCTGTAACTTGCTGATAAGAATACTGTGGGAAACAGTATCAAAGCTTTGCTAAAGTCAAGGTATATCACATCCAGTGACTTCCCCACATCCACAGAGCCAGTTCTCTCATCATAGAAGGCAATCTGATTGGTCAGGCACAACTTGCCCTTGGTGAATCCATGCTGACTGTTCCTGATCACTTTTCTCTCCTCCAAGTGCTTCAAAATGGATTCCTTGAGGATCTGGCTCCATGATTTTTCCAAGGACTGAGGTAAGGCTGACTCGTCTGTAGTTCCCCAGATCCTCCTCCTTCCCTTTTTTAAAGATGTGCACTATGTTTGCCTATTTCCAATCATCCAGAACCTCCCTGATCGTCACAAGTTTTCAGAGATAATGGCCAATGGCTCTGCAATCACATCAGCCAACTCCCTCAGCACTCTCAGCTAAATTGCATCTGTGTAGGTCAAAAACTATTTTGCCTTGTTTCCAATATTCAGGAGGCAGAAGTAATTGTAACATCCTGGGACTCTACTGCTACAATTATGTTTACAGGTGTTTGGGAATACTCTGCTTATAACATCTCACAGCTGTTTGCATTTTGCCTGTAATCTCTCTCAGTTCAGTCTGCTGTTTAGAAATATTTTGAAGCCTTTTGTTACACAAGCAACTGTCTGGCCTACATCTAGTAACATTTACTGTGAATGTACTTTGTTATTTTATGTCAGTGGAATAATCCATATTGATGGCTAATTCCACGTTTGCATTTTTAGGATTCTAATAACTTTTACTCCCCTCTTTTCTGAAACTATATAGTGTTGGAGGCTCAGTACAATTTGAGTTGCTTGACCACTGTACTACAAGCCTAGCCTCACTTCAGTTGCTTGCTTGACTATTCTGACCCCTGTAGCATGACATCTTTCACTTGGCAGAGATTAATAGGACTACTCTGTAACCTTATAGATGTCTCAGTTTGTGCATACCACTGCACATAAGGCAAAATGCAAATACTGTATGCTTGCAGCTGCACATAGATAACGGTGATGGGAACAAGTTACCTTGAACATCTGGGGGTACACGGTTCCATTGCCAAGGGACATACTTTTACTCCGCCCCTCCACTCACCAGATGTTGTTTTGATGACCCCAATTATCATGGTGAGAATGGAATGTAGTTAAGGGTGGAAACCCACTGTAGGTAATTAGCATATATGATGAGAGATAATCAAGTGAAGGTTGTTTATGGAACAGTATAAGAAGTTACCACTTACACAAAGGGGGGCACTCCATCAACACCTGACTCCCCATGAGGTGCTGCTGGTTGGACCAGAGGATCCACTGACTTCCTGATAGGGCCCCTGAAGAAAGCTGTTCCTATATACAGCCTTCTGAGCAACTGCTTAGCTCTCCAGGCTTAGCAAGTATGATAGATTGCAGTTAATTTTAGGCTTCGTATCTAAACTAATATATTTATAGAAAACCTTGCACATTAAACCTTATTGATCTGCAAATCAGGCGTAGCGTGTCTCACTAGTATCCATGCTGATCACAAAGTGTCCTAGATCCACATATATTATTTAATTGGAATGTGGTTTTAATTGGAAGTGGTAATTTTTGTTTGTTCCCCCCCCATTTTTTTTTTAAAGTAAAAGTCAGTTAGCGTAACTGAGAAATAAATAGTGTGTGTGTGTGTGTAATACTGAAGTAAAAAGGTGGCAACTCTAACTCTCCCTAATAACAAAAGAAAGTAAAGCAAGTCGTCATTGTAACAACTTTTACAACCCAAATAGCCAAAGACCACGAATCAAAATAACCCTGAGTCCAAAAAAGTCCAGCCCCAAGGGTTATGCTTGCAACAAATATAATTAGCAATCACATCAAAACACAAAAGCAGCAGAACACAGCAAAACCGATAAATCTGTACGGGAATGAATCTCTATAAAAACAGGGTGAAGACATGGAGACTTTGGGTTCATTCTGCAAACATCTAGGCGCATTGGATTCACAATCGACAGAGCCTGGGCCCATCCTCATGTTCAGCCCACCTGGCCAGTGGGCTGGCTCAAGCAACTCATAGGCTGGTAATTATACTCCGCCTGCAGAGCATTTGTGTGAGAGTGGGTGTAGGCAATTGCTTTTTAAAACTTCTGTATTCACAATAAACACAGCATATTGTCTTGTCCTCCTGAATAAGATCCTACTAGTTTATTTATTTATTTTTTTTAAGTTTAACATCTGGCCCTATTGACTTGTGTATGTCCAGCTTTTCTAAATAGTCCTGAACCTGTTCTTTTCACCATTAAGGGCCTCCTCCCCATACTCTCACCTCCTCACCATACTGTGCTGGCCTGTTCAGTAGTCTGGGAGCTGACCTTGTTTGTGAAGACAGAGGCAAAAAAAGCACTGAATACTCTACTCTTTCCACATTATCTGCCACTAGGTTGCCTCTCCCATTCAGTAAGGGGCCCCACACTGTCCCTGATTTTCTTGCTGCTCACATACCTGTAGAAACCCTTCTTGTTACCTTTCATGTCCCTTGCTAGCTACAACTCCATCTGTGCTTTGGTCTGCTTGATTTCACCCCTGCATGCTTGAGCAATATTTTTATAATCCTCCCTAGGTTCATCTGTCTAAGCTTCCACTTCTTGTGAGCTTCTTTTTTGTGTTTAAGCTCACTGAATATTTTTCTGTAAAGCCATATTTGCTATTTTTTCTGCACACTGGGATGGTTTGTTCCTGCACCCTCAATATTTCTTTAAAATACAGCCACCTATCCTAGACTCCTTTTCCTCTAAAATTTGCTTCCTGAGGGATCCCTGAGGAACTGACCACTTGTATCGTGAGTAGCAGCAGGAGAAGGGAAACCAGTTCTGGAGAGGTTTCCTTCCCTGATGTGCATCGCAGCATAGCTGCACCAGTGTGTTGGATAGTGAGTGTCACACTGGGTGTAGATCGGTTGCACTTTGCTCCCTCCCAGAACAGTGGAGAAACTGTTGTCTCCTATGTAGTCTCCTTCTGGGCTGCTCAACAGTGTGCAGCCTCTTACTTTTGGTTTGTGGTAAAGCCATGACCCAACCCAAAAATTATTAAATATTCTTTACCTACAAATCAAAACACCATAAAATTGCTAGAAGAAAATTACTGTGATCTTTTATCATTCAAAAGGATTATTTTTTTTAACTTTATTAAATAAACTTTGAAACATACAAAAACATACAAGATCCTGAAAACCCTCATTCAAACGAGTAGCCCTATGTCATATAAGTAGTCCTATTGATGCAATACAACATTCTGGCCCTACATGTGCAGTGCCAAAAAATGAAGTATAGTTTAACTTTAAAATTATGTTAAAGGCAGTGAAAATGAAGATGGATATAATTTAAGGCAATACTTATTGAGTAAACTGCCATTATACATTTGACATAGATTGGGTAGGTAAGGGTGAAATGGTGCAGTAGGAGCAGAAAATGAGAAAAACGTAATACAGAGACATGGGTATAGTGAGTTTTTAAAAACTAAATATTGATCCTTTAGCAAAGATATGGTCAGCATATTAAACTAAGTATGGTTTTGGACGGTTTGTGTTGTTTATGTAAATCTAGTTCAGCTATGTTATTCTTGGCATTTCTAACCACTTTAATAATTTATGTCAGTCTGAGCACGTAGAGCAGCCTTGGGTGGGCTCAACAAGTTTGAGCGACAAAAAGTACAATGCTGCTTTGTTTAAGTGGATGTTTATAAATTCAGTATCAAAACAAAACATGAACGAGACACTAAGGTAAAAATCACAAGCCTAGCACTATAAACACTGTTGATTTTAATGTGAATTCCTCTCATGGAGGTCTTGCAAGATCTGTCTGTGGCCAGATTTTCAGATGGCATAAATTAGCACAGCTACATTCACTTCAATGGAACCCTGACACCTTAAGCCAATGGACGATCTGACCACTGATTATATAATCCTTAATTGTTCTCCTGTTACCAGTTTACTGGCTTAGTTTATGGCCTTGATCCAGCAAACACACTGTTTTTAACTGCAAGCATGTGAGACTTCCCACTGAAATCAGTGTGACTACTCATATGCTTAAATTAAGCAGGTACATAAGGGCTCATGGGATTGTGACCTATATTTTTCAAACTGGAAAAACAATCTAAATTTCCTTTCAATATTATACCATCTGATTAATGTTTGCATTTCTGTTACAAAATAATATAAATGAGGTGTCCAAGCTATCTTTGAATTTATAGTATAGGCTATATTATAAATATAATATCTACACAACAAATATAGGAATTAAAAGTAGCATTGTTGTCTAATTATTTTGTCTGACCTTTCTTCCTGATTTTACTAGGTCACAAATTGTAGTTACTTTCACTTTAAAGTTCTCATGCATTAATACAGTGCAGCAATATTGTACCCACAAACCAGACATTCCTTGTTCCTTGTTTTTCAAAAACAATAAAAATGTAAACAAAATTTGTGGAACCATTCCTAATGGACTTGGATTTTGCAAATTCTTGTTTTTACAAAAATCTGGATTTCACATTAAATGTTACCGGACTGTTTTCCTTTAAATATTAATGATAGGACGGAAAAAAATACAACAATCAAAGAAGAGTCAAGCAAAGCAGTTTGCAATACTAATCATGTTTTGGAATAAATTTGTATATATAAAGCACTAAATATATAAAAATGTGCCAAAATTGTAGAAATTTTAAGTTGCCCTTCATTTGTGTCTACTCAACATAAAACATCATAAATTAACCATCTTGTTAGTATAATAAATAGCCATATCTTTTTACATTTTCACCTCTAAAGCCACAAATATTTTTTCAAATATTCTACATATTCTTTATAGTCTAAATATTCTTTAATCTTCACAAATGAGTAATATGTACATAACATTATAAACATATAAATAATAAATAAAGTTAATATTTTTGAAAGAAGTCATCAAAGCAATTGTATGGTTATTGTTTCTTCGGGTCATAAATCCTCTGTTGATGGCATTTAAAACAGAATGATCCTAAATTCTGGGTTTGATTTGGGAAATATATGAACTGACAGTCACAAGGACAAACACATACCCTTAATAATTGATTCAGCAGCATATAGATCCCGCTTGTAGGTCACCTAAAGGACAGATAAACCTCATTAGACTTAACAGAGCAGGAAGGAATGTAATACCAATAAAACAGTGCCCTGAAGACAATTCTTTATATTTGAAGTACCAAAAACAAATGATATTGTCAATTTCTTAATTATAGTAAATACCACTGGCAAATGTGAGAACAAAAGTTACAAAAATCACAAGAGATGCTATAGAATTACACTTCATTGTTAATATTTAGATCTGTTTGGAGCTAATTTAAAACTATCACATGTTGTAGCTCTTTAGGGAGCCATATCAAGCAGGTTACGGTGAAGATATTTCATGATGGTTCATACAGATATTTTCACAATCTAGACTAGACGATAGTACTGCTGAAAATGACCAGGAAGTTATAAAGGATCACAAACTGAATGACCCAACAATATGATGCAGCTTTGCAAAAAACAAATATTCTGGGGTATATTAACAATAGTGTCATGTAAGACATGGGAGGTTACTGTCCTGCTCTACTCAACACTGGTGAGGCCTCACCTGCAGTCCCTTGTCCAATTGTGGGCACCACGCTTTAAGAAAGATGTGGATAAATTAGAGAGACTCTAGGAGAGCAACAAAGATAATAAAGATTTTAAAAAACGTAACCAATCAGGAAAGGTTAAAAATCTAGGCATATTTAATCTTGAGAAAAGAAGACTGAGGGGGCAACCTGAGAACAGCCTTCAAATATGTTAAAGACTGTTATAAAGAGGACGGTGATCAATTGTTTTTCATGTCCACTGAAGGTAAGAAAAGAAATAATGGGCTTAATCTTCAGCAAAGGAGATTTAAGTTAGACATTAGGAAAAGCATTCTAATTATAAGGATAGTTAAGTATTGGAATAGGTTAGCAAGGGAGGTTGTGGCATCTCTGCCATTGGAGGTTTTTAAGAACATGTTAGACAAACACCTGTCAGGGATGGTCTAGGTTTACTTGGTCCTTCTTCACTGCAGGGGGCTAGACTTGATAACCACTTGAGGTCTATTCCAGTGCTACATTTCTATGACTCAATGAAAGTGATATTTCCCATAAGCCCATGTTGATTGCCATTCATTATATTAACCTCCTTTAACACTATTAATTTAGTCCTGTATCAGCCATTCTGTTATTTTGTCCAGGATGGATGTCAAGCTAATTAATCTATAATTACCAAGGTTATCCCATTTACCCTTTAACAAATGGCACAATATTTACTTTCTTCCAGTTCTTTGGGACTTCTGCAGTGTTCCAACCCTTACTGAAAAATCATTAACAACACTCCAGAGTTCTTCTCAGCCACCTCTGTTAAAACTTTTGGATGCAAATTATCCAGATATGATTTTAAAATGTCTAGCTATAGTAGTGGCAGATTAGTATCCTGTTACTGTTAGAATGAAAAGGATATCATCTGATATGTATACATAATTTGGCTTTTTCTCAAATACAGAAAAGAAATATGTATTGAACATTTTTGCCTTTTCTGCATTATTGATCATTCTACCATTTCCATATAATAATAGACAAATGTCATTGCTAAGATTCTTTGTGTTCTTAATATATTTTTAAAACTCCTCCTTATTGTCCTTAGCTCTGCTTGTCCATATATTTCTTCTTGTGTCCTTTACTCCTCTTATCAATATTTTACAATTCCTAGCTTCTGATTGATATGAAATACTATCAACTTTTCCTTTCTTCCATCGGTTTTAATATACATAATTTTTTATAGCTGCCTTCTCTTGCCCTTTATGCCAGGTCTGTTTTTAAACAAGCATGGTCGACTTCCCTGATTGTGAGGTTCTGATCTTTTGAGCCTCTAGTAAAGTGTTCTTAAACAATTCCCCAATATCATTCATGTTTTTCTGATTAAACTCTTCCTCTCTGCTCATTTGGCTCATCATTGTTTTCAGTTTTGTGAATGAGTCTCACTCCAAAAATGAATGTGTCACAAACTTTGAAAATAAAATTAATATATAAAGCATTGATAAAAAAAAGGTAGCAAAAAGGCAGTGCCCACATTTGAAAGGGTTGCTAAGAGTCTGTATTAAACATAAGCAATCATGATATAGCTAAATCAGATGGAACGATCAGAAGTAATTAAAAGGAATAGTACTATATGCATGTAAATATCACCTTTTCTCGGATTTCTTCAGGTTAAGCCACACTTAATAGGATGTATACAGCATTCCAAATAATTAAAAGGTGGTGCCAAGATGACAGAATAGCTCTGAGGCAACATCAAATAAGGAAGCTTCCTAAGACAAGGTTTTTAGATTCATAGTCATCCTGATCTCAATAGGTGGAATGGAAGAGATGGCTTATTAATGGACTTCCCTCTGTTAGTAGAAGCTCTATATTTTATCATCTATTTAATGTAGCAGCCTTTGGGTGAGTACCCTGAGGTTGGCCCACACTTCTACAAATGGCTTTAAAAAAAGACGACCATACAAAGAATTAAAGAATGGAAAGAACAATTTCTCTCAGATAGAATCCAAACATAGATGGGGTGAGGAGAGAGAGAGAGAGAGAGACTGACTGACTGACTACCTCAGCATTGCTGGGTTTCAGCATTTTGCCACATGAAATTAATTTTTTTTAATCATAGACTCATAGGTCAGA
>ML675603.1:49422835-49553580 GCA_007922155.1 Mesoclemmys tuberculata
GTACTAAACTTAAATAATTCCTCTCCCTCCCTAACGTTAATCCCCATCATGTTTGGGTGGAATCTGAATTACACTAATGGTAATAAAAAAACTGGCCAAACTAAGGTAAGATATTAGTAACCTAGAAAGAGAAAGCAAAATGAAGCTGGAAATCTCAAGTTACATGGGCTTGGGCTGAAGTACTGTGCAGTTATTTCACTGGTGTGTATGTTGAGAAAAGACATTAAATCATGCACCTGCTCTAAACTGTTTTGCAGTGTTTTGTTCAAAGTGGTAAATGACATTATGAAATAAGAACCAAGTCCAAAATGAATGCAAGTTACAGGACTAGAACAAGTTACATTTTTAATTATTTTAAAAACTCTTTCCCATCATATAAGGGATAATAGGTTGCAGACATTCTAGTCCAGATATTCTGAAAGATCAAGAACCTTTGAAGCATCATTATTGTTTCAACGCTCCTTCATTACGGGGAGTCTTTTTTCCTGTGCTGGAAGTAAGACGACCTATGTTGATCCCTCTGGAGATATATCAGTTCTTGGCATGTGTGAAATAACTCATCACAGCACCAAAGCGCCTCACAGAAAAGCCAGCAACCCTAATAATATATTAGACAATCACTGCATATAACAGGATAATTTAGGACTTAATATATAGTTGAGGACAATTCTGCAAGATGAGGAGCAAAATGCAGGGCTGAGCCTAAAGACTTCAATTCTTCTGCGAGGGGCATTAGTGATTTCTGAAAATTTTACAAAAAGCATTGAATAAACATTCAGGGCCACTTTCTGTCACTCTTGCTCAGTCAGTAGTATCTTATTTTACAAGTAACCCCACCGAAACTAGGGAGATTATTCAAGGAATAAGGTACTGTTTAATGTGAGTAAGCATAGCAGAATCTGTTCCTTAGGGAGGATTAATAAGAAAATAGAGGGTAGAGATTTTATGCTTCTGAAAAAATATATTCTCCCTAAAAAATTATTTTAGTATTTTTGCTTTATGCAGCCAATGCATAAGAAATGGTTTAAATTTTGCCATTAATTGGCTAGGAAAGTTTGTACTTTAAGAACGGTAGAGTTGTACAAGTAGTGCCGAAGGTTCAACAAATCATCTTTTCATCTAAGATTTACCACTGTCTTATTAGGAATAACATTGGATTGAAACGTTGGGTGGAAATTTATTGTGCAAGTTGGATGATGTATTTTGAACTGGTTCCAGACCTAGCAATGTACTTACAAATTCTAAACTAATAAAGACTTCTGAAATACTTCGAGACAAAAATACAAATAGCTACTCAGAGAAAAGTAAAGTCTTGAAGACAGAAGTAAAGAAACACACCAAAAACCAATAATGATACGTCTCTAAACTACAGGGGCATAGTCTTGGGCATCTGAATCCACACCAACCTTGCCCATAGCGAGGGATCCACAGTTATCATCAGACATGGTAAACAGTAGATTTCACAATAAAATAAGTGTATGAAAAGGTCTCAATCAAAGAAGTTTTCCATCTTGCTGAATGCAATGCAGGGCATGCTTGATACAATGTCCACAAAAGCCCAAGCTGTTGTCACCCAGATATTAGGGCAGAAGAAAAATAATTGAGGTGCTAAAAGAAAATAGGGGAACTTAAAAGGATACAGAAGGATAAAAAAACCCCAAAGTAATAATTACCTTTATTATGAAGACCGTTTTGGTGGAAATCAGATGACCACAGCGTAAGAATCATTGAAGTATCAACAGACAATAAAGTATCTATCCCTATTAAGTCTGTAGAGTGGTTTCTAACAAATCAATCAACTTGGATGTATAAATTACACAGGGCTCAAATTGGTGACTCAGAAGCACAGGTACACCATGCCACCACCTCATTGAAGATGTCATCTTGTTCTCCAGAGTCTAAGATTTCATTTTTATTTTTAAATTAAATCTTTAACCTTTCTAGTTGGAAAGAAACCGCCAAAAAAAGTGAGCCATGTGTCATCAAATCAGTGACATTTGTAGGGAGCCTAACACAATAGCATCAAAAGGCGTGATTTGCTCCTCTTCAACTCAAGGAGATATTAACTCAAATGCCCAATAATAACAATTTAAAGGTCAGTATTATTAACCATTTCACTGCTGATCAAGGCATGTATGAAAGGAGCGGGAGGATCATAAGTATCTACTGTGAGTGACCTCTCATTTTGGCACCATAAATGTGTAGGGTACTTGGGAAAGTTCGCTCCAGTCCAAATGAAGTCAAGGCCAAGGAGCGTAGAAAAGCCATGTAGGGCATCTAAGCCCCTCCAATGGGGAACACCAAGCCCAACTTATCAGTAAATACTAACTAAACCTATTCCAAATAAACAAAATAAAATAAAAAATCTGAGGACTCTTAATTGTTCATAAATCTATTGCTTTTTTAGTATTTTGTGGAAGCAAAGGTTTCTCTCTCACATGTGTACCTTGCTTTTGTCAATCATTTCTTAATGACTCAGACTAAATTATAATGGTGTGCTTGGAGCTCCATCTTAAGTCTATTCATAAAGTGACAGCGTAGATTTAAGCAGGATATCTTGCTGGTAACATATTATATTGGTGCATGATGGTTCACATTGGTTGCCTGTTGGTTTCTGCTTGTGTTTAAGGAGTTTGTATTTACCTATAAAGTCTTAAATAGCCTGAGATTTGTGAGAAAGAGTCTCTCTCTCTCTCCCTATGTTACACTGACAAAGTTATCGACTGATGCAGTCAGACTGGAGTCCCCTTTGATATGAAAGAAAGGAGGCTGCTGTCAAGCAGTTATCCAAAAGACCCTATTAGCATTGGAACTTGTTCCTCACTTGATCTGAAATAGCTCAAATGTGTTGACCTTCAGTGATCGCAGCAAGGCTTGTCTTGAAGTTTTATGGCTGAAGATGTTGCTTGGGGGACACTATCTAAGGAGGTGGGAATACTTTTTCCGCATCTTGCTGTACTGATTAGTTACTACTATATATCATAGGGCTACTACATTTTTAAAAAAGCTGTTAAGAGCACCTAGAGTTTGGGACAGGTACCCTTTTATTCCACCTATAGATCCAAATAAATATGCAGAACTGCTACCTGGAACTCAGTCCACACCATTATCTAGTTTTACTCTCTTTATATTGTTTCCAAATCTGATGCCTACTTCAGCAGAGGAGTCCCTATCACTGTTCAGCTATGGCCTGATCCAGTACCCACTGAAGACAATGGGAATCTCTCCACTGAATTTAGTGGGCACTGGAGCAGGCCCCAAGTTTCTTCCTCAAAACCAGCTCTTTGGAAAGTTGTTTCTGCCTATCAGTTTCCTAAGAATGGAAATCTGTACTGGCAATACTGTAAGCAGAAAGAAGCAACCCATGTTAAATGGAAATCTTCAAAGTACCTTGTTGCTACAAATGCACACTCACCAGCTTCCATCCCCACTCTTGTGAAGGCTACTCAAGACTGAAAAATTAAAAGGAGCCAAGAATGCATGTGGGAAATCACACCCCTTTAATATGGCCTCTCATGGAATGCTGCAAAGCTTGAGGTGAACTCCATGGAGCCCCACAATATTCAGAACTTTCCAAAGGGTTCCAAGCCAACAGACCTCAAGAGTCTTGCGTATGTACTGACAGTGTATATGAAGAACTAAATATACAGGAATAACTTCTTTCTTCAACTCTTAATTGTGTAAGAATTATTCCTTTAAATACCTCCAATCTTTATATTTATACACTACCCCTCCAACCATTCCCAAGTTTTACAGTTTTTAAAATTGTAGAACAAAGGTATAATTAATGTAACATTTTAAGGAATTTTAATGTTTTAGGTAGTGTCATCTTTTTATTTAAAGAAAATCAAATATTGCTCTTACCTTCCAGAGGTCAGGTGATCCTTCAATAAGTTTGGCATTTGTTTTACAGTATTTCAGAGCCAACTGCAAACATTCTGTCCCATAATCCAGGTCATAATCACTACACTGTAGCAATTAAGAACAAGAACAATATTTTTAAATGATATTTAAGAGTATAATTACCATATTAACATTCTAAATGACAAAATACTTTTTTTCTAATTTAACCACATTTTATGTCCTTACAATCTTATCCACAGAACTGGCATGTTAATGGTTGTGCAGGTTAGGACTGAGGCATTTTGGCAAAACCATGCTGGGAAGCCTGTTCACATTATGCCAGATTCTAGTGATCTCCACGCTTTCATGAGTCTAGATGAACTACATAATCCCAAAATAGTAAAAGAAAAATAAATTCTCTGTCTAGCACCAGACATTTTGCCACACCATTATGTACTGAACTTATATGATGAGAAGTTAAAGGTCTGAAAAAGTGCTGATGGGGCCTTGACTTCTAAAGGGAATTATGGAAATATCAATTTAATAGTACACTTCAGAAGGATGTAGAGTTGGATAGCTAGCAATGGAAGAATGGGCATTTTCATTCAAATAAATTATCCATTTTGTCTGTTGACGTATGGGAAGGTGGAGGGTGAGGGGATTAACTGAGATTTTCCACATCCCTTACGGATCTGTGCATCTCCCATCTATTTGTTCCCATTTTTACACACATATAGAACCCTATAGTAACAAAGCTCCATGTTATAGCCACAAGTTTTCAGATGAAGACAAGGGGATGGAATTCCATTCACTTTTCTACCAGTTTGAAAGGACACTTCCAAAACACCCTTCTTCTCCCCTCATCCTCTCAAAGTAGCCACACCGAGCACATAGTATGGACTGATGTCCATGACTCCCTGAATCTCAAGTGGTCCTTTAGGCTGCTCTAAATCCGTACAGGACGATGAACCATCTCAGAACTCTGCATCCTTCATCTCGCAGCACAGGAATGTAAGGGGTGAGGATGGCATAGGAGACAGCTTTGCAGGGGAAATTCCCAAGTGGCTAGATTATGTTCTATTTGTATTACTCAGGCAAAGTGTCCAGACCTAGGGCCAAGAATCTAGCAGGTTTCCTATACAGATCTAACACAAATATCACTATTAAATTATTCTCCTTGAATTTGGTGGGCATTGCAAAGGTGCTAGGCTCAGTGTAGAGAACCTGTTTATCATGTTCAGTTTTAGGAACACAAAGTTAATGCAAATGGTTCTAAATTGTGACTTAGAGTGCCACTCAAGGCCAGTCTACACTAGAAGTGCTACAGCAGCAGAGCTGCACCGATGCAGCTGTGCCGCTATAGTATGTCTAGTGAAGATGCTCTATGCTGATGGGAGAGAGAGGTCTCCTGTCAGCAAAATAAAACCACTGTTGGCGGGAAAGGCTCTCCCACCAACACAGCGCTGTCCACACTAGGCTTAGGTTGGTGTAACTTATGTCACTCAGCAGTGGCTTATTCACACACGAGCAACTTAAATTATACCAACATACCCTGTAGTGCAGAAAAGCCCTAAGAGATAGCTTATTTCTAAATAATATATAATATTTCTAAATAAGCTTATTTCAAAATAAGAGTTCACATCAAAGCCCAGGGAGCTATACATAGGAAAGAGCTTTCTTTTCCAAGCTCTAAGTAATTAAAATATGGTATAATTACACAGGGAATTGTGGCAGAGAGCCATTTAGAAGAGAAAAACCAAACCGGAACACTAACCAGCAGTGGGCAGAGGGCTGAACCCAAAACTATTTATACTCATGTACCTCAGTACTGTCATTTAAGCACTATGAGCAGAGAATATGAAATTGAGAATTTTATAGGGCAACAGAGAGAGTTAAATGATATTTTATTATTTTAGATTCCCCCCACCTTCCTTTTCTTTCTTGTTCAGTTTAGGACAGGAAAAAGATAACATGTCAGCTGTGAGTTTCTTTAAAGTCTATTAGGCTGGTTAGAAAAGATATGAATAAGGATGCTATAATGTAACCCACAATAGTGTTGTATTTCCTTAGTAGGTAAGAGTATGTTTACGCTTAAAGTGCTACAGTGGAGCAGCTGCTTCATTGTAGACACTCACTACAGCAATTGTAGTTAATCCACCTCTCTGAGAGGCAGTATGTAGGATGACTGAGGAATTCTTCCATCAACCTAGCACAGCACTGTATTTTCCGGGAGTTAAGTTAGCATAGCTACGCCTCTCAAGGGTGTAGATTTTTTCTATACCCCTCAGAGACACAACTAGGCCAGTGTAAATTCTCAGTGTAGAACAGCCCCCTGACAAATAATGTGTGTAAGAGTCCCTTGGTTCCTGGCTATCTCTTTTAATGTATTTGTGAAATTCATGAAGGAATATATCAGAGTAATGCTATTATAATAAAAAAATGGAAATGTAAGAAATTATAATAGTCACTTAGTATACTATTTAAATTAATAATAATAATTGGTTTTCGGAGGTCCTCATTTTGCAACCAGCAAGAAAAGCTTTTTATACTCCCAATTTTTAAAAAAAGATTAATTTTAAAAATATAATTCCATAACCACTTTTAATAGCTTTAGGTAATAAAACAAAACAGGAGCATGAATTAAGGTATAGAGCACCTACACAGAAAGGGGAGTTGTTTCAGGAAACTATTAAGACAATCATAACAGCAGCAATGAAAAATGTTTTGCAATTTTATTTAAATTAAACAAAAGCTGTTACATGCCATTCACACTGATGAACTAAACAACATCTGCAACAAATATACTGCCATGCGGAATCAGGCTTCCTAAGATATGAGGCTGTAAATTATATACACATATGGATTTAGGGACAAAATATTCTAAATTACCAATAAGTTTGGTGATAATCAAAAGCATCTGAATCCCAAATATTTATTATTATAAATTCTCCCTCCTTATACACAAATTATTTTCTTGTAACAGAATCAGAAACTTTAGGCCAGAAGTGACTATCATGGTCATGTAATCTGACTTCCTGCACATTGCAGGTTACAGAACCTCATCCCTTCTCTCCTTTTGTAGGCCCATAAACTATGGTTGAGTTACTGAAGTCCTCAAATCATGATTTAAAGACTTCAAGTTACAGAAATCTTCTTGTATGATATTCTGGCCCTCCTCTGTATTAGCAATACCTCCCAGCTTTGTGTCATCCACAAATTTTATTAGCACACTCCCACTTTTTGTGCTAAGGTCATGAAATGAAAATGCTCAATAAGATTGGTCCCAAGCCTGATCCTTGAGGAACTCCACTCGTAACCTCCCTTTAGCCTGACAGTTCACCTTTCAGTCTCCCCTTTAACCAGTTCCTTACCTGTCTTTCAATTCTTGTATTAAAAAACATGGTTACTTACACTGTTGTTCTTCGAGATGTGTTGCTCATATCCATTCCAGTATAAGTGAGTGCACGCCAAGCTGCATGGGTACCCAGAACTTTTTTCCCTCTTAGCAGATCCTCTTAGCAGCTCATGTCGCAGTACATAAGGCACTGTCAACGCTATGGCCCCTCAGTCCCTTCTTTCTGCCAACTCCAACAGTGGGGATGGAGGGTGGGTGTGGAATAGATATGAGCAACACATCTCGAAGAACAACAGTTACTGGTAAGTAACCCTGTTTTCTCCTTCGAGTGATTGCTCATATGCATTCCAGTGTAGGTGATTAAAAAGCAATACCTTGGAGGTGGGTGAGAGTTACTGGTGAGCTGCCCTCAGCACGGCTCTGCCGAATCCCTCATCCTTTCTCACCTGCTGAATGATGGGGGACGTAAAGATGTGCAGAGGCACTTTCTCCAGGAAGGCCATTGACGAGGCATGGGCTCTGGTTGAGTGCGCTGTGACAACTCCGGGAAGTGGTACGCCTGCCACCTCGTAGCAGCACTTGATGCAGGAGGTGATCCATTTGGAGATGTGCTACGTGGAGACTGGGGATCCTTTCATCTAGTCTGCCATGGCGATGAAGAGCTGCGTCCTCATGGCCACCGCAGACGCCAAAGCCCTACTGGCGGAGTCTACTGCGTTGCTGGCCGATGGCAGGGCTATGCCAGCCACGATATGTCCCTCGTCAAGCACCGTGGCAAAGTCAGTGGTTTGGTCGTGGGGCAGGGACTGCGCGAACCTCCAAACACAGTTGGATCGACGCGATGCAGATCATGAGCGGCGCCGCGTCGAAGATTGGGAACAGTGTCGGGACAACTCATCTGACGACGTGGAAGGAGAGGAGCTATCGAGCTCGACTCTCCGGCGTCGAGTGGTAGGCGACCGTTCCTCCGGTGCCGGGTGCACCCACCCTTCGGGGACACCCATCGCAGGCTTACCCCAGGACACAGGCCCTGGCTCTCTCAGCCGAGAGAGGGCCGGAGGTGTGGGCAAGGCCAGCATGGCTCGAGCCGCTTCGAACGCCTCAGGCTTAGAAGGGTCCTGGACAGGGGGTCCCCCACTCCCAGGAGTCGGGGGAGGTTCCCTGAATGGCGGTGCCGGCGCAGGCGGCACATCCAATAAACGGAGCACCTCCAGGCTCGACCCTGGCCGCTCCTGCGGTGCGGGGGAGCGCTCCAAGCGCGGACAGTGCTTCTTTCTCTTTGGCACTGGGGACGTTCGGTGCCAAGGTGCCTGTGGTGCCGGCAGAGCGCTCTGCACTGACGAGATGCTCGGTGCAGAGGGAGTCCACGACGGCTCGGACGCCGGATGGACTCCATCAGGATGGCCTTAAGCCGGATCTCCCTCTCTTTTTGGGTCTGCGGCTTAAAGGCCTTGCAAATGCGGTACCGGTCTTTTCGGTGCTTCTCCCCCAGACACTTTAAACAGCGGTTGTGGGGGTCGCTGACGGGAAAGGCCTTCCTGCAGGGTTTGAACCCCAGTAAGCCTGGCATAGCTGGGTTGCCCAGAGCCCTAAGGCCAGTGATGATATCCCAAATTTCCAATAACCAGTTCTATAAAGGCAGATGATATTTAAGAACCTATTCTGATCTTCAGACTACTCTCCGCCATGAAATTGACTCTGCCTCACTCTCCGCTGTCAAATTCAAAACCCCACCAGCGCCCCGCAGAGCGTGACGGGAGGGCACTAACAACCGGTTCACTACATCTTTTTAATTTTAAGAACCGGTTTGCGCGAACCGGTGCGAACCGGTTGGATATCATCACTGCCTAAGGCTCTTTCCTACAATAACTAAAAACCTTAACTAACTGAAAACACTAACTTAGTTCAGGGTGAACTGCTAGCTAACTACTTACATTAAGGGAAAAAGCTTGCAAGGAGCAAGAGTTGTTCCTGACGACCGTCACTGGCGGAAAGAAGGAACTGAAGAGGGGAAAGGCCGGTAGTGCCCTATATGCCGCCGCATGAGGACGGCACTTC
This sequence comes from Mesoclemmys tuberculata, assembly GCA_007922155.1. NCBI lineage: Eukaryota > Metazoa > Chordata > Testudines > Chelidae > Mesoclemmys > Mesoclemmys tuberculata. The sequence goes on from ML675603.1 coordinate 49,432,092, forward strand.
AGGGGGCACCAAGGCCGGCCCCTACAGGGGTCTGCAAGGGAAAAAGTTCTCCGGAGGCCGTGCACAAGGGCGCGCACACACCTAAGTGGAATGTATATGAGCAATCACTCGAAGGAGAACCATTCTTCTCCAGAATGAATTTGACCCAAATAGATTCTGTTTTACCCATTCCATCACTTCTTATTTCTTTACAGAATTAATGTACAATATTACCCCACCACCTTTAGCTGTATTTCTGTCTTTCCTGAACAGGATATACCCATCAATACCTGTACTCCAGTCATGACAACTATTCCACCAAGGTTTCCATTATCCCTATAATTTCTAGTTTCACTTTCTCCACCAGTAGTTCCAGTTCCTCTATTTTGTTACCCAGGCTCCTTGCATTGGTATACAGTCATCTTAAGTTTCTTCTGCTTGGCTTCATCCATATTCATTGCCTGATTAGGTATAGTCATTTTAATATCAGTATTGCCTACCTGTTATTGCTAGTGGTATGGGCACTCTCATTCCTCTTGTCCATTTTCATACACTCTTTTGGTCCCTTCTCCATTACTATGTTCACTTTTTTGATTTCCCTCCTTCTCAATATTCAAATCAGTCATGGAGATTACATGAGCATCTCCAAACCATCTCCCCCAAATTCCTAGTTTAATGATCTTTTAATCAGTTGTGCCAACCTCCATCTCAGAAGTGTATTACAATCTCATTCAAGTGGAATCCATCTGATAAGAACAGTCCTCTGTCCATGAATGCCTCCCAGTGGCCAAACATCCCAAAGCCCTTCTTATAGCATCATTGCCTGAGACATCTGTTGATAGTCATAATCTTGTCTTGCTTTCACTCTCCTATATACATTCACAGACCAGAAAGTAGTAACATTTCCAATTGTCGTGATACCAGATGAAGAAAAGTGAAATGAAAGGAAGGTATCAATTCAAGGGCAGCTCAGATTCCTTTTAGTAGGGCTGTATGTAAGTGAATGTTTAAGTCTATTTTTAATGTGCTGCTTTTGGAAGCTTTAGAACATAAGAAAGGCTGTAGTGGATCAGACCAATGGTCCAGCTAGCCCAGTATCCTGTCTTCCAACTCTGGACAATGCCAGGTGCTTCAGAGGACATGAATAGAACAGATGATAATCAAGAGATCCATCCCGTCGGCCATTCCCAGCCTCAGCCTTGTCTACTTCTTTGAGAAATTCAGATAATGAGATTCAGGCCAGAGCAGGAAATGTCTATGATTCATAAAAGCAGAACATTTATAAACAAAATTCTCAGTGATGCACGCATCCCAAACACCATTATCTTAATTCCTCCACATTTCTTGCCCTGAATGGCCATAACCTCAAAAAGATTAGGCTGTCTAGATAGATAACATAGTATCAGTTTGATAAAGACTTTTCACATAACGCCTGACATAATACAGTTGGTCATAATCTTCTTGGATACCAAACTCAATGAAATTATTGGCAGAGTTTAAATTTTGTAACAGAGATTTGAGGTGGTGGAAACACAGCTGTGAACTCTGGCGCCAAACACATCCACAACAGAAAGAAACCAGATGGGTTTGCATCAACAATAAACAAGAAAATCAGTTATTTAAAGATGCTTTTGAGCTGTTGGATAATCAGGAAAGTAAAATGTATTTATCTGGAGTTTTCAGAATGGTTTGAAGATGACCTACATCCTATTTTAAGAATTGGATATTTGTATTTTATTGTATTCTATGTGAAGATACAAACCTCAGCAGCAGTGAACAGACTGAAGTTCACTAAATACTGCATGTTCTTTATTGTGTTTTGAGACTTACCAACTGTTTTGTGGTCATTCATTCCCAGCTGGCTTGCAATAGATTTCACTGCAGAACATTAAAGTCTGGTCCCCATGCTAGCACAAACTTAAGCAATTTTCAAATTCCACTTAATCCATATAACTAAGTTAAATGAAATCATGTTTGCAACAATTATATGGGGTCCACCCTATTACAGTACTCTGGAAGCCTACTGAAATGTGTTTTTAAAGAGGAGACAAAGAACGGTATTGTAGTATTGTGGGGTTGTTAACATTATTTACACCAACATATAAAAATGTCTGAATAAGGTATAATGGGCTGAGTAGGATCCAGAGCTTAGCATTTACATTTGTAAATTACACTACACCAACTTTGGAATTATCTTATACACTTTTTTTCTTCAGGTTGGTTTGAACACATGGCACAAATGAGTGCTGTAGCCTAAAAAAATTGTTTTACTGATATTCCCTAACATAAGAACTAGGAAACTGGGTTTCTCAATAATGACAGCTGCAGATGACACCTTACCATCTTCCTTCTCTACTTGTTATTATTTGTTGAAAATCATAAAGTTGTTTCCATTATATCCCTTTTAACAATTAAAGGGAGAAAAGCTTTGAGTTTATTCTTACTGTTGTGTTAATAGCCACTAACCCTGTTGGCCACTATCACTAATTTTGAACGTGTGTCTGAGATCACATTTCATGGGTAACCGGTAAAGTATATTATTCAATTTAAATGTCAGAAATTCTCAGCAGTTTATCCTTGAAACAGGATATTTAAGGTCGTTGACGTGTTAATTTTTTAAAAGTATTCTTGCTTCAGAGCTGCTTCCCTAGGCACTGTCTATCCTGTCTAACTCTATGGTATTTTTTACACTAATAATTGACTACAGAATTACCCAACACATCGTAAAGAATCATAATAGATACCTTCTTTAACATCTAAAATCAGTAGTTTCCCTGCGTCCTTTCCGCACTGATATGAATAAATCTTGCATTTTTAGCTGCAAAACCAATTAGCTATAGGTAAGGCTTTAGGTTATGATTTTTGTTCTTGTCCCTTGCAAACCAAGTTTGCATTGTGCTAGAGACAATTATAACCAGAGACAAATATTCAGTGTCAAAAACATATTAAGTTTTAAAAAACCAATGCAGACACTCAGGTTCTTGCCAAATCTCATGTGTTTTGTTTAGATTTTTAGTTTGAATAATTTATTTCCATGTTCATTATCACACTGTCAGGAAAGCCGTGCTACTGATAATAGCATTGCAAAAATCCTGGAAGCACAGCTAGCATCAACAAATTCAGCCAGCAACAAGTTACAAAAATAAAAGGGGGAAGCTAGAACAGCAAAAGATGGGCAAAACAGACAAATAGGAAAGTGAGGACAGTAATTCCCACTTCAGACATACTATTCTTTGAAGTAACTTTGTCTGAAATTAGGATCAAATTCTTCACCTATGTTTCTAAAGTGGCACTGCACAAGCTCGGTGCCAATACAGTGCAGCTGCTCAGATGGAGGAGCAACAGAATCCTGTGAAGCAGTAGTACTAAAAGCAGATGTGTAATTCAGCTTATCTACCTGTTCAGTTCATGATCTCTCTACTGAGGCTGCCAAAGATACCAATTAGTGTCAACTCAAGTGATGATTTTGTGATGTGGACAACTTCCTACTAAAAACTGGAGCATCTTTTTTTTTTAAACCCATAAAGCATAATTAATTAGCTTACAGAATTCAGTGCAACAAGATATCACTGAGTCCAAGAGCTTAGCAGGATTCAGAAACATATGGATGCTGAGAAAATATACAGTAAAATTAGAGAAGGTAAAAACCTGCATTAGAGATATACGCTATTGTGCTTCAGAGCATAAGCCAATAAATTAACTGTAAGGGATAGGATGACACTTCCTGTATGGGCAGTTTATACCATAATTGTGCAGTCTGATAGTTCTTTCATCTCCCTCTGCAGCAATTGTTACAGACTAACACCAAGGAGAGGATGCAAGATTAGATGAACCTCTAGAAATATCTATTTTCCTGTTCTTCACACAGGCTGCACAAAAGAGAACTTGTTACAGAATAATTATTTTCTGTGATTCTTTCCATCTAAGCAGATTGAGGGATAATTCCTTAGTCAATGGAGATCAATTAAACAGCTCTGCTCCCTTGCCCTTTTAGCTTCATTCTTTTCCTGGGACAGCCAGTTTGAGTATTTCCCAAACATCAGATCTGGATTTGGGTATAAGGAGTAGGCAGTCTTCTGCTTTACATAGGCGGAGGAAGAGTTACCCATCAGTTAGCCCTGGTAAAATAGAATTCAGTACAACCTACTACTGATCTCAGAAGGACTTAAGACACATGTTGAATAATCAGCTGAACATGAGCTCCCAGTGCAATGCAGTGGCTAAGACAGCAAATGCAATCTTTGGCTACATAAGCAAAGGAATATCAAGTAGAAATAGGTATGTGCTATCACCAGTTTATAATGACAGTAATGATAATGGAATACTGTATGCAGTTCTGGTGCCCACTCTTTAGAAAGGATGTTGACAAATTGGAAAAGTTTAGAATAGAGATACAAGAATGAATCAAGGTCTGAAAATCTGCTTTACAGTGAGACTAAAGAAACTCAGTCTGTTTAGGTTTACCTAAGAAAAGATTAAGAGAAGACTTGATCACAGTCTGTAAGTGCCTAAATGGGGAAGAGATTTCTGAAAATAGAGGGCTTTCAATTTAGCAATCAATGTCATAACTAAAGGAAATAATTGAAAGTTGACGCTAGACAAGTTCAGATCAAAGAAAAGGTGCACCCTTTTAACAGTGAAGATAATTCACCATTTGAACAGTTTATCGAGGGATGCATTCAGTGAAATTCTATGGCCTGTGATATGCAGGAGACAGACTAGATGATCATAATGGCCCCTTCTGGCCTTAAAATCTATCCATCTATTAATTGATGGGTTTGCACTATTGACCAATAAGTGAAAAGCTCGTTGTTCTGGGATCTTCTCAGATATCAGAAACAAAGCAGTGTAGCCAGATCCGAATTTAGATGGGGGGGGATACCTGCATGAATTTACGTGGATTCAGTGGCTGGCATTCCTCCCTCTGAATTCGTACAAAAATAAAATCAATGTCCTAGCTGCCCATGGACAACTGACCATAGAATTAAAAATTAACGGCAGCTTATGTGTAAGTGATCATGACATGATCACATTTATAAAGTGTAAGTAGAATAAAGCCCAACCAATAATATATATACTTGGTGCTTTAATAGGGCCAATTTCACAAAGCTGAAAAAAATTATGAGCCAAATCAGTTGGGAGGAAGAATTTAATAAAAAAAATGCAAATGATAATTGGGAATCATTTAAGAATACCTTTACTAGATGCCCAAAAAGCCACAATAGTGGAAGAAATAGGGGAAGTGAAGGCAGTTGTAAGGAAAAAAAATAAGATAATATAACAAATGTAAAAATAGGGAAGTTGATAGTAATGAATATAAAACAGAAGTTAAGATTTGTAGAAAATTAATACGGGAAGCCAGGGCACACAAGGAAAAATCAGTGGCCAGTAGACTTACAGATAAGGAGTTTTTAAAAAATATATTAGGAACAAAAGAAATTCTGATAATAGTATTGTTCCATTACTAGATGGAAATGGTAGAATTACCAATAATAATTCAGAAAAAGCCAAAGTGCTCAGTAAATATTTTCTGTTCTGTATTAGGGGAAAAGACCAGATGATATAGTTTCATCATATGGTAATAATAATACTCTTTCCATCCCACTAGTATTCCTGAAGAATAATAAACAGAAGCTACTAAAATCAGACATTTTTAAATCAGATAACTCGCATATAAGAGTTTTATAAGAGCTGGCTAAGGAGATTGCTGGACCATTAATATTGATTTTCAATCTGTTTTGGAGCATTAGGAAAGTTCCAAAAGACTGGAAGAAAGCTAATGTGACAATTTTTTAAAAAGATAAACAAGATGACCCAGGTAATTATAGGCCTGACAGCCACATCAATCCAGGCAAGATAATGGAGCAGCTGATACAAGACTTGAATGATAAACAGCTAAATGAAAGACATGTAATTAATGCAAATCAACAAGGGTTTATGGAAAATAGATCCTTGAAACTAACTTGATATCTATTTTTTATGAGATTACAAGCTTGATTGATAAAGGTAACAGTGTTGACTTCACATACTTAGACCTCTGCAGAAAAGCCACAAGAATGATTGAGTTAGAAAAGAAGCCTTGTAGTGACAGACTCAAAGAGCTCAATCTATTTTATGACAAACAGGGTAAAGTGTGATAATTTCAGTCTATAAATGCCTCGCGGCGAAGAAATATTTAGTTAATGTTATTCAAGAGATCAGACCAGCAGATTACAATGGTCCCTTCTGACCTTAGAATCTATGAACTCCCACTGTCAGACTGGTTTTATGCTTAGATTAAACATAGCAAAATTCAAAATTATCCAACTATTCATATCCCCCAACTTTACATTATCATGCTACTAAATGTTATAATCTATACAGATTCCCATGTTGGTAGAAGTGGATACTTTTGCAAACTGAAGTGAACCCATGCTATTTTACTATACCACAATGCTTCTGTTCTAGAAAGAGGATGAGTACTTCCATATTCTAAAAACACCTTTGAGAGAGCAAGGATTAAAATCCAGCTCTTCATTAACATAAGAGGAAGAAAGTCTTATACACACAAATAACCCTCTGGGATGCTTCAGAAAAGTTTCTGGCTGCTTTTCAAGTTAACACAAATATAAGTGCAGCAATAAAAATAAAATTATGTTTTTCAAACACAATGGTATAATTACTGAATATATTTTGTAAGCAGGTGGAAGTAGTCTACATCTAGGTCGACATGTTAGATTCTTTCTAACATTGCCCTGTTTGTTATTTGGTTGTCTTGTGCTACTATATTGAGTAAATTTCTACAAATATTAGTTGACTGCTGTTCACTTTTCCCAGCTCCTGACCAATCCATTAGTAATTTTTTGATGCACTGTCATTGTGCTCTATGATAGAATTGAGGAGAGGCAGGATAGAAAAGTGCAACGATCATCTAAACTTTGAGACAAAGGTATAAATTCCACACTAGCTCTGACTGAGACAGAACACTAAAAATAATGTGCAGCTGCCGCAGCACGAGCAGCCAAACGGCCTAGCCACCACAGTATGTACGCATCCAAGATGCTAGGTATGTACTCAAAGCAGCTAGCTCCTCCCACTGCTCATGCCACCATGGCTATACTTTGTTTTTTATGTGTTGGCTCAATTAGAACTAACACAGGTATGACTCTTCGAGCTCGAATTTAAACCTCCAGCTAAAAGTGCATATATACCCTAAACTGTAACACAGCATATAGTGACACTCAGTTACATATGAGAAAGATTCATAGAGGCTGACCGACACCACTACTGTAGCAGGTCATTCTTAAGGAAGTAAGATGTTTGCTACAAATATCTGTCCAAGTCCTCTTTGAAAAAATTCAAAGATTTTGAATCATGACTCACTATGGACTGTGTCCATCTACTTCACCTTAATGTGTGACAATGTGGTTCAGAGGACGGTGATTTATTTTCAGTGCTTTTACGAACAGCTATACTCCACACAATCAATTCATTACCAAAGGATCTCAAAAAAAGATTTAAGTATCCTTTTTGTCTGAATGGACATCAACCTCCAGCCTGATGGATTACATTGAATAGACACGAGTGACCAATGGAGCTACAGAGTGTTTGAAATGCAAATTTGAAGACAATATTGAGCCCCAGTGTCTCACAAAAAGAGATTGACTCCTGAGCTCCACATACCATTTCCAGAATTTTTCTTCGCTTGCTTTTTCTAGTTTAGTTACACCATTCCTATGGAAAAAGCAACAACAACAAAAATAGAAAAAGACTAAGAGGAAAAACAGTAACTGCTTCGCATGATAAAGCAGTATAACCTGGCCTTGGCATAACTGACAGACTAACAAGTCTCTGAACCATTATCTGCCACAGTATAACATGGTAGAATACGTAGCTACTCTACAGCCACAACTTCAGGTGACAAGGAGAATTTCTGAAGTCCAAGGTTCTTCAGAAGGGCTACAATGAATTACAAAATGTCTACATACAGAGAAGTGAGTTTCCCTGTTATCCACAACCTCAATTCTGTCACTCCACCTCCTTATTGACCAAGGCAGGATGTTATTACCTCCCTTTCAGACAGCAACATTCAAAAACAAAACAAAACCTTATTATGTCTATGCCATCAGTGCTTCTCTCCTGTCATGATTAAATATATTCCCACTTACTTCAGCTCCCACTGATAGTATTACCCTAAATGTTATGGGCCTTTGGCGATTTAAGTCCTGAGTACAAAGGTCTTAATTAACAATTAGTTTTGCTACTGTTCACTTAATTCTCAATTGTTGAAAGTAATGTTAATTGACAGCCATTGATTTCTTCAGCAAAGACTTCACCCACAGAAAGTCCCAGAATCAATATAGATATTTTGCCTCAAAGAACTTGCCTGACCTATGTCAAAACATTAGTAAACTGCTGGAGTTGACTTCACTTCCCAATACAAAGGGTACTAAAATTCTTCATATAGGCTTAAGGAGAAAAACCTTAATGATGCTACTCCCCTTCAATATATATTTCAGAAGTTTACAAATCCCACATAGGTAATTCCTTGTACTCCTTTATATGCTGAAAAGGAAAAATCTATGAATCACTACTACTACTACTACAGTGGCTCTAGCAATAGCCAATTTGATTTTGTATTTCCAGCCAACCCTTCACTGCATAAGCCCCAGAGATCTGCTAGACAAGAAAATGGTTAATCTTTGAAGAGAATGTTTGAGTTGGAGCCCCAATACAACAGTTTGTAGAATTTCTCTTCTCTGCATCCCACCCCCAAATTCTGTGGACACCCTTGTAATGGTTCATTTCAGAAGAACATCTGCCTCTCAATACATGGCATTTAAGTGTCTGTATGATTCTTTCTGACATTATATTATTTTGTATAATTATGATTAGAGGTCTTCCTCAATGCAGGCAGGAGATTTTGCCAATTCCTCTCAATCAGGTATGCTTGCAAAGACCAATAAAAGTGGGTTGTACTGGCTGGAGGAGGGACATGAACAGGAAATGCATTAATTCAGCATCACTTGAGAAGCCTCCCCAAAAGAGGAAACACAACCTGACCTCCCTAAGGCTGAATCCTGGATATTGGTTCTGCTCTCCACTGCTGTTTACACTGATTGTGTAGGCAGACTTTAGAGCAATACTCCTAAATAAGCTCAGGACTAACCCCTTCTCAGTGCACACTCCTGCCTCTTGGTTATTCTGTTTCAGCTTGGCTATGTGATCACTGTTAAATACCCTCTGCAGTGCCAAGGGAAGGCTCATCATCAACAAAACAGTCAAACTCACTATACATGAAGTAGAGTCAAATGCACTAAGTATAAAAACCAAAAGATAGAGAAGTTGTTTTTATTTTAAGCTCTTTCAGGTATAGTATATTTTAAGAGTTATGTAGAGGAGGTGGCCTGTCCCTCTCTGTCTATCTCTGAGGGAGGCCACACCTCTTTGCGGTCACACCTGTGCGGACAAACTTTAAACCAGGAATTAGCTCTTCACTGTCTGTGTCTGCAGCCCCAGCCCTCAAGCAGAGCGGGACAGACAAAGTAAATAGTCTACAGCCCTAGGCAGGGGAAGTGACCACTCTAAGGCCCAGGCAGCCGCACAGGCCAAGGGGCAATCACCCCAGGGTTGGGTTGGTAAGGAAGGAAAGAGGATGCAGGCCCACCGACTCCACTGTGTCCCGCCACTGAGTGAGCGGGGCTCCAGCCGAAACTCACTGACTTGGCAGCATGCCACAACACAGCCAGACTGTCATCTAGCTTCCCTGGAATACTTCCTTCCCCCCCCCTTTCCCTGGAGTATCTGTCTCTGAGTCACCCTCAGTCTCTTCGGGGTACATGGCTAAAGGTAGATTCCACAGCCCCTTGACATCATTGACCAGCAGCAGGTCCAGCAGCTCCTCGAGGTCACCAGTGGATGGCAGCGCCTCTAGGTCACAGGGCCCTGGAATCTCCTCTGGTCTGCAGCGGGTAAATAGCTCTGGCAATTCCTCCAGGTTGCAGGTCCAGGTATCTCCTCTGGTTTGCAGGGCTCAGGCAGCTCCCATCGGTCCACGGGGCTCCAGCCGGTTGACAGCCTCTCCTCAGTGGTCAGGCTCAGGCCCCAACACCAAGGGAGAGATGTCCTTCTCCTGTGGTCCCCATCTCCCATCTGAGTTGGAAGGCCCACCCTTTATACTTCCTGTTCCTGTCTAAGCCCCACCCCTCTGCTTCTCGCAGTGCAGGTATGGCCTCTCTGGCTCCACCCTCCTGGGGCTGAGAGCCTGTCCTTCCCTGACTGTCTCGAAGGGAGGTCATGCACTCTTGCTATAGTTACTTGTAAAACAGATAAACCTGTTCAAAAGGAAATGTGATTTTCAAATAGAAATTGTCCCCTTAAAAAAGCTTATTATTTAACCTCCATTACTCCCCTTTAATGGAGAGCAGAGGCTTCTCTATACACATAACATTGCAATGTTCTCGTACTACAGCCCTCTGAAGTCTGCTGCTCCCCATCAGCTGCATGTTCTTCCCGCCTCCTAAAAGGCACTCAGCTTGCCAGTGCTGGTCAACTGGCAGTTAGCTCTGTCTTCCCCCAATGTCCTATTGCAAACATCTCTCTAGCCTCTGTTCAGGCTCTCCTATTCCATTTCTGTTCTTAGCTGTCCACTTGCCAGCAAAGGAAGGCTCTAAACACCTAACGTTGACAACATACAGTATTGAAATATATATTTCAGCCTTTTCTACATAATGATGTGCTACTTTGTTACACTATTGTGACATGACATAACATCGGATTTTGTATTACTACTAAATACAAAGGGCTTCTATGCATTGCACAATCTGTCAGAATCAAGTCTGTATAAAAATCAGCCCTAGCATACTCTGATGAAAGGAAACAGATAGTCTGCTTGACTTCATGATACTCTAATTCCTCTTAAGATATTGCTCTAGGGAATGCTTAACTTTCACTAAATGATGTACCCTGTCTTTTTTCAGACTTCAGGAGGATTCTTTGGATATAGGCTCCTAGTTTAATTTAAAAAGCTCAACGGAAACCTTAAACTACCTTAGGCAAAAATGAACAGCTCTGGTATAAGAAATGAGACTTTTGGCTATTCTTGGAAAGGGTGGATTTATAATTAACACTTCTAGTTTTCTGATTTCCCTGGGGGCTGATACTGATAGAATAAACATCTGTTCCTAAAAACCAGGAATTCCATTTATTTTAACCTAATAAGTTAGGAAATGTCAGAGTTAAGGTTGCCTGTGCAAGATTAATTCAGATCCCTCACATGCATGCATTACAATACCATCTCTTACCCAACACTACATAGGAAGCCTATGGAAGAGCAAAGAATTGAACCCAGTTGATCCTGAGTCTGTCCAGTGCTATAAACACAAAAGCAAGTTTTCTCTTTTTTTAATTATCTGCTTCAAGTTACTTATCTCTAAGTGCATGAAATGAAAAAGAAATGTATGTGATCCTGTAGCTAAAGAACAGGTAGAAATATGGAAAGGGCACAAGAACCTATGATCTAGTCCATCGAGGTAGTGTACTTCCATGGGCGGAAGGAAGTCGTTGTATCCCTGCCCCATCTAGAACTCTAACTCTGTACCATGCAGAAAGCTGAGTGAGGCCTGGAAGCATACCCAGTGCAGTGGGTATACTAGGGCTGGAGCAAAAAGCTCCTCTAACTACATGCACATGGTGATACTAAGAGGCTTCGAATTTAGCCAAATCTCAATGAATTTTTATTAGGGCAACAAAAGGTACCTCCCTGACAAATTTCTAGTTCCTGCTCTAAAGTATGGTGACATTAGAACATTTCAATAAAGCAGATGGAATTTTTTAAAACAAGTGAAACATGACTATTTTCCCCTACCCTTGTTTTCAGAAATAGCTAAGCCGTTTTTGCTGAAACTTTGGAAAATAAACTCACCCTAAAGCAGAGCGCTAACATGGAAAATTTCAGACCAAATAGCTAACCCTTGGCAAAAGCTATAAAAAAAACTGTTTGCACTACAGACATCAACAGATCCCCTGAGATAGTTGTATATTTTTTAAAAATAGCTAAGGTTCTGTATAAAGCAGCATAAAGCACTGAAGATGTAAATATGATGCATACCAAAAGAAATTTATTTTAAGTAATTTTAGCATGTTGGGGAAATTATGAAAGGCCACATAAAATGACCAACTTTTATTAGAAACCCTTAACCCCAGAAAATTTAATTCTAAACATAAAGTAAGTTTTTTAAAACAGAAACATTTTCATTGATCAGATGGCCTAGTTATGAGGAAAAATGAACAAGTAGTTTTATAATCTTTAGCGATGATTAAAAGAGGACATGGAAAAGATATATACCGTTTTTGAATGACAAAATTGAGAGGCATACCACAAAACTATTACAGAAAGTAATAAACTGGAAGTTAACAGCTGCTGTGCAAGGAAGCATAAGGTGTCAAAATTAAATCACAAGGTATCCAACAGCCCTCTGGACTAGGTACGTGACATCTAGATTATTCTAGGTATCAGACTAAAAATCCAGCTAAATCACCTGCCTGAACCACAACTTTGAAGTTTCCTCGTGTGCTTTTGGCATCAGATGAGAATTTATGGTAATGTACATAATATGAAGATGACATTATAAACCAAAACCTCTCTGGCACACATTATACCCTCTCTAGTTCACCATCTTACATTTCTCTGAAAATCAATCACTATTTTAAGTGAAACAAGAAAGAAAAAATTCTATGGGAACAATTTATCGTTTGCAAAGGAAAAGAGTCCTTACGCATCTTAATATTGCTAATGTTATTCCCCCTATAGGCTCAGATGCACTCAACCCGCAAATAGCTAAAAAATGAAAACTGCAGCCTATCCTCCACCAATTGGAGAATTAGAGGATGGCAGAAATCACCGTATATGAAAAACTTGTGAGGTTAGAGAGCTGGCATTTAAACCAGTTTTTATTTGTGGAGAATTTAAGTAAGTCGAGTTTGATACTGACACACATTAACTAGGACACCCATAGACCTCCACATTCCACCAAAAAGATTATCTATTGCAAATTTGGGGATGTGAAAGAGACTCCTTAAATCTACCTATTCACTCCAACTAATGCTTTTGAGGAGGTGGCAGAAAGGACACCCACATACTAGCCTCCACCCTAAGGAAAAGACTACATATTTGAAGCAAAAATTCAAACTGAACACTTCTTTCCAAAGAAGGCTTATTTGACAGCTATTCTTCCCCAGTGTTATGTCATAAAGGTCACTACTGTATTTTCTACACAGAGTAAGAGCATGGTTTAGTGCTCCAATCACAGACCAAGTCAGAAGAGCTGGACTCCTTTCTTAGCTTTGCCATCTGATCTGCTGTGTGATCTTGGACAAGACATTTAACTTCTCTCTACTTCTCTTTCTCCATCTGTAATACATGTAATGATACCTATCTTCTTTATGAGGCTTTTGTGACAATTAGTTAAGGTTTGTAAAGCACTTTTAGCTATCTTTTCTCTACTCCAATTCCCTAAAAAACACTCTTCTATGATGAGATTGTAAAGTCGTCAGGATAGCAGCCATCTTTTTGTTACGTGTTTGTATAGAACCTAACATAAATAGGGCCCTGTTCCTTGACCGGGACTCTTAGGTGTTATTGCAGTACAATAAATAACCATCACCACGACCTGCGACCAGAAATATCGAAGAAGCTTTAGTGAAGTGTAATCCTTTCCAGAGCTGCAAAGCATAGTGTATTCATGCATGTTGCATCATCCCTTCAGATGAACAGCATATAGCCAGTTCAAAGGGTGTGGAGAAGGGGTCATAGCCCTAGTTCCTCAATGCCCCCTTTTGGAGTTTAGCTCCTGGAAGGGGAAAGAAGTGCACACTCTACGTGGAAATATCCCCCCCTCCCTACTGAGAGGAACACAGGGATTGCAAATATGGCTGACCACTGAACAACATAGTGGAGGGATAGCAAAGCTCCTTTACACCCTTCCCATCTCTCTAGTCTACCTGCACATGGGGTAGACAACCAACCCCTAGAAAATAGTATAATATTTCACTGTATTTTTTGAGAAATAGTATATGGCCATGTAATTAAAACCAGTCACAATAGATACACGAGGAGGAAAATGACATCTCCTGAATTTTGAGAGTTTACTTATGCAATGATAACTTCATGTAGATTTCATGTGGAATAAATACTTTATTTCGTCCATAGTAGGTAAATGGGAGATGATGATATAGGAGGTAAGCTTGATCTAAGACTCAAAATATTTCACAACACAGGTTGTTTTTCTTGCAAAGGATTTGTAATAGAGTCAGCTTTCCAATAATGGGGTACCATGCTTTACACACTAGTACACTGAAAGAATTCTTGCCAAGTGGCAAGTGAAGAAATTACATGCTCCCAAGCACTGACCCCAGAGATAGCTGGAGGACAGGCAACTCCCACAAGTTGATGTGTGAAGAGGAAGTGAGGCCTGGAGATTAGAATCTGGAGTACTTCCAGTAAAGTATGAGTTTAGGTTGAGACCAATGAAAGCAAACATCAAAGGGGATAATGGTGAAACAATTAAGGTTTTATTAGAATCCCCTACCCAAAATTTTTCTATTCAATAAAGATGACATTAATGCAATACCTTTAATTAACGGAAAGTTAAAACAGATTGTATTCACATGTGTATCATGATCAGCCATTAATTATGCATCTAGTGAATCTGATCATTTACTATGATGCATGAAACATTTTATACTTTCACATAATTTTGCAAATATAAATTAAGTTAATATTTTCAAATACTTTAGCATATCCCACTGTCCATTATTATACTCCTCCTCCCCCCCGCTCTCTCACACACACGATTCCTCCCGTAAGGTCCCACCATTTACTGCTCTGATTCATTACGATACTTAACATACATCTAAACTTTAAGCATGTTAGCCCATTAGCTTAAGTACTTTGTTACATCAGGACCTACACTCTAAATTAATAGGAGTCTTTCCATGGGCTCTGGATCTGGCCCTTAATGCTGGAGTGGAGGAGAGCTTTGCTTTCATTATCTTCACTCAAGAACTGGAAGAGGTCAAATGTCATGGGAAAAAAGAAGAATAAGGGACAAAGATTATAGCAGAGATGGAAAGAAAGTAAGAGGAAGTGAAATTAAATAACTGTAACTGCTAATTTTCTGAGTTACTAGAATCTTAATTCAAAGTTAGGCTTGTAGCATTAATTTTAAACAGTTTAATGATACTTTAATGCTCAAAGGAAAAGAGATGCACTGGTAAAATACATGAATGGCTAAATTCTCTCTCCAGTATAATTCCATTGACTATAATGGAATTGCACCAGCAGAGAATATGGCTCATAATAAATAATATATGTATTTCATCATGTACCCATTAGGCATAGATAATGATTTTCTTTGTCATCTAAAACCCAGGAATCACATTTGTCTTTGGCAGTTTGATAACAGTATAAATTGAACAGATGATAAAAATTATACAAAACAGTGTCATTAGGAAACTGCAGTGAAATGATTTACATGCAATCTCATATAATATGAGGTAGATTAATAGAAGTTTAACCTATAATTTTCAGAAAAACCAAACAAGGTGAATTATTTTTCTTTAACATACACTGAGGGGGAAAAAAAGTGAGCTTCTGTTTTGTAAAGCCCAAATTCTTACCTGATGATATGCTTGATAGATTATATCAAATAGGAAAGCCTGAGGCATTTCACTTGCTCTGTACCTGGCACGTTCTAGTGAATGGTCTAAACAACCATCAGCAGAGGAAGCAACAACAGTAGAGACAAGAGGACGGATTGCTCCTGCTGCCTAGGGAACCAAAAACAAAAAAAAAAACCTTAAATATATACTTGCATGTTTATTTTAACTAATTTCTGCATGGAGAACAAGCCAAAACAAATTTAACATATTAACCTCTATATACACACTTTGGGGCCCAGGGCTGCCAGGTGTTAAGCACTTCTTGAGGCACACTGAGTACCCCCCCATTCCCAGTGACTTCAAGCCAGAACTGGTTCAGTTTTCCTATGCAGGGTTAGAGTAACCTATTACTGAAACAATAGTGATATTAGTCTTAATGTCCTTGACCTTCCATTACCAAAATCTGCCCTTGGTTGTAGTAGAGTCTCTCCCATTTACTTCAGCTGGAACCTTACCTCAAATATGACACCAACCCACGTTTTGACAGATTTTTGTTTATCTTAGCAGAAGTCAATTAAGACTGCTGGTTTACTCCTCCTCCCACAAACCACCATTAAAGCAGGGAGGAGACTGCACGTACTGTAAGTATAGTTATACAAAATTTAGTCAATAAATCAAGTCTTTTATGAATTATGAAGAAATTTAGTTACTTAGTTCACCCTTTTACATGCATGGAGTGAAGGCACATAACTGAGGTGAAGTCGCTGGACTCAAGAGGCCATGATGATCTCCCTGTCTCTGTGCGTGATATTACAAGGGACAGGTCAAGGGAAAGAGCAGAACCAGACGATCTAAATGACAGAAAAAGAATCTGAACAATTATCTTGAAGTAAAGAGCTTCTCTTCTTCTTGAGAATGCGGAGGATAGGACCCACATAAAGTTCTGCCTGGTGTATAAAGAAAACCATTTTCTCACATCCCAGAGCAGATATGCTGTAGGGAAAAATCCTGTTGGGGATGGACTAGATGATCTATAACACTGGGTCTTTTCCCTCTCTAATTTCTGATTCCAGGGCCCTGGATCATTATTACTACATCCTACAACAGTGTCCTTTACCTTAAATAGTTCTTCTCTGCGCCTCCCTCTTCCAAGGCCTTTATACAGAGCAATCACATCCCCTCTTAGCTTTAATTTTGCTAGGCTAAACAAGCCAAGCTCTTTTAGTTTCCTCTCAGAAGATTGATTCTCCATTCCCCGATCATCCTAGCAGCTCTTCTCTACATCTGCTCCATTTTGGATTCATTTTTCTTGAACATGGGTGACCAGAATTGTACGTAGTATTTCAGACAAGGTCTAACCAATGCTTTGGACAATGGCATTAACACTTCCCTATCCCTATTGGAAATACCTTGACTAATACATCCTAGGATTGCATTTGCCTTTTTCACAGCTGAATCACAGAAACAGAACAATGTAATACAATGTAGTTTACACGATCTCACAAATTAGACATATTAAAAAAGACAATTCTATAAAAAATTAAAACTATTCTTAAAAGCACTTTGAAACACTATTTTAACAACTGTTTAGTACACAGTATAAACTCATATTTAGTGTCTGTATAAATCTATAATTGTTGAGTCTAAAACCAAAAGGCACCACTATGATTATCTTGTCTGATCTCCAGCACAACAGAAACCATACAACTTCCCCAAAGTAATTCAATAGTAAACCATAAACACCAGTGCATTCGATATGTCCCTAAAGTGGAACTGCTGTAGATGGAGGGCAGTCTAGTTGATTCAGATTGTTTTCACTCGGCTACAGACCCAACTATTACTCCTTGCAAGGAATTTTTAAGTTCTTATATGGATATAAATTGGTCAGATCTAGACTGCCATGTTAGCAAAGAGAAAATCATTAACTCAAGAAGACAAATCCTAAGTCTTTGTTGCTTGAATTTCAGCTGGCATCGTTCACTGCAGTTCTAGAAACTCTCAAGGTAACCTGTGAACTGGACTTATGTTCCTCCTGGCTGAAGGTCAATTAAGAAGCACTGATCCTGCACTTCATGGAAAATATCAACACTTGCCTTCAGGAGAACAGGCTGCTTACTATCCTTAAGGAATCCATTATGACGTTTCTTGATGCTGACAATCTTGCTAATTATAAAATGTATTTATCCTCTGTTTTGGGGGAAAGATGACGAAGGAGGTTGCAATGGGGAAATTCAATGAGTGTCTTGATCCCAGCCCATTGAATTTCAGATCTGAGTATGTTACAGAAACTGCACTGTTAGCTCAGAATCTCCTTTTGGAGATGAAGACGATAATGTGCTGGAGCCTTATGTCTGTCAATTGCCCATGATATTGTTAATCAAAATGCATTGTGGACATATTTTTGATCCATAAAATAATTTGGGGGAGCCACTCAGGGCTCTTTTCTTTTCTTTGCCAGAGATCCTAGAGGTAGATTGGGCAATTGTTCATCTGCTTTAACAGCTCCTTCATGATCACACATCCTGATCAACATACATGTGAAACTATTACGAGAGGCTGTAAAAGATACACTGATGACAACCAGCTTCACATCTCTATCTTGTCTGACCCAGAAGATGCAGTGGAGCAAGTCACCGAACATTTGACTGTGATGACCTGCTTAAAGCTTAGTCTATACAAGACTGATGTAATATCGAAGTAGTGAAGAAAGCAACTAGGCAGAAAGCATATCAGCATCTCTGATTTGTTAGTTAGGTTACCACTTCGCAGGTATTTGACCTGGGTGCTTAGGTGGAAGGTTTGGCCAAGGGCACAGAAAGCAAAAGAAAGATTAGATGGGTAGGATAGGAAAGGTAAACTGAGGGAGATCTTGTGCCAGCATGTTTCCTGTGCAGGGTCATTAACACAAACTCATTAACCCTTTGGATCCAACAGAACTTGGCCCGGTCTACACTTACCTTGGCGATTAGGCGGCAGTCGACGGGAGATACGCAAGTGACGCAAATCACTTGTGTATCTCCTGTTGACTTTACAGCGTCTCCTCCGCGCGGCGTCGAAGGGAACAGTGCTCCCTTCGACGCAGCGCTATTCCACTTATCGGGGTGGTTTTCCTGTGTCGCTTCCTGGATCGACTAAGCGCGTCTATACAGACCACTCAGTCGATCCAGAGCAATCGATCTGACAGTGGCGAATTTGCCACCGTCAGTGGAGACCCAGCCCTTGAATGTGACAGCCTTTAGAACACTGTGCAACACTCACTTATTTCCTCGGCCTTTTAATGAAGGCAGTATCTGAGCTTTGAGGTGGTTAGTTATACACATTATTAATTATTATTAGTCAAGTATTATTTTCTAGTTGAGTTGATTTGTATCAACAAAAACCAAAAACAACTTGCCCCAGTCCCCCCTCTCCACTTCTGTGACCTTTCTGGCCACTCACTGGCAAACCGCCCCTCCCACCCCAGCTCAGATCTTCACTCCTATCCTGAGCTAGAGTGGCTCCTCCCAAACCTGGCTGCTCACCTCCTCTTTTTCTTATCGCCCATCCTGCACTCACATGGTCTGCATTGCTCAGGTTTGGCCCAGCTGCCCCTCCATCCTCATAGGGAGCAGATGAACCAAATCTGAGTGAGTGGCATTGCGATATGGTGCTGGGGGCAACAGCACCACTCGGGTTTGTTGGTGTTTTTTTGCTAGTGGTCAGACATCCTCCTGAGATTGGGACCCTTTGCAAGTGCACATTGGTTGATCCAGGCCCAACAGCTGCAGCAGTTTGGCATCAGAGGAAAGGCATTATGTTAGGCCCTGATCCTGCAAGCGGACCATAGATGTCCATGCAACATCCCACTGAAATACAAATCAACTTGTTATATTGGGACCTTAGATAGATGGCTCGCAAGCCATGCAGCATCAGACCCTAAAGAGAAGATTCTTCTGCTTCTCTATTCTGACACGCCTTCTCTCCTTTTCTCCTGCTAGCAATTGTTTCTGCTCTGCTACCTCGCTTCATATCTCCTGGCACTCATTCTCCTTCCACCTTGAATCTTCTTCAGCTACATCTACCAACCCAAAGCATATATTTTAATATTAGGCATTTCCATCTAGCAGAAAAAGGTATAACATGATCCAATTGCCAGAGATTGAAGCTAGACAAATTCAGACTGGAAATAAGCTGTACATTTTTGACAGTGAAGGTAATTAACCATGAGAACAATTTACCAAGGACTGTGGTGGAGTCTCCATCACTGATAATTTTAAAATCCAGATTGGATGTTTTGCCAAAAGAAATTCTCTGGGAATTGTTTTGGGGAAGTTCTATAGTTTGTGTCATACAGAAGATCCCTTCTGGCCTTGGAATCGATGAAGCTATTAAATGGAGATTAATTGCTGTAACTGAAGGTTCTCCCAGATGTGTAGTCTGTATCTAGATTCCAAATGTGCAATGCGCAAGCATGCTATGTGCCAGAGCCGGAACTGTTTGTAGTAGCATCCATCGACCCATGTGTTAATCATGCGTAGGCTACATGGGGCAGCCAAGGTCTTATGAAGCTGCATGGGTCAACCCCCCATAGCGCCTGCAGCAGAGGGATTGGGGGGGCCAGACTGGAATCCAGATAGGGACCACACATCTCGATGAACCTCCAGTTACAATAAGTAACCTCCATTTCTTCTCGAGTGCTGGTCTCTATGTGGATTCAAAATACAGGTAGTGTAGTAAGCAGTAGTCAGTGTGGCAGTGGGAGCGAGGGCTCAGTAGGAGTGAGTCTGCAGGATTGCTCAGCCAACTGTCACATCTGCTGCTGTTGACTGTTGGAGGCCCAGTGGCAGCACTGATTGGGCTCTGGCATAGTCAGTGGTCAAATTGTGGATGGAGGATGACATGGCTGCCCGGCAAATGTCCTGCCACGGGACTTGTGAAAAAAAGGGTGGACATGGCGGCTTGCACCCGTATGGAGTGGACAGTGATGCCAGGTGGCGGAGGGACTCTGGAAAGGGAGTAACATTCTGCAATGCATTGGGAAATCCACTTGGAGAGTCACTGGGAGGAAAAAGTGTGGCCTCAGCAGTGTTCTGCAGTGGAGAGAAAGAGTTCGGTCAAGGTTTGGCAAGTGCAGGTGCATTGCAGACAGAAGACCAGCATACAGTGGAAATTGAGAGAATGTAGCGTGCACTCTCTGGGTGAGGTATGTGAGGTGATTGGATTAGTTAAGATGGAACGGAGAGATCACCTTAAGGAGTAGTTTTGGATGAAGTCATATAGAGACCTTATCCTTGGGGAAGGCCGTAAAAGGCAGGTTCAGCCATCATGCCCACCAAAAGTTCGCTAGCCTGTTGAGTGGAGATTATGGCCACCCAAAAGATCACCTTCATGGAGAAGTGGGTGAGGGAGCAAGTGACCAAGGGTTCAAAGGGCAGCTTGGTGAGGGTCGTAAAGACCAGGTTGAGATCCCAGAAAGGGGTGGGTTTCTGGACCGATGGGAAGGTGTTGAGGAGACCACAGAGGATACGGCAGTGGTTGGAAGGCTAAAGGCAGAGAAACCATTAATTGGTGGGAGGAAGGCAGTGTGTGCTGCTAGATGGTCTCGACCAACAGTCAAAGGTGAAAGTAATCGAGGAGGGTGGGATAAAAACTGAGTCCAGGGGGCAAGGGTAGTGGTGGGATACCCATTCAATGAAGCGTCTCCACATGGCTTGGCAGCATACCTAGTGGATGGGCATCTGCTATGTGAGAGACCATCATGCACCACTATGGAGCACACGTTGTCTGTGCGCAAGCCCCATCCAAATAAAAGACCATTAAATGAAGCGGCTCTGGGTTGGGAGCTGACTGTGTGCCTGCATGAGGAGATTCGGGAGAGAGGGGAGATGGATTGGAGAGCAAGCAGAGAGATGAAAGAGGTCAGTGAACCAGAACTGGCAAGGCTAAAACGGAGCAATAAGTATGAGGACTGCCCAGTCCCACCACACCTTGAAGAGGATCTGTGGGGAGGAGCAATATGGGTGGGAAGGCGTAGCAGAATCCAGGTGAGCAGTGGAGAAGAAGCATGATGCCCTGAGAGCCTTGTGCCACACTGCTTCTGGAACAGAAAAGGGAATGTTTGTGGTTGGTTGCAGTCGTGAGGAGGCCCCAGTTTGCCATGCCCCAATAGCAGGAGATGGAGCAGAAATTGGGGTCATGGAGCTCCCACTAGTGATTGTTGTGAAAGGAATGACAAAGTATCCACAAGGGTGCTGTTGGTGCCTGAAAGATGGACTGCATGGAGTGTAATCCTGTGACTGAGACACCAGTTCCAGAGGTGAACGGTTTCCACGCAAAGAGCCAGAGACTGGGCCCTTTGCGTGGAAGCCATTCACCTCTGGAACTGGTGAGATGTGAGGTATGAGATGCTCTGTTTGTTCATATAGACAACAGCCGTCATGTTCTCAGAGAGGAATTGTGCATGACAGGAGTGGATGAGGGGCAAACACACCTGGCAATCGAGGCATCCAGTTGGCATTTCTACGATGTTGATGTGCATCCTGGCCTCTCTGGGGGACCAGGTGCTCTGGGCCAGGAGAACTTCCAGATGACCAGGAGACGTTCTCTGGACAACACAACCAGTAGTCAGTTGTCCAGGTATGGAAACAAGTGGCCAAGGTGTCTCATATAGGCCGCAACGACCACAAAGACCTTAGTGAAAATGCAGGGAGTGGTGGCTATTATGTAAGCGAGAATTGGAACTGATAGTGTGAATATTCCACCACAAAATAAAGGAATTTGTGATGGGCAGGATGTATGTCCACATGGAAGTGTGCATCCTTCTTATCAAGAGCCACGAACCAGGCTCCAGGAGATAATCTGGAGGAGAGACACCATGTGGAAGCAGAACTTGCAGATGAAGCAGTTCAGAGTCTGGAAATCTAAAATGGGGCTAAGGCCACCCCCTTTCTTCTGTATGACAAAAGAGGGGGAGAAGAATTCACTGTCATGATAGTGGCGTGGAACATGTTCTATTGCACCCTTCTGGAGAAGGGTGTGCGCTTCCTCTTGGAGGAGATTGTGTTAAGATGGATTCTCAGGGCCACCACCAAGAGGGTGACAAGGAGGGAAAGAGAGGAACTCTATGGGGTTCCCCCTGTGTATGATGTTCAACATTCAGCAATCAGTGGTAATTTTGCTCCAATTGCCAGCAAATTGAGCAAAACAGCCCCTGAAGATAACCAGAGAGACTACAGGAGAAGTGGAGGAAGGTTTGCAGTTCTCCAGGGAAGAATTAAAATGGGTGTTTGAAAGGGCATTGCAGGAATGAGGAGGCAGCAGAGGTGGTAGCAGCCAGGTATCAAGCCCGTTGAGAACACTGTCAGCAGCAGGACTGGTTCTGCTGGTGTGGAGGATCAATTTGGTAGGCAGAGCAAGTAGGACAGCAGGGGCTGAAAGAGGCCTAGTGCTGGTGGCAAGCTGGGGCCAAAGTGTAAAGACTCAGGGACTGCAGAATGGCATGAGAGTCCCTGAGCAAATGAAGACTCTAGTCGATCTTGTTGCTGAAAAGCTTCTGGTTATCAAATGGGAGGTCCTCAAGAGTGGTCTGGACCTCATTCAAGTAACCCGAAGTCTGAAGCCAGGAGTCCCTGTACAGTACTATCCTCAACGTAAAGGAGTGGGACACAGTGACTGCTGCATCCACCACAGCTTGGAGGGTCACCCTGGCTACCAATTTGCCCTCCTCAACCAGAGACTTAAACTTCCTGCCTATCCTCCAGGAGGGAAGCCTGAAATTTTGCTTGTTTATTGTATGACAGGAAGTCTTATTTTGTAACTGACAGTGCGGAATTGCAGGCCTGCTGACATACAGACTTTGCACCCAATGAAGTCAAGTTTCTTGGCCACTCAATCTGGAGGGGTGGTCTTGAAGCATTGCTGTCTGGAAGGAGCCAGAGAAGCACACATGGACAGTGAGACCGGATGCTTCAGTTGACCTGCCATTGCCACAGTCGAGTGCACCCTCAGGTGCATCACCAAAGCTCTTGAGCCTCCCAGGTCAATGGCAGATGGAGCAGTAAGCAATGTTTTGGGCTTCACCCAGACAATAAAGGCTACGTGGGTGCTTGTTGCTCACAGAGAAGCAGCACAGGCATAAAGCACAGTTTTTAAAGCCGACTTGCCAGGGCACAGTCCTCTTCGGCGGATGGGATGCCACGCACCAAGTAAAATAACAAAAAACTAATTCCTAACTATTATACTAACAAATTTTGAAAAACTACATACAACGATTCTAGAAGAAACTACACAGTATGACCGAGGAGGAGGAGGGATTCCAACTCTGGCAATGCAGCGATAAGAGTGAACTACAGAGACGTCAACCTGCGCAGCTTCATAAGACCTCAGACACACCATGTGGCCAACACACAATGCACACGCAGGTTGACAGACACTACTGCGAACAGTTCTGGCTCCGGTGCATGGCGCGCTGTACATACCTTGCTTGGAATCCACCTAAGGACCAGCACCCAAAGAAGAATCTATGTTAATAGATGAGTTTCACACTTTTAGTACACAGAGTATATCTGATCTCAGATTCATATACATCAAGATTATGAGTGACAATTTAACAATAGGAAAACTTTAATCATTCATATATCTTAGTGTTAACATATCTTAATTTTAACATTTTTATGATAACACTGATTTTTTTAATCAGAAAGTTATACTATACTTTGACAAGCACCGCAGCATGGAAACAGAGCTCTGAAAATCTTGCATTACATTGCCTTAAAAATAATCTTTCCATCTTCCTAAATACAGACCTAAAATTTAAAAGTATATTTAAATCACTTAAAATGAGATAATTTCTTTCATGTTTTATAATGAAATCACTTGGCACAAGACGACAAATATATTAGCAGTGCAATACCACTAGAGTCAATGGAATTGTGTTGAGGCTGAATTTGGCCCAGTATGTCCTCTAAATTTAAAAAAAGTTGAATTTAGTAGAAATACGAGTGACTTTATTTTAGTGAATGTAAGCATCACATAAATTTGCTGTTCAAATAAACAGCTCAGACTAATAACATACATGAATGTAGACAAGCTAGATATATATCCAACAATTTACAAAGCTGTAATGGAATTTTTGATTAGGTGAAAGATTATTTGCAAATTATCAAATGCTTCTGTCTCTTTGGGATTTAGCCTAAATTAGCTCTGGATATAAGCCAACTGAAACTGCTCAAAATCACTATGATTAATTTCTTCTCATCTTAATCTATCAAACTGTTTCCACATGTTAATACATGGAAAATATTCTTTTACACAAATCAAATGGCTTGCAATGGCGGGAATTCATAGCCACATATACTTTCAAAAACAGAAATGAAAGCAATACCTGTGGATCTGTGCATGTCACAGGTAAAAACATGCAGTTCTATTCAGACATCTGCACTAAAGCTAATTATATCTGTAGTAACCAACGTGCTTCAGCCACATACAGTAATTATTATTCCAGTTAACAGAGCTGTCTTCAGTGAACGACTGCTTACTCCAAACTTATAGAATAGCATCTTCAAAGCTAAATCAACCACTGGTAATTATGAGATTAAAATATTTCACATATTTAATGGAATATTCTTTTAAAACCTTCTGCATTTTTGAACTTGAAATGGAGACTGTGTTAATGCAACAGAGTTCTAACTAACTTTGGAACAACTCCTCTAATTACTTTGTTACACACTGCAAAATCAGTGCCGTTTACAGTAATTTAAGATATCAGGTCTCACTGTATCATATTTCATGCTTTTCTTAATGGTACTGTCCCCAAATTTTACCCAGTTGTTAAGGGCTATATCCTACTTCCTCTGCAGACACAGGACCATGACCTATGGTACAGTTCCACTGCAGAAAGGTAGAAGAGTATCATTTGGAGGCCCTATTAAGGGGATCCTTGTTCTTGTGCCATTGGGGCTCCATGTACCCCAGTGTACAGGTGAGGTTAGGGAATGGGGTCTGGGAAGAAGATATGACTGCACAAACTCTCCTAGCTATTTTTCTCTGTGAAATGCACAAGCTGCTTCATTTGTAGGGCTATGACAACCTTAAGACTGCAGCAGCTGCTGTGGAACAGAAAATTAGAGCTGTGAAAGTAACTGGATTTTTTGGTTTGCTGGCAGTTCCAAATTTTTTTTTAAGTTCTTCCAGGTCAAACTACATGTAAATGTAAATTCAACCCAAAATGAAATGTTTCACTTCAGTTTCAAGCATTTAACTTTTTTCAATTGTTTAAATAAAATTGAAGAAACTTTTTGAAACAAAGTAATTTTGAATTAAAAATTCTAAAACCTTTTGTTTCAAAAAATGTTAAAATGAAATATTCTGACTTTTTCCTGGAAATGATTTTGGCTCCCTCCCTCTCTCCCAGACATTAACAGTTCAATGAAACCAACACAAATCAGCAAAACATTTCAATGTTGCTGAATCTGCGTTTTTTGGCAAACAAAAGGGGGGGGGGTGTAGGTGTTGGCTGAACATTTTTGCCCAGATCTACACAAAATTCCTTTCCCTGCACAGAAGACCAGTGCACAAGCTGGCCATTTGGGCTGCACATCAGGTTCATTCAGGATTTGCCTTTCATAAAGATTAAAGGGGAGACAAACTTTATTTTTCTTTTAAAAACTGAAGAAAATAGCTTAATTGGCTTCTGTTAAGTCTGAGAGTGTTTAACTGAAACTTATGTTGAGAACATAGAGCAGAATATCAATTATTCACATTAATGACTGGAAGACCCAATGCTAATTTTGGAATTTGATGAAACAATGTGGCATGTCCAATCGTATTACCTAATGTATGTGTATTGACCACTTTTATCTATTAATCTGGAACCCAGGGACTGGATTATTAGGTAGATGGCTGAAAAACCTGGCTTCTCACCAGTTTGAAACATTAATTGATGTTCCATTTATTAATGATCAATTAATGCTCTGAAAAAGATACTAAATATACTCCTTAGTCAGATAAAGAGAGAGTCCATTAGAACTTGTGGAAGAGTTTTGAATAGTAGATGAATGGTTTGTATGCTGAAATTTCTTTAATTTCCGTAGTCTGTTTACCCAGCTGGGTACGGACAACGGTAGAACTCATTGAAACTGAACATGTGTTAATCTTAAACCAATACCAGGAAGGAAGAAGTTATAATTATGTTTATTCTGAACTTCAGAAGAAAGGCTGTTTAATCAGAAACTTAATATATACTTTGATCAATACTAACGAGCTGACACCACGTTGTATATTGAATGGATTTAAAAAAGACAAGATGGCTTAAACAAATTTAATGTAAATTTATGACACCATGACTCTTCTAACGAGGTCACCTTTATCAGCGCATCATACTGAACCGAGTAATTGGGGAAAGCACATGTACATCAAGAGATGTCAAAGTCCAAATTAATTTTGACAGGCTAGGAATCTAGAAGACTAGCAGAAACTGTTGATCCTGGATTGAGGTCATCTGGGTTTCCTTAACAGTTATATATCAAATGCATAAGAATAAAAACTAATATTTTCTATTATCTCTCTGTAAAATGTCTGTAAATACTGCTATTATTTATTCTAAATATGAGAAAACTACTAAGGGTGTAAAGATTTGTCTGTCTATAAATTCTGCTTGATATTATGAAGTTGTTACTATGAAAATTGCTATCACTAAATGCCCTATATAAATGTGGAATCCATCATTGCTGGCAGGACATGCAACAGGTTCACATCAAGCTGAGGACAATGGGGAGTACTTAACTTTAACAACTGTACTTTGACCTAACAATAGATATGCTAAAGAAGTTTACTCCAGCTGGGATAACTTTCTGAGTGTCTCTGAGAGTCCATTTATAACCTTTTCCTTTTCATCTGTCTCTTTGTCCATGCTCTCCATTCCACCTCCTGTCTTAAGAGCAGGCTGGGGAGGAGAGCAAAGTGGAAAGCATGGGCAAAGAGAAATAAGACCAAAGCAAAAGATTATAAAAAGGACTCACAGAGAGTCACCCAGAAAATTTGGTCAGCAGATAGAAGAGGACAGATTGGCCATGCGGTCAGAGGAAGGAAGCTGACCTAAGAAGAGCAGCTTTATGTTTTCAGAAGAGAAATCATGCAGCTGCAGGGGCAGAAGGATCCTGCATTCCACAAAGACTCTGATCCCAGCTCAAAAAATTGCTCTGGAGTGGTAAGGAAACTGAGGTAGGGAAATGCATGTAGGGTTTGTTATTTTTTGTATAGATCTATGTATTTCTCATCTGATTAAGTAAAGAGCAATAGTGTTAGAACCTTGTGCAAAGCGTGTGCTATATGCTTGTTATATGCCACACCCACCACACTACCCCTCGAAGAGGTAAACCAAAAGGCTTACACTTTTGGGCATAGTTCTGGGAGATGGTGTGTTTAAGCTTCTAGGCATTGCGGGTACAGAGGGAGAAGTGTCAGCATTGGCTCCAGAGGCTGGGCATACAACTGCATGGCTGCAACTATCAGTACAAGGTGCTACATGGGGAATCTGCACTCTGAGAGTGTAGCTAGGAACCCCAACAGAGGGCAAAGGCCTAGGCTATGTTCAGATGCCAGAGCCTTAAAACCGAGAGAGTCAACGGCTGGTTCATCTTGCAACATCTGTGACAAAGGGTCTTCAAAGAAAATGGAAGTCTGCATTCAAAAAAGGCAGCGAAAGGTAGGATTATGTATGTGTGTGACTCAAAACCATGGGCAGGCTGCAATTTTTCAAATAAGCAGCATCAAAAGAGCGCCTGAGGATACCAGCGCAGGCACAGGAGGATCAAACAACCAAAGGGAATGATATGGCTGGAATGCTAAATATCACCTAGCAATCTGGGTATTTTCTATCTTTCATGTTATTCATCCAAGTGCTTAGCAATTAGCATAAAATCTAATTTTAGAAAACATCAGAATAACCCCTCAACAACCCATTTTATACACAAGGATTTCTGCCCTATCATGGAATGTTCTCTTTTGTCTTGGGAACAGCTTTCTACTCTTATTATTCCACAACTTCAGATCTGTTCTCGACCTAGTGTTACACCTATTTGCAATTTAGAGGCATATGTTTGAAAATAAACAGTTTCCAAAAGCCCAGATTATATAAAATAAGGGAAGAACAAAAGCACTTCTTCATCTCTACAAAAATTTGAATTTCCTATCTTACTGTGGACTCTCCCCATTGCCTCCCTATGACTCCCATCCTAATCAATGGCTTGGAACAGAAGCGAGTCTAATTTTTTTAAAGCAGCTCCGTGAATCTCATCAGCTGTCTCTTTCCCTTCCAAAGTTTCACAATCTCTCATCATACCCTTTGGGCATTTTGTCTCTGCACTTTGCAGATTCTCATTGCTTCCAGCTTCTTTCTCCTAAATCTGCCGCATCTATATACTGAGTCCTGTGTGCATGCTCTATAAACATGGAATTGGAGTGACCTCCTTCACCAGGCCCATACTAATTCCTACTCAGATCTCCCTTATATACACTCTCTTATTGATGGAAGAGCCAAGAATAAAAACCGAGGAAAGGCTTGATTCTGCCCTCTAATACTGTACAGGAAATCTATTAGTTTGACTTTCAGGAAATGAGCTACTAATTTTTTGTACAAACACAGCAGCTCATTTTTATGAGACAGAATAAGGTGCAATGTAGATCGGAAAGCAAGATCAAGCACTAAAGCTGAAACTCTTTAACAATGGAGTTTCACCTGTTGGTAAAATGACAAACTTCAAAGAAGCTTTCGGCTGGCGCCTGGAGCCTCCTTTAATGGTACCAGAAGAAGCCATGAATCTGCCCTTCCACATGACAGAATACAGCAGAGGAATTTACAAATCTTATCCTTGTTCTACGCACTGAACACACACTATATCCAGAAGTATAGTAAAGCCATCATGAGTTACTATTTAAAGTGGTCACCATCACAAACTAAATAACTGACAGCAATTACTACACATGCGTATGACCTACACAGCCACGCAGGGGTGCAAGACCCTATTATGTCCCAACATTGCCTCCTCACAAGGTGCTGGGGAGTAAGGAGAGGCAGTGCACCACAGTATTTCCCCAGCCACACAAACAGGAAGAGGAGGAGAAAAGCCAGGGCCTTAACTCCATCCCCCATATGTTCTGGCAAACACAGATGAGCCAACTCAGTGAAGTAGTAATCTCCTACTGGTATGGGCTAAGAGCAGATTACTGCCCCTAGGAGCAAGGGGGAAGCAAAGAAGGAATCACCCCGCATGCATTGAACAGTGCAGGGCTTAGACAGTTTACCTGACATCATTACTCCAAAGACTAAACCTACTAGTCAGGAGTGAAAACCATCTCTGAGGCCACTCCACTTTTTCCCCAAAGGCCACATGCCCTTCAATTTAAAAGAACCAAAGATTTGTGTTTTTATTTTGGGGATGGAGGGCACAAGAGGATAGGGAATGGAATTGTAACACACTGTTCATCTACTTTCCATTTAATAAATGCTAAAAGGATAACTTCTTTCTAAGGCTGACTGAAGAGCAGAAAAAAAATGTCAAAAATATTGGCCAACAATTTTACCACTACTTGTCTAACAAGTCATTAGCAGAGTGTTTTACCAGATATGGCAATAAAAACAGTGATTCATGAGGCCCATAAACTGTCAAAAAGCATCAGGCTCCAAGGAGTTAGAAGAGAGAAGCTCTGGTCCCCTGTACTTCCCCAGGTGCATAGCAGTGGAGCTCCTCTCCTGGGAGATCTGAAGTTCCACAAGAGGAGAAAGGGAAGAGGTCACTCCACAGCAACTTAGGAGATGCTCAGAAGCATTGCTTCTCTCCTGCAGGACATCAAGAGCTGCAAGGATTAATCTCTTAGCACATAGGGACTGACAGAAAGCCCCCTGAGGTTAATTCAGAGTCTTTCCACTGATTTCAGTTAAGTTTTGGAAGCCCTGACATACCTGGGCTCCTTGAATGATGTGAAAGTAGGCTCCCTACACCAATACCATCCAATGAGGTACTGAGATGCAATTTTCTACACTGCCTGTATATATATCAAGCATTTTATTAAGCAGATAATTTTTCCCCGAAATCCAAATGTCTTCAGTGCATCACACTGGCTGTTGCTGAAAATTCATCCCTCAGCATACATTTTTCCTCCAATTGATTCAATTTGTTCTGACACTCATCTTAGCTTCAGACTTGTTAATTATGAACATAAGGATTTTTTCTTTGAAGACTACTGAAAACTACAATTATTCATTAAATTAATTAGAATCCACCTTCCAATTTTGAGAATGAAACCTTTACTTTGAGTTAGAGAAGGGATGAAAATCAGGCTTATAATCAAATGTGGTTGCAAATTTAACTACAGGCAGAGGGACAGAAAGAGTCTCTCTCGCTATAATATAATTTTTCCAATAATAGAACTGACAGGTATTTCCTTTTATTTTAATTGTAAACATTCTTTTTGGTGATATTGTTTAAAATGTTGGCAATGAGATATTGCTAGGGGCTTTGGATTGCTGCCTTCTTCAGCTTCCATCATCCCCAGCTTTTACTGGCAATGAAGAATTTATTTCTAGAAACGTATAATTTTACTTATAAATTGCCCCAAAAAACAAATGAATGTAATTGGTTGCAAAGCTACATAATAAGGGGATTGTTTTAGAGAATTAATTTATTAAGGCATAATTTATTAGTTTTGGATAAGTTGCACATTTTGAATCCTACAGGCAAATAACATACTGATTAGTAAATGTAATAAAGTAATTTATTTGTCTGACAAGTAAAATTAAGGAATGCAATAGCCTATTTGATCAATTGCCATTTTAAGAACATAAAGCCTTCACACAATTACGTTACCTATATGGTATGCAGATGAACAGTATAGTATTATCCTTTTTACATTAGTGATTTAATGTAACATTTCTGCCAGATTTTGTATCGGAAAAGCTTTTACATATAATGTAAGAGAAATAATTACACTGTGTAATGAAACACTGAGCAGCTGACTCTCCTGTAGATACGGTAAGAACATGATTGCAGGAGGAGAATAGGAAAGGGTTAACTTCTCGCTGATATTCTGAAACTGCAAGTGTCAGTTTTGAGATGGAAGGCCCTTGATTTCCTCAAAATGCTATGTAGCTGTTAGATGAAGATAACCCCCCGTAGTTGAGAGGGGAAGTTGTCCGCTTCTATTACAAAGGCTCCAATTACACAATCTGTTAGCAATGGAAGCCAAGAGCTTCTTGGGTCAAATTCTCTGCTAACATAACTCAACTGCGTTCCATGAAGTTATGCCGGTAGAGAATGTAGCTGTTTTATTGTTTATTCCTGGTCAGGAGGCATATTTTTAGAAACAGAGAAGTTAAGTACATGAAAGCAATGGGCTAAAACAGTGGCTCTTCCTTGTTGCTCCAAACAAGAAAGACACTGGACAGCCAAGAAGCAACTTATAAATAGACTGGATATACATTAGAAAAAGAAGACCATGTCAGATGATTACATGGGCCAGACCAAAGTGGTAGCAAATTGGTGATCTACAGAGTGGTTATCTACTATCAGGGGATGATTAGACAAACCAGGGCTCATTGACTGAAGAAAGAAATGTTCATAAAGGTTGCCTTTGTCCTGTACCCTACTTATTTGGAAGATTATGCCTCCAGATACTATAATCACCCTAGAAGAAAATTAATGAGAAAAAAAATCATCCACTGTATCACAAACATTTTTCTCAGTTGTAGATGAAGTGTCTGAGTTTATTTCCTTTGACATTAACTGGCAATTAAAAACTCCAAACTCCAAACACTAAGAGTTGACAGGACAGAATAGATCCAAAAATATCCTACAGATAAGTAAACAAGCACATTTAGAAAACAAAAATGCTAGTCTCTTTGCAACATCACTCTTATCTGAAAGTTCACATCAACAAATAGCCCCATGCTTCTATCACTACCAGGGCTGGTCTACATTACTCAGTTAGGTCGACCAAAAGCAGCTGATGTCAAACTAATTATGTCAGTGTCTACATTCCAGCATACCTTTCACCGATATAAGTGCCCTACTATACCAACATAAGAACTCTACTTCCACAAGAGTGGTCTTATGTCAGTGTAGTTCGGGTGACAGATACTGTTCCATTACATTGGCTGTTTTGTCAATTTCAACAGCAGGAGCCAATCATAAATATACACCACTGCCACAGCTGCAAATACATCTACTGCTTCATGAATTCCTCTCTTTTACTCCACTCCACAAAGTGGACAGGCACCAGTGGAGTTTTAGTCCCAATGTACTCCTACCACTATAGGATACAAGCAACTCCGAGTCATTAACAGATTTTATCCTCACAACATCCCAGTGAGATAGAGAAGATATTATTTCTGTTGTGCTCATGAAGACCTGAGGCACAGGGTTGATTTGCCCACGGAAGTCTGTGGTAAGTCAGGAACTGAACCGAGATCTCCTAAATCCCATTTCAATACCCTATCTATACTAGATCAATCTTCCTACCTATGTCAGGACTGTCAATGCCTGTGACCTCTTACTTGAGTGAATGCTGTTCTCATCAACTACTTGTTAAGGAAATAAAGTCCCAGTAAGGGGAAGTCTCTGAAGTTGCTATGAAGACTACAAGAAATGTCCCTCCCCTGGTGAGGATCTGAAGCATTGCCATTTCCATGTCATTGAGTCGGACGCACTAGGCCTCCTCCTCTTTCCAGCAGTAGCCTAGTCTCAGTGAAAAAGACGGAAGCATACAGATGCTGCTGAACTTATTGAATAGTAAGTATATAACAGTAGGGATATACTACTGACCACCTGATAAGGATAGTGATAGTGAAATGCTCAGGGAGATTAGAGAGGCTATAAAAATAAAAAACTCAATAATAATGGGGGATTTCAACTATCTCCATATTGATTGGGTACATGTCACCTCAGGACAGGATGCAGAGATAAAGTTTCTTGACACCTTA
Organism: Mesoclemmys tuberculata; assembly: GCA_007922155.1. Classification (NCBI taxonomy): domain Eukaryota; kingdom Metazoa; phylum Chordata; order Testudines; family Chelidae; genus Mesoclemmys; species Mesoclemmys tuberculata. Next base: position 49,465,663 of record ML675603.1, read on the forward strand.
AATGCCTGCTTCTTGGAACAGCTAGTCTTGGAACCCACAAGAGGAGAGGCAATTCTTGATTTAATCCTGAATGGAGAACAGGATCTGGTCCAAGAGGTGAATATAGCTGAACTGTTTGGTAATAGTGGTCATATCATCATAAAATTTAACCTCCCTGTGAGAGTGAGGGGGACACACCAAAGCAGTCCACCCCAGTCGCATTTAATTTTAAAAAAGAGAAACTACACAAAAATGAGGAAAGTAGTTAGAAATTAAAAAGGTACAGTGCCAAAAGGGAAATCCCTTGCAAGCTGCATGAAAACTTTTTTAAAGACACCATAATAGAGGCTCAATTTAAAAGCATACCCCAAATTAAAAAACACAGTAAGAGGACCGAAAAAGTGCCCCTGTGGCTAAACAAGGTAAAATAAATAAATAGTTAGAGGCAACAAGGCATCCTTTAAAAAGTGGAACTTAAATTGTATTAAGGAAAATAAAAAGGGGCATAAATTCTGGCAAGTGAAGTGTAAATATATAATTAGGAAAGCCAAAAAAGAATTTGAAGAAGAACTAGCCAAAGACTCAAAAAACAACAGCAAAAATTTTTTAGTACATCAGAAGCAGGAAGCGAGCTAAGAAATCTGTGAGGACATTGAATGATTGAGATGCTAAAGAGTGCTCAAGGAAGATAAGGCTATTGCGGAGAAACTAAATGAATTCTTTGCATCAGCCTTCACTGCTGAAGATGTGAGGGAGATTCCCAAACCTGAGCCATTCTTTTTAGGTGACAAATCTGAGGAACTGTCCCAAATTGAGGCGTCAGAGGAGTTTTTGGAACAAACTGATAAATTAAACAGTAATAAGTCACCAGGACCAGATAGTATTCCTCCAAGAGTTCTGAAGGAACTCAAATGTGAAATTGCAGAACTACTAACTGTGGTATGTAACCTATCATTTAAATCAGCTTCTGTACCAGATGACTGGAGGATACCTAATGTGATGCCAATTTTTTTAAAAAGGCTCCAGAGGCGATCCAGGCAATTACAGGCCGGTAAGCCTAACTTCAGTGGCAGGCAAATTGGTTGAAACTACAGTAAAGAACAGAATTATCAGACACAGATTAACACGATTTGTTGGGTAAGAGTCAACATGGTTTTTGTAAAGGGAAATCATGCCTCACCAATCTACTAGAATTCTTTGAGGGGGGTCAACAAGCATGTGGACAAGGGTGATCCAGTGGATATAGTATACTCAGATTTTCAGAAAGCTTTTGACAAGGTCCCTCACCAAAGGCTCTTAAGCAAAGTAAGCTGTCCTGGGGCAAGAAGGAAAGTCCTCTCCTGGATCAGTGACTGGTTAAAAGATAGGAAACAAAGGGTAGGAATAAATGGTCAGTTTTCAGACGGGAAAGATGTAAATAGTGGTGTCCCCAAGCGCTCTGTATTGGGACCTGCGCTGTTCGACATATTCACAAATGGTCTTGAAAAAGGGGGAAACAATGAGGTGGCAAAATTCGCAGATGATATAAAACTACTCAAGATTGTAGTCTGCTTCAGACTTAACTAAGGGTTACAAAGGGTTCTCACAAAACTGGGTGACTGGGCACAAAATGGCAGATGAAATTCAATGTTGAAAAATGCAAAGTAATACACATTGGAAAATGCAATCCCAAATATAAATATAAAAATGATGGCGTCAAAATTAGCTGTTAGCACTCTAGAAAGAGATCTTGGAGCCATTGTGGATAGTTCTCTGAAAACATCCACTCGTGCAGCAGCAGTCAAAAAACCTAACAGAATGTTGGGAATCATTAGAAAAGGGATAGATAATAAAACAGAAATTTCATATTGCCTTTATACAAATCCATGGTATGCCCACATCTTGAATACTGCATGAAGATCTGGTCACCCCATCTCAAAAAAGATACATTGGAATTGGAAAAAGTACAGAAAAGGGCAACAAAAATGACTAGGCATATGGAACAGCTTCCTTATGAGGACAGATTAATAAGACTTGGACTTTTCAACTTGGAAAAGAGATGATGGGGGGAGGGGCGGTATATGATAAACATCTATATGATCATGACAGGTGTGGAGAAAAATAGATAAGGAAGTGTAGTTTACTCCTTCTCGTAACGCCAGAACTAGGGGTCACCAAATGAAATGTATAGGCAAAAGGTTCAAAACAAAAGGAAGTATTTCTTCTCAAAATGCACATTCAACCTGTGGAACTCCTCACCAGAGGTTGTTGTGAAGGTTAAGGCTATAAAAGGGCTCAAAAAAGAACTAGATAAATTCATGGAGGACAGATCCATCAATGGCTATTAGCCAGGATGGGCAGGGATGCAAAACCATGCTCTGAAGTGTCCCTAGCCTCTGTTTGCCAGAAGCTGGGAATGGGCGACAGGGAATGGATCACTTGATGACTACGTGTTCTGTTCACTCCCTCTGAAGCACCTGGCATTGGCCACTGTCAGAAGACAGGATACTAGGCAAAATGGACCATTGATCTGACTTAGTATGGCCGCTCTTATGTAACTTCTGTAATGTTCCCTGCAGAGAACCGGTTGAACATGGCACAGTTTCATCTTCAGCCACCTGAATGAGGAAGGCTAGTAGCAATAAATTCTCTACAACTTCCCAAGCTGGGTGTAAGTATCAAAAATATCACATGCACCTAACTCATGAAGTACCTGCTTCCCTGTGGGCATGGTACTTGATCCCAACAATGGAGGAAGAAAGGGAATGTAGTAAGATTCAAGAAATTGATGAATTATAGAATGTACGATTTTCATAAATATAATTACAAAATTCCTATTCTGTCTCATGCAAAATTTGGATAGTGAAGGATTTAAACATTTGGGTTTCTGCTTAGTTTAACCTAAACGCTGAATTTCTTCAATAAGTGATTTCATTTTTTAAAATTATTATGTTCTTCTAACAACTGTATTTTTATTAAAAACCCTTCAGTTATTGATATTTATTCTCCTCAACTCCAATACAAGGATATATTTTTGCTTACACAATACACAAATATTTACATTTTTAGGCCATGATCTTGCAATCTATTGTGCAAGGATAGACTGCTGCACCCACATGGCACCTCAGTGAGGTCAATGAGTTTTGCCAGGGTACAGCAGTCTACCCATGTGTAAGGCCCTACCAGTTACACAGCCATGAAAAACATATCACACACTGTGAAATAAGCCCCTCCCCTGAAAGCTATTTCACACATGCTGCTGGGAGGGCCCCAGTTGGGGACTCCTAACTGCTAGTCCTGGCTGGGCTGCAAAGGGGCAGGATTTGCTCTTCCCCTGCACAGCCACTCTCGGTTGGCAGATCAGGCCCACTTCTGGAGGCGATGCAAAGAAGTGAGCAATCCTGGAACTTCCTGCAGCTGGCGAAGGTACCTGAAGGTGGGTCTGATCCCCTCCCAAGAGCAGTGGGGCAGGGGAAGAGCAAGTCCTGTCCTGCTCCCAGCTCAGCCAGGAGTCGGGCTCAGGGCTTCCACCCTGTGGCTTTGCCAGGCCTCAGGATTTTCACCTCCATGGCTCCAGCCAGGGCTTGGAGCACCCCCAGCGCTGGACTTCTGTTCCATGGTTCTGCAGGGCCTTCAATCTCCATGGCTCCTGCCAAGGCTTGGAGTGCCCCAGCTCGAGGCTTCTGCCATTGTGGCTTCTGCCAGGGCTCAGGGCACCCTGGTTCAGGGCTTCCGCCACTGCAGCTCCTGCCAAGGCCCAGGGTACCCAGGCTCCAGGGCTTTCACCCCTGCAGCTCCTGCCATGGTTTGGGGCACCCATTTTTCCAGGGGGGAGGGTATGCGCAAATTGGCTGGGGCCCCAGCATGGGCCCTGTAATTTGTTACTTCACCACTGGCCGGAATGAGCAGCCAGGAGCCCCGGGCTCGGGCGCTCCCCTCAGCATGGGGAAGATCTGAGCCATCTGCTCCTCCAGAAGCCTCCTCTGGCTGCAGGAAGCTCTTCGGCTGCTGCCTTCAGAGCCCAGCTCTGAAAGCAGCACAGAAGTGAGGGTGGCAATCCCGCAACTCCCCTACAAGAGATTTGTGTCTCTGTCTCCTTCCCCCCCCGTGAAATTGACTAATTCTCAAATCTCTGGCCATGAAATTGACCAGAATGGACCATGAATTTGGGTCCTACCAAAGTGCTATAAATTGCAAGACTAGAGTCTTAATTTGCTGAAATCAATAGCAGTTGAAATCACTCAATAGTTCTCAGAATCAGTGATCACAAGAAGAAAACAATGACCCACAGTGGTTAAATATAGAGATATATAAAAATGAGTTTTGATTTTCTCAAGTGTGACACTTACTCCACAGACCATGTAAAAATCAATTAATTCAGATTACAATATGCTAGTAAACCCATATTAAAGTATATGGTACATAAGTGAAACAAGTCATTGCCATGTGTGAATGAATACACCCTCACATTGACAGAGAGGAGACTAAAACTCCTTCTGGGCCTGTTCAATACCAATGAGGTGCACCTGCACAGTTTAAAAAAGGGGTACTTAAAAAGGAAAGCCTGCCACAGGAAAGGGAGATGAACAGGATACCCTATCTTAGACAGGTTTGCTGAGAGGGAGACAGCAACAAGCCTCTCTGCTCCTGAAGCTGAAAAACCCAGCCTCAGAGCAGTATACCACATGAGAAGAATCTGGAGATAGGCAGTTTTCCTGGGTTTATGCTTTGGGCTTAGTCTAAATGGGGGCCTGAGTTTCAGACTACCCTTACCTCTCTTTATTTTCCCACAGACTCCCCTCTCCCATAAGGGAAGAGAACTCTTCTTTTGTTTGCCTCAAGAACCCCTTGGGGAATCTGCTGGGGGGGAGAAAAGAAAGACAGCATAAAGACCTGAAGTGGGGTCTAGAGGGGACCTTTGCCCACCACACCATGTTTAAAGGAGAGTGGTACTCAAATATGTTCACAGGTAGAAGTTAAAAAGAATAAAATTTTAATACTTTTCAGAAGCATCATTGAATATAAGTTTTAATATATTATTTCTGAATAATAATGTTAAGAGTTTCTTTAAAAATACAGAGCCAAGCCCCTGCTCCCAGGGCATAGTCCCCAATAATTTCATTGGCATCGCTTACCAAATTACAGGTCATATCCTCCATGCTTTGTAAATGCACCCGTTTAAGTTCAAAGAAACTGTCAAGTTTTAATTTTATTTAGCTGGTATTTATAAGCTGTCTTCTATAAATCCTAACCGAAAATTCAGAAATATCCTGTTTGTACCAATGATTAATGACAGGTAGTACAAACAAATATTCTAGCAGCAGCATCAGATGAAGCTCAAGACAACAGTCACAAACACAAAAACCTATTTTATAAAGAACAAAAACAGAAATAACCTCCAAAACAGGCATTTCCTGGCAGTTAATGACCAGCTGGGTTTCGGGCTTGCAGCTGATCCTTAATTGTTATCCTCTCTGCCATTTATTGCTTAATAAACAAAACAGCAAACACTGATCTACAAGATTTATATGTAATTCTGCACAATTTGCCGACATTTAAGGGTTTTAAGGAAATCAAGTAATGTAATAGGAAAAATAGTTTTGCCGCTTACTTTAAGGAATTGGCTATGAAGGATAAAATGGAAAAGTATAATACCAAAGCTTTTTGTTATGCCACAAATATATTATTCTCTCTTCTGTATACCTATGAAGCATGCATCACTGGAGTATTTAGGCACCAGTCAACAGAATTTTGCAAACAAAAGGCCAGCAGGATCAACCACACACAGTAAATTCTCATCAAGCTGGTAACTTCTTATCTTACAAGTTGCAGATTAATTCCATATCCTATTTATATATCGTTCTGTATGGCGAATAAAGCCTTTATCCTATAAGCAGGTCCACTCAAGCTGACCTTCTTACATGACTGGGTCCTATATTTGTTCCACTTTAAATGTATGGTACTATGTTGAGGTATAATGAAGTTCCCATTTTATTTCATACCATGCAAGAGCTTTACAGAATTCAGTTTCTGTGTTGTACATACCCCATGTTCTTTAGCAGCCAAAACCACTTTAAGAAGAATATCTTCTTCAACAAAGGGCCTCACAGCATCGTGGATAATCACTACTTCTGGTTTCTGGAGTGGACAGCTGGAAAGCTTGTTCTCTGGAAAGATTTTCAGTCCATTGAAAATTGACCGGTGGCGACTCACTCCACCTTCTACAACCGTAATGTGTTTGTGGCCATATTTTTCAATGATAGACTTCATCATTTCAATGTTCTCTAGAGTCACCACCACCACAATATCTGATATCCAGCTTATTCTGCAAGAAATTATAGAGAAGCATAAATATTCTTTGCATGTATTCTTAAACAAAACTTTGAGCACTTGAATTTATTAATTTTTAATCCTAATGCTTGTAATAAGAAACTTAGTTATTGGTAAAAATACTAGCATAATGAAGCACTTCAACATTTTAAAGTTGCTATATCAGTTTCCTACTTTAAGGCTCTGATCCTGAAAAAAGAAATCAAACATCAGTTTACCCCTACATCTGCATGGAGCCCCAATGAAGGCACTGAGATTCTGTGCATGGATCTACCCACACAAAACAATTTGCAGGACCGGGGAGTAAGACTTCAGCTATACCAGCCAGAAATCTCGTCAACTCACCTTAACAACTAATTGAGTCCAATCACATTCTGGGTCTCAATGATCTGTCACTTCTCTTTCAAATGTGTGCACGCTCTAACCAACTGTTAAGAGTTTTCCTGCTCTTAACCTCAACCTCATAATTTGGTACACTGAGCTTTACACTCTTCCAAGTTCCACTGTGTGTCAGAGTACATACAATTGAATGAAAGTCAGGCAGCACCAAGGCCCTGGACAGATGCTGGAAAATGAATAACTAAGGTAGGGATGGACAATAATAGGGCGGCTGTTATGTGAGTCAAACAATGGTGGTGGAAGCTAGATGTTAAAAAATTGATATAATATACTACTGAACCAGTGATCTGGAAATAGTGGCATTCTGCATATGTATTTACCTTTTCTAAAGCTACTTTCACGGCAAAATGTAAAAACATTCAAGTCCCACAAAGTTGTTTTGACCGTGAAGACAATAATCTGACAGTTTTTGATAGTACCACTCTAAGTACACCATGGGGAGGCTTGCTAAATATACAGACCCCAAGGTAGGTTCTTTTCTGGGCCCATCACAGCACTAATTAGATTAGATTAAACAAATACACTGGTTAAAGTGCTGACTGAAGTAACGTTATATACATCTTGGTTATGTTTTACATATGCACCAGAGAATAAAGATCATGTTCATGTACTGTATTTCAAAATATTTACCAGCACAATCCAAGTTCATTCATCTGCAGGTTTGTTTCCTAAACTCTACATAGGCAGTGACTAAAAAAGACTCTAAATAAAATCAGTATATCACATTTAGTTTCTGCATGTTCTTGCACACCAAGTATTTTTAAAAAGTAGAAAAAAATGTAAGAATCTTGCCAACTGTGGAATGATTATAAAAGGCACATAACTTACTTACCCACAATACCCATCTGGAACCTACACCATAAGCTTGGAAACAAAAGAATGGATGGTTTTCAAAACAAAATTAAACTCTATTCTTGAACCTAATTCTAAACATAAAAATAAAGACAGTCTAATCAATACCCAGTAAAGGCATCATGTAAAAAAACACCCTACACACACCACAGGAACAAAGAATTTAGGTCCTCTACGGAATACCTAGCTCCGAAGCAGAATAACCCTCTCAAGCCCTTATGATGCCTTAGGAGGAATTCCCTCAGGCACCCTCCTTACTCAAAAGTAGGCAAACACAAAAAATAGCCCTCCTGAAATCATGCACTGGGTGGGGTCACAGGGAATTTGAAGCAGCAGGGAGAGCAGTAGCCAAAGCAGCTGTCCAGGCTCTTTTCCACTGCTCCCTGATGAACATGAGCATACTCAACACAAACATTTGTTGTTGTTGTTTGAGCATACTCAGCACAACAAACAAAATACATGGTTTGGAACATGTATTTTGCCATACCTGAGTCTTTCGATTGTTAAATGTGTAATGTTAACATTGTAATAGCATAAGGGTTTTGTTCTGAAAATTCAGAAAAGATCCTTAGCACTGCCTAAGCTCCTTTGCTCAGACTGGCAGTGCGGACTTTCTTATATTACAAGAAATACACACTAGCACAGCTTACTTTATACCACCCATCCCACCCTTTGGACGGAAGGGGTTCACTGGAGACAGGGTCAAAGCACACAGTGGTCTGGTTATTCCTCAGTAGGCGAGTGTGGTATATAGAGCAACCCTTAGACTCAGTGCTTAAAGTAGCCTGGGGGGAAAAGAAAGGGGGGAGGAATAACACCACCTGAACATTTTTAATGCACTTAATACAGATCACCAGTTGAATATGAGTCAACAATGTGATGCAGCTGCAAAAAAGACTAACAACATACTGGGGTATATTAACAGGAATGCCATACGTAAAACACAGGGGGTTATTGTCCTGTTCTATTCAGCTGGAGTACTGTGTCCTAGTCTGGATGCTACATTTTAGGAAAGATGTGGACAAATTGGAGAGAATCCAGAACAGAGTAACAAAAAATGATAAAAGGTTTAGAAAACCTGGCCCATACGAAAAGGTTAAAAAACTGGGTATTTTTAGTCTGAAGAGAGGATCTGATAATAGTCTTCAAATATGTTAAGAGCTGCTATAAAGAGGACTGTAATCAATTGGCCTCCAAGTCCACTGAAGGAAGGACAAGAAGTAATGGTCTTAATCTGCAGCCAGGGAGATTTAGATTAAATATCAGGAAAAGCTTTCTAACTATCAAGGTAGTTAAGCTCTGGAACAGACTTCCAAGGAGGTTGTGGAATCCCCATTATATGGTGGGGGGGGGGAGAGGGGAAGGAGTGTTAAAAACAGGTTGGGCAAACACCTGTCGTGGAAAGCCTAGGTTTACTTGGACCTGCCACAGCACTGGGGACTGAACTTGATGGCCTCTCAAGGTCCCTTCCAAACCTACACTTCTATGATATTTTTGATAATGGTAGAGATCATATGAGGGCAGACTATAATCAGCCATTGCATGGAGAGTGTAGCAGGCAGGGTTCAAGGCCTCCACTGGTGCAATCCACAACAAAGTGGCAGGAAGGAGTCACAGCTCCACCTTATGTCTGTATAAACCCTGTAAAAGGCTGAGTGCACCTCTCTCCACTGAAATCAGAGACTATCCCTTCTTGAGTTAATGCTGGGCTGGTGTGGATCTATTTAGAGCTGTGCCTTAAAGACAAAATCTAAAGTCCTATAAAAGCATAGGTGAACCAGAATGATTAGAAAGGAAAGAGTCCATGCTCTCATGCATAAAATGGTCCTACATCAAAGTGATTTAGAAGAATAATGAAAAAGATTAATATAATATTGTTTCAGTACATTGCAGATTTCTCATTAACAGGAATTCCACATCATAAAGCTGCACTGACTGTTGAAGATCTGATTATTGACACATTTCAAAATGATTTAGTGAAATGATGCGGAATATCAGTAGACAGTCAATCTAGCAGCAGAGAGATTAATTCTTTCCTGAAACTGTTCAGCTCCTATCTTTTGATGGTAAACTTCACCAATTTTTTTTTAAAGTCAAAATCATCTAGAAAAATTAGTTTTAACATGTCATATCATACTTCCCTTTTTGCAACTATAGAAAAATTAAGCAGAAGCTTTCAGCCTGGGCTTATCACACATAATATGGAAAAGAATATGAACAATGCAGTAATTACAAAATAGATCTGCTCTGAGAAATGCATCCCGAAATGCTTTATAGTTTGCCATATATATATTTATACAAACACACACCCCAAAATTGTTATAGAACTGGATAATCAACAGATAGTATAGACTTTAATTCTAGTTTGGAAAACAACCTCCAGTTGACTGAACAAGGATCAAAATAATAGACTTTCCATTCTGATCAGAGTGAAAATCTGGAGTAATTTCTTTGAAACCACCTCAAAAAACAGATCTCTGAAGTGCAGAGGATTTGCGAGAAAGGGGCAGATTGTCCCCCTGGTCCCCTCTTAGTGCAGTTCAGTAATTTCTACAGCTATAGCAAGCCACGTCCCCAGCTGGTGGAAATCAGCAAAATTCCACTGAATCTCAATGGAGCTACTCCCATTTATATCATTTGATAATTTGGCCCAACATATTTGACCAGTAATTTCCTAAATCTTCACTTAGCTATATGAAAAGTATTTATTCTTCAATAAGTTTAAAACCACCAAAAAATTCTTCTGCTAAATTTACCATAAACGAAACTGCTGCATTAGTGGTATTAACAACACTACCCAAACCTGATGGTTAGATTTTTCTTTCCATATTGTTACTTGCAGGGTGAATGCTTAACTGAAGAATTCATCTCAGGATCCCCTTTTCTTCAGAAATAAAGGAAGAGGTGCACTGGTGCCTAAACAAATCAAGTCTTCAAGCAATGCTAAATCACAGAATCTGACACTAGTCTGAACTCAACATAAAAACTCCACTAGAAAAAATGATTTTGGAGGAAGCCTCTCTCTGTTAAAGTTGCTTGGACATCATGAGGATTTTACTGTAAGAAACCTGGACAAACACTGCATGAAATGACACACCCTAATAAAGATGCTCAGCCTTGTGACAAATATAGCATTTTCCGGCAATATCTTTGGAAGATTTTACTGTATTAAGTTTGTGTATCATTGTGGGCCAGGGATTTTTTTGTAATTTTATGGGAGAGTGTGTCAGAGGCACACCTGGCTCTCAGCCTGCTCACTAGGCAACCAACAAGCTCAGATGGGCCAAATGAACCCCCTCCAAACAGCTGCACTTTCTGATTGGGCAGAGGAGCCAACAGCCTGCTATTTGAGCCTTGCAACAGCACCACCCTAGTAGCTGCTCAATATGTATCATGCCTGCAGCTGTGCTTATCCTGCTGTCACTGCTATTTCCTGCTTCCATCCTTGCCCCAAGCCCTACTCCTGCTCCAGCTTGTATCTGCTCAATTCTGGTTTCTGACTCCTGGATCAGACTCTTGGCTGACTATGGCCTGGTCTACACAAGAGAGTTTTGTCGACAAAAGTCAGCTTTTGTTGACAAAACAGTGCTAGTGTACACACTACAGTCACCTCCCCGCCAACAAAACTGCCCTGTTTTTCCGACAAAATAAAACCACCTCTACAAGAGCCATAGGGCTTTTGTTAGCAAAGCTAGGGCAACACAGCGTCAGTGTAGACGTGGTGTCCCCTTAGACCAGTGGAGAGGCACTCACACTTGTCAATTTCACTGCTTCCCTAGAGCAGCAAAATTGACAAGTAAGGGGGGGTGACAGCCTGCTCCCCACTGTGAGTCAGGACCCAGTAGGCCACCCAGCTCCCAGCTGAGAACTGGGACAGGAGGGACAAGAGTGACTGCCACTGAGCTGGGGCACGGAAGGCTGCTGCTGCTGCTCCCCCGCTGGGAGCTTGGGATGTTGGCAAGCTGCTGGTGGCTGCCACCAGGTTCCTGGCTGCAAACCAGGGTGCAGGCAAGCCGACGGAGGCTGCGCCCTGGCTGTGAGCCGGGGCGTGGACTTGCTGCCACCCAACTCTGAGCTGAGGCGTGGGCTAGGATGTGCAGGAGCTGCCGCCCAGGCTGCGAGCCAGGGATGCGTGGCAGCAGCTGTCCCCCGGCTCTGAGCTGGGACACAGGCAGCTGCAGCCTGGCTGCTGAGCCTGGGACTCGGGCAAACCACAGGGACCTGCTGCCTGGCGAGCCCAGAAATGGGCTACTTGAGCCCGCTCCTGGCTCACAGCCATGACCAGGCAGGACACAGGGCTGCAGCCAGCTCCCAGGAGTGGGGGTGAGGAGAGGTCCCTGCGCGCTGCCCTGGCTCCCAGCTGGGACCAGGCATGGGGGTAGCCTACAGGGAGCCTGTCTCTCAGACCCTCCCACACTGCCCTTTTGATCAATGGAAGTGCTCCTGGTGAGGACACACTCCACCGACCCAAGGAGAGCAGTGTGGACATGAGCCACCTATAGCGGTGAATGAAAGTCAACATAAATATGTCAACTTATTTTTCAAGTGTAGACAAGGCCTATGACCCAACTTAAGCCAAAGGGTAAGCCAATGTCTTCACTGACAGCAGCAAATTCACCGCTGTCAGATCGATTTCTCTGGATCGACTGAGTGGTCAGCAAAGACCCGTTCAGTCGATCCAGATATCGACATATTAAGACCACCTTCTCAAGTGGCACAGCGCTGCGCCGACAGAATGCAGTTCCCGTCGGTGCAGCACATTTAAGTCGGAGTGGAGGAACAGAAGCAGAGAAGTTGACAGGAGTTATGCAAGTTTTTTGGGTAGCTTGTGTAACTCCCGTCGACTGCCACCGAGTCTCCAAGGTAAGTGTAGATTCAGCCTTAGACATGACTTCTGGCTCCTGGTTCTGACCCCCCTGGCTACATCTCTGACCATGGCTCTGGCTTACTCTATGGATTGACTCCAGTTGTGACCTCTGGCTTGGCCCCTCGACTGTGACTCTGGCTTCACCTTTGGACTGGAGCCTGAACCCTGGATCTTTGCCTGCCAGTACCCAACCTACCACAACCACCAGGCTAACTCCTGCTCCACCTGCTAGGTTGGTTACCTATTCTCTGTCAGATTATAGTAGGGGACTACAGACCTCCAGGAGCTAACAACTGGGGCTGATTAGGCAAATCCACTCAGGTTGTAACACCTCTGCACAGCTACCACCACCTAGAGGGACTCACAGAGTGGTTTAAACTGGATTCTGCAGACCAACAAAGAAAGGACTTTAGGATAAATAACCTGAATTTAAACTGACACAAGGCCTGACACATTTGTTATAGCCTCTGAGAAGAAAAGCAAAGCAGGACTGCTTAGGCAGTCTGACTTGCTGAGGCACTCACAGTAAGGGAAGCCAGTACTCTCAGTACGGAAAGCCAGAATGTGATATGTGAAGTACATAACTGACAAACCTCAAGAGGAATTTATTGTAGCAGATTCTTGGAAAGAGGAATCCCTTTGACACACACCTGTTCATGTTTAAACTGAGTAGCTAGCTGGAGTTCAGCTTCCAAACTTTGACAACAGAGGTTTTTCTACAAGACTGAAAATATGTGGAAGAGCATATCCCCCCCTTTCTTTAGGCTTGGATAGTTTGACTCCTGCCACTAGGCACATGCCAGAAGAAAAGACACATTGGAGCCTATCAGAACCAGAAGGTCTTGAGTCATTGCAAAGTCTCTTTAAGGAAAGTGCTTTTTTTCTGTATACTTTGAATATTGAATTCTGGAATCTCGTAACACATTTGAATAACATCATTTTCTTACTTAAACTATGGAAGTGGGAACACTGAAGCATCTTTAGCTGGACACAGAAACTTTTAACATTAGATATCCCAGAGTATTGTAATGATAATGCAAATCTTTAGACCCACATAAAAAAAAACAAAAAAAACCCAGCAGGTTAAATTATTTGTCTGGCAACTGGCAAATCCATTAAAAAACAAACAAACAAACAAACAAAAAAACATACACAGCCATACTGGCCAGGTGGTAACCCTAACAGTTACTGAGAGAGCCATACAGTGATTATTCAAATCCCTATACTACTATTGCCAACAAAGGTTGTCAGAGTACAAGGATTCACATTTACAGTTACAGCAATCAATGTATGTATCAGTCATGCAAATCTACGAGACTGAAGTGAACTGCATAACTGGCAGAAAAGCTTCCGGTATGATTCAGTAAGTATAAACATCTCTGTACGCTGATGCCTTATCTAGATTAGGATTTAAGATGCAATATTAGCATGTTAACTAACATGTTTTGAAATCTAGTATGGATGAGGTAGCCTGCATTTAACATGTCAAACTGATTGAGATAAAGCCTAAAAGGAAGCCAAGGCTTTAACTTGACTAGTTTGGCATGTATTAAAGGTAGTATCTTGTCCACACTAAACTTATAAAACATGTTAGCAAGTAGGTGTTAGCTACATCCATATTAATATCACATCTTAAATCCTAGTTTTGATCAAGCTTCACTATACTATCCACTACAGCACATTATAGGGCCTAATAATTCCATTTAATAGAATCTTAGAAGATTAGGGATGGAAAGGACCTCAGGAGGTCATCTAGTCTAACCTCCTGCTCAAAGCAGGACCAACCCCAACTAAATCATCCTAGCCAGGACTTTGTCAAGCCAAGCCTTAAAAACTTCTAAGGATGAAGATTCCACCAACTCCACTAGGTCCCCTATTCCAGTGCTTCACCCCTAGCTAGAAAAAAAGATTTTCCTAATATCCAACCTAGACCTCCCTCACTGCAACTTGAGACAATTGCTCCTAGTTCTGTCATCTGCCACCAATGAGAACAGCCTAGCTCCATCCTCTTTGGACCCCCGCTCCCTTCTGCTATCAAATCCCCTGTATTCTATTTGCCTGTGTATATGTATAGTAAGCAACCTTTGTTTTCCATCTCCCACATGTGTTCACAGATATCTCCAGCTAAATTAAAGCAATCCAAACAGCCCAAGAGTAGAATGCAACTTTCAGATAACAACTTGGAAACAGTGTCACATCAATGGGGGCTATCTCAGGACTCTGGAAAGGATGCTTTCTATTCCTTCAAGAATTCTAAGATAAAGCAGGAAAGAAAAGAACATTTTATAATTAAGATTAAGATCACATTTCCATTCTATTTTTCGGTTCCTATGCTTTTGTCAAACTTATTTTGAACTAAAGTTTTCTACGCTGTCTCAGCTCAGAGATGATTTTTTTGAGAGTTTGAGGAAAATGTATGTATTCCTAACATAGGCAGACTTTACTGGTTTGGTGAATGCAAGTGGAACGATTCCTTGAAGCTGGGATTAATTATGATTTGTTATACTTATGCAGAGCACATGATTTTTAGGCCTGTTAATATGCCTATGACTCTATATGTTGCTACAACTATGATAGAGCCATATCCCAGATTTATTACAGATTTATGAAGTGGTTGAGATGATCAAGAACTCCATAAAGAGTTAAGGCAAGTTAATGAAATATTCCATTATCTTAGACTTACTGGGGAAAAAATCCTTAAAGCAGTGGCTAAAATGGAAAACGTATCTTTAGTTTAATGTAGAAGACACTGAGGTAAAATTGAATTTACATCAGAAGAGAATTGGGCCCTAGATGCTTTCAGAAAATATTTTAAGATGTTCCCTTCCCCCAACCCTGTCAAATAAAATACTGCAAAGATACCTTTCTTTCAAGTCTTTGATGAAACACCACATGAGGTACATGAGGATCATGGTCAAAGCTTTCAAAACTGACTAGTGACTTCTGATGCCCAAACCGAGATGCCATATAAAGGGCCTAATTTTCAGAGGCACTGAACACCTATCCTCTGGAAAAAAAAAATCAAGACATTTTAGGTGTCTCAGGGTAGACATCCAAAAACTGAGGCACCCAAAAACCAGTATTTATTTTTGATAATCTTCGCTCCAGACTTAGAACAACAGAAAGTTGCTTATCTCCCCAGTGAATATATGTTATCACTTCAGAAGTAGAGGAGACAGAGTGGGGGAATTTATGTCTGGTTATTATAACAATCACCTAGAAGCAAGTTATTAGAACAGCTAACTAGACGATGTCAGGGGAAAACGTTATACAGAGATTCTGCTTTTCCCAGGTTTATCACTAACTGTAAATTGATTATTTTACTCTCTCTGAGCTCAGTTATGAGAATGCTAGTACACACATGCAAGGAAAGAAGTTTAAACAAGGGAGCTGCTTAGACCTCTAGGCAGGCTACTCATATCACTAGAGCCTGGTGATTCCCTCTCCTGCACAGCTGGATGGAGAAGTCTGTTTCCCTTTTCTCCACTCCTCTCCTCACCCTTCCCCAGATATAGCAGCCAGCATCCCTGAATATGTGCAGAGGTGGAAGTAATATGCACTAGAGAAGAGACTGGCAGTTTACTTACTGCTTGGAGCAAAGAGGAAGCGCTAGACTGACTCAGAGTCACAGTCTAGTTCAGATCCTGATCCTAGATCAACTGTAGGGATAATATCCAGATTTTGGAGGGGAGGGAGGGAGGAAGAAGCGGAAGCTGTGTGACAGCATATGCAATAACATTGTTGCTTGGCCAAGAATCATGGCAGAAAAATCAAGGTTTTTCAGAATAATATTTTATTTTCCTTAAAATATTTCCTTCCTATTCCTCATTTCACTCTCTTTTCCATGTCTTTAACATAACTACTGAAAAGATATATAGATTACTATTCTTATTCTTTGCTGACTCTCATTTGGCAAATATTAAAGAGGTAGAAGAGATGAGCTGTGACAACTGCTGGATTAAAGGTTTTGCTTAGTTAACTTTTGTGATTTGTTTTGTGTCTGGCTGTTGCTGAATGTTAAGTAGGGAAAAGAAAACAAGTGATATGCTTTCCTTTTCAAAAAGTACTGACCTACAGGAAAGCTGTGTTTACTGCTGGGTTGGGAAAAAAATCCCAAGTCTGATCTTCTGTAAATTTCCCACAGCTCATTTGTGTTGGGAGAAGGGAGCCATGTTATCCAAATACCTCCTCTCCCACCAAAAACCTGAAGGTCTGTTTTTATGTATCTCATCATGGAAGGTGTAAGCTCCTGCTTCCCACATTTTAAATTACCCAAAGTCCAGGTCTGTGTATTATGTTAACATTAATAAATTAAAGATTTATTAACCATCTACAGACAGTCAGGTTCCTAAAATCTAGCATCCTTGTAAAATGGAGAAAATATTAACTGTGCAATCCCAATGAATCTGTGTTTCAATATAAACGAGGAGCCAAGATGCAGCCTTGCATTATGTTAGCTATCAGTTTCCAATTCAACAACTGTACTCTAATTAAATCCACAAAACAGTTCATGTTTTCTATTAAGGCAGGGTATTTCAGTGTGTGTGGTGCAAGGGGCAGGCATAAAGGAGGACTGCAGTGATGTCTGATAAAGAGCACTGCATTTCCCTGCCACACAGGAAGATGTATGTGATTTCTCCCTCAGGAACATCAATCAGCATTAACCTCATCTCCACTGCCAAAAGCTTTTGCGATGGGTAGCAATGTAAAACCAGGAGAAGCATATTACAAACAGTCAGATGTGGCCTGTTTGGTTTAACTGGGTTCATTGATACATAAATATTTTTATATCAGAGAGAAATACTTGCTCTTCAAGTGTGTAATACTAACAATAGCCAATACCAGGGGTGCCCAACCCATCACTCACAAGCTGCACACAGCTCTTTTACAGTTAAAGTACAGCTTGCAGAGCACCTATGCTTCCCTTCCCCCCCCCTCCATTCTCCACCTACCAGACTGGGATGAAGAGCAGCGGGATGGTAGAGCTAGAGGCTTCTGCACAGCAGAGAGGGGAGTCTCGGGGCTTCAGGCCCACAGGGCACACCTGCTAGGGCTCAGAGCTTCACCTCCCTGAGCCCTGCATGTTGGGGCTCAGGGCTTCAGCTCCACAGAGCCGAAGCCCAGCAGGCATGCCCTGGCTCTCAGACTTCTGAAGATGGTTGAATGTGGCTCAGAGGGTCAGTAAGTTTGGCCACCCTGGCCAAATTGTACACAGAGGGCCAAATTCAGCCATCATGTAAGTGAACACAGCTCATGCTCACTGCCTCAAGAGCTGCACTTGCTTGCTCCAATCCTCAGTGAAGCCCAGGGTTTTTTTCCCAGGAGCAGAAATACAATTGGTTAGGATTCTGAGTACCGATTGGGGGGGGGTCCCAATTTTGCTTGCAAACAAGTATATTTGGGAGTGGGCATGCAACTAGTGACATCAGCTCGAGAGATACGAAGCAGGGGACAGAAAAGCCCAGGGGAGAGGGGACTACACAAGGAAGCAACAAACGAGCTGGGTTTGCAAGCGCTGGGGGGTGGGGCGAGAGGGGACTCAGCAGGCGACGGCTGCTGGAGGGCGAGGCAAGCGGCAGAAGCCCCAGGGAAGGAGGGCGGCAGCTGGGGTCTGGGGGCGAAAGGGACCGAGCAGGGCAGATGCAGCAGGGAGCCGGGGCGAGGCGAAGCACTACGCTGAGCGGTGCGGGGCCGGAGAGGGGCGGTAGAGGCGAGGCTGTGTCCGGGGGGGAGTCGGTGAGGCTGGAGGCGGGCCGTGGGCGGGGAGGAAGAGGACGGAGGGGGGCAGGCCGCGGGGTGCCCGAGCCGCTTGCTTGAGTCGTTACCTCTCCAGCGCCCGCACCGTGTGGCTGATGAGCGGCCTGCCCAGCAGGGCGCAGAACTGCTTCGGGGTGGCGCCCCCCAGCCGCTCGCCTCGGCCGCCCGCCGGCAGCACCGCCGCCACCGAGAGGCCCGCGCTCAGGTGACTCCCGGGCTCCGCGGCGGGCCTAGCGCCGGTGCATCCGCCGCCGAGCTCCATCGACAGCGCCCCCCCCAGCCGCGGGGCACCGCGCGAGCCGGGCCGTTGTGCGGAGCCGGGCGAGCGGCCGTTTCCTTCGCCCACCCGCCGCGCTGGCTGGCTGGCTGTCCGGCCCGACGGCGCCAGCCCGAGACGCCCCCTCGCGCCGCGCGCCCTGCCCCCCTCCAGCTGGATTCGGGGACCGGCCCTGCTGTGCCTCGCCCAGCCTGAGGGGGCGCTCGTTGCCCTCCCACTTAGATACACCGCTTCAGGCAGCTCTCGCGCATTGTCGCGTCACTTCCGCCGCTGCCCTGGAATGAGTTGCCCGGGGGGGGAGGACTGTCCGGGAAGAAGCCTGCGGGCTGCTGGCCCTTTAAATTCCTGCTGGGGGAGGGGGCAGAACGGCAGAGAGGGTTTCCGCAGGGCGCGTGCGCAGCCCACCTGCGCGCTCTCTCCACGGCCCGGCCCTCACGTGTGGCCTGTGGCGTGAAGCTGGCAGGGAGGGGCTGGAGGCGTGGCCCCACCCCCTGGGCCCAGAGCCGCTCGTTGCCGCTGCCTGGCCTGGCCGGTGTGTGGGCCTGCTCCTGGGTGTGACGTGGCCGCCCACGGCAGTAGGGTAGCCCCAGGCACCGGGCTGCGGCCAGACGGGGACAACTGGCCAGCAGCGCCCGTGCCCCTGCAGGCCGCCACCCCGTGCGGGAGCGAGTGGCTGGCCTGGTGTGGCTGTTGGGGAGGCGGAGGGGTAGCCCCTGCCACCAAGTAGAAGGGAGCGGAGAATGAGCCCCAGGTCCGGGAGCTAGCACGCCCTGATGAGGGATGGCCGAGAGAAGCATGCCCCAGTGCCTAGGGCCTGTCCTCATCTCCAGGCACTTCTTAACCATGGTTTTCCCAGCACTGGGAATGGTGAAAAGGGGGGTTTCTTTATTGAATACGCTCTTACAGCCTTCGGTGTGTGATGCAGCACCTGTGAGGTAAGCAACCGCCTGTTCGTTAAAGGCGGAACTGGTTCTTTGAGGCCTATCATTTTAGATCCAAATTTCCCTGCATAAATGGAGCGGAAGGAAGGCCTTAAAACTGCCCTGCTAGCTGGAAGTCAGCCATTAGTACCCGATATGGTTTTTTCAATTGGGGCCCATTCAAGCCAATGCGAGTCTTACCGTTGATTTCAAGAGGAGAAGGATCAAGCCCTTCGAGAACAGACTGAAGGTAGCAGCGCTGCATCCTAATGTGAACAGAGACTTACTACAGTGGGAGAAACAATACCACTTTTTAGTATCCCTTTTTATCTGGTCCACAAAAGTGTTGGTTCATTTGATCGCAAAAGAAATATGTTAAAATAGCAACCATCAAATGGAAGAAATTCAGCTGTATTGGTTCATGTTGTGATATGCAGTGTTGCATACAGTAGTTGATCCAGTTTGTTCTTACAAATTCAGAGGAACATGTTCTGGCTTCCATAAGGGTACATGAGGAAAAATGAATGAAGTAATGGGAAGCTGGGCCACATGTAAAAGTTGCATCTAAATAAGAGACAAAATGTGGCATAAATCAATGTACATTTTTTTTCACTCACTCACCCTGCCCTGCAGTCTGGGTGGCCTTAAATGTCATTGCTAATATCTGGCTTCATTTTAAAGTTTCTAGTACATTTCATTGCAAAGACAGGCTGTGCTTGTAAGCTTTTTATGGTGATTTTTCCCTAAACAATTCTTACTTATGGTTTGCCTTACAGAGACTTTGGAGCCCATGGGTCTGATTTTTTTGTTTGTTTTTTGTTTTTAAGAACCCCTGACCAATTTCTGGTTTTGTAGGAGCCTCCTAGGCTTCTGCTTTTGGCCCTAGGTACACTGCAAACTGAGTCATCTTCTCAGAGCAGCCAGTGTGACCTCTGGCCACAAGTGAAGGAAGCTCAACAAAGGTACTGTGTTGAAATGAGGCCGTTCTATGGTCTCATTAAAAATAGAGATGTTCATCAGCAATATTCAACCACATTTTCTCCACCCCTGAAAAGAGTAGAGTGCACTTATAGGAGTGCAGAGTCAGGATAGGGTGGCAGGCAGAAAATGTGTAAGGCACTTGATGTTCAGTAAGATAAAAATGAGAACAGTTCTAACATGCAGAAAAGAGTCTGGTAACAATGGAGCCAGGAAGGTCTTAGGAAGCCACAGGTGCAAAAACACAATGAACCAGTAGTCCTAATGAGGACAGAGGACACTAAAATGCAGAGAGGCTCCCACAGCTAGGGCAATGAACAGAAACCACATCAACAGGTGCCAAGCGATGGAAGACAACAGGAAGAAGTATTGGGAAACTAAGAAAGATTTTAAAGGAGAAATGACAGACTGTGGACTTTGCTTGGGGAACAGTCTTAAGAGAAGAACACACTGACAGAACCAACTACAGGAGACAAAGAGGGCTTTTGGGATTGTTACATACAACTACAAAACAGGCTAAACTGGGCGTGAGGAAGAAGAGTATAAGAATGTGAGGAATGTGAGTACAAGGAACTCCGATTCTGCAGAGTCTGTGGAATTGATAGTCACACCTTGACACCAAAAAGCCCTGAAAATAAATTTTCTTGCTAGGAATAGGAATGCCCACTTTCTAGGTAAGTCTTGAGGTCTCTTTGGTATTCTCATACTTCTCAATCTGTCCACTGCCCTCAGAACTGTTGATTTTACTTCCTCTTTTCAGAAACTTACTTCCTCATTGGATTCAGAGATTGTGCTCACCTGGTTCTTTTTCCTTTGAATATATCTTGCCTGCTCCCACTTTCTGTAAGAGTCCCTTTGTGCTGTGTCTTCTTTTACATTTTGTTCCTGGGTGACTTCAGTAGGTCCAACAGCTTTGTTTGCTGTCTTTATGCTGTGACTTTCATATCTACCTTTCAAACCTGACTTTCCACCCTACATGTAGACTAGTGTCTCTGACTGTCTGTCAAACACCTCTTCCTGGAGGTCAGCTGCCAACTCAAGCTGACTAAAACCCAAAGTCCTCATTTTTCCTCTTTTTATTAAAATAGACAATTTTTTTTTACTTTGTCTCTTCTCCCTCCATCAGTTCTGTACTTGTAAATCTGCTGATCTTTTTTTCTGAAAAATCCTCAAATGCAGCCATTCTTGTTGTTTCCACTACCAAAACCCTCACCTATGCCCTAATTATCTACAGCGGTCTCTCTCTGACTTTGTGACTCTTGCATTTTGGACAGACTGAAGAGGGAATGAAGCAATTGTAAAAAGTGTCTCTTGCCCACCATGCCACTCATGTCCAGATGCTCTTCTGGTCTTTTCTCTAGTCTTCCTTGTTCTTTGTGGCAAACTTGTCCTCCCTTCTTTGATCCTCCATACCCCTCTGCTCTCTGGTGGTTTTTTTGCAGTCTCCCTTCAATCATTTTGATTATCCAAACCACAGGACTAATTGTTCCCGTGTGTTCTTCTTTTCCTTTTGTTTCTCTCTCTTTTTCCATGCAGTACACTATGCCTAGAATCTCTTCCCCAATGCAGTCCACCATGCCACCATTCTTTCCTCCTCCACTTCCCTCCTGAAAACTTAATTCTTCCATGAGGGCTACAAACCCCAGTGTTTTCCTGAAAAAACCTACTGGAACTAAAGAGATACATGCTAAATGATGTAACCACTCAATTGTTTGCTTTTATTTTGCAGCTCATGCCCGAACTTTATCATTTCAGATGGATGAGATTACATCTAGCAGGAAAAGAAATAGCTAAGGCAGCTTTAACTCTGACATAAAAGGTCATATGGCATGTCAGCTATTAATGCACTGTATATTTAGGCCCAGATTTTCCGGTCGAAACAACCAGTGCCCTGAGGTTGGTTTAATTTGCCCTTGAACCAGACTGGCCCCTGTCTATATTAGGTACTTAAGTAATACCTGAACATCTCATTATCTGTAATGCTTTTGTCTGCTCAGCACTCCTCTGAGGTAGGAAAGAACTTAAAAATCTCCATTTTAGAGATGGGGAACTGAGGCCCAGAAAGACTGGGTAACTTGTCTAAGGTCACACAAGAAGGCTGTGGCAGAGCAGGAAAATGAACATGGATTTTCTAAGTGCCAAGCTTGCTCCCTAGCCACAGGACCCTGTTCTCTCCCTCATTGGTTTTAGGATAATGGAACCACAAAGGTGGTGTGAAGCCACCTTTGGCCTTCCACCTCTGGCAGTGTTACAAGTGCAGTACATGGATGGTTATGGATAAGACTGTGTCCTGCTGATGTAGTCTCCTGGCCATCTGACAGCTAAAGAGGGGTGTTCTGAACACACCAGTGCAATGGCAGATGCCCGCACAATGGCCCTTTTGGACTCCATGGCATGCCACCAGGCCCAGGGGTCTTACTGTAGGCAGTCGTCTCTGATAACTCAGTAATAATTTACTCAGTCACCTCTAATAAATGGGCTCCCAGCCATCCAAGGAACACTTGACACTGCCTGGCACCAAGGGAGACATTGAGATCAACCCCAAGGCTGGCACAAAGTATGATGCGGGGTTCGGCACGAGGCATGTCAACCTGGCACAGGGTGAAACCTATGACTCGGTCAGGAAGGCCCAATACCACCCAGGACATCCTCATCAATCCTCCCCCAGTGAGGTGGTGGCAGGGACTTAGCTTGAGCCACCCACAGTGGACATCAGGGCTCACTTGCAAAAAGTGGCCCAGAACCTAGCACTCCAAACAAAGAAAATGAAGGAGTCATTGGACCTTATGGTGAACATCTTAGCACCAGAGGGCTGCCCCTCATTAAAACCATTAATTGTGGTAGACACCAGCCTTTGTTCTCCCTACAGCTAGGTGATAGAAAAAAATTACTTTGCACCCCTCAAAGGGCATGAGTTCCTTTTTACCCATCCACAGCCAGGGTCACTGGTGGTAGCAGTGGTAAACAAGAAAGAGAGGCAGGGGCTGCAAGGACCAACACCCAAGTCCAAGGACTCGAAGCTGGATCTCTTTGGTAGAAAGGTGTACCCACCGGGGACTCCAGCTTTGCCTCGCAAGCCAACAAGCAGTATTGAGCCAATATAATTTTAATTCATGGGAGACGACGTCAAGGTTCAAAGTACTGCTCCTGGCCAACCCCAGATCGGAATTGAGAGCAGTTGTGGAAGATGACAAGGCAGCAGCAAGGACCTTGGCTGCAGGCTTGGCCACACAAACTATGTTACCTGCAATTACCATGATAAAGAGCTCTTGGCTGCAGGTGTGGGGCCTCAGTTCAATTCAGTCCTTGCTATTCAAAGGTTCAGGGTTGTTTTCAGAGCACAGAGACTCCAAACTCTACAACCTGAAGGATTCAAGGGCAACACCAAAATCCTTAAGGCTTAATACACCATCCACCCAAAGGAAGCATTTTAAGCCAGTCTTCTCAGCAGTTTTATGCTATGCAGCCTCGGCAGGATTATTCTAGGAAGCGGGGCAGAAATAACAGGTGTAGGATACCTCAACCGCTGCCAACCAAGGCAGTCCTCCAGCTCCAAGCAAGCATTTAGAAATGGTGCCCGAGGCTGGCATACCAGATCAGATCCTTCTCTCTCTTTCTGAACTGTCTGTCCCATTTCTGTCATACATGGGCTCAGATAACCTTGGACAGATGAGTGCTGCACATGATAAAATTGGGATATTCTCTCCAATTCTGTTCCTGTCCTTCCTCCAATCCCGCTTCAGGGACGCCTCTCATGAGCAACTTCTTATGCAGGAGGTGCAAAGGCTCCTAAGAGCTGGAGTAGTAGAGAAGGTTCCTCAGAAACTAAGGGGAAAGGGGTTTTACAGTCCCATCCCACAGAAGGTCCTCGGGTTCGTAATAAACCACATTCTATCAATTTACAGTCCTCCCCTTCAGCCTGTCAGCGGCCCCTGAAGCGTTCACAAAGTGTTTGGTGGTTGTCACTGCCTTCCTAAGGAGACAACAGGTCCAAGTGTTCCCATATCTAGATGACTGGCTTGTCAAGGGCTGCTCTAGGGAGCAGGTAGAGGCATATGTCTTCAACAGACTGGGTCTGCAGCTAAACGTACCCAACTCGACCTTCTCCCCTATCCAAAGAACAGAGTTTATAGGAGCAATCCAAGACTCAGTTTGGGCCAGGACGCTTCTGCCAGAGTCTCAGTTCCAGACCATTTGCTCCATCATAGAAAATTTCAGACACTTTCCCACCATGACAGCACAGAGTTGCTTGAAGCTCCTAGATTACATGGCCTTTTGCATGTATGTGGTCCAGGATGCAAGGCTATGGCTCAGACCTGTCCAGGCTTGACTGACATCAGCATACCAGCCACACAGAGACAAACTAGACAGGATAGTTTCACTTACCCCTCAGTTCATCAAGTCTCTTCCATGGTAGCTTAACCCTCAATTGGTATGCACAGGAGCGCCCTTTTCCAGACTCCAGCCATCATTGTGTCTGGTCAGCGTTGGAGTGGAGAGCGCATCTAGAAACCCTCAGAACTCAAGGCCTCTGGTCTCAAGCAGAACTGTTGCTGCACATCAACATCAGGGAGCTGAAAGCGGTTTGTCTAGCATGCCAAACCTTCCAGTTCCATCTACAAGGCAGATGCATATCAATCATGATGGACAATGTAGCAGCAATGTTTTATATAAACAGACAGGGTCAAGAAGCCCTGAAGCAGTGGGATTTCTGCATAGCTCACACCATACACCTAGAGGCATCTTACCTCCCTGGATCCCAGAACAAGCTCGCGAGCCATCTCAGCAGATCCTTCCGATGCCACAAGTAGTCTGTTCACCCGATGATGTGAACAGCATCTTCCAACACTGGGGAGTTCCGCAAGTTGATCTGTTCGCAACAAGACTCAATAGCAGGTGTCAACAGTTTTCTTCATTCCTTAACCACAGCCCAGGATTGGTTGCAGATGTGTTCCTCCTTTCTTGGAAGATCCCCACCTGCTTTATGAATTTCTGCCTTTCCCCCTTGTTCACAATGTCCTACTCAAGATCAGGAGGGATAGCATGTCTGCCATACTGGCAGCCCCAGCCTGGCTCCAACAGCATTGGTATATGACGCTACTGGAACTGTTGGTAATCACTTCAGTCACGTTGCCTGTGATTCCAGACCTAATCACACAGCGTCCAACATCCAGCCCTCGAGTCTCTCTACCTCACAGTGTTGAAGCTTCATGGTTAAATCCCATGGAGTCCGCATGCTCGGAGCCTGTCAGAAAGGTCCTCCTCAGCAGCAGGAAATCATCCACCAGGGCTACATACTTCACCAAGTGGAAGAGGTTTTCCATTTGGGCAATGCAGAAGGGCATCCCTCCAACACAAGTAGCATTACCCTTCCTTTTGGACTATCTGCTGCACTTGAAGCAGCTAGGTCTGGCAGTACAATCCATAAAGGTGCATCTAGTGGCGATCTGTGTTCCATCCTGGGGTGCATGGTTGATCAGTCTTTGCTAATCTGATGGTGACCCATTTTCTCAAGGGCTTGAATAGGCTATACCCCCAAGTTTGCTGTCCAGTATTGGCATGGAACCTTAACCTGGTGTTATCCAGGCTAATGGGGCCTCCCTTTGATCCCTTAGCAACATGTTTGCTCCTCTACCTCTCACGGAAGATGGCATTCCTGATTGCAATAACCTCAGTTAGGAGAGTGTCTGAGCTCAAAGCCATGACATCCGAACCTCCGTACATGGTGTTCCATAAGGACAAAGTCCAGTTGCGACCACATCTGGCCTTCCTCCCTAAGGTGGTATCCCAGTTTCATATGACCCAGGAAATTTTTCTTCCCTATTCGTCCCTTAACTGCATGCCAATAGCAGGAAACGAAATCTTCATTCCCTGGTTGTCAGATGAGCAGTAGCATTCTACATCAAAAGGACAAGACCATTTCTTAAATCAAATCAACTCTTTGTTGCAGTAGCGGGCAGGATGAACAGTTTCCTAGTGTCATCCCAGAAGATTTAATTGTGGATCATGCCCTGCATTCAGACTAGCTATGACCTAGCAAAGGTGCCAGCCCCAGCACAGACAGCACACTCCATGAGGGCGCAGAACTCCTCGTCAGTGTTCCTAGTGTTTGTCCATATGCAGGAGATCTACAGGGCTGCAACATGGTCATCGATCCACATGTTCACCTCGCAATATGCCATCACCCAACAGCCCAGGGATGATGCAGCATTCGGCAGGGCTGTGCTTCAGTCAGCAATTCTGTGAGTTGCAACCCCTCCCATGGTCAGCTTGGGAGTCACCTGCTTGGAATCGACATGAGCAAGCATTCAGAGAAGAAAAAACAGTAAACTACCTTTTCATAATTGTTTTCCTTTGAGATGTGTTGCTCATGTCCATTCCAAGACCCACCCACCTCCCCTTCTGTTGGAGCCAGCCAGCAAGAAGGATCTGAAGAGGTCGCTAGTTGGCAGGGCCCAATATATGGTGCCATGAAGATGCGACTCCAGAGAGTGCCTGCACCAACCCAATGAGTACCGCTAGGGGAAAAACCTTTCAACAACTGCACGTGGTACACATACACCTACTTGGAATGGACATGAGCAACACATCTCAAAGGACAACAGTTACGAAAGATAGATAATCATTTTGAAGGTGTCCTGATGACCCTTCTCTTCTGTGCAGAGCAAATCTCAGAGAAATCTGGCAAAATCCTCTCTCTCGCTCTTTTCCTCAGTTTTGTAGTCTGTCACATGGGGATTGATCTATCCTCTTTAGATAATATTTCATTCCCTGTATTTGGTAACATTGGGTTTGTCAAGGAAGAGCTCTTAGAGAATCTTCATGGCGAAGAGAAGGTCTCTCGCCTTCACCTTGTTTTTATTTTTTTGTGGAGCTTGTAGAGAAGCCCTTCTGGAAGAGGAGGATAAAAGCTCCGTTCTTTCACCCCTTTATGGACTGGGGATAGTCTTCTTCAGCTTCTAGTCCCTTTTCTTTGTACTAAGACTTCTTTGTTTTGCTTATGCACACTTCTGTGTGCATGTTATTTTTGGGAACTACCTTTATTTCCCACGCCCTGTCTTTCCTTTCTTTTAAATCATTGCAGTATTCTGTCTTTCCACACCTGTCCCAGAACATCAGGGAAACGATTTTGGTGTTTGTCCCTCATTATGGGGTTAAATTGCTGACTGCATGCTGTAGTGTGGTTACAGCTCAGTTAAAGATGGAAGAAGAGTCGAACTGGCCAGATCCTAGGTCCTAGTACATCCATTGCAACAGCACAAAACAAGTTCAAAGCTAGCTGAAATGGTGTAGAGCTGGCATACTTGACTACACATTATACTTCTTGCAGCCCCTATACTACTTGGGGGCTCTTGCAGCTGATTTAGAGAAGCCTTAAGGTTTCTCTGAATTGCTTCTTAGAATTGGACAAACAGAATCAGGTACCAAACAGCCATTCCTTAGGATTAGACCCTGTTATCCCTTAATAAAAAGAGAGAGCCTGTTTTAAATTTAATCTCTTCCAATTCCCCTTTCAGCTCGTGAGCAACCACCTCTGATGAGAAAACTATAGGGATTTCCTTTCCTTAAATTCATATATAGAGAGAATGGGTTTGTTAAGAGCAATCAGCCAGACTCCTGAAAAAGGCTGGCAAGATTTGGGCGGTATCAGTCAGTCCAGTGAAGATGCATTTAAAGAGTCACAGGCGCAACAATAACCATTCTCTTGGAATAACAGTGCTATATAAATGATCTCTAGCAATGGTCCGACAAGTGTCACTTGAGCCATGAACTGCACTGACATAAGACAGTGAAGAGACATGGTTCCAGTTAAATTTCAGGAGCTGAAGTCAGAGATTTTGGATATACTCAGGATTTTGAAAGCTCTAATTCTTGTTTGCTTTCTTTTTCTGTAGTTAATAAAAGTTTGGTTTTATGCATGGCACTATAATGTCCTCTGAATCATCTCTTCACAGAAGTACCAAAATGCTCATGATTGAAGATGCTGTTAATCACCTAACCTATAAGGGCATTGTGGGACACAATTAATCTGTAAAACTTTGTAGATTGTTGGATGAAAGACTCCACAGAAGTGGGAAATATTAGTATTTATTATTACACTGACAATATTGTTTCTGTGTCTTTTGTTATATAAATAGTTTCACTTACTCATCCTTAGCATGCCAGAAATGTTCATCTGAGCTTCATAGTGAATGCATGAAGGACCACACTTGATTGGCCAAGAGACAGAGAAGAGATTACACTGATTTATAGTTACTACCCAACAAACATATTCTGATCACAACTAAATTGTCAGGGTTCTAAAATGGCATCAGGTGAGGTTTGTTTACAAGTAGAAGCAAATTGACACTGTATTCACCAGTCATAAATGCTTTACACTAAAGGTGGTGTGGGTTTCTTTTTTTCATTTACACTGTAACCCTTTTAACAGGAGTCTTGGGCAGAGTGCATTGGCATCATGCCTGCCTTGTACATCACTGATTTGTGAATCTTTTTATCTTTTAAAAAACTATTTTAGAACTAACAAAGTGCCGGAATGACAATCCTAAAGACTGATAGACACAGCATAGACAGCTGCTGTGCTCTGCCCAACCACTGGGCTTCAGCCTTTTCTGGATGGTCCACTTCTAGTGGTGAAAGGGGGAGTTCAATCTTTTTCAGTCCTTGTCTGGCAAGAGTTTCAACAGTTACCCATTTCTCCCAATTGCAGTGGTGTAGCATGGCTACCTGTCCCTAGCAGTTGTTCAAAGACTGTGGCCCAAATCCTTGAAGGTATTTTGGCCCTTAAATTCCAGTGAAATCTGTGGAAGTTAGGAACCTAAATACCTTTCAGGATCTGGGCCTATGAATTTATTTAACACAGACCCCACTGAGCATCAGATAATTACTTGTTTTCACTATTGTTCTAGCTAGAATCAAACCAGTGACTTAGGGAGAAATGCTCTGTACCCTCTTACCAGTTTTCTCGGCAATCCAGTCCCCTATTCTTCCATTTTATGCACTTTAAAAATATTTTTCTGACATATCTGCGTGTCTACTCCTGCTTCCGTTTAAGCTTTGAGTATTGCAACATTTTAAACAGCTTGAGAATACAACATCCAGGTTTTTTTCAATATACTTTAGAAACTTCTTAATCTGTTTAGACAGGAAGTTTAGGGGGAGGAATGTGTACATTTTTGTCAGGGGAATGTGTAAATTTTTCACTGC
Source organism: Mesoclemmys tuberculata (assembly GCA_007922155.1). Classification (NCBI taxonomy): domain Eukaryota; kingdom Metazoa; phylum Chordata; order Testudines; family Chelidae; genus Mesoclemmys; species Mesoclemmys tuberculata. Next base: position 49,495,208 of record ML675603.1, read on the forward strand.
AGTGAACAAGAATCCAAATGGAGAACCAATGAGGGGGACATCTGTCAAGGAAAAAGAGAGAAGTTTTGTCATCAGCAGACACTTGTAAAAATGTGGAGGTGGTCAGGTTTGGAGGATGTCTGCAGTAACTGAACAGATAAAATCCCAACCAATGTGAAAATATTAAGGGATGTTCCAGACAGCTGTGTCAATGGATTATATAATTAAAGCTTTTTATGTAAAGAACAGGCAGATAATTATTCAATTAAGTAAATACAAACTGGAATGTTATAATTAACACTTGCCCTAATCTTGGCAGAGGATCTTGCAAACACGTTTTGTTTCCATGGGAAGGGGTGTCAAGATTTATGAGTAGAGAGACAAAATGCTTGGAAGAAAAAGAGAGCTCTCAGTAGTTGCAGAGAACTTGAGGAAAGTTTTCTGTGGATGATTCTGTAATCACTGTTCCTAATTAATCTTGTTCACACAATTTGATTATGAATTCATAATTTTGTAAGGGTAGCACTGATCTTCTTGATAAACTTCACTGAATTCCTCAGTGGAAGAGTACAGGCTAAATTCTACCATGGGAAAAACCTGGATGTGCGGTGGGTTCTAAGAACTCTGTGAGTATGAACTTGTAGAGTTTCTGCTATGTTCTCCCCTAGGGAAAGAGGTGTATGACCATGGAGAAGGCAGGGTGTGTGTCTTTGCAACAGAGTGAAACATGAAGATCTGTGGATATATCAGATCTGAGTGGCTCCTTGGCTTTCTCCATAGCAATGTAGCATGGCTAAGTTGGAATCCAAGCTTGGCGTACATGGTGTGGCAGCTCATTGCTCTCCATGTCAAGGTGCATGTCAAGATAGAAGTTGTGGAGATGGGCTTAGGAACAGAATTCATTCCTGTGTGGATTTCCACCTGAAAATCCATAGTGTCCTGAGGAGAGCATACTATTGGCTGCGCTCTGGTTCTGCCATCCGCTTGTCAGCAGCACTCAAAATCCAGTGGGGCCCCAGTTTCCTAGTGTTCATGTGAAGGAGTTCTGGTGGTTTCAAAAAAGGGAAGGAACGTACAGTATAACTCCTGCTCTCTTCCATATATTGAGCTTGGGCCGTTCCTGGAACAATTTCACCTCCTCTCTCCTCTGCAATATGCCAATGGAGAAACATCTATCCCCAAGTCAAGTTTTTAAACTTAAAATACTGTGGTGTTAATGTAAATGGCCTTTAAACCTTGTTAAACTTCCTCCAACACTAGTATCTGTTGGCCAAACAGCTGGTCCATGTATAAGAAAGTCAAAATGAGTCATCAGAAGGTGCTTTGGGAGCACAAAAGTGGATTGAAAATCCAACTTCAAAACAGGTGTTTATATGCAAGAATGTTCAAAATATCTCCGCATGCCTGTTTTCAAATTCTGTAGAGGGAACATTTGGTGATTCCAAAAACCGAAAGTGACATCCTCACATCAGTGTTGGAAACGCAAGAAGTCCTTTGGTGCATGTGATTGGAAGTGACTAATGGTATGTAGTTAGTGTTAGTGTTATATGAGTCACTAACTATGAGTTAGTGTTATATGAGTCATTTTCATCGTAAACTGAGATGGTAGACTGTGATCCAGTGGGTAAAGTAACTCCTGTTCTCATGAGACACTGGTTCTTAAGATTTATGACTGCAGCTGAGAATTCTTACTCAAAGGAAACAGCAACAGCACCAAATGTGAGTGTGTTGCTGCACTAGTCTTGGAAATCACAGCATTTGAGAACGTAGCATTTCCAAGAGGTTTTAAACTTTTATTATTTCAAAACAAAAATAACAGGTTACTGATAAAGAGTTAAGATTGAAACTGTGTTGCAATGAAATTCAGCTGACGCTCCAAAGCAATATTACTTTCCTTACAAAAATTCTACTTCTCTTAAAATCAAACATGACAATACCTGAAAACAATGAAGAGATTCAACCTGTTCCCTGGTGCAATATAATCCTTCATCACTTCCTATGACTCCATCCAATTTATACCAAATTGCCCTCTAAAATTTGCAAAATATATGTGCAAGGGTCAAAAGCACAAATGTATGCCTGGAGTCTGTAGCATGTCAATTTATATTTATAAATATTTAAAACAATTTTAAACCAAGTGTGTTATATGAGGGAATTCTACTATGTACAAATGTGGGTGGTTATAGGTAACAGATAAGTGTAGGGTCGGGGGGGGGAATAAAAGGGGGAAAAGAAGTAATTCCTCACCTTGCCAAAAAAAATACCAATGCATTTTGCCATTTTAGAAACAGTTGCCACAGTTCAGAGCATTTGTCCAGCTCAGCCTAATGCCCACAGAGTCTGAACAGGGGCTTTCTTCATCTTGTCCAGAAAAAACCACAACAAATAGCTTAATCTCTTTAGTCCACTTCCTACAACTCTCCAGTTTCCTATGCATAAAACTACTTCAGTGAATCTCTGGTTTGCCCCTTTTTCGCCTATCTATCATAGGATAGCATAAACTGGTTTATGTTTTTATTATATATCTTTATAATTTCCCTAATAACTGCCCCCCAAAACCACTCCTCACTAACATAAATCAAATGTGGAGCTTCTAGGCCAAATTAGATAATGAATTCTCATCTCAGTTACCATAATTAAAAAAAAAATAATGTATTCACTCACTCTCCCAGAAAGAAGGCTGAACATATCTCCATGCAGAAAAATAAAAACCAGGGGGCTTTAGTCAGTATGGCCCAAAACAGCTAAGTGCTTTACCATGGGAGAAGTAAGCATGTTTATTTGAAAGGCAATAATACAGGTACAGTAGGATTACTGAAACAGCAAAAGAATTCAAAATGGAACAAGGAAAAATATATAGATAAGGTAATAACAAAATTAGAATTTTATTTTATGTACTATTATTCCTTAATAAGTGATTTTGGTGACATTGTGACAGCAAGTGGCTTTCTTGATGCTTAGTAAGTGCAGCAACCTTATAGAATATTCTGGTATAACCCTTTCTTACAGAGAAGCAGATTTTGATGCCTGTATGCATCGTGATTTATTCCACAAACAGCTCCATGGAAATCAAGAGAACTGATTCTCATTCACACTGCTCTGGCAATTTAAAGAAGCCTTAAAGTGGGCATAATTTATATTTACCCATTGTTACCTTTATGCCGTGTAACATTACCTGTTTCAGTTTTGTATGTGTAGCAACTATAGTGTGTTTTTAAAAACGAGTTTTATGTTTACATGTTCGTGGAGACTTTCTCAGAAATTGGTAAGAACAAATTTAGAAGTCGTTCAGGTAACTATTTGCGCTGTATTGTGTGGCCAGCATTAATTTAGAATGGAAAGTAGAATAATTACTTGTAATTGGGAGTCTGGAAGAAGGCGTTAGCCTAGAGATTTTCCAGGTGGTTGGCAATATACCTTACAAAAACAGTAAGAGCAGGGAGGGACTAATGTGTCAAGACAATCCACGTATACAGCTCAGGTGTGAAATGATCCGAAAGGTTGGATGTCTTTCAGAAAGATGCTCAGGCAGGTTTCTTGTTGATGTGATGTGCAAATAAAATGAACGAATCTAGTGACAGAATGTCTGCTTGACTCATAAATCTGTAGACAAATTTCAGTTTTAACCTGGAGCTATATTTACATGTATGTCAATGAAACTAAAATCAAAGCCCCCTGCTTGGCCTACGGGAAAGGAAATGCATCATGAGAAGAGAATGCTTTTCAGCACTGAAGGTTCCTTATAATTTTCCACTGAACACCTCCAGGTTAATACTGTAGCAACAAGAATCCTACAGAGGAATGTGTTAAATAGTCCCTTTGTGATTAATGCCATACCTGTTCAGGAAGGCTGTAAAGGTCAAGTTTAGGAGGACAACAGTGATTTACTAACAGAAATCTGGTAGGTATTTCCAAGGGTATTATTCAAAAGTCTGCTTTATTTCCAAATAAATGACTGAACTTGGATTTGGCACTTCTGATTTCAAGGCTGCTGGTAAGGAAGAAACAATGTGTATGTGTCTTTTACTAAAAAATGAATAAATAAACCTCTTAAAGGCCTTTCTAGTCTTTGTCCTATAAGAAACATACACTTCTGACCTCCAAAACTGAGAATGTTCTAATGACACCGCCAACCCACCCGTGCAGCTCCACAATATTCCTTTTCCTCTGAGTAGCTATCAAAACAACCAACGTCAGTCTGTGGAAAATTGATTTTCATTCATTATAAACCAATTTACCCCTTTGCTGTGAGCTAGTGTCATCAACAGGAAAGTAATGAAATAATGATCTATCTTACCCAAGTGCACTGAACTTGTTCACCTTTAATTTTCAAAAGATGCAAATATGCAGGTTTATCTTTTTTATTATTTTTTTTAAAAAATACTAGATTTTAAATGTCAAACTATACTTGCTTTTTCTAGACATTGAATTGCAGAGGACCCACATTTTGTCAGCATGGAGATATCTTCCTTTGTCTTGTGACTGGTTGTCCATCAATCAGGAGGACAGACACAAATATTTATTTACCCACTGAAAAGGAGGCATTGAGATAAAAGAGATCACTTTACACTGTTGGCTGATGTTACAATAACTACAGAGAAGCACTATTTTAAAAAGCCCCAGGCCTCACCACCCCACCCATCGAGGAGCATATTATATAGACAGTTAGCTTCTAAATGTTCTGTACAGGAAAATTCACTATGTATTCATGTAACAATGACCTAATCTGCCGCTACATTTTATTTATTCAATACGTTTACAAGCTTCTTTTGTCTGCTTACATGAATATTTTCATTGAAAACTAAATAAAGGTATGGCCTAAAGCCCTGTGCATTTCAACAGAGGCTGAATGCACCTTACCTAATATAATATATATCATATATTAAATTATTTGAGTTCTGTTTTTGAACGTTAGTATTCATTTCATTTAACTATAAAAGCATGGCTCCATGAGCTAATTATCAACACAGAGGCCTGAATCATACCCGCTGTATCCTCACAGGGAGAGGAATCTCCACATTTGGAAGAGTAAAGTCAGCTGACTGCATCATTGTTTCCCCCACCCCTGAATCTCATGGATGGGGCTCTGTGGATTCAAGTTCAGCATGAGGGGAAGGGGTTGAGAGTGTACAAGTCAGAGGGAAATACAGATAGGCTGGAGCCAAGAGGTGGGTGGGAATAACACGCATTGCCCTCAATAGCCCAGTGAATGGTGATTCCCCAGAAAAGTTAATACAGCTCAGCTCTCTGGTTATTCTTTGCACAGAACTCCCTTGTAAACAGTCATGGCTAAGGTATATACAGTGCAGGGAGCAAGGAAGGCCCTGCAGAACCAGAGCTACTAATACACAGGGCCTCCACTAGGATGGCCTTGGCCTCCCTCTGCTCCCTTGAGATTTACCTAATTTGAGAGTGGACCACATTGTCTTTTCTGTGGGGATGGAGGCAAACAACATTTCCTCAGCAAGGAACTATGAAGGGATCCTCATAGAAATTTCTTTGTTTGGAATCTTCCCTCCCTTTAAGCCCCCTGCACGTTATACTGCAAGAACAGATGATCTGGGACAAAGTGACTAATAGTATTCTTAAGAGTAGAGTCATTATTAAATTTCTCTCATTTTTGCAACTAAAGCTCACTGTGATTAAAGGGAAGCTAAGAATAGGTCATGATAGTCATTCCCTTTTTTTTACTGTGGGCATTGTACTCCACCACTTTAGGGTCAAACTCACTCAGACACACTTCCATTGGCTTCCGTAACTTCAGACTTCCACTGAGTTCAAAAGAGTTGTGCCAGTTTATATAACTATTGAAGTTAGTTCATTATCTTAATCCTCAGTACTCTTTCACCTTGAGTGAGGGGCTTGTCTACATGATGCTGCAGTGCTCACTAGAGGAATGTGATTTCTAAATTACATCAACATGTTGCACACTAACTGACCCATATAGTCCCTGCTTGTGTGAACTAAAAGTTGAGGGTCTACACAGGCCAGCTAGTGCACAACACATTGGTGTGCTTTAGAATTCACACCTTTCTAATCTGGATTGCTGTGCCATATAGACAAGCCCTAAATGTCTAAAGATTAGAGTGAAAAATAGATACATTTGTTGGAATTTGGAACAGCCTTATTCCTAAAAATGAAAGAATGAGAAGATAAATTCTGTATTGTGTTAAAGACATGGATTCAACCTAGCTATCTGTGGAGTTGCAATCGACGTGAACACCTTCTGAGTATTTATGGATTTCTCATACAACATTCCTGTGAGGTAGGAAAGGAACATAATTGCCAGTTTACAGAAGGTGAGAGATCAAGGTCCAGATTTTCCCACCCCCACTCATGTTGAGTAGCAATTTACTGCTTAATTGATGAGTACAGTACTATTCAACCTGAATGAAGGTGGCAGAATTGCCCTATGTCATAGAATTGTAGGACTGGAAGGGACCTTGAGAGGTCATCTAGTCCTGTCCCCTGCACTCATGGCAAAACTGAGTACTGTCTAGACCATCTAAATTACACCAGATTCGGTGACTAAACCAGGAATTGGACCTAGATTTCTAGAATCCTAGTCCAGTTTCAACCACAAGATCATTGTTCCATTTAATGGATTGGTAATTCATTTGATCAGGGAATAGGGAATAGAATACACATAACCTATCTGTGTTGGCCACATGTAACGATTGATGGCTATTTTTGTGGCCCCTGTGAATTGGGTTGATGGTCTTAATTAGTTCCTAGTCTCCACGTGACCAGAAACTGTCCAATAACAAAAACCCCTTCTAACATTTTGGTCCTGTTGACATAAGTCCGCCATATTCCCTCTAAACTGGTGCTGAAGATAGTTTAGCTGCTAATGTGGAGAGAATAAAATCATTTTCAACATCATTACAAAAAGGGTGATAGAAACCTGATAGACCATAATGCCAGACACTTTTGGTACCAATGCTGGCTATGGTTTTTCCTGTCTCCATGTTTTAAACATCAATTGAGTAGGATCCAAGAGAGATCAGGCACTGACAACACTGTCTTCAAAGGGTCATTATCCTTGTGTAGACATTGCGAAGAAGACAAAGACTGAATTGGAATGGAGACTGAACTACTCTTAATGCTAGAGCTGGTTCCTCCTAATTGGGTTGAGACCCCTTAGCTGGAGGGCATGGTGAAGCATGATATGCTGCTGGCCAGGCTATATGTGTTCTGTGGAAAACCATTTTCTCATTTGCTCTAAAACCCCTTTGCCTCACTCTTGTAGTGTGAAGAGGCCTTAAGTTGGATGTAAATGAAGGATCCTTTAAGCTGCCAGAGTGGTGTACAGAGGTTTTGGTATAAATGAGATTCAGGTACTCATTCTCCAGGCCTCTCAATCTGGCATTTTCATGATCACTGAAGTTAATTTAAAGAAAACAATTTGGGTTATTAACTTATGCATTCTTCCTTAAATATATAAATGTGTATGTTGTATAGGATGGTCATCTTTTCTCTTTCCATTTCCAAAGTTAAGGTGATAATGTCAAAAGAAGAAACACACAGCTACAAGAACATTTTCTCATACATAATGTCACTTTCAAATGTGTTCTTAAAACTGATTAAGGATAAGCAACTGTAATTAGAAATACTTTTGCTATGTGTCATTAAAATTTGGGATCATGGGAGCCATTCTATGTCATGCATTTTTAAAAAGAGTACTTCACTAATAATCAGCGAGGAGTTCTGCTTAAAAATGATGGCACAATGATATCCTTGGGCCCTCTTAATTTAAAATGTGAGGTAGACTGATAGAAATATTCTGTTCAAAGAGAAATTGTGCACAGCATACTTTATTAGTGCCAGATTCTTCATTGCCCTGTTCCTTGGATAGCCATTTACACCAGTGGCAAGAGGGTATAAAATGCTACCAGTTAAAAATGGTGCAGCATATTGGGGAATCTAGCCCTTACTATTTACCCCAGTATAGATTAACCATTGAGTACAAATATTGATGAAAATCATCTCGATCTTAATGATGAACAACAGATAATTCTGTTGAACTCTGCTGAAAAGTTGACTGCTTATTACATATTTTACAATAACATTCTGTGAATAATGTCCAGGACTAATTGTGCCTAGAAGAAATATTATACTGATTATTATTTTTACTGTAAATCTGTAACTTGATAGTCATTAATGGAAAAACAAATAAATTGGGGTTGGTTTTATTAGCTTGTAAAACCTCCCAAATATATATTTGTTTTCTACAATGTACACATTGAGAATTGTTAAATATGAGCCTGGTTTGGACCACTAATAGGCACCAGCTGTTAGATAGTCACATAAGACTTCTACAAACCAAAGGAATCCATTGAAAAGTTATTTTTGTGATAAATATTGCTGCCAGATTTTTTATGACACTTCCTTTAAATCAAATAGTGTAAACCATCCCACTTTATTAAATTGCATGCCATGACTGGTCAAAATGTGTGTATTTTCCTACATATTAGAGCCCAAAGACGATACATCTTGATAGCAGTTTATTTTTGTAAAAAAGAAACGGGTGAATTTGAAAGGAAGTCATATCTATCTTTTGATTGCACACTTTAAACAAAAATAATACAGAACTTATGATGTACCAAACAGTTTTTAAAATGTTGTTACTTGCAAAATAAAACCCCAAACTATTAATGTTCAAAATGAAATATATATATATATATATATCAAGAATGCTAAAACATCTATTTTACATTATCTACAAAATGCATATTCTAATCCAGTCACAAATCATAGGATACTCAAAAATATTTTGATACATGAAAAAAGCTATAAAACATAAGACGAACATTTTGAAAAAAAAATCACATGTAAAAGCTCATTAAATATTTACAGTGACAAATAAATAGTTTATTCAGCTTTACTTTTCAATTGCTGCCATGCATATTTTAATTTTTGGTATATTGAGATAGAAGGGAAAGATCAGCATGCAAGGTATTGTTTTCTTAGAATGAAACTGAAAACAGTTACTGGTTGCTGCTTTTAAGCATGTGTCAAAAGTTTATAGAATATTATTTGGAAGGCAACAGATGTTTGCTAATCAATTGTTCCCGTGAACATTCACAACAAAGCACCTTTCTAAAAAATAAAATTTAAGTGAATGTTCATGGGAACAATTCTTTGCCTCCACCCCTCAAAAACATGTAAGATTTCATTGTGTGGAGTCGGAAAGCTTATGGTACATGCTCCGGAGCATTTGGAAAAGCACCAAAAAGGTCCATATGCACAGAATGTCGTTCAGAGTTTGGTCCAAGTAATGTGCCATCAAGTGAGAACACAGCAATGGCAGACTTGTCTTTTAAGCAGTCAGATCTGTAAAGCAGATGGTTACAGAGGAGTTCAGTTTTGAGTGAAGGGGTTGTTTAACTTCTAACTCGAGCTGTGCTTGCTGGATTTACTGGCTCTTTTTCTCTCTTTGTGATGCTGGGTGGGCTTTGCCTGAGAGGTTCCCTCAAAATTGTGGCTGGATTCGTTGTGCTGCCTGGTGTACCTCTTGCATTTGCAGGCCGTGACCACAGTTATTTTGTAGGTTCTTGTACTTCCGTCTTGACACTGGAGCTGGATCCTCTGTGTGCGAGTTTTGTCATTGACACATCTCCACTCTTGGGAACTCCTTCTGCTCCAGTACTTGGTGCCATAACCTCCTCCAATCCAGTTGGGGAGCACTGGCAAAGGGAGGCACTCACCAGCACACACAAGCTCTTTCAAAGGGTTTATGCTGGTACACTGGCCATCTGAAATGTACTTGGTGGATCTCAGTTCCCGGCAGCCAACTTGAACGCGATCTGCAGAATGAACAGAACAATGAACACTGAGACTCATAAAGAAAAGACTTCCTAAGCCAATTTTCAGACTCCAAGTCATTTTCAAATAATCACAGTATGCATAGCAATGAGTGACGCAGGCTTAGACTATAAACTTTTGGGGATGATCTTTTAATTGATTATGTATACAGTGCCTAGCACAATAGGGCCTTGATTCCTAATGGAGTCCTCTAGATGCTATCGCAATACAAATAAGGATATTTTCGTCATAGCACTGCAAGAGCTATCGCATTTCAGTAGAGAAGGCAATCTCATGTTCAGGTATATGGAGGATAAAAAATGCCCTGGGTCTGAAATGTCTCTTGCTAATTCTTAGTGGAAATTTGCTCGGGGATGTTTGACGTTCATGTGAAAAATAGTGTTTTGAGGATTTTGGAAATTATTTTAATGCATTTGAATAAATAAAGAATCACTTTATCTTAAAACTTCATGCTTGCTGTGGATTTAGTCTCCAGTGAAGCTGTGGATTAGTCTCCTCTAAAGAAAAGGAAAGAAAAACGGTAGGTGTTTGAAAATGATGTTCTGCACATGATGTTTACGTCCGTAACCAGGCTCACTGGTCATTTTGCCTTAAGGATAACGTATTAGTATGTGAAGTATTCCTTACACTTTCCTATACCGAACAGAGGGAATATTGCAAATCCCAAAGCAAGGTTATTTAATTCTCTAGGTAAATTGACCTGGTATAAAGGTGCAGAGCTGCTAATATAGACATGTTTGTACCTGCTTGTATGTGCAACTCTGCACACTGCAATAAACACAACTGTTTAGTTCAGTAATTACACTTAGACATGAAGGTAATATGCAATCCTTCACTAGCTGGCCTCTCCCCCTTTCTCAGGGAAATTTACAGTGGAGATTGTACACGTTTGCAAGAGGGATCCCGAGTAATGCTTTTAAAATAGAAGTAATCACTAGGAAGATATGTTAGAGTGCAAATAAAAGGGTTTGAAAGCACCTCACCCCTTTATCAGACTTACAAGATGCTGCTGGTTTGGTTTTTAAATCAAACTCCCACCAGAGCCACTGAGTTAAGATAATGAGGTCTCCTTGTCCCTTTTCCAAGTTAGCTGCTAGCAAGGTGCCCAGTCCGGGGGGAACAGGAATGTGAAGACTGTTCTCGGTAGATGATTTACAAAAGGACTGTTTTCTGGACTGCTTGACTCGCCTGAATGATTCAAGCTTGCCTACCTCCCTTGCAGCTGTGCTCTGGAAGCAGCTGAGCACAGCTTTGATTTGTCTTCTGTTTTTTATGTGTATACAGGTTCAGCTTTTCCCGTAGTGACAGTTCATTGACAATGAATACCTCGGCTGCTCCAGTAATCTCATAAAGACGAGACATTTCCTGTGCAGTTAAACCATCGGTATTCATAAAAGCCGGCACGCCTTGGCTCTGCTGAAGGATACTGCCATCAGGTTTTGCCTTTCTTTCCCAGCCATGACGCTGTTCTTAACGAATGTGGGTCGGTTCTTCATTCTCGCTTAATGAGGCGGGGATGGGAGGGAAAGGATCAAGCCAGTAAAAGGTTTCCAGATCCGCAGTGTATCTGTCGGACTCTTTAGACATAAAATTCGGCAGGGAGGAGAAAATCACACCGCATTAAAAAAAACCCACGTTGGAGCAGAGATCACAGGTAGGTTGTGAACCTGATTGTTCACGTTAGCTGGAGGAGCTAAACGGGGAAGTGCTCAGCCGGGAAGTGAAACACAAAACACTGGAACAAAATCAAAGCTTTTTTGTCGACAGTTCTGAAATAGCCCAGACAGGATGCTGTACCTACAGACTACACTCCGCTGCCAGAGCAAGTGAGCTGAGAAAGCGAGCACATTTAAAGTCTCATTTCCCCTGCTCTCTTTGCCTTCCTCTTTTCTGCTGCAGCCCCTGAGTTCCCTGGTTAAATGACTTGACCTGCGATAGTTAATCAGGGTAGGGCCCATCCAAGCTGAGAGCGAAGCTGATCCGCGTGTGTTGAGAGGGAGGAAAGCCAGAACAGCTTCCTTGCCTAGATTTCATTTTCCTTTAGGTACCGGGGTGATGGAACCTGCGGGAATTCAATGCGTGCAAAAAGCCAGACCGCCAGGCTGAGCATGTAGCCCTGGGTAGTCACAAATCCAGCAGGTTTTTGTCAAATACAAATGACCCCTCAGATCTGAGCTCTCAACGGCTTAGGAAAATGTGCTCATTGACAAATGCAATGCTCGCACTGCAACCTGGACCTGGAAAGGCTGGTTACGTTGGTTAGGAATCAACCCATCATACAACAGCTGTACGAGGGATGGGAAATGCTACTAGTAAAATACTTACTGTGGCGATCTGATCCAGTGGTGCTGTAATGCCTGCCTCCGTTTCTGGCTTGATTCAGTGTGCTGTTGCTGCTAGGGTTCGCTGGAACTGGTTTCACCACATGTGTATAAAGGATCTCAGTGGCATCATTCTTGAAAGCCAAACAGCTTTTCATGAAGACGCAGGTTAGGAGAAAGCCAGAGAAATGAATGGCAGGAAGAATCATGGTTGGTTCCGGCTCTGTATGACAGAGCTGGGTGAAGTCCTTTACTTCAGCTCCTTCCCTGTAACTCTGAAATGCCTCTTGAAGGGTTCCCTTATATATCCACGGAGGCTTGGCACTCATGCAGGTGTAAAGTTGTGGAGAGATTCAGAATGAAAACACAGAGAAGAGGTGGGATCCCTACATGAGCCTACAAAGACATTTTTTACCAATAGAAAAGACGACTGTAGTAAAGGAGGAGCTTGCACTAATTGCAGGATTCCTCAGTGGGGCTTTTGAGGGTGTCAGAAAACTCTGAACTGTATGGCAGCAGGCAGACTGAGGTAGAGATTGCAGGCTCTGTTCTCACATTCCAAGTTCCCTGCACATATGGGATTGAAACAAAAAGAACTGGGTGTCTGTCTTGCTTCCCTTATACGAAGTTGCTATTCCCTCTCCTAGAATGTGCCTTTGGGAGAATTTGCCAGTTATGTAAAGGCTCAAAATGTTAGAGAGAAAAAATGCAAGTTACACACATTTTAGCTATTAAGATTAAGACTTTTCAAAAAATATACTGTGGAAAATGTAAAGTTCCCTCCAGACAGATTTAAATAATGCAGCTTTGATCAACATAGAACACTGCTAGAGAAATTACTGGTAATAGGGAAGTAATTGCCTCTCCATGTGCAGAAAGTTACATGTAGTTCTGTGTCACCACTGGTAATAAGCATTTCTTCCAGGCTTCTCAGTACAATCATCCATATTCATTGACCTGCGTTATACTTATTCATCAAACTAACTTTTTTTTTAGTTTAGTGCAGTGCCTAGGAGAATAAAACATTTTTAAAAAATGCAAATATATTTTTCATGTAATAAGAAATTATTACAGAGGACAGAATAATCCTTATTTTGACATATAACATTTTTGTTTGTATCTTGTACTTCTTCAGTTTTCCAAAAAATTCTGAACACAAAGCTATGGCCCAAGCTCAACTGATTAGGGTAATTCCAATGAAACCAATTCCTGTTTACATCAGTGGTGAATCTGGAATTATATTATAAATACAACTAGAAATAGTAATATTTAATATCTACAGCATTTTACTGGTAAATTTTTTCTAGGGGGAAATAATACAACAGCCCTGCAGGAAGTCCAATCACACAAAAGTTAACACCTTAATGGTCAGATTGTTATCTCATACTGGTGTAACTCAGTTGAAATCAATAGAGTTACTCTGGTTTGACATTGCTGACTGTAGTGAGAACAGAACTGGGCCACAAAGAATTACCTTTAAAGACCTTTGTTAAAACCTCAGTAACTCACAAAACAATTCATCTCATCCTAATCCCCAGTGGACATTTATCTACATTGCCCAGACCTTGATCCTGCACCAGTGAAATCAATGTGAACTTTACCGTTGATTGACTTCAATAACAGGAGCAGGTCCAAAATCACCACCCAGCTGACAGCCTCTGCCTGAGAGACAGAGAAATAACAGGAGTGTTGCAAGGCAGAATTGAGATGTATTGGCAGAGCTGTCTGTGAGGAAGCTTGATTAGTATCTGCCTGTATTATGACTAGACCCACCCAATTCTGGAATAACAGGAATGTTGCAAGACAGAATAGAGGTCTATTAGCAGACCTATGTGTGGAGAAGCTTCATTAGTATTTTGCTCTATTATGGCTAACCTCTGTCAAGGCTTCTTATTTTACTGAACATTAAATTCACCCACAAAAATACAGACATGATTAAATCCACCTTCCTTTAATTAAGCTGTTCAGGAAAGTATTTACATTATGAAATTAATAATATTAGTAAAGAATTTTTCTGTAATTGTGGGAAACCAAATACATACATTTTTTGTGTGTTTTATAAATTTTATCTTAATTTTTTTCCCCAAGTACAGATTATGCAGAGATGCACACCCTTCTCCCATAATATATTTTCTGGACTTGTATGGCCCAAACATCACCATACAATTTTAAAAAGTACTGTTGTTGTTATTATCCAGTTATCCCTGGTACTGAGAACAGGGAACCTCTCGCTAGAAAGAAGATTTTGCTTCCTTGGGTTGAGTAGAGAACTGTTTTGATTGGGGAATTATTTTCTCTGATAATGATCTTTTTTATAGGAGGAATGCTGGGAATTTTCTGTCTATTGACTATGGGGTGATCCTGTAAAGTGGTAGGCACTCTCAACTCTGGCTCACTTCAATGGAAGTTGAGGGTGCTCACTCAGCACCTCGCAAGGCTGGGTGATATGAAACCTTCTAGAATTGCCTGGAACTTTCTGCTGGGTTTAGTGAAGACAGACCTAAGACCAGCTTCTTGAAAGCTTTAAGGAGCACTAGTTCAGTTCACTCTTGAACTTGGTGGTGATGGGAAAAGCACCCAAGATCCTCTCTCCCATGTGCCAGTTGGTTGTAGATTGTTCTGTTTTTATTATTTTAAGTCCATCTTTGCACTTTGATTTATCATATGTTCAAAATATTTCATGAAAAATTGCCCCAAGAGCTCTCTCCTGTGTTGTTCCACAAGATTTGATTCATTCAGCCCTCCTGTTCAACGTGGATTTGAGAGTTTTCAGGAGATGGTGATATAATTTGGGTTACAATGTTGTAAGTATATGGATGATTGTCTGTCTTTCATCACACCCAGAGGGTGCAGGCTCTCTGCATTTTTAGTGCTTGGACGAGGTGGCAGCATGTGTAAAGACTCAGTTTTGTGAACCTTAGTCAAGACAAGATGGAAATGATGATGGCACATCAGGAGATTTGCTCCCACTTTGTAAAATATGTTCATAATCTGGAGGTGCTGCTTGATGCCCAGCTCTTCATAGAGTCCCAGAATTAAATATCTCTTGCCATCTTTGATCAGGTAATTGGGACCATTTCTTCCTAATGTGGCTGTAGATAAAGTTATCCATTCCTTTGTGACCTACCCTGGCTGCCCTTCTCCCAATCGGCAGCTACGGCTTATATAAAACATTGCTCCCTGATTAATTAACAGTGTTGGCCATAAGTATATTACAGAAGGTCTTTAAAGGCTATATTGGCTTCCTATTTGCCTCCAGGTAGGATTCAAGATATTCCTATTGATCTATAAAGCGCTATCTATTTTGAGTCCTCTTTATGTGTCATTGTGACAGTTGAGATCTGCCACGACACTGATTTGAATGTCTGGGGACGTGAGGTCAGCTGTTCAGATTGAGGGGCATTGGCTCTGGAATCCACTTTTCCCATTGGTTCATCAGATCCTGAATCCATTGACATCAGGGAATGGTGTAAGGCCCATCTATTTACTCAGACTTTTCCTTGAAAGGGGTAATTGTGGGGAAAGTACAAAGCTTTACCTTGAGGCAAGCTGTGAGTCTATTAGGTGGTTTGTTTTAAATGTTTGTACATGTGCCCATAGATCGTGTGATAGGTACATTACATAAATCTCAAAATAATTAAATTAAAGCACTGTTGGAACCTACAGATACATTCTTTTTACTGCCTGACTACTTTTTGCATCTGAATAGTCATACTTCTGAATGATCTCACAATTTGCTGATAATATCTTTCATCATATGTATATGTACTTCTAGAGAAGGGAGGTCACAGTTATTCACACATTAAATCTTGCTCTCTGCACCTTCTGAGGTAGAAAAATATTCACTCTTTCTTCTCATTGTGTGCAAAATAATACAATGTGTACATTTTGTAAACTTCAGAAAAGAGAATTCCCTTGATAGTATATAATTTTATGGTCATTTATATCTGTCAAGATCCTATTCCACATTTGTCCCAGGTGTTATGATGATGGCCAAAGGGCAAAATTTGGTGTAGAGCACATACCTGTCTAGCAGCCCAGAACATCCACAGAGAAAAGGAGGATATGCATGGACAAGGATAAATGAGTAAATCAGAGCCCTAGCTTTGCAGCCTTCACATTGAATGTACATTTAAAAAGTAATGAGTAATCCCAAATTTTTAGGATAACTTGGGAAGCCTTTTAAAAGAAGTTCACAGTGGAAAAGAGCCCATCTAATTACTGTACTGACAGGAAAAGCAATGCTTATAATTAAAGGTGTGAGTTGAAATGAAAAAACGAGAGTTCTGTAGCACTTTAAAGACTAACAAATCTATTTTTGCAGGAATAAGCTTTCATGGGCTTTAACCCACTTTGCCAGATGCAGGGAATGGAAATCAGATAGGTGGTATATATATGCACTCAAGGGGAAGATCCAACAATGAGTGGGATAGGTAATAGCAAAGTCCATATAGTTAGAGTAGCTGAGGCCTATTCACAACCATTGATTAGAAGGTGAGTATGTGTGAATAGTGACAACTATTTCTTGTAATGAGATAACCATTCCAAGTCCCTATTCAGGCCCAGTCTGATAGTGTAAAGTTTGCAGATCAGTTCTAGCTCTGCAGTTTCTCTCTGAAGTCTGTTTCTGAAGTTTTTTTGTTGAAGTATGACAACTTTCAAGTCGGCTACAGAGTGTCCTGGGAGATTGAAGTGCTCTCTGATTGGTTTATGTGTGTTTCCATTTTTTATGTCTGATTTGTGTCCATTTATTCTTTTGCATAGTGACAGTCTGGTTTGGCCAATGTACCTGGCAGAGGGGCATTGCTGGTGCATGATGGCATATATTACATTAGTAGATATGCAGGTGAATGAGCTCCTTATGGTGTGGCTGATGTGGTTAAGACCTGTGATGGTGTCACTAGGGTTGATGTGCGGGCAGAGTTGGCAATGGGGTTTGTTGCAGGGATAGGTTCCTGGGTTAATGTTCTTGTTGTATGTTGTACAGTTGCTGGTGAGTATTTGCTTCAGGTTGGGGGGCTGTCTGTAAGCAAGGATAGGCCTGCTTCCCATGGCTTGAGTGAGTGAGGGATCATCTGCTAGGATAGGTTGTAGATCCTTAATGATGTGTTGGAGAGATTTATGCTGGGAGCTGTAGGTTATGGTTAGTGGTGTTCTGTTGTTCTCTTTGTTGGGTCTGTCCTGTAGTAGGTGACTTCTGGTCACTTCTGATGAAGTGGGTTAAAGCCCACGAAAGCTTATGCCTGCAAAAAATAAATGTGCTAGTCTTTAAAGTGCTATAGAACTCTCGTTGTTTTTGCTGTATACAGACTAACACGGCTACCCCCCTGGAACTTTTCAGTTGAACTGAAGACAGCCAGGAACAAATACAGTATTTTCTTTATTCCTTCCTAATCATGTAGATAATTAGTGTATTACTCCTTTAACTTGTTTCAAAATGCAGCATTTTGTGGAGAAATAAAAATTCAGACAAGTGAGTGCAAAACAAAGGTTGACATTTATTGCTTTGCACCTTAAAACAGCAATGAATGTCATGCTATTTTCTGTTAAGCAATAAGCATATTAGTAATGTACTTCAAAGCCGCATAAAATGTGATTTGGAGCATGATAAGAGAACTAGTCCAAAAGCAACATAGAATTGTAATAAATGTAAAACTGTTGAGAACTTAAAAGAGTTGTTGTGCAACAAGTTTGCATAGTTTGAAAGCTCATAAAGAAAACAGAGATGCAAAACAAAAAATCAAACTGAAGAAGCATTTCTAAATAAAATAGCACTTTCATTTTCCTGGGTACATTTAATCTATTCAAAACATTTTGAGGATTTAATAGAAAACAGAAGCATACTTTTTCATTACTGAGAAGGAATAATCAGTTCTGATTTATGTTTCCTTGCTTTCCCTAACATTTTTGCATATGGTATTTTATTTTATTCTACTTTCTTTTATACATAAGGTAGTGTGACAGGGCCAGGCCTGACGGCTTTGCCAGAGTGTGGGAAGGCAGATATATCAGCCCCAGGCTCAACAAAGCCCTGTTCCCTGGGTGACTCAGCTGGGGGCTGATTAGGCAGTTAGGCCACCTGGGGCTGCTTAACCAATCAGGCCAGCTGGGTCCAATCAGGAAGCCCCGCCCCAAACACTTAAAAGCCTGCAGGGCAGGCAGGCAGTGGTGGGTTGTGGAGTCTGGAGAGAGGAGGTGTGGAGGACGGAGGTTTGAGTTACAGTTGGAGTTAGTTATAGTTTGGAGTCAGTTACAGTTTACAGCTTTGGAGGTTTGCAGCTCGAAAGCCTGCAGTTGGAGTTGGCGGCTTGGAGCTGGCAGGCTGCAGCCTGCGGCCGGCAGCCTACAGAGGCTTGCAGCTTCCACTGTTGTTACCGCAGCCCCGAAGGGCAGAATACCTGGCTGGAGACGCAGGGAGCGGTCTACGGGCTACCCCAGAGGGAAGGTAGCAGTACCCAGGGGCAGAGCGGGCCCTGGCTACCCCCCCCCCCGATCCTTCCCCAGCTGCACCACCGGCCAGGCCGGCAGAGCGCAAGACCCACGAGGGCGGAGTACCTTACCCCCCCCTGCCCCAACCTTGCCACAGTAGACAGAATAAATTAGGTTAGGCTTTCGCTGCAGGTTCATATTCTTAAAGAATCAGTTTTATCACTTTTATTGAAGAAGACATTAAATGTTGACTGGAAAAGTGAAATTATTTATTTAGAAATCCTGAGGACATTTACTGAACAATAAAGCATTCCTTGCGTGAACCTTTTCTTCAGCTATTGCAATGGGCTTCTAAGTCCATAATTGAAGATGAGTTGAAATGTTCTTGCTTTCAGTCAATCATGTTTTTATACATCCTCATTCAGAATAACTTTTCATTTATTTAAGGTAAAATTTTCAAAAGCACCTAGGACCATTTTCAAAAGTATTTAGGAGCCTAAGTCCCATTGATTTTCAGTGAGTCACTTAGTTGCTTCTGAAAATTTTACACCTAGGATCATATCCTGAATTTCCTACTCATTCTTTTATCAGACAAACTACCATCAAGTTCAATGGAACTTGTCCTGATGACAGATCTGGTAGAAACTAAGTGAAGACTATAAAGTGTATTCCTATTAGTTTACATGTTATTAATTGAACTCTTAATATAATATCTCATTAATTGTGTCTCAGTACATTATTTAGCATTTCTAATTATTTAAGTGGTTGTTTGAAGTGCATTTAAAGAAATACACACTTTACAACAAATCAGCTAAGAAAATCTGGCATAGTTGTAGGGTTTCCTAAACAAGCACTTGCCAGACCTGTTCTTTGATCCCACAATATAGTTTTAATTTAAAAACAAGGCCTACAAGGAATCTGGAATGAAATCCTTCCCTCCTTCCACCTCCTCCCACCCCTTATCCCTACAGGGAAACCACTTTACCACATCAGAACCAAAAAAAAGTGACTACCTGGTGTTTCTCTGTTAGTGCACGTGTGTTCTTTGTTAAAGAAAAGAAGATGTCCACACAAAAAATGCAGAACCTTAAGGGCCAAATTCTTCATTCAGAATTATATGCACTGAGGTTAAGAAAGTATTTGAAGGCAGGGTTTGTCCCCAAACTAGAATTTTAATAATTGTAATATAATTGAAAATTACAGAGTTCCAGAGCAAGATATTTGCTATCCTTTGTCTTAGAATGCACTAACTTTTATTCAGATATAATCTCTTCTTTTTAGAAGGTGGGAATGGCCAGCCTTTCTCTGCAGACATACAGAGACGAATTCAGTATCTGGGTTTCGGGAAATGATATGTTTTTAATTCTCTGAAGCCAAATCTAGGGCAACACAATCCTCCAGTAGCAATCCCCAGCTTCTTAAACTGGAGTTCTATTTGGAGAAAGAGCCTAAAACTGGTATTGTGAGGGTCTGTATTCGTTTATTTATTCATTACAGTAACTTCCAGGTAAAATTTGCTCATCTCTGACAAAGAGAAAAGTGAAAAAAAGCTTTATATTTTCCTAACTACCTGCAAACACAGCCTTGGATCTGAAAGTCTAGTTGTGTTCTTTCTGGTCCGTGCATCATCACCAGTAATAAAGATTGGGCAATCATAAATTAGTTAACAATTTGGCTCATGATGTGTGTGCCAGAACAGAATCAGACTCATGGGAAAAAAACCTAGTATAAAATTAATTTAGTTATGTTTAATTAAAATGCACCTATCCAAAACCCAGGGTGCATTTATACAATATTAACAAATACATACACAGTGGTTCATTATAAAAAAATTAAAACCTCACCAAACTCAACATTCTTTCCTTTTCACCTTCCTGTAATTGGACCTATATCCAAAACCAAAAAGACCATTCAAAACGCCCTAAAGTCAGAATCGACATTACTGAATCTATGAACATTCCAGTCCATTTAACTCTCCCTGCTGGAAAGATCCTGGGAGGAAAATGTATGTCTCTGGTGTAGGTTGGGGAAGTGCACTGCAGAGCTGAGGACCTTTTACTAAGAAAGTCTTGACACTTTCATTTAAACCAAGGGACTGGAAGCTTGGAAACCTCAGCTGATCACAATGGCCACAGTGTCATACAATGAGGGCTTGTCTACATGAGGACATATAGGAAAGTTAAGGTGAATCAACTAAAGGTGTGAAGTCAGTGCACATAAGTTAAAGCACATTAAGCCCCACAACCACGTGGATGCTCTCATTTAGGAGTAAAATGACCTTAGTTTGCTGTAATCCTCTGAGGAGGACAAGTCTCCATGTAGACGAGTCTTCAACTGTATGATATCATGGCAATTGTGATCATCTGTGGTTTCCAAGCTACCAGTCCCTTGGTTTAAATGGAAATGTCAGCTTTTTCTTAGTGAAAGGTCCACAACTCTGGAATGCACTCCCCCAACCTATACCATAGGTCATGCTTCAAGACATACATTTTCTCTCAAGCTCTTTCACCAAGCTCATTCTGGCCAACTCAAATTTTCTACAAGGGAGGGTTAAATGGACTGGAATGTCTCAGGGCTTTTTTAAGAAAGGTCCTTAACTCTGGAATTACCAGTCCCCTGGTTTAAATGGAAGGGTGGCCACATCAGGGCATTCTGAGTAAAATCCTCAAAGAATTAAGTTACCATGAACTAAAGTCACTTTTTTCCTGAAGGAGAGCATCCAACACGCAAATTAATACGCTTTGATTTATCTGCATTTATGTACCTTTTCTGACTGTCCCAGTATAGACATTGTCTAAGAGAAAGAGTTTCGCACATAGTCTGTACACCAACCATTTAGGAATTTATAGGTCAAAACCAATGTCTTAAAATTCACCTGAAAATGAAATGACAGCCAGTGCAAATTGTGGACCACTGAAGTAATTGTGCTCTCTTCATGAAGTACTGTTTACTAAGCAGGTTGCTCCATTGTCCACAAGGTTTTAGTCTCAGGTGCAGCAGAGTCTATAAGTGACGAAAGCATCTCTAATGTGGTGAGGGCCACATTTTAAAGAAGAGTTTACAGCCACTTGCCAAGCACAAATGAGAGAGAGCACTTTTGAAAACCTTTGCTGTTTAGACAACCTGAAACAGCTGGGATCCAATAAACTTTCACACTGGGAACCTGAGTAAAAATGGATGTACATCTGCCACTCCATGGTGCTGAAATAATCTCCACCATTTCTTTCCATCACTTCCCATGTCCAATTAACTTTATTTCATTCTTATCTGGATTTACTTTCAATCAGCTTGCTTTCATCCAACTCCTAATCTCTTTTACTCAATGAGAGAGTCACTCAACCACACCAGACATTTTGGATGAAAGAGAGACAAGACAATCTTTTATTGGACCAACTTCTGCTGGTGAGAGAGACAAGCTTTTGAGCTTACACAAAGCCCTTCTAGAGGTCTGGGAAACTTACTCGTAGTGCCACAGCTAAATATAAGATCATATATCTTCAAGTCTCTCAAGCTCTGTTATAACAGCAGCTCTTCTTATGCACAACATTTTACTTTATATCTAGAAGCAGCTTATTTACTTCATAACAAATGAGTGTGTGTGTGTATGTACTGTAAATTAACAAACAGATATGTGGGTCCTAAACAGTCTTGTAGAGTACCTCCACTTGCTTTCTTACATTTCCATGTAGGCACCATTGTAATAAATGGTAAATTACAAAGCTTCAACGGGCTATGTGCATTGTACCATACCACAAACACGACAAATCATGTTCTTGCTCTTGTCATGAAACATCTCCTGACTTGCCCTGGTGAGCCATGTACAAGCATAGCATAAACTATGGGGCAGATCCTTGCTAGGTGTAAATTGTCATACCATTTACCCCATCTGGAGAGCCAATCCTGTGTATTTCTACTACTCGGTTGTTCCAGGAGAATGTAGCACAACATAATGCAGGAGGGTAGAAAGAAGATAAATGACACCTGAGATGGCCTCCATAGAGGAACATGAAGAAGGGTGTGTGTGCATGTCATCAGCAAGTGTGACATGGCCGATGAGTTTGGTCCATATGGCTCAGATCCTCCTAAGGAGGGGAACAAGAGGCACGTCTGCTAGTACCCCGACCCCAAACTTTTACAGTGCAGTAACTGGCTTCAGGTGATTTGTCTGGATGTTATGGCCCTGAAGTTTATGTTGAGTTTGAAGATTCCTTCTTTCTAGCCCATTGTTTTAGTGTATTTTCCTCATGGAAGACTAACACTACGGAGGAAATATCTACTCAAACTACAGCAGCTGAGATACTTGCAAGGCTATGAATACCTGGGGTGGGATTTTGGAACCCTGGACAGTCCTAGTTAGACCAAGGATCTTAGTAGCTTTGTGATTAGAACAGTATGCTCTTCACAGTATTTACTATTACATATAATCGTTTCTGAGGTACAGTTTATCTTGAAGGCACACATGGCAAGCACACTAAAAAAGCCATTCCGTTTCTTGATATATCGCCAGTTCTAGCATTATTCCTGTTTTAAGTACAGGGAATATCTCTGAGAGGTGTAATGTCTCCAGACCCACATGAACTTTTTAAGTGTGCCCTCAGAACCATACACCCAGACTATGTGGAATCAAGGTGTGCAGCAGAGCCTGCCTTTGGGCAACTTAAAGAGCGCCACTGGCCTGTAGTGGGCTGCCTGATTGGCTACCCTGCCTGATTGGTTGGAAGCGTCAGCAGACTGGCTCTTAAGCTCAGTAGCATTAGCAGCAATAGCAGTGCAGCAGCTGCTCAAAAGCATTTGCCCATGACTGGGCTACCCCTTGCTCCTGCCTTGTTCCAAACCCAACCCCTTCCTTGCTTCATTTCAGGTATCCCAGCTCCAGTATCCACTCCAGAGACTTCTGACCCCAGCTCTGACCCTGGGAGTCCTAGCTACTTACTTCTGCTCTAACCATTAGCATGACTTCTGCGCCAACCACCAGGCATTACTGCCCACATCCTGGTTTCTGACACAGACTTACATCTGCTTTTTACATGCACTGTACAGTATTTACATGGGTTATGTATTAGAAATTAGAAACCCCATTAGACACACATGTTCCGCTCCTTCTGAAAAGGAGGTGGACAGCATCAAATAGAAATGTCCTCAGTATCCACATAAAGCAAACACTTTTGTTTTTAGCAGATCAGCATGTAAGTCATGTCATTTCTGTCATGATGTATTAAAATGAGCTACTGGAATTATTTACTCGAGCATTTAATTACCATTTTTGTTCTTAACTGATGCAAATACAGTAATTATTTTATTATTGTTCATCATCTAGTCAACAAGTATAAACAACCATGAATGAACATGTACGCAGAACAGAAGGAGTATGTGAATGTGAGAATGTAGTTTTTCTTTCTATATGCTGGAAAATCCACATTGTCTAAAATGTTCATTAGAATATTTTAGTGTTCAGTGATGAAATATTTAAGGTAGATGCCTTATGTCCCAAAGGGACAAAAAGCTGATCTAGCTATCTGTGTTTTTTCTAAGACAGTCACCTTGGTACCTATGGATCTGATCCAAAGCCTATTGAAATCAATAGGAGGCTTTCCACAGACTTCAAGGGGTTTGGGATCAGGTTCTCAGTGATGTAAAACAATAGCAAAGAGTATGCCTTACATGGCAATATTTCCATAGTCTCTCTTGTCCACAGTGTGCATGTTAAAATAAGTTAAAACCTCTGTCCAGTAGATGGCATATGAGTTCTAAAAGGCTTGAATATAAACAAAGGCATATTAGCACTGAAAAGGGAAAATAATCTTTTACCAGTTACAGCAAGAATGTACTATATAACCCTATCTCTATAGCATCAAATATGGTCTTTTTACTGACTTCTATTTAATTAGTGTTATTGGAATCAGCTTTCCATGTGAAAAAAAGATCTTGAGACATTTATGGATATTATGGCTATAAAATATCTGATTTATCCAGGTTGTTAAATATTTGACATTTTGGGGGTTTTCTACATAACTCTGTTTATTGCTACTCACGTCCACACAGTTTTGCCTTTTATGTGGTAGTAACCCCTCCTAAGCCCTCATTCCAACTGTCTCAGCTGGTTTTCTCTCGTTACACGTGACAAAAGATTAGGGTCCTAGGGGCCAACTCATTCCTTCATTATCTAGTAGCCTATTTGCCTTCCTGCAAATACTATTCCCTATGGACTGGGACTATATTTCTGGGACTATATTCCTGTGCGTAAAAGGACAAGCCAGGATTCTATGGGACAGCATGAAGTCACTGCATCTCAATGTTGATGCATCGAGCAGTTGTTGCTATCTTTGCTGCAGTGCCCATCTAAGGAAATCGGGGCCTCCCCTGAAATTTAGTCTTGGGGATGACCTCCAGCCATCCCACTCCTATTTGTAATATTGCATCATTACTTTGCAATAATGAAATGATGCCGCTTCATCATACTGAAGACTCATCATCACCGTGTCATGTTACTGCAATTAACTCAGGAGTCTAACTGTCCTACAAGAAAGGACTAAAAGAAGCAGGATAATCCCACGTGATTCAGGAGCGTCCTTTGTGTTTCTCTCTGGGTGCTTCCCCACACTGTTTATTAAAGGCCCCTTATGCTTACAAGTGCTATGGGTAACCAGAGCAACTGTGGTTCCTAACTGAAACATATTCTTTGTGTATCTTGTAACCGTCATCATCTTGAGGAGCAAGAAAACTTGAGTTTGCTCCCAAAATCTAGTCTTCAGTTTTGAAGCAAGCACAATGTTTATGTTGTGTAGACCTCTATGCTACATGACAGCACCAATGCTGTGAAAGGGCAGGCCCTGCCCCATAAGCTATAATTGGTTAGGCCTCCAATACCAGATGAAAAAATAAAAAGAATCCCACATTTGTTATTTTTTAAAATCTTGTGATTCTTAAATCAATATCATGATGTTTTGGGGCCTGACTCAGGACTTTTAAAAGCTTGGGTTGGCAATCCTGAGCTTAATAGGGAGACAATTATGATTCTCCACCCCAAGGTGTGCAGATTGGAGTTCGAGGAAGATCTAGTAATATAGATCACATTCAACTCTGAAATATGACTATGGCCAGTCGTGCCCTTTTAAATGGGAGAAAAAAATCTTCCTCTCTTCTAAATTTGATAGTTATGACTCAAGATTAACAGTTTGAATCTCCAATGGCTACAGTGTGCAAACAAAATTAAACTCATAGTAAATTTCTCTAAACTGTCTTTCCAAACAATCTACTAAACACACCCTTTCTCATGCAGGCAGCTATAATAATATAACATATTACACTGATAAATGTACGTTTGCATCCTGCTTTGCAAACTACATGCTTTAATGTGACGTAACAGGGCCTGAAGCACATCAGGCATCATTATTGGCAGGTGAAGTTTTGGCCAAGGACACGGAGTAAACCCCTACCCCCACAGAAAGTATCATGTGTATCTGATATCTGGGTGGAACAGACACAATCTTGGTTTTGAGTTATCCCTGAAAAAGACACCATGCACAATTTCACAATAAACATATGGTTCAATTAGTATATTGGAAGGTTGAAGTTCTGAATACAGTTTAAGATTTGAAACTTTGGTTCAGGGAATCTAGTATCCTGTAACTGACACTTAGACCATTAAGCCCCTCCAGCAGTATATGGACATAGGTCTCAGTCCTGAAATTGTTGCATGAGGATGGCCAATAACCCCAGGCACACAGTCTGCCACCCACAGCACCACTGAAGGCAGTGGGTCTCCCCAGGCTTAGTAGTCTGCCCAAATACAATTAACTGCAGGGTTGGACCATAAGTTGTTAACTACTACCAATGAAATCTAGCATTTTTCTATATTAATATAAAACAATAACCCCATATAAATCATTTAATTATATATATAAAATAAAAAAATAATTGTGCATAAGCAGCTTTATCACAGTAATAATATATACTTTAGTGGGGGGCTTTTTATTACAATGGGAAAAAAGCAGAGAAAAACATTATATTGTACATTTATGTACCATGGTATCAAGTATACAGAACGATTCAAAACACAGGACACCACCTTGTTCTTTTTTTTGTAAATGGTACCTGAATCTAGCCCAGAAAATCAAAATGCTTTGTTTCAAGTCATTTTGACTTTCTGAGATTTTCTTTTTTTCATTTCAATGGAAACAATTCAGCAAAATTGACATGATTCTGTGAAATGTTTTGGCCACCCGAATCTGTATTTTTTTGGCAAAAAAAGTAATTGATGAAAAATTTCACCTGGCTCTTCTTGACACACAACTTGATCTTCTGTTTCTTCACAGCCAAGAGCTACTCCTGACTTCAGTTGAAATTATATTAGCATAAATATGGCAGGATGTAGCATATTCAGGAATGGCTTCGCCCATCGCTGAAGTGCAGCCAACTCAGGGATGGAACTTGGCAGCTGTGTAAGACAGCCTAACAAATGAGTTTGGGATAGGAAATTAAGAATACCATGTCCAACTGAAACTGCATTTTTACGGGTTGAGACAAGTGTTTTTAGTAATGACATTTTCAATCTAACTTTTTTTAAGTGCTAGTGATCACTTTTAAGGAGGAAATGGATGACACTGATTTTAGTTTTATATACCAGAAACTATCATATACCTGCCAATGAGTCAATCATTTTCTAAGTATTGTAACTAATTGTCAATATAAAACATATGCTGCAAGCACAGTTCATACAGTACAGATCACAGAATTTTTTAAAATTGAATTAAAAGCTTTTATTTTTAAATAGCTTTTCATTCATTGTTTTTTACTATGTATGGTAAATTTCACTCTTAACACAGCTTGTGCTTTTTGTATTCTTTTCTTAAGTCTGTGGCAAGAGGTCTATTTTAATTTTAAAAGTTTGCAATGTTAATGACAGATCTGGTGTTCCTTTGTCCAAGAAAACCTATTTATCATTCTTTCCCTCACACTGTCTATTGACTAAGTGGTAAGCTTTTTGTAAATGCGTTCTACCATTTGCTGTCTTAAAGCTTTTACACAATATGTCTTTCTTTCTAGGGTATTTGTCTAAGAAATGGTAAAATAAAGGAAAATAGCCTGTCTTGTATTTATTTATTTGTTTTGTTGGGAGAAAGCAAATTTCTCTTGTTCCTGGCACTATAGTTGCAGTAGGAACATAAAATCAGCCGGGATTTTCACAGGACTCTAAGAAAGGTTATGTGCCCAATGCTATATGCTTTAATGGGAGTCCAGTGTCTACCTCCCTTAGGCTCCTTTGAAAATCCCAGCCTGCTGGCTATACAAGACATTAATGGATTTATTTCTTTGGGATAATTATGCAAGTGAGGCGAAATACTGGAAACCATAGGCTTATGTCAATTGCACTTTCTGGCTGGAAAATTTAAGATGCCGTGTAGAAGGGAAATGGCAAATTAGCAGACTGCCACAAAATTGTTAAAAATACTATTTGTCATTCTTTTCTTTATGGAATAACACACAGAAGGTGGGATCCTGTTTCTCCTAAGTTCCTGAGGATTTTTCTCATAGATTCATAGATTTTAAGGCCAGAGATGACATTAGGTCATCTAGCTTGACTTCCTTTATATCACAGGCTATAGAATTTCATCCAGTTACCCAATATTGAGTATTAAGCCCAACAACTTGTGTTTGACTAAAGCATATATTTCCAAAATGCATCTAGTTTTGATTTAAAGACTTCAAGAGATGGAGAATCTACCACTTCCCTTGGTAGTTTATTCCAGGGTTAACCCTCACTGTTAAATATTTGTATTTAATTCAAATTTGTCTGTCTTTTACTTCCTTTGATTCTTGTTATGCCTTTATCTGCTAGATGAAAGAGCTCTTTGGCACCCACTATTTTCTCCCTGTGAAGGTACTTATACACAGTAATCAAGTCACTTCTTGATCTTTTTTTTTTTCTCCCTCTACTTCTGGTTCAGACCTTCACAAGGTAGGCAAGTATGTCACTACCCTGCTTAGCCAGAAGAGCCATTTTCATAGACAAGCCTGACAGGGGCTACTGCACACAGACTGCAAAATGTCAAGGCTTGTATGAGAAAATTCTAATTAAAGAACACTAAATATTCTGCAGCATAAAAGTGGAATATGTCATGTGATGTGATGTTCTAGTTGATCAGAAAAATAAAAGAATGATATGTGGCCATCATCTAGAAGCCTTGTCACATCTTGTAAAGTAGAAAGCTTGATTATTTGCAACCTACTCAGTGGAAAAAAATGGGTTGCTGTAACAGATATCTGGCACAAACACAACAGAACAATTTGACTGAAGAATTTGACTCTAGTGTTGTGCCACCCACTGCTCTGAACAATCCAGTTCTGAATTCCTACCTGAAAGCAAATCTAAAATCTACTTTCTGACAGTAGAAATTCCAGAATCTTTAAGTGATTTCATTGAAATGTACTGTGTTTTGAACAAGTACTAGACATGTTATCCTTTGCGTCTTGGAATTTTTCAAAGTAAAATGCTAAAAAGTGAAGCTAGGATTGTCAAAGCTAGGCAGACATACAACTGTAGAGATTTGTGTTTAAGCAGACACATAAAGGGAATTTATGTACCCAGAGAACTTTCAAGAAGGTGACTGACATGAGTATATAATTGATGGGGCTTTGGAAAAGGGTTGCACATTTTGGGGAGCAGCCCATTAATTTAGGTGCCCTATAGGGATTTTCAAACTACAGCAGATATTCTGCAAGTTGCTGCCTGGGGGTAGACTGCTGCAGCTGCATAGAGCCCTAATGATTTCACTGGCCACTTCAGAGGTACATGGTGTGCTATCCTAGGTCTTGAACCAAGGGCTAGGCACTGCCAAGCAGCTGCTATATCCTGGCTTCCACTTACTCTCTGCTGAAACTTTAGGGGTGGAGGAGCAAATAGGACTATAGCCTCAGCTAAGGCGCCACCAAGGGAAGCCCTGGTTGGAGGATAACCCGGCTCTACCAATTGGTCTGGCTATGCTATTTAAGACAGCTGGCAGCACAAGAAGTTTGTCTAAGCAATGTGGTGTTGTGGCTGTGTGGGACCTTACTTGTGCCGGCCTCCTGAACCCAATCCTGTTCCTGCTTCTGGCTCTTGCTTCACCCCTGCCTTCACCCAGTCCTGTCCCCTATGTGCTCCTGCTCTGTGCTTGATCCTTGCCTCTCCTCCAGTTCCTGTCCTTACACTACACCTTGAATTGTTAGTTACGTCCTGGCTCCAACCCCGGCTCCAACTGCTGACCCTGAATCAGGCTTACCTAATGCTACATCTGAGGGGCATCTGACCCTGGCTCCAATGTGTGGCTTTGATTCCTGGTTCTGGAAATCAGCTGAATCTGGTGCTGACCCTTAGCTTTGTTCCCCAACCTAGACACTCAGCCTGACTCCTACTGACTAGTAGGCCAGACTGCCTACATCCTGGTCCATAACCCAGGGTCCCAGATGCACAGAGCCTTTCTGGGGCCTTTGTGTGCAAGAGCATAGCAGTAGTTAAATGCTGGGATTTTAGGTCACTCAAGGGCACGCTAAGGTATGCCTAAGTCATTAGCTATTGAACTACATTGCTCCTTTGTGCCAGGCTACTTTTGCAAAGTCTGATGGTGATGAAGAGCAAACAAAACACAAAAAGTAAACTCTTACTGGTGAGTTAAATCCAAGGAAACAAAAGATGTTATACTTAGCTGCTAAAAATATGAAGGAGAGTGTAGTCTTCTCTCACCACAGAAGGCACAAGTGGTCACATAAACACACGAATTATTTGCCTTTTAGTTGGAGCTCTATGTAGCTGTGCATCATTACCAATCGCTATCACATCAGAATGCTAAGCTTTACCTCAGCCACTTGAGCAGAATCTCCTAGCATAGCTGTAGGTGGTCTACAATTTCTAATACTACACTAGAATAATTCTTAGATAATACCTCTGGTTCTGGCTCAGGCCTGGAATTGTTTCACAGAAAGTGTCTTTCAGTCTTTTCAAAACTTGTCTTTTACTCAATGTGTTAGTCTTTTTTCGTATACAAGTGGCTTCCATAGCGTTTCATAAGGTCACAGAAGCAATTGTAAACATGCTGGTTTCGTTAGCCACACCTTTGGTCTGTATCACTTCAGTCTCGCTTCCTGTAACCACTTCTCCTTGCTTTCTCAACTTCTCTCTCTTACTATTGTCTTTGCCTTGTTCACTGTTGGTTTTAAGGAATCTCAGATTTGGATGGTTACTTGTGCTTTAGCTTTCCTTTGTGGAGTTGCATGCAAATGTCAGTTTAAGTTTCCGCAACTAACTAGCAACTTGCTTTTCTTTATGGTCTTTACACAGTGCTGCAAAGAATAAAATACGATTCTGTTTTTGGGTTTTTATTGTTAATGTCAAAATGCTGACCACCTTGCAGCTCCCATTTACCTCAGTGGAAGCTAAGAGGTGCTCAGCACTCTTGAAAATCAATCACTAACTTAGGAACACAACTTTAGGCTCCTATTTTTGAAAAGCTTAGAATTCTAGATATATAGGAGTGTAAGGAACCTTGAAAGGTCATTAAGTCCAGCTCTCTGCACTGAGGGAC
Source organism: Mesoclemmys tuberculata (assembly GCA_007922155.1). Lineage (NCBI taxonomy): Eukaryota > Metazoa > Chordata > Testudines > Chelidae > Mesoclemmys > Mesoclemmys tuberculata. Next base: position 49,526,322 of record ML675603.1, read on the forward strand.
TAAATAAACCTTGGATTACATGTTGGAAGTATGTTGAGCACCGTGCGTGGACATTTAAGACAGACCATGCCATTGATATATTACAACTGAGTCAACAGACAAATAAGGCAAGGCTCTTGGAAAAAAACATACTAAACATTTTTATTTTACTTTTATTTTACGTTTTCCTTTGTTTACTTTGTTTTCCTGTCTAGCCAATCTGCTAGCAGAAAATGTAAAGGAATACTGTGTGTTTTTGTGAACCAAAATCTTCTCAGTTACATGCATGCAGTCCCATTCCACCAAATGTGACTGAGTGGAGAACGTAACCTTTTTCCTTTTCTGTGGGCTCTTAAGGGCATTTCCAGATTTTAGGTATTGCTTTAGAAGTTTGACTGCCTCATGAATCCAAAACTCTTTTCCCTATACCATTAATAGAGCCAACGATTGATCTTTCATATCAGTCTTCTCTTTTATTTTCTCATATTTGCCACTGGAAGGATCTATAAGAAGATCACTTGCATAATTTCTGGCTTGAGTTCTTACCCCAGAGCATCTCAAGAGTTGCCCTTTTATGCTGTCACATCTCCTTTCCCTCATGTTACGGTACTCATGAGATACATTAAGTGGAAATTCACTGGAATCTTTCATTATATCCTTTCCTTTGATTGTGACATCTCTTGTCCCAGAAAGAAGGAACTTCTTTTTGTTGTATCTCTGTCACAGATGTCAAGGCATGGATGTTCCGCTATCCAACATCTCTGTCTCCCAATTAACACTATGTACTGTATAGTTCATATTATAAAAAGTCTAATCTAATTTGTTTATAGAACATGCATACTGTAATGTCTCAACTAAGACTAATTAAAAATTAAAACATTTAAAAGTGAATCACTCTATACCTTAATTAAATTATTTATTTTATCTGCAAGTAGAATCTTGCTGAATTTTAAAACTGAAAAACTTGCTAGAGCACTCATGAGTTATAACAATTACAATTGTTAAATAAAACTAGAGCAATTCATCTTTCAGTCAGCTCTAAAATGGCATGTTTGAGGAACACTGTCTATTGGGTAAATGTAGTAGAAGCCAATTTGTACTTTGCAAGCAAGTTCTGCTCTTTAGTATGTAAGGGCCATTTCTGACCCACCCACTCTACAATTTTGGTAGTGCTAAGTGTCAGTTTTATCCAGTGTCATCCAGATCGAAGGTTAAAAATTTTACTTTGAAACTGATCCTTCAAGAATGCAGACTTTGGTCTTTACAAATTATCCCTGACTACCAAGGAACATGGGATCAAACCTCCCTTTGAGCCCATGTACCATGATGTATCAGTGTGACTCATCTGGATATGCCTAGATTGGATGGACGGTTTTTTGAATAAAAAGATATGCTCTAGGAATTATTTTGGGGAAGTTCTATGACCTGCCTTATACAGGAGGTCAGAGCAGATGGCTCTTTTGGCCTTGGAACCTATAGCAGCATGATACATACACTTTACATATGAGCATTTCATTTGAGGATTAATGATGCCTGTCAGGCTGAAAACTGCCTATAGAGAGGGCTATCAGTTTAATAACAGTTTTAAACAAAAAACTACTGCATTTTTTTCATTTTTTTAAGAGTTGCACTATGCAAGACCTGTCCAAGACACACTACAGTTTTCTAAAGTGACTCTTTTAATACCCAGCTAAATTTCACAATCCATAAGACATAATAGTGTGAAAATTGTAGAGCAAATATTCCCATGCTGCCTATGGGTGGAATTGCAATTTATATTAAAATAATTAAACAGAAACAATGACATATTTCATATGTATATTTGAGGTACCTACAGTTCACAACAGAACAAGTTTTTCAGTCCAAGTGCCAGGGATAATTGATTGGTTTTATGCACTAACACACATTGTCTAAGGGCATTCATAATCAATCTATGGTTGATTGCACTCTGAGCATTGCCAAAATGAATACAATCCCTTTATTGTTGAATAAATTCATAATATTTATATTGACAATTGAGTATTGAAGACAAAGTCCCATCAGCCATTATCCAGAGTTAATCTTTTAATGTCCAAAATCAACACAAAACTGAATAATCCAGACTTTCAGATTATCATTAGTTATTTCCTAAAATTTCCCATTTTATATGTTGTACCTTTTTCACTAAGACATGAAGATATGTTTCTAAAATATAGATCTAGATAATGCCAAAATTCCAGTTTATCCTCTGTTTTGTATATTAGTTTACTGCATATTTCTTCCATAACAAAACATCTTTTTCAAAAACGAGATGCAAAGCAAATTGCCTTTTTTGTTTTTAAGGTGGAGCACATACCACCGTGTCCTATTATAAAATAAAGTTCTTCACTTGTCTCAGAATTCAGGATTACAGAATCATGGAAACAGCTTTAGAGTTAATGTTGAAATGACATTCCCTTCTACATATTTTCATTCACTGATAACTTTCTCAAAAATTACTTTTGGAACTCTAATTTCTTAGAATACATCACAATCTAAAAGCATTTTTTTAAGTCACAGAAGGCAGTGATGTTTGGGTTACTTTAGGATACTAACGTATCCGGATACTTTAGGGGTTTTTTTGGTTTTTGGTTTTTTTGGCTTTGCCATTGACCTATTGTTTGATCCTAGACAAAATTACTTCAGCTTTCTTGGCTTCGATTTCTCCATTTGTAAAATGGAGATTAGGATACCTTCCTCTGTAAAATAGTTTGGGATCTGTAGATGAAACTCACTCTATATAGTTCCAGAGAAGTAGCCGTTTTGATCTGTATACAGCAAAAACAACTAACAAATTTCTGCGAGGATAAGCTTTCATGGGCTGCGTCTGACGAAATGGGTTGCAGCCCATGAAAGCTTATGCCCGGAGCAACGTGTTAGTCTTTAAAGTGCTATAGGACTCTCATTGTTTTTTCGCTATATATAGTAAGAACTAAGTAATAGTGTTAATCTTTTGGGTCAGAGAAAAAAATCCTCTATTTTTTAATTGATCCATAGGATCCTCTCATTATGTTTGAGGCCCTCTCTACTAACACACTTCTGTTTAAAGGCGCAGAGTAGAATAAAGAAAAAGACCAAAGAGGGAAAGCATTAGTGGAATAGCAGGAAGAGCAGATGAGAAGGCAGGGCAGGCAAAGCATTACTGAAATGCACTGTTGCTGTAATAAGGGGTTAAATCCAGAACTTACTGAAGTTAGAAGTTTTTCTATTGACTTTATTGGGGTCAGGATTTCACTTAACCTTTTTTTCCCCTGAGCACAACACTAAAGGGAAAGTACGTTTATGGGACAAAGAATGTCACTGAAGGAAGGTGCTGCTTTCTCTTAATTTACCTGCAGCTGAATTTCTATGCTGGAGTTATAAACCCAGGGGCACCATTTGCTCTTGCCAATGACTTTTTAAAACTTTCCTTCTCCATCTTCTGTTCCTTTCTCTTTCTCCTAATACCAAATGGTACAGTCCCTAAAACTCAAGTTATGTTTGAATACAGATACTCATTTGAGGTTCAAGAAGTTCTTAAGTTTAGTCGAGGCATACATAGTAAAGGGCTTTACAAACTAACTGTGCAGCACAGAAGGCCATCAGAGCACTGGAAGTAGAATTGTCTAGTTGTCCTGTGTTAGGAAGTCTGCAAGCATATTTGTCTACAGCCACTATTCTATGAGAACTGTGAATTCCGACTGCCTTGTTTGTATGGCTGCAGCTGCTTTGACACATTGACAGGCCTTTTTTGAATTTTAGTAGGGGTACCTGAGGCTGTGTGGAAGCTGCTTTGAGTTGGCATTGGGGTCCATTTCTGAAGCCACTTTGAAACATCTAACTTTGTTTTTAGCTGTTAGGATTTATATGAACCTTGTGGGCAGTTTTGAAGAAGGTCAATGAAAATTCTTTAAATTTTATGAGGATATTCTATTCTGGAGTTGTTTCTGCCACTTGAAATTTAATAGAAGCAGCAAAGAAAAACAGTTCCAACAAAGATTAGGAGTCAGGTTTTGTGGGAGGAAAGATTGCTTACTTCTCTTGTTTGGCTGTGATTTTGCTGGGAAAATCTCTTATCTGGAAAATCCACAGTCTTGATAATGCTGGCTCATATCCACTGGTGATTGCAACATTAGGGGCCACAGACTTGCTGGCTGTAGGTGGTGTTTTTAACAGTGTGTGCTTTAGACCTAGTCTGAGAGAGTTTGGATGGCCTGGTATTATATACTTGTAGTTGCAAACAACCTATCTCTACTAAGATTCTCAGGACATTTCTACAAACTCTGGTTGATGCAAGTTATGCTGGTATATGGCCGCCAAAGTTAGCATATTGGTTGGGTGCATGCATACTAGGCTGCTTGCATTGCACACTGCTGTGCACACTCAATAGGAGTGCTTGTGTCAATATAAAGTGTGATGCATCACAGGTACCACTATGCCCTGCACCAGCATCTGGCACAATGTCTTTTGGGAAAGAATCACCATGTGTTGTGGGGCAGAAATGTGTCATAGGGGGATCTCCTGTTGGCCAAATTCCCAACATGAAACTTTCTCCATAACATAATGCCAACCATATCCCATCATTTGCATGCCTTTTTAAAAATCCCCCTGATACACAATTTGCTGAAACCAATGGAGCTAAAATGATGTGACCAAGAGTGGTAAATTTTGTAGAAAAGTTTTCCAGTGTAGGCTGAGCCCTACTGCCTCAGCATAGTGAAGTTTCTGGGGATTTTGTAAATTTTTCTTTCATCTCTCAAGAGTGGTAGATAAGGTAATTCTGACATGTCCAGCTACTGGAAGAACATTTGTCCACTGAAGAAACCAAACAAGCAGGATCCTGGGTAATGCATATACTACAAAGTAACAAATGGTCTGATCAAGAGGCTTCAGTGTTTATCAATGAGAATCTAGCATCTGCCAACAGTTACCTCCCAACAGTATTTGAGATTACCAGATATTTTTCCTTACATTCAAAACTGGAGATAGCTGTGTAATGGATGACCAAACAAAAATGTTATTGGGTTTTAGTGTGTATACACTGAATAACGTTGGTGGTGGAATGAGTCTGCAACAATACTAGTCCCTTTATAAATTAGCTTGTACAGTTTATGGAACACTTCCTCTAGCTCTTTTTTTAACAAATACTTGTACAAATGATCAAATTAGATTTTGTTCAATTGTAATTTTGAGGGAAAAAAAGACATAGGGCTAGATTTTCAAAGGAATTTAGGAGCCTAATGATGCAGATAGGTACCAGTGGGTCATCACAGTTCATGTAATGATCTCAGTATTTCTTCTGAGTATTACTATAAATTCTTCTGTTCTAAATTATTCAAGGCTTTTCAAAAAAGACAATTGCATTTTGAAATAAGTGCGTGGTCTTGATAAAGGAGCATATCAACAACAATGTAGGTAAAAAAAACATACGTAATAGGAGAAAAAAGTACTTAATGAAAAGTCTTTCATGTAGTTTTCTTTTCCTTATTTATTAATTACATGGGAACTTCTGTTATTATGACTATTAATTATTTGTATTACAATAGAGCCTAGAGGCCATAAATGAGATCTGACACCCATTTTGCAAGGTACTTTACAAATATAAAGTAAAAGATGGCTCTTCAGGGCAGAGACTTACATTTTAAATAGACAAGGCAGACAAATGTTGGGTGGGGAAACAGAGGGTTGGAGGTGAAATGACATGCTTAGGGTTACACAGAATATCAGTTGCAGACCTAGAAAGAGAACCCAGGTCTACTGACTCCCAAATGCTCTACCCACTCCAATTAATACCAACTTAAAAAATCAGGACTATTCAAATAAAGGCTGAAGGTTTTATTATTTATAGTACAAACAATCTGGTTATGGAAGGTCTGATCCTACACTCTCTGAAGTCAGTAAGAGTTTGGCCTTTGACTTCTATGAGAGCTGTATAAGGCACTAGATTTCATTCAGGGTAAACAGAGACTCATGTTCAAGGAATGACTTAATATAGCACAAAACAATGTTTCAGTGATTAAAAATATCACTCACTAAATCTCATGTTCGGAATGTCCTTCACAGCTATTGAGCAAATAATTTCTTTCTCAGAACATTTTGCTGACAGTTAAATTTCAAGGATTGCACTGTGCCATCAGTTTTTCAGTGGGACTCCCCATGGAAATCAAAGGGGAGGTCTTCTGAAAAATATGACTATGTGATATGCCCCTAAACTAGCAACTGTCTGACTGAGATTAGCTATGTTACCTTATCTACCACTCTTGAGAGATGAAAGAAAAATGTACAAAATCCCCAGAACAGCCACTGTGCTGAGGCAATAGGGCTCAGCCTACACTGGAAAACTTTTCTACAAAATTTACCACTCTTGCTCACATCATTTCAGCTCCCAAGGCTGGTATGAGACAACATTGGCTGCAGCATACGAAGACATAGCTGGGAGTGACTTACATGCTGGAGGCTGTTTGTGAGCAGTCCAGATGGGAGGCGACATCAGCAAGGCATTATAAAAGCTACCCCAGGTTACAGGGTAGAGTGACATAGCTAATTATTGGTCTGGATTGTGTCTTGGTGTGTCACACACCCATCACAGCTGTTACAATGGTTGATAGCTTGCACTACTTCTGCATCTTTCCAAAGGATGTGGTAGCAGAGTGGAAGCATAAATAAGACACTGCTATGAACATCTTAAAATATAAGTGATGAATCCAATAATAGAGGAAAAACATCCAAAGGGAAGGGGCCAGGCAGGTAATAGATGTAGGAGGTAAGGTTATATTTATTCATTATTTAAAATACTTGATTTGTTTTTAAAAGTGTAAATATATTCATTTCAAATTCAAGTTTCATTTGCATAAGTGGGAGTTGTGCTTGAATAAGGACTTCAAGGTCAAGGCTGGAATAACTAATTCTCCTTAGATTAGCATCTTCACATTAGAAGTGTGTTCAATAATCCAACTGCTGGAAATTTCGTTTTACCATTACAGATGAAAGCATGGCTCCCATTTTTGATTGCCCATCTCCCCTTACAGAGTTAAAAAAAATGGTAGCTTTGTTGTGTTGATTTAAAACTTATTTTTCTGTGAAATCTAAAATGAATAATGGTTTTTCTATGTACCTGTTTACCTCTGAGGCATTTCCTCCGAATCATTATGCCATTTCAATCCAAGTCCCAAAATGTATTTTAGCAGCTAAAATGACTGATTAAAAACATTTTATAATAATTTTTCTTACTTAAGATTTTCATTTGTTTAAAGCCACCTGGGTGGAATGGAAGCCACTTGCAAAAATTTTCTATAACAACTTCATTTATGCAATATATTTGTAGCTCTGCTCAGCCTCCATTAGTTTTTTTAGTGGTCTGAACAAGACATGCACATAATTAATTTCATGAGTGGCATTTTATATATGCATTTGTATGCACAATCCTTATTCTTTGTTAATTGCACACTATTTGTAATACCTATTTCTATTAACTCCATATAACTGAAATTCTACATATAATTCCAAGTCTTCAGACAGATTTTTATTAGTTAGATCAAACATTTTCCGTTGTCTCATATGTGTGTATGTGTGCATGTGCAAGACAATGGAAAATGTTTGATCTCACTGTAATATATATATGTCTCTGGAAATGGCTTTATGCTATTTTTCACTCAATGTATGTAGTATAAATTGTAGTAAAAATACAACATGGCAACAGCTGCCTAGACATGTGGAAGTCATAAATATTTTGGGTTGGTTTAAAGCCTGTGTTAAATTGAATGCATTTTATTTCACAGCAAGGTACATGTTCAGTGAGCTGGACACAGAATACATGAATTAAGATGTGCAGGTGATTTGTAAGTTGCAAATCAGTAGTGTAAGTGGTATAAATCTGTTGTAAATTAAGGCTCATAAATATTTGTCCAACTGCCAAGAACACCAATGGTTGCTACTCAAATAATGACAGAAATACAGGGCAGTCAAAAATATCCTGTCTTTCAAGATCATAAACCACCAAGACTCAGTAGATTCAAAGATGATGCCAAGCTTTTTCTGTTGCTCTCAGGTTTTCCCTTCCCTGAGGTCTCATACCAAGGCATGTTAACTTTAATATCTCTTTCTTTCTTTCTTTCTTTCTCCCCAACTCTTCTAATGCTCAGACAATGAACTTGGAGACGGAGAGCTCAGATGTTAGAGGCACAGGCTCCAACCAGGAACATAACTCTAAATGAGAGTAGCTATTTGAGCTGCTCCCTCTCTCTCCCACCCAGACCCCTCTAGATCTGCCTTTGATTCGTGGCCACTGTGGAGGCTCAGGATGCCTCTCTAGAGTTAAATCTCGGCTATTTCTTTTAACTGAGCAAACAGGCCAGTTTTATCACACTGTTTAGTGCCATTGTCCTCATGTCTGTCACAGATCCCCAAACATCCCACCATTTCACTGCCCACACCCCCTACTACTGTCACCATGAGCTAGGCCATCCTCCACAACCTATGTTGTCCCTATCACTGTCACTCCCATACCATCCTCTCCTTCGCTGTCAGCACGACCAACGCCATCTCCACAGCCAACGTTGTCCCCATTGTGTCACTCCCACACCATCCCCTTTCTGTCACTAGGACCCACACCATTCCCATGGCCGACGCCGTCCCCGTTGCTGTCGCCCCCACACCATCCTCTTACCATCTCCATGACCCAGGCATCCCAGCAGCGACTGCTGTCCCTGTCACTGCTGCTCCCACGCCGCCCCTTGCCATCACCACGACCCACGCCAGCCACACGCGTGTGACAAATCAGGAAGGGGGTGGAGGGTAACAGGCACCGTATGAGACACAGCCCCAAATAGCGGGACTGTCCCTATAAAACGGGGACATCTGGTCACCCGACCTTCCCTCTCCCTCACCAGGACCCAGGCCCTCCCACAGCCGGCCCCGCCCCCTCCCTGTCACTCCCGCCCCTGCCCCTCCCCCCCGTGTGTTCCCGTCAACGCGATTCCTAACTGAGCGCGCGCCCCCGTCGCCCCCCGCCCGGCCCCTTCCCCTCCCAATTCCCGGCCCCCCGATCCTTGACCCCCGCCCGCGCCCCCTGCCCCTCGGCTTTGAAGCCTCTTTGCTCTTTCCCCGCCCCCAGCAGCCCCGGTCGCTTAGGAACAGGAAGCTAAAATGGCGGCCAGTCGCAGCGGCCGCAGCTGGCAGGTGAGCCTCCCCCTCCCCCCTCCTGTGCCCAGCCCACCCCTACCGGACTGCGCGTGCCGAGCCGCTAACCCGCCGCCCAGCGCTGCGTAGCCCTGCTTTGTGTAGCCCCGAGGGAGTGAGGCAGTGCCCCCCAGCAACATCCCCTTCCATCCCGTCCCCACGGGGTGACAGTGCCCCCCACGTAACCCTCCACTGGGGTGACAGTGCCCCCCACGTAACCCTCCACTGGGGCGAGACAGTGCCCCCCACGTAACCCTCCACTGGGGTGACAGTGACCCCAGGTAACCCTCCACTGGGGCGAGACAGTGCCCCTCACGTAACCCTCCACTGAGGTGACAGTGACCCCAGGTAACCCTCCACTGGGGTGAGACAGTGACCCCCAGATAACCCTCCACTGGGGTGACTGACCCCCATGTAACCCTCCACTGGGTTGACAGTGACCCCCACATAACCCTCCACTGGGGCGAGACTGTGACCCCCAGATAACCCTCCACTAGGGTGAGACAGTGACCCCCCCAGCACCCCATCGGTGAGGCAGTGATCCCCCCACAGCAACCCCTGCTTCTCATCCCCCGTGGGGTGAGAGACAGTGACCCCAAACATCCCCCACCTCCTCCCCCTTGGGGTGAGAGGGAGTGACCCACATGGCAAAATCACCTTCCATCCCATCCCTATTGGGGTGAGAGACACGTGCAGAAAATCTCCAACCCCTGCCATCTCACCCTATGAAGACTGGCTGCCTACTCTTCCCATATCCCATTGTATCTCCAAAGGGAAAGCAATTTCCCCTCCATCCCTTTTGTACAAGAAAAGCCTGTAAAATAAATGGCAACATCACCTCTCCATTTCATCCTCAAGGGGTTAGAAAGAAACAAACAAACAACTAATATAATGAGATATCTTGGAATATCAGAAATGTCTGAATTTTGAGGTCACAGATTCAGTCCCACTAGTTTAACTAGGCAGCTGGATGATCAGCTAATAAACCTCATCCATATGTGTGCGCTCTCTTTTCTGTCTTTGCCTCTTCCTTGTAAAACGTGCTAGATATGTATGTTGCATTATGGTGCTCAGTAGGGGTTATCCTATAAACTGTGTTTTAGTAGTGAAGGAGATTCAACAAGGAAATATCTGGCATGGAAAAGCTGCAAATCAGGGCCCTGTGCAAGCACAGCTGGAACTCCCATCAGCAGAATGGGCAGGATGTTGTTGCAGCAGTAGGACCTGGATCTAGATTCATCAGGCTCTTGTGGAACAGGGAGGCTGGCTGTGAAAAGGGAGGAATGGAGGGCTACATGCCTGAAGAATAAGGAGGGAATGTGGAAGAAGGCTGAAATTTGGGATTTAAGGAAAAGAAAGAAAATTTCCCTGTCTCCAGGATGTCAAAACTGTGTTGTCCATATGTTTCTCTTACAAACAGTTGTCCTGCGCAGTGTGCCTGATTTGCATTTTTAAAACATCTGATTATTGTTACTGCTGCTCAGAAAACATTTTTTGTGAAATACGTTTTCCATTTTTCATCAAAATTTCCAGCCAGCTCTAATTACTCTACAAACAGCAAAATCCTCCATCCCCAGAGAAGGAAAGTTGTTGTAACATGCTCACATTGCCATATGTCAGTGTTCCCAAATAACTGGGCACACTGTGTATATGCTGAGAAAATGTTCCCAAGAAAGGTTGTATTTCTAAAGTGAAATCAACATAGAATCGTAGAAGTGTGGGACTGGAAGGGACCTTGAGAGGTCTTCTAGTCCAGCTCCCTGCACTGAAAGCAGGACTAAGTATTATCTAGACTATCCCTGGCAGGTGTTTGTCTAACATGCTCTTAAAAATCTCCAATGCCAGAGATTTCACAACCTCTCTAAACAATTTATTCCAGTGCTTAACTATCCTGACAGGCAGTTTTTACTAATGTCCAACCTAAACCGCCATTGCTGCAATTTAAGCCCATTGCTTCTTGTCCTATCCTCATAGTTTAAAGAGAACAATTTTTCTCCCTCCTCCTTTGAACAACCTTTTATGTACTTGAAAACTGTTATCATGTCCCCCTCAGTCTTCTCTTCCCCAGACTAAACAAACCCAATTTTTTCAGTCTTCCATCATAGGTCATGATTCATCATGAAATCAAATGATTTCATCATTTTTGTTGCTCTATTCTGGACTTACTCTAGTTTGTCCACATCTTTCCTGCAATGTGATGCACAGAACTGGACATATTACTCCAGCTGAGGCCTCATCAGTGTGGAGTAGAGTAGAAGAATTACTTATCATGTCTTGCTTGCAACACTCCTGCTAATACATTTAGCTTGTGATTCACTATGACCCCGGATCCCTTTCTGCAGTACTCCTTCTTAGGCAGTCAGTTCCCATTTTCTATGTGCACAGTTGATTGTTCCTTCTTAAGTGGATTACTTTGCATTTGTGCTTATTGAATTTCATCCTACTTACTTCAGACCATTTCTCCAGTTTGTCCAGATCATTGTGAATTTTAATTTTATTCTCCAAAGCACTTGCAACCCTTCCCAGCTTGTATCGTATGCAAACTTTATAAGTGTACTCTGTATGCAATTATCAAAATCATTGATGAAGATATTGAACAGAACTGGACCCAGAACTGATCCCTGTGGGACCCCACTCAATATGCCCTTCCAGTTTGATTGTGAACCATTGATAACCTACTCTCTGGGAATTATTTTCCAACCAGTTACGCACCCATCTTATAGTAGTTCCATTTAGGTTGTATTTTCCTCGTTTGTTTATGAGAGGGTCATGTGAGAGTATCAAAAGCCTTACTAAAGTCAAGATATACCACATCTACTGCTTCCCTCCCAGCCACAAAACTTGTTACTCTGTCAAAGAAAACTATTAGGTTGGTTTGACATGATTTGTTCTTGACAAATCCATTCTGACGATTACTTATCACCTTATTATCTTTTAGGTGTTTGCAAATTGGTTGCTTAATTCTTTGCTCCATTCTCTTTCTGGGTACTGAAGTTAGGATGACTGGTCTGTAATTCTCCGTGTTGTTCTTAGTCCCCTTTTTATAGATTGGCACTATGTTTGCCCTTTTTCAGTCCTCTGGAATCTCTCCCGTCTTCCATGACTTTTTAAAGATAATCACTAATGGTTCAGGTACCTCCTCAGCCAGCTCCTTCAGTATTCTAGGATATATTTAATAGGCTCTGGTGTTTTGAAGACATTTAACTTGTCTAAGTAATTTTTAATTTGTTCTTTCTTTATTTTAGCCTCTGATCCTACCTCATTTTCACTGGCATTCTTTAAGTTAGATGTCCAATTAGTACTAAACTTTTTGGTGAAAACTGAAACAAAAAAGTCATTTAGCACTTCTGCCATTCCCACATTTTCTGTTATTGCTTTGTAGACAATAGATAGATTTTAACTTTCTAGATGTTTTGGACCACGCTAATCTCAGGTATACTTTATTAAATGCTATACATAGGTTTTTAATTGTTTAGAAGTTTTGGACCAGACTAGTTTCAGACACATGGTGTACACTGCAGTGTACAGTAAAAACCTTTCTAACTCTCTCATAGTAAACATATTAATTCTGGCAGAAAATCCTTTGTTCTCCCCTATGTTTTAGCAAAGTATTAATAGCCAAGAGTCATAATGATGCTTTATGTTGCTAAAACTTCATTGCTTTTATGAAATATAACATGGTAATTTAGTATACCATGAAAAATCACAATTAAAACTATATTTGTCAAAATAAATGGGCAAGTTACATTTTGTGATTGAATAGTTGTTTTTTAAATCATGTTTAATCACTTAGGTTCCAATCCTGCACGCATTTATCTATGTAAATTAATGCTTATCATATCAAGTTAATCTGCATATGTGTTTGCAGGATTTACACTTTATTAACCTTCAAGATTTGATCATCTACAAGGGTCCGATGGTCATTAGCAAGAATGGGATTTTAGTCTACCCCAATCCTGTCCTTGAGAATGCACCACTTGTGCAGTGATATTTTTCCCCAGATATGTAGCAATGTATATGTTTAAAGAAACAAATATGACAAGGATAAGAAAAACTGGAGTAAGAATACCATAATTTTAGTTGTCTTATTTTTATTAATTTAAAAGAGAAGCCTCCAGTTTCACATCTCTTTACATCTACTTTAGACCTTATTGTCATTGCTTGCAAGATTTTTACTCACAGGGTTGAAGTCTGACAAATTAATTTTTTATCAGGCGATAGAAAGTCAGCTAAAGATCTGTGGCTTTAAGAGGGATATGGATGTCTCAGTGTTGTACCTTGCTGGACAGTAAGTACAATTTTTATTCTAATATGGAGCGGTTTTGTATTAGATCCAGATGACAGAGTGTATATTAGTTTTTTGTAGTGCTATGTATGTCATTTATGTTTGTGAAAGTCATTTATATATGAAATACACAGTAAATCATACTCACACAACAGATTGTGGACCAGGTATAAAAACAGAGAAGTAGTGAAATACTGCTGACATATATAGATTAACTAAATTCACAGCTGAGTAGTTAACTGCCTCAGCCATCAGTGTAGATCTAGCTCTAGCAGTCCAGCAGTGCATGAAGGTGCATGAGTTCATAGAGCTCTTCATGAACTTCCAGCATAGGGAGGAGAGAAATCAGGCTTAATGGGTTGTTCCCTGCCTGTCTGACTGGCTTGTAAAGTTGGGTGGTAGAAATAGCAATAAGATAAGCACAAGGTGAGGACACAGGCGTACCCTTGGCTCGGAACAGTCAAATATCTGACCTCAATGAAGGACTCTCCTGCTGTTACTAGGTAACAGCAAAAGCAGCTAGAAATTTATTTGAAGTTACCTGCATTTCTGTCTGTATGTTGTCCATCCCTCACTTCCTACAATGGCCCTGGCATTCCTGGGCATGAGAGCAACCCATGTGAAGAGAGAGCCACTGCTGTCTAGAGAAGTAGTAGGATAGCCATAGTGGCTTCTTTTACCACCTACTGCCATGGGCAGAGGTTGGTGGGGACATTGTCCCCCCAAACTAGATGTGTCACAGAGATGAAATGTAGGGGGATGCCCAGATTTTTCTCCCTTCTATTTGGCCCTGCTTCTTCCCCATGGAGGAGCATTTGGGGGGTGGGGCGGTGACACCAGGCACTCTGTGTGTCCAGGTCAGTTTTCCCACGTCTGTGTAAGGGGAGGGCAAGAGAACAGTTCCTGACCTTCACAGTACAGCCCGGGTTGGGAAACTGACCCTGATGCACAGAGTGCCTGACATTTCCAGCCCTCCCCTATCTCCTAAGGGGGCATGGAGTAACATTTGGGAGGTGGGCAAGCAGCATCCCAGGCGTTCTGTGCCTCCAGCTCAGTTTCCCCACCTGGGATGCATGAAAGCAGCTCTGGATGCCTCACAGCAGAGCTCCAGCTTCAGACCATTTCAATTTTACTAGCTGTCCCAGAAACACAGGCATCTAGACATAGAGGTCACATTCTAACCAGCAATATTGTAGCAAGTGAACATAAAATCTAAGCTGCTTTCCAAATGTGCGGTGTCCACTATTGACTGTGTCATGCCCAAGTGAGTGACAGAGTGAGCGGGGAAGGTAAATTGTGAGTGAAATGTGCTTGGGCATATGGGCAAAGGGGACAGGCTTTAGCAGTGGATTTGTTTGATGTGTGCATTGCATGTTTATGTATCTCTAAAACCTGGGAGACATGATTCATAGTTATATGAAAATGCTCGGTTCTGTTCAGTCAAGAATTTGTTTTTATACTAATGTTGATTTTTAATTGGTAGCTGGTAAACCTGGCAAATTAAGTTAAAACAAAAAAATAATGAATAATGAATATAAAATAATGAATAATGAATATAAACTCTTTGTGATTTCAAGTACACTGCAATTTAAGTACTACTAATAATGATAAATCCAGAACTTAAACCTATACCTATTTTAATAATATTAAGCCCCTTCAAATGTAGAAGTAAAACTATGCCTATGGTTTTAACAAGTACCAGAGATTTAGGGGAGATGGGAAGGAAAGGGAGAGAGACCACAATAGGTGTGAGGGGGCAGAGATACCAGGAACATGAGGGGGGGAGGAATGACAGATGATTAGGGTGATATGTGTTAATATGAACACAGGGTGCCATGTGGGATAGGGTGTGGAAAAGGGGACACTTAAAAGCTATTTAGCAGCTCACTTTGAATTTCTGATGAAGACTCCATCCATAAATTGTTGTACCCTTGGCTAAAACCTCACAATTGTACCTAAGAATATTTGCACTGTGCTTATCATGTGTACATAGTGACGTTATTGTAATAACTTAGGGCCAGTTTTTAAAAGGTATTTATGTGTCTAAAGATACAGAGATGTGCCTACTGGGATTTACATTGATTGCCCAGATTGATTTTAATAGGGTTTAGGTGCGAAGAGCCAGATTCAAAGGGATTTAGGCCCAGATCCTCAAAGGTATTTAGGCTCCTAACTGCCATTTATTTCAGTGGAAGTTACGGGCCTAAAATACCTTTGAGGATCTTGGCCTAGGTGCTTTTGATAATCTGGGCCTAGGTGTTCAGCATTTATCTATGGCTTTGGGTGCCTAAGTACTTCTAAAAATCTGCCTTATCCCCTGAATTGCACTTCAAAGACTCATTCCCTGAATTGGACCTAAAAAGCTGTGCTACTGTTTGAAAAGAAAATCTCTTGTACTTTACATTGGTGCTGCAAAATTATTAAAATGTGTAAGTTAGAGAGAACTTAACATATGGAAAGTATAAATCAATAAAGATCTGAACTGTTACAAAAATAAAATTAGTTTAAGTATAAAATAATGGGAAAAATTAGAAGATGCATATATGATTATAGAAAAAGTTGTGTGATATAATTTTGTATTATTTGAATAATAGTAGGTAATCATATAATTAAAAATTATTATGCATACACATACGGGGATAGAGTTAAGTCTGTGCATGTAACCTTACCAGCTGTGTTCCTTGATTTTGGAGTGATAAATGTGTAACCCTAATTCTCTTGCAATAGTTTTTGCTCTGGAATAAAAAGAACAGATCAGATATAGACATGATCAGTATGCACACCAAGGGATCATTTTCCCATCCCAGTTTATTTAGTCCTTGAACCTCAGCCAGTCTCAGTATCAGAGCATATACCCTTAGTGTCAACTTGACGTGATGTTCTGCTGGCTAAACTAAGAAGATGAAAAAATAATCATTAAAATCTGTCAAACTAGAGGAGATGACATTATATTTTAAAAGCAATACTATTAAGGAGACATGTAAAAAAATTACTTTTGGACACCAAAACCTGGAAAGGAATGCTGGAGGCCGAAAAGGATGAGTTTGTAAAAGACATGCAAAGGCTGGAAGGCATATGTAAAGGGACAGGCTCTTTTAAAACGTGAAAGGAAATAATCTCTACTTGGGGCCATTTGAATGCCTTAGTATCAGAAAGAACAGAGCAAAATTTAAGATAGTTAAAATGAGCATATGATTAGCCAGGGAGAAAAGTCAATTAAAATGTATCTTATAAAATTAAGAGTAGAGCAAGAAGCACAAACACAATTCTTCTGCTAAGAGACAGTGAAGGAGAAACTTCGGTTTGATAGGCTGTGAAATAATGCAGGATTTGACAAATAAAACCATCTAAAAGAATCATATATAATAGCCCTGTAAAAGAGTAGTGTAAATATAAAGGCAGTGATCCAATAAATACATGATTAACTTCACTATTCTGAATAATCTAGTTATTGATTACTCACAGTAGTAAAGCATATAAGTAAGTGTTTGCAGGATGAGGTCTATGGATTATTTTAAGGAAGCCTGATATACCAAATTAACAAAGGACTAGCAGTCTATATTAAATTATCTAGTCTTCAAAGAAATGGAAGCATAAACCCAGAAGCCATATTAAGGATATCTCTACACTTTGAGCAGGGGTCTAATTAACCCAGATTAAGGAGACATGCCTTCTAGATCTGATTGAGCTAGCACGATAAAAGGCCACAGCCTTGATGGTGTGAGCAGCTAGCTGCCCCAAATACATACCTATGATATTGGACAGATACATACTCAGAGTATCTAGCCTCTGCCATCCATTGCTACATTCCTATTTTTAGCACACTTGATTGATTAGCGCTAGTGCAGGCATGTTTCCTTGAGGAGGGATTGATCTGCGAATCACAGCTTGAAGTATAGATGTACCCTTAAGAAGGGTATGCTCCAGTAGATTATTTTTAAAAGCAGGACTAAGCAGAGCGCCTAGTATGCCTATTCTCTCTTTCCTCTCCTCTTTGTCCTGCATATGGAACAGTTTGCATGGAAGATTAGAGAAAAATCAAATACTATGTTTTACAGTTGGTTCATAAACAAATCAACTGGTACTTTAGGCTGATAATGTGATGTTAATCATTTCTGATCCTATTGCTTCCTTACCAAACACAGGTCCTGATCCTGCAATTTGATCAAGTTCATGAAATAGTTTTTAGATTTACAAAGACAATGTTAAGATAAATATCATAAAGGAAATAAAAATTCTTTATAGCAGTGAAAGATGAGGGAGAAGCAAGTATTACAAGAATTATTGGGCAGCTCAATTTAGGTTTTCTGATTAGGAAAGATTTTTACTGTGGTTTATATTACACTAGTGATCTGAGTACCCTGTATAAACACAAAAGAGGCATAGCTCACATCACTAATCCTTAAGTGAGAATTTGGTTCAGAGAAGTAATATTTAACACTAGAAATATCAGGTCTGATAAGTACTATGCCCATCCATTTGTTAGATGTCAGTTTTCCATTTCTTTCTCTTTAGAGCCAAATCTGATAGATATAGGCCAAACCTTCAATAACAATTTTCCCATTGGCTTGGTGTCCCCCAAAATGTAAGAATTCTCATGTGTCATAAGCAATATTTCTGGGAAATGCAAAGCACCTGGGATGCCTACTGTAATAATAATTTTTTAAAATGACTATTATTTCTTCAGGGAAATGGAATTCAATTTAGAAAAAATAAAGATTTTATTTTCTTTACAGAGGAATTATTCCCTTTTCTTTACTACTTCTACTACCTTGGTTGATTGCACTCCCAGCGCTGATCATAACTACACTACCACTATTATTCTGTATGTCCTTTTGTGTTAAAGTCTCTGTAAAATTGTTGCTTTATGATGTTTGTATAGTATAATTTGACTGAAGATTAAATTATATTTACAGAGCGATTGAGCAATATTGAAGTTGGACCACTTTTTTTTTTTCTTCTCAGGGGATTAAAAGAAGTCCCTAATCTGTCACGATTTCAGATCTTAAGATATTTGTGGCTTAACAACAATAAGGTAATAAAACATTTTATTAAGATGTGAATACTGCTACCTAAAATAAATGACAACAAATAGTTGTTTTTTAAAAGATTATTTCTCTTTTCTTTATAAAAATATGAATTGATTAATTTAAATGTGACATTTTGAAGAAACATGTTTTGATACACATAGTAAAGTATAAGCTGACATTTTTCCCTTTAAAATAATGATGAATTACATTCATACATTTAGTTCATAGAAAGGGTTAAGTATTTCTACCAGAGTTCTAAAAATAGCGAGGTTTTAGAAAGATCTGATGTATTTTCCAAATTAAAGACCCTCCAGAATTAAGGTATTGAAAAATGTGTTTGCTAACATACCTAAGATTGTCAGTTCCTGACCTTGCCCACAGCAAGGGGCAGTAGATTGTTTTGCTGCTCTTGGAGCAGCCTTGGAGGAAAATTTATTATGACTCTGAGGCACAGTTTCCCTATTGGTCTCCCTGCTGTTTCAGGGAGGGAGTAAACTGCAACAGGCCTATACCTGCCACATCATATGCTCTCTAACAAACCAGAGTAACTACTCTGGGAGGCACTTTGGGGACAGCAGTAGAACTGAGATTCCACTTGCCCCACCCATCCATTCATCTGTACAAAGAGGAGTTATAGCAGCGCTTTGGAGCCTGCTTCCCCATGTTTGCAGAAAGTGGTGGTTCCTCCATCATGGTGGACAGGCCGCAATCTCTCCCTAAATCCATTGCTTGTAGGAGCAAAAGACTGGGACCCAGACAGTCAGCTAGTGTAAGTTTACCTATATTTGGTTCTCAGCTCATTTACTCACTGTGTGACCCTAAGTAAGTCACTTAGGATGGGATCCATGAAGTGACTTAGGTGTTGCGATATTGTGCGTCATGAAGTCTAATTTTTACATGCCTAGAAAAATTGCAGAAACAACACTATGATCCACAAAGCTGATTTAAGCATGTAGGAGACGAAGGATGTAGTTAGCTGGATTGTAGGTAGGGTTTCCAGCTTTCTAAGGCTGCTGCTCTGCCTCCTTCCTTCCGCTTAGGGTTGCCACAGATAAAAAAAAATGGACATTAGGGCTTGTCAAATGTCACCTGGAAACACATGCCAAAACCTGGACTTTCTGGGTGAAAACCGGATGGGTTAGACATAGAAGACCAAGGTTCAGTTTCCTCTGTCCCCCAGAGTGGGAGAAAGGATTTGAACAGGGGTCTCTTACCTCTCAGGAGAGTGCTCTAATCACTGAGGGCAAATCTATACTAGAATCACTACATCGGCGCAGCTGCAATGATTCAGCCGCAGAGCTGTAGAGTGTCTTGTAAAAATGCTGTATGCTGATGGGAGAGCACTCTCCCATCGGCATAATTACTCCATCTCCACAAGAGATGGAAGCTACGTTGACAGGAGAGCATCTCCTGCTGACATAGTGACAGTGTAGACAGAGCTTAGGTCACTGTAAATTGTGTCATTCAGGGGGTGTCTTTTTCTAACCCCTGAGCGACATAAGTTAGATTGTGTTAGGTCATGCAGACCTGCCATGAGCTACGGCATATTCTGATATGGGGCTTCCTCAGTCTCTCCTGTTGATTGGAGTAGAAGGACTGGGTCTCCTATCCTGGTGCCCTTACCACTGGAGTACGCAGTCATTCTTTCTCCCTTCGGGCTAGTGATAGATACTTAAAAATGCAATGGACAAGAGAGAGTGAAAGAGAAACCCCTGTTCAGATCCTTTCTCCTCCTCTGTCATAGGCCGGGGGAATTGAAACTGGGTCTCCTATATCCCAGGTGAGTGTTCCAACCACTAAGCTCAATGTTATAAGGCGGTTGTCACCACCATCTCCACTTCCTCCTCCTCCTGGATTTTGCTCCGACAGGTGTGTTCAGAGGCCACCTACTGGATCATGCCCTTCATGTGACTTAAGTCTGTCTTTCCCTATATGCCTTTATTTCCCTTTTCATTAATTACTCTGGGGCTTATTTGGGAGACAGGCATCTGGATGCCTAGAGGGAGGCAACAGTGCGTGTGTCCAGAGGCCGAAACTTTGGCACCTAGGGAACTTTTACCCTGAAAATGTAGGTGCTAGGTGAGTTTTTTGCACTTATAATGCATGGTGGGAGTTTTGTGGCTTGAAGTGGTTGCAAAACTGGGTTTTAGGTTTGGAGGCAAAACCTGAGATTTAGGCACCTAAATTTGGGTTTTGGGTGCTTAACTACTTTTGTGGATATGTGCCTTAGCTCCTGTGCCTTAGGGACAATATAGTGAAGATTATACTACTTAGTGTATCCTATAAGTATATGGACTTTGAGGCACTTTTGTAAAGTACTCAGGACTCTCATATGGAAGGTCTGATATAAATGCAAAGTATAACATTCAAAAGCAAAATATTTTAAAAATCAGCTAATTGGCAATAAAACCATCTCATGCCCTTATCAAATGCAAATCTTCACATTTATTCACTGATCTTTAAAAAAAAGAAAATAACTATTAATTTATGCTGAAAAATTGATAAACCATAGTAGTTTCTAATGTTTTTTATCTTTTTTATAAGTTACTGTTCTGTAGTTCACATGATTTTTCAATGTGCTCAGTATCTTATGTGCAGCAGTACTTGCTAAGGTAACTATGAAGTTTTGTGAAGAACAGAGAAATTAGTATACATTCCACATAACTTGGGAGTGTGTGAATTTCTGCTGCCTCAAGCCAACATTAATTATACAGTATCTCATGTCAACTCTATTGAAAGACTTGCAGTTATTCAAATGTTGAAAAATCCTTTTAAATGTGAGTCATAGAGGAGATGAACTAGGTCATGGATATTAGGCATCTCTGAACATTTGTGAAGGACATGGAAGTGTGAGAAGATAGGGCTTCCTGATGACCAAGCAAAGTTGAACCTACTGATCAACAAGACAAGAATCAGACCCATTTGTCCATATTCCCCATCTGCAAACCTAAACAGTAACAAAGACTGAATTGTGTCCTCCTAATTCCACAATATGCTGAGAAACTGTGTGAATGACGCCTTTGGTCATCTGTCATTTCTCATGATCCATTGGCTTTTTCCATGCTCCTAATCTTGACTATTGTACCAGTGTGGCACATCTTATAAGGCTATTTTAGCTGAATGCTCATGGCTCATTTTAGCTTCTCCCCAGCTGTTTCTTCGAAGAGGTCAGATGGTTTTCTTGCCTTTAAGGATGTATCATGGTGACTTTACCTCAATAGAATTAAAATTCAAATGGTTCTTAAGGTTGTTTGTGTGCCCTAGCTCTGCGTTTCCATACCTTAAAGAAATCCAAACATGTTAAGTTTAACCTTTGGATTCCTGAGTCTTTAATGGTTGGGTTTTGGATAACTACAACATCCCTGTAAAGTATTTGTCTCCAAATTACTGATATGTACCCTTGATTTTACTTTAACCTTCACATAGCTTTTGTCTGTGAAAATACTGTTTGTCTGTGGGTCTCTTGCATTGGCCAAGAGACTATAATGACTGTGAGGCATACTGTTTTGTTATTATTTCTAGAATCTTGCTATTTTCACTGAACAGCTGATAAGGTTTTTAGAAGTGCAGTGAAACCTGTTATATAATACTTTACACTTCTATAATACCTTTGATTAAATATTTCAAAGCACTTTACAAACAGGAATACCTTCCTCCCCTGTCAGGTACAAAACTATTAACACAAAGGGTGAAGTCCTAGGTCTGTGGAAGTCAATAGCACAACTCCCATTGACTTTAGTGAGAGAGGAATTCATCCAGAAATCTTAAAGACTTAGCCTTCATCACCAAAAGTCAAAGGAAGAGCTGGGAATGAAAATTCTCTTGTTCTTGTACATTAACCACTTGACAGTATCCTCTCATAAGAATGACCACTGTTGGTACTACATTTTTGCTTATTATAAATATCAAACAAAGGACTTGCTGAGCAGGATTTCAGTGCTTTGGTAATAGACCTTAGCTAAAGTCTGATAAGAGTCTTGCTGCTTTAATTAGTTTTGTATGGAACTGTGGGTGCTTTGCTAAAGCATCTAAACCGAGAGAGCACTGGATCACACCATCTCAAACCAAGTGGAACAGCTTCTCAGTTGTCTGGCTGCTTTAACAGATCAGCTTCAATGTATCTGAAGCAGTAGGGTGCTCTGCATGTGGCCAGAAATACATATAGATGGACATAAGAGAAATAGGAATTCTCATAGATTGAGATTTCATCAGAGGATAATACAGTTGACCCTCGAGGTGGCTATGCATACAGATGTCATCATAATTATAATCTATATGGGTTTGGAAGCCTAACTTTGAATGTTTTCATGGCACCTAGAACAAATATATGCGCCTTCAGATCAGTTGGTGCTGGTGTAATTTTTAATTTGGATATTGAGTTTATTCTAGGGATATTACCTTTGTGAATATTCTTAAATCAACACAGAAGTGTTATGTATTATGAGATTCTTCTCACAGTATTTCAACTGAACAAAACCTACCATAGCTAGGGAAGTTTAATTGAACACCAGTAATTTTCAGTACAAGTGTGTTCAAAAATACAAACTCTAAAACTGAGTCAAAAGGTTCTAAAAAGGTAGTTCTATAAGGATATTCTGTATGTATTTATTATCATATAATACAGAATATTACTGACAATTTTTCAGTTCTTAAAGAAGCCCTGAAACAAGGGAATGTTTTCACTAAAACAAGAACAAATACTTCTTTAAAAATACACAATATTAATATATTAATATATTGTTCTCCAAAATTAAAATTAGACTGACAGACACCTATTTTCCTATTTTCCTATTTCAGATCCAGAAGCTAACATTCTTGATCAACAATTATTGCTTGACAGAACTCTACCTCAACAATAATGAGCTCATAGATATAGCAGGTATTGTCTTAACTTTCAAACTTATGAGCAAAACTTGAAGTTTTTTTCTGTATATCAGCAAGCTGAATTTGATTTAGGTAGTCTACAGTCAGTCATTAACTGATAGTAGCTGAAAATAACCTCCCCCAGCTTGTAACAGCATATACAAAAATGATGTTTTAGGAACTTGATTTATTACACTACACTTGAGTGTATATAGTGATATTTTGGATCAAATTCAACCATGTTGTAAGTGAGTGGAGCTTCATTGCATCTACTTCAGTCTGGAATAAATTTGCCCTTTACTCTGTAACTACTGTTTATTAATTGGCTGTTTTAAAATGTAAATAGAGTAGTGGCATACCCTAGCCGGGGCATGGAGCTGGCCAACCCCATACAATTAGCCCTCCTTGCCACTCCTGCGATCATGTATGGGGTTTAATTAGAGCCAGCGGGGTATGGAAGAGCTGATTCCCCTACAATGGGCAGTAGAGTAATAGAGGGAGGGAGACCTGGCCTGAGATGAGGCAAGACATGGTACGACATGACATCAAGGGTGTTTGCGGGCTGTGCCCAGCTTAAGACTGCAGGGAAGTCTTTTGTGTTTATTTTTTGAATGTTGAGTTAATAAACGAGACCCTGAGATGGGCTGTTATTATTGGATCTGTAAAAGCCTCTTTTTGAACCAAGAGTGGAAACTGAGGGGAGGGGCTGCTTGCAGAGCTACCCTGAGTACACAAGGGGATGCTTGGAGGAGGCCAAGCATTATAAGTCGATTATAAGTCGGTTCGAATAAATAAAGAAGGTACTAATATGTGAGAGAAGGAAACAGCAAGACTGGCTTCACTGAAAGCAAAACAAAACAAAATGGGCGAGAGGAATTGTATAAAACTTGGAGTGGGAAAATTAGAAGCTTAAACTTGATGTGGTGGGCAAGGAGAAGCTGGTGGATGGATTAAAGGAGTGGAGAAACATAGTCTGATTAGGCAAGTGGGTGACTGGTGGTGACTTTTTTTAAATGTAAGATTATTTGAGTTGGAGCTGATGTTGAAATTGGATTATATGGAGCATCTGAGTGGATGTAGTAATGAAGAAGGGTGAAATAGGTATAATAGGATGGGGGTGATAGATGATCCAAGATTGATGTGGGTATCAGAGGAAATAAGGAAGAAGGAGGCATTAGAAGTTGGATGTAGATTTGTGGAGGTCAGGGGGCAAAGTAGGTGAGCAGGGATGGGAAAGAAAGAGATGGAGATGCAGATGCTTTGAATAGAAAAGAGGAAATAAGGGATGCAAAATTTTTGGGATGAGGTAGAGAAGGAGAGACAAGAAGTAAAGTTGCTGACACAAAGGATGAATATAGTGAACATCATGAGATGCGTTGTATGTAGTGGTAGGAGTGGGTGGATAATTAGGATGACAAACTAAATGTGTAGCATAACAAAACAGATTAGCAAGTCAAGGCAGTCAGCTATGGTGAGAATCATTTATAATTATACATTTTATTTCAGGTGCTCTGAAACATTTGCGTGCATTGCAGATCTTGCTGCTTCACAACAACCAGCTAAAAAATCTTGATACAACAGTGAAGGAACTAAAGGGAATGATAAGTCTGCAAACCCTAAGTAATGTGTTACTTTTTATTATGCATAGCAGCAATCAGTAATATGGGAAATTAGTACATTTTTTAGGGAAAAAACAGACATTTTCTAAGTACGAATGGAAGTAAATCATTCAGACATTCATGATTTTTGTCCTCCTCTTTTCTCCAGAGTAAGTGGATTCTCACATACAAGAATATATATATATTTAAATTAAGCATACCAATATCTGTTTTAACTAGTGTAGGCATTTTGATATACTGTGTGGAGTAAGTGGTGAATGAAATTACTGTAGACTCTGAAATTTCAAATTAACATGAACAAGACAGTGCTGGCGCCACTAAGTTGTACTGTGTGAAGTAGCCTGCAGGGAAGTAGGATTATATGCTATTAACCTATTGAAAATGAAAGTGTAAGCAATCTTTCTCCATCTTTCCTAAAGGAATGTGCTAATAGATCATACCAGGCTCTCAGAACTTTAAGAAACAGGAAACTAATTTCATGTCTTAGTAACATAATTAATGGAGGTGTATAATATCATCAAACCCTCGCTTATACATTCAAAAAGCTGGATGTTTGATGGCAAGAAATAAAAAGATGGCTTGAAAAGTACATTTTTAATTGAACCTGAAGCTGAGCCAAGAATTGAAAAACAAGTCAAGTGTTATAAAGACAGCATGCCAATCAAGTTATTCCATTATGTGTAAAATTTAAAAATAGATCTCTAAAAATGCAGTTGCTTGAAATGATTAGACAAAGTTTGGACAGACATCCCATTTCTTAGTGGTGCTGTCACTTGGATTTAGTGTTACAGCAAAAGCAATTAACAGGGAGCTTCAACAAGCACAAACAGTTTGCTTCTTGGTATTGTGACTATTTGTGGGAAACAAACAGTAATAACAGGAAATTAAAGCAGTGTTCTAATGCTGAGCTGACGCATACATCAATCATAATGACATGGTAATGTAGTTCACACTGGTCCAACCATCAGCAAATCAAAGTAAAAGATAGAACACTCCAATTTGCTCTGATATGAAATTTTATTTTAGCTTATGGATACAGGGTAAAAGTCTGTTTTATAGGGAAAAAATTATATTGCACTATACAATATAATATAAACTCGCGAGACTTTATAACCTATAAAAGAAATTGGCAATCCCCACTTTTCAGTCAAGATTTTATATTAAGGAGATAATGAGGTCTCAAATTACTAAGACTATTATTTTAATTAAATACAGTATACAACCCCTCATCATCACATTAGAAGCAAATGACTGTCAAATAAATGAACACGAGAACGTTTTAAAAGAGCATTCTTAGTTTATAAATAATAGTGGTTTGTTTACTTGGTAATTTGCAATGTTCTGGAATTTGAATTGAGCCTACCAGCCTGTGGTGTGAATTAGCCAGGTTCTGATATTTAGCTGCAGAAAAATCCTTTATCAGATCTTCTTATTATTAAATAAAGATTCCTTTAGGAATGCGAGGATACCTGTTGTTGCTAGGTGGTTCTCTTTAATTGTTGGACAGTCCAGTTAAAAATAATAGTTACTCAACACACTTCAGTGTAACAGATGGACATGTAACAGGAATTTAATATTAAGCACCTGTGTGGGTATTGTAATTTGAGCAGCTAATAAACCATTATTGTTCATTCCAATAGCTACATCCAGTTGCCAAAATATCCTACTTCCCACCTTCAGGGATCGCTTGTACCTTTTAGCTACTGCCCTACTTTGGCCCTGGTATGCAGCAACACTGCTACAGAAAGATTTCATGGGAAAAACTGTACCTCCTGAGGTACACAGGTTTTCTTGCTAGCTCATCCTTTCGGAAGGACACGGTCACGGTCTCACTTCATCCCCACCCTGTCCTTTTGGAGTGCAAGCCCTTTCTTCCCTCCTAATGTTCTGCTGTGCAAAGGCCAGCCACAATCTGGCCTGGGCTCAGTGATAAGACTGACTTAATAAATGCACCTTTCACGGTGCCTGAAGATGACCAGACACAGATTCTTGCATACAGCAAAAAACAACAAGTTCCATAAACGAGAGTCCTCAAGAGTACCCTCCTGCTACTTTTAACTATGGGGTAGTTCTTTACTATTTTTGTATTATCATGGTAGTGTCTATAGAACCTAGCTGAGAGGGGTGCTCCGTTGTGCTCCATTCTAAATGAACAAGATAGACAATAATGGGAAAAAGAAAGTATTATTCCTAACTTACAGATGTGGAACTGAACCACTGAGATTAAGTGCTTATGGCCACAGAAATTGTGTTGTGGAGCCAAGAAACAGTGATACCGCGCTTATGGACTGAGCACCTAGAAAGATTTA
>ML675603.1:49553980-49879860 GCA_007922155.1 Mesoclemmys tuberculata
CTCTCTCAAAGAGTAGCATTTTATTCACTAGTACAGGCTTATGACCTAGTGAACTGTTATGAGCAGTTTTAGAATAACACACTTTTTCCAGAAAAGATCTGAATGTACTGACTGAACTCTGCAGCAGTCAGACTGGAACTCTTTCTATTACTGCCATCTTGTGGTTCTCCTAAGACAATGAAATGCAGTGATTTTTCCAAAAAATATTTTTATGATCTAAAATCACCCTCCCAGGAGCATAAGAAGAATGCGGATATTTCACAGACTCCCCTTAAAAATATTATAAACACAGGCATTTCCAATATGGAAAAGATCAATTATCCATTCTCATATCCTGTCTATGTCAATAGGGCCCCCCAAAAACAACTGGCCAGTAACAACTTTCTATAAAATAATAGTGTGTCTCCTTTCCAATCCTATCTTGCAGTTGGTTTATGTCCTGAAGAAAAAGGATTGACATCTTAAAACTTTCTAACCTACAAAGAGTATCTTCAGATTATGTGCTCATTCAATTAAGTGAATAATCCTTTATGGAATCTCACTGAACTGTTTGGCTTAATATTTTATTCCTTTTTCCACCTTTCTCTCCATAACCACTGAAGTTGCATAAACCACAGGAGTTGTTACAGCCTTAGGGTATGTCTACACTGATATGCATTCCTGAGTGCTGGATTGTGTTCACGCAGACGTGAGCCAGGTAAACCTGCCCCAAGAGTCCAAATTTGCTGTGCTGGACATTTTAGAACAGTATATACCTGCATTCACTCTGCTGCTCTAGGTATAGGAGTGTAGCATTACCATTTCAGGGCTCTTATCCCAGGGTTCTTTGTGACATACAGAGCCACTCTAAGAACTGATTTGTTGTTGGACTGGAACATAGTATTTTCCTGGATTCCTACCCAGAAAACAGCATTCCCTGTCACCACCACTAATATTCAAAAATCAAAGTTTAAAAATCTTACTATAACTTGGTTAAAAACTCATCCCACCTTTTTTCTAGATACCAAATGGTTCAGGAATGTGAGTTTTTTCTTGGAGTGAGGGCTGATGAGAAATTCCACAAACTTAGGAAAAGAAAGTTTCAGCTATACAAACAAGAATGCCTTGCTAAAACATAATATCCCAAGTTAATGCCAAACAAACCTGGCAGTGGATGTAATTCTGCTCTAAAATGCAGAAACCCATTTGTCAGGTTGCTGCTGGCTACCTGGCCCATTGTCCATAGTCCTAATCATCTCATTTTTGTTTTAGAACCTCTCAATTCGGTACAAATTGTATGGCTTCTGGCATATTATGCACAGTAAGGTTTGTTTTGTACAAATTAAGTCTTTTTAGGTGTCTAAATAGTTCTTTGAAAAGCTAGCAAGTGATTTGGGGCTGTTTAAGAAAGTATTGTATTTTTAATCAAACTGATTTTAAAAATTGTCACTAGAATGAGCATTTTAGAATATTATTTGAATAGAAGTGTATTAATCCACAGTACACTTGTGAAAACTCATAAAAAGCAAGTAGATGGGCCCTACTTCCCAAAGATGTGAGGGGCAGTACCTGGCATTCTGGGGCACTGGGACTGTAGGGCACTAACTGGCACTGAGGGGAATGCTGTGCGTGGGGGCATTAGGGTTTTGGGGAGAGCAGTAAGTGTCATTAAGGGGGTGCTGGGGGTGTGGAAGGAGCAGTAACTGGCATTGATGGGAAATGGGGGGGAAGACTAACTGGAACTGATGTGGCATGCTGTGGGTGGGGGCACTAACTGGCAGAGAGGGGGTGCTAGAATTGGGGGACCACTAATGCAGCAGAAGGCATGGTGTGTATGTGGGAGGTGGTAACGTGAAGCGGGGGGATGTGTGCTATGTGAGGGAAGGTGGTAGGGGGCAGCAAGGGGGGCATGTGCTGTGTGCAGTGTGGAGAGGGGGGTCAGTCCCCGGAGCAAATCAGGGCACAGCAGGGTGTATGGCAAGGGTGCAGAGCAAGGGGCTGGGAAATTGGGGCACACTGGTGTAGAGGGGGGTTTTGGTTCCCAGAGTGAGGGTCTAGGGCAGGGAAATCGAGGCACTGTGGGGTGGAGGGCAAACAAGCTCCCCTCCACCCCTCGGGCAGTGGCTGTGCTGGTACTACCCCTGCTCCAGAGAGGTGGAACCAGGTTTGGAAGCCAGCCAGTTCTCTTTATCATCGTCAGCTGCTGCTCTTCTGTCCTCTCAGTGGAGAGGCTGATTGCAGTTACTTGGTAGCCGGATTTTTAGTGTCTGATCAGAATTGCTGGCTGGACACTGCCAGGTCCCCTTTTCGACCAGACTTTCTGGTCAAAAAGTGGACACCTGGCAACCCTAATTGTGAACCACAGTAGGGTCATTGTTGGGGGCCCTTGACAGCACATGATGCAGTTCAGCACAGAATGTGTATATGAAAAGTGTGTTACTGGACTGCCTGTTTCAGTCCCAGACCTTCCTGAATTATTGCCTCAAGTGTCTCATTCTCAGTGGCCAACTCTGCCAGCCTATTGCCAATTTGAGTAGAAGTGGCTATTCCAGCTGCTTTGCATGAAATTCTGCTGCCACCCAGATATTTATTAAAATTCTGATATGCTCGTTGGGCCAACTAGCTTCTCACTGAGCTGTTACCATTTTCAGCTGTGATACTGAACTGTGGATACTGAAACAGAATGCTACACCCCCCTCAGGTGAGCTAGCTAGCTCAGCATCTGCTCGCCCCGAAATAAGCACTTCAGGGGTTTCAATGTGGACAATAGGGTGGTTTGGACACAACTGTGTGCCTTGATATGTGTAGAGTCGGTAGTGTAGACATACCCCTAGAGTAGCTGAGTATCGTCACATAGGTCCCAAGAATGGAAGGAAAAGACCCAGGTGGCCTTTAGGCAGTGCTTAATTTGTAATGAAAGAGGTGCTGGGGCTCAAGCAATTTTTTTACATTCATAACTGATGCAGCAAGCCCAGAGGTGCTGGAGCTATGAACTGCCAAGCCTAGAGGTGCCAGCACTTAGCCCTGGCAAGCCCTAGTACAAATTAAGCACTGCCTTTAGGCCCTTTGGTGGTGGTGAAAGCAAATGGGGCTGGAGATTTCTCTTTCACCTGTAATCACCATGAAGGTTCCTACTCCTTTGCTTATCTCCTATCCTTTCCTCTGAAAAACATCACAGTAGTTATCTAGGGCCTGATAGCACCTTCTCTTCTACATGGCTGGCAGACACAACTGTCATGTAAACAGAAGAAATAGGTTTGCTGCACAACCCATTTTAAAAACCATGTCTGCCTGCCTGTCTGTCAGTCAACTAGGGAATAAGCTGGTCTCCATTTTGGTGTACCCACTGTATTTCATTGTGTCCTGTGATATCATTCCCATAAATCCAAATGGTGTGGCATTTGATCTAGGAAGACTTTGTGAGACCACGTTTAGCAAAATGGCAATATTGGGCTGATATATATGACTCTCAAAGAAAAATAAATATCCTTCATTAAAAGGGCTCGTTTACTCAGATAACAAATGTTATGAACTCTAATATAAGCGATTGAGCCAAATTTTCAACCAGGACTAAGTGATTTAGGAGCATAAGACCTAGGTCCTAAATGACTTAAGCATTTTTTATTTACCCATTGTTTGGTATGTATTTGGAGTTGTCTAAGGCATTTCCAGAAAAGACATATTCAAAAGCCAGAAAACTAATCATTCACATTTTATTCCATGAATATGGTAAAATAGCTGTGTAATTAAGTATATACTTATCTTACTGTACATAAACAAATCAAAGGCAAAAACTTCGTGGCTTTGTCAGTATACCAAAGATCTCCTACTTAATCCTAAAAGATCAAGCAGAAACTTCAAAGGCTCAACACCAAAGGTGGAGCCTTAATTTACTTATTTTCAGTATTATTTCACATACATTTCACAGTGGGCCAAATCTTGCAGTCCTTATTAAAGCAAGGGAATTTGTCTGAATACAGATTGCAGGGCTGGGCTCATAGTATTAAAAACAATTTGGGCACTTTTAATTGCATGTTCTGCAATATCTTTGCCAAATGGTAATTATTTTCTCAGGCTTGTTAATGTTGATAATTTTTTCTTCTTCCCTTAAACTTTTGCAGATCTATTTCATAACCCTCTATCACAAGATCCAGGGTACCGTCTTTATGTGACATACTTCCTTCCTTCAGTACAACTCCTCGACAGGAAGAGTAAGGACTGCTTTCCTCTTTACACAGTGTATTGACAGTCACTTATGACTCTAGCCCATTTAGAAAAGTAGGCGAATACTTCATGTGGGTGTTCTTCTGTCACTTGCTTATATACCAAATCATATAATGAACTGAATCCAATTAATTGTTAAATTTTGCATGCAGGTAGAGTTTGTATGAACTAAACAATTCTCTTTTGCTTGATATCAGAACTTTCCTGTTGAAACTGACTAAAAGATGTGTCGTCTTTGCTATTTTAAATGTATGCGTCTCTACTCTGAGATTTCATTTGTCTCACATAAAATTCTATGGACCAAATTTAAGAGAGGCTAATGTCAGTGCTCAGAAATATGCACCTACATTCACATGTGCAAACTGGGTAAGTGCATGTACAATGGCTAGTTTACTTCAGTTTGTGCCCACCCAGAGGTCTGCACACCTTTGTACAATTAAAATAAATGCACGCACATTTCTTAATTAATCTTATCCATATAAAACTGGCTAAGCCCACTAGAAATAAAACTAGCACCCATATACCCCTCCCACCAACCCCTCAAGGTAAAACCCGGGCAAGTAGGGCTCTATCTTGCCACCATTATTCTTGAGAATAAGCAGAAGAAGTAAATCAAATACATAAGTTAATGACTTGGTCAGCTAGTTACTTCTAGATGCCACAGAAGTAGATCCTGAAGATCAACTTCTTCAATAAATGCCTAAGTTGTGTATTTACCTACATAGCTTTTTATCATCTGAGTGAACTGTTCAATGATGTGGAGGAAGAGGGTTAATATTAGGAGGGAGGAGTCTTGAAGACAGTGGGTAAGACTCCCACCCCTGCTCCAGACCCTTTATGCTGGGTTATATGGCAGGAGTGGTATAAAGGGGCTGTGGAAACCCCAGATCTGGCCATGGGAGAATTCCCCTGGTGCAAGAACTGAGAAAGACAGCCACAGGTTGTCTTCTCAGCACCCCTTTCAACAGTACTAGTGATGGGGTGTGGCTGAGGTGGGAGGGACGAGTGGTGGGAAGGCCCACAACATTGTGGAGATTCTGAGCAGTGCTGTTGCCCATAGTCCATTCTGGGAGGCTGCCATAATTTAGACAACTCCGCAGGACTGTCTAAATTATGCTGGTGGCCATTACAGACCTGGAATAGCTCAGAATCAGGAGGATGTAAAGTGATTTAAAGTCATCTAAAACTCCTCTTCCTGGTCTGCCAGTTCTGTGTGTGTCTCTTCTGCAACACAGAATTTCACCCATAGGATTACCATACAATACAACTGTGTAACTAATGAGACCTCTATCATCACTATGATCATCTTGTCTGTATGATATATCACTTTCCCACCCTTCTTCAACTATCTTGCATTTTCAGTATACTCTCTTCCAGACAAACACCTGTAACTTCCTCAGTGTTTACGAAGCAGGAGGACAGTTTTGGCTCCACCATAATCTAAATATTAAAAATAAAAATTATTCTATTGACTTTGCTGGTCCTACTTGAGAAAGGATCGCCCCCACAAGTAATGGTTTGCAAGATCAGGCCCACATGACAATTTGCATGTGCACTTTCCTATTATACATATGCAGGTTTGCTGGTGGACCTCAAGCCTATTTCTGAACATAGAAATCATAGAAATGTAGTACTGGAAGGGATCTTGATAGAGCTTCTATTCCAGTCTCCTGCATTGAGGCAGGACTAATTATATATAGATCATCCCTGACAAGTGTTTGTCTAATCCAGTGGTCCCCAAACATTTTGGGTCCACACCCACCTTTACCTGGTCCGTGCCCTATCCTCTACCCTCCAAACCGTGGCTGGGGCTGGGAGCAGGGCCAGGCCCTGGAGTGCACGGCTAGGGCAGAGCTGGGGGGCAGAGCAGGGCTGGGTGGTGCACCCTTCCTACCCCACGTGGGGGCTGGCCCAAGCTGTGCTGCAGCCCCCTGAATGTTCTTTTGCATCCCTCTAGGGAGGCATGCCCAACAGTTTGGGGACCACTGGTCTAATCTGTTCTGAAAAATTTCCAATAATGGATATTCCTCAACCTCCCTAGGTAATTTGTTCCAGTGCTTAAATACCCCTACAGTTAGTGAGTTTTTCTGATGTCTAACCTAAATCTCTTTTGTTGCAATTTAAGCCCAGTACTTCTTGTCCTTTTCTCAGTGGCTAAGGAGAACAATTTATCACCCTCCATGTTGTAGCAACCTTTTATTTACTTGAAGATTGTTATGTCCCCTCTCAGTCTGCCCCAGACTAAACAACCCCAATTTTTAAAATCTTTTGTTATGCAATGTTTTCTTGACCTTTAATCATTTTGTTGCTCTCCTCTGGACTTTCTCTAGTTTGTCTACATCTTTCCTGAAATGTGATGCCCAGAACAGGACACAATATTCTATCTGAAGGCTTATCAGTTTATATTTGGCATTGTGCAGAATAACTTTTTCAGTATGCAGGATAGCACTTCTCTTACTGTTGCAATGAGGATCATTGCTGGATGGAGGAGAACTGGATAATTTAATCTGGAGAATGCCATGTTGATATTTACAAAGTCCAGGTATACTCTTGTTAAATTCATAGACTTAATTTTCCTATAAGTATAATCATAGTACACTGATCATTCCTGAATTAAGAAGTTAGTAATGGGTAAAGCTTGGTAAAAAATAATGCCTGTCATTTTAATAACTTTCTTTAACATTACAAATTCCCCTCTTTACCATCTGTGGAACATTACTAAAATATACTCCTGTCTTCCTCATTTATACAATATACTTGGTCACACTTTTGTTACCTCCAGGTAGAACTACTGCTGTGCCTTTCTATTTGGTTCCCTAGAAACTAAAAGACTTTACTGAATTCAAAATGCTTCTGCCAGAGTTTCTTGTTCTGAGCCTTTAGTTCACATTTATCCCAGTTCGGAAGTGCTGAGATTAGCAGGTAGTACATATTCTTAATGTCCAAATCCCCTTTTGATTTACAAACTTACTCTCTTTATTTAAAATGTATAAGTAATCTTCGAACAAAAGGGTAAATCAATTAAATGAAACTGCAAACTTTTTTTGATTATACTCATAAAAGTTTTTGTAATTGGAGTGATGGGAATTACTACTAACTTTGGACTGGCATTCTGTTTTATTGTGAGTTAAGACCTCATTTAGTTCTCTAGTATAATTCATTTAAAGAGCATGCAAACAGAGCCTAGATGAAATCCTGGACCCAGTGAAATTAATGGGAGTTTGGTGTTGACTTGAGTGGAGTCAGGATTTCACCCTAAATAGTCAGCCAGTGTAAATCAATCTCTCTCTCTATACTGAAGTAAGTGGAACTATGCAGATTGACACCATCCATCCCCATCCATCCGTGCACTCATCTTCCCCATTCCCGTCCACTTTCCTCCCCCATCCATCTTCACTGATGGAAAGAAATTAATTTTTCTTCTGAATGCAAGCAAGTACCTTAGCTTAGATATTATTCATTGGTATAAAAAGGATAACAGTTTTTATTTCTCTTTTAACAGAAGTTACTCAAAAAGAAAGGGAATCAGCTTTACATATTTACAACCATGAAAGGTCCCGTGTTCTCCAATCTATAGGTTTTGGAAAGAGAAGAGATGTGCCATTGGTGGCTAAGATAGTTTCTCCATGTGCCAAAAGTTTGCTGCTGTCTCCAGGTATTTATAACGATTTAGGGGAAAACATTTCCAGGTAATTTGAATTACAGATAATTCTCACCAACTTGGTTGTGAAGTTAATTAGATTTGATAATGATATATATATATATATATATATGCTTTATGAAACTCAGCCAGGGTGCTTCATTATTTGATTAACAAAACTGTAGCAACATGCAATGATGGATCCTTTCTGCTAACATGTACATTACCCTATGTGTTTTAATCAAACTCTGGAACAGCTTTAAGGCAGCTACTCAAAATAGCATTTCATTATCTTTTCAATATATATTTTAATTTGTGCTGAAGTTTTTACTCACATTTTCTGTTTAAAGAAGCAGATTTAAACAGGGAAATTAATTTTTCCATGGTACCTGTGAACTGACCATGAATGTCTATGTATGCAGTTTTGTTATAGCCATGTCAGTCCCAGGATATTAGAGCAACAAGGTGGATGAAGTAGTATCTTGTATTGGACCGACTTCTGTTGGTGAGAAAGACGAGCTTTGTGTCAGCTCGGCAGCTTGTCTCTCTCACCAACAGAAGTTGGTTCAATAAAAGATATAACCTCACTCTTCTCGTCTCATGAAAGTCTGTCACAGACGGACAGATCATCAGTTTACAGTTTTGGTGTCCTCTCGTGTTTGTTTGACACCACACATGTTTTCAGTCTTTCAAAGAAAAGAGTTTTTCTCCTGAATAGTGTTGCAGATGGTACATGAGCCTTTTCTGTAGTATCTGAATATGCAAAACTATAGGTCTGGATCCTTTTGCTTAAAATATATTACAAGTATATACATATTAGAAATATCAGTCACACAAAAGTTCAAGTTTTTTAGGTATTGGTAGTAGACTTACATACTTAACATCTCTCACTACCTATTTTATTAAAATGTGGTTCTGCTTTGATTTGTGGCTGTCTAAAAATGGAAACATAGCATCATAGTTTGTTGGGCACTCTGAGTCCAGATGAAATTTGATCCATTTAAAAATAGCATGATGTTTTTTCTAACTGTCAAATTTAGAGGGGGTCTTTTTGTCTTACACCCCATCTTTACTAGTAAAGATTCTGCAAAATTCTGGTCTAAAATACAGTCATGAACTCAATTGCCTTCAAATTATCTTCTCAATCCTGCTGTCTTCCATGGGGCTGTGCAGATGTAAAAGAATGCACTTGGGGTGTGCAGTTGGAATTTAATTAACAATTTGCTCATTCTAGACAAGCTGTGGACTTGTCTATACAGGGAGTTGGACATTGCTAAGCAGATCTCTGCAAGGGTTCGCAATCATAGGCTGACCAGTACCAGAGCAAGAGCAAACAACTCAGAAAGATCTATATTAAAACCCGGAATGAAAAGGAAAAAAATCCAGCAGGAGATACGAAACCTATCATTTTATGAAGAGTTGGACAGGATTCTCCACAATTACATGACCACGATACCCAGGGAAATTGTGGAACCTGCTGCATACTTTCTTCCCCACTTCCCCGAGGACAACCAACAAAACTCATCAGAGGATGAGCATGAGGAGGCCTGTTGCAGGGCTTGTACACCTCACAATCGAGTAACTTCCCATCCAACATTTCAGATCAGCAAAGCCCAACAGTCGGAGGCAATAGGCAACCCCTTCAGTCAGGGCAGCGGGGCCCAACAGCAGGAATCAATAAGGTCACCCTCCTCTGCGGGGTATTGTGGCCTACTAGTACATTTGGGGAGTGGGGTGGCACCTAGGGGTGTGTGGCACATAGAGCAGGGGGGTTCAGGCCCTCCCTGCTCCTCCAAGCCCCAGCCCAGGGCCTTGGCAGTGGCAGGGGTGCTCGCCACCGAGGATCCTGCCAAAACATGCTGACCGGTTCCCCAATTCCTCCACTGTAGCAAAGTTTAAGTCCCTTGGGCTACTTCCTACCCCCTTCCCCAGTGGCAAAGTCCATAGCTCTCCTGGGACTCTGGGGTTGTCAGCTGCTGCAGCTCCCAGTGACACTGTTTTCTCTGAACCTCCTTTGGGTGGTGCGGTATCTGCTTGTGTTACAGAGTTCTCGGCCTGCGGGGTCTGGGGCTCTGACCTTTCCAGGACTGGAGCATTCAAGGTGCATCCTCTCTCCTCAGCAGTCCACCCCAACTGAGCTGGGCTACTCCATTTTGTACTGAGGCTGCAGGTCGAGTATGCCCAGTAGAGCGGAGGGGGATAATATCCAAGAACACCGTGCCCTTAGTACTCAGCAAATCACTGCCGAGTGTACAAATGGATGCATATTAAAAGCAGGCACACTTCCCATGTGTACGATATTAGTGTGGTTTGCATAGTGCATGTTACCTAATGCACATCAAAAAGTTGCAGATTACCCCACCTCCTTCAAAGTAGGTAAACCCTGAAATATAACCCAGGTAATACTCTTTTATATCTCTGAATTTAATGGAGCAAAAATAGTCAACACTTTCTGTAATCACTCAGGTAAGCAGAGATGACTCTCTCTCAAGCTCTGTTTAGTTAAAAAAAAAAAGTGCCTTTTTATGCATTTACTTTAAAAAGCTCTGCCACCCAATGCTTGGGGTGCTTTTTTGTATAGAGGAATTTGTTAGAATTCTTAAAATATCTGCTTCAGCAATGCCCATGATTAACATTAAGCCTGTGAATTAATCCCACTGAAGTTAGCCAACACTCAGCCTCATGCTTTCTTAAACAGCAAAATATGGAACATTAAGAGCCATTGAAAATGAGTTTGTCTAGTAATAGAGAAAGGTCATGGCTGTTTCTACCATCCTGTAATCTGAGCCTGCTCTAAAAACTGTTGTGCCCTATCTAGAATACTATGTCCACTACTGGTAAAATTTTACAAATTTCCCATTGTAGATGTTACATCATGCAGTTGGTTATAATAAGCCCATTTTCAAGGATTCAGAGTGCTAAGTTGGACTTGAAAATAAGCCAGTTACAAGTGATTTTGAGTGTAATGGTTTGCATAGTTTTAAATCATGTGCAAAACAATGACCATAAGCTTTACTAGTTTAATAATAATTTTTTTAAAAGGCTGGTTAAATGGACATTTTAGTTATTTTTAATTTTTTCTCATGGTTCATAAGCACCCCAGGGAAGTTAGAAAGTGAAATCTTTTTCTTCATCATACATTCACATTGCTTTGTTATTGGAGGGTTGGTGCTATCATTTATTTTAAAAAAAAATAAATGGCAGCATTTGTTTGGGGGAATTAAAACACGAGTTAATTACACAGCATAAACAGTCAGAAGAAAATATTTAATAACCAAGAAGAAATAGCATCTATTTTGATTTAACTACTAATTTCAAATAGTAATGACTAGCACTCTGAGAACTTACACCATTCAAGTCAATGAGAGCAAGAAAAACTATAGTTCTTAAATGGTCAAAGTGCTGTACAAATATTAAGTACTCATTATAAATTTGTTGTTACAGGTTATGAAGTTGCAAATCACATAAATAAGTAAGTAGTTTGCTTGTTTCTTATTTTTGCACATCAGAAGTTTTCACTCAATTCTCTCTGCCCCTACAAAAAAAAGCAATAACTTTAAAAAATAGTCTGCCCTTTTTTGTGGTGGGATAAACAACTGTGTCCATCTGTGATGAGACAATCCACCTGCTGCTATCTTGTGCATTTTCAGTAGTACTGCTAACTAGGAAATGAGGTGTATGATAAAATGCAGTTCATTTTGTAATATCAAAAACTAAGTGCTAAAAAATATTGTACATGAATATGTTACAGCAGCAGAATGGTTCTGCTATAATATGGCTGAGGCAATTTCCTTCTAACTTCCTATTCTTAAATAGGCACCTTCCTGGAAAAAATGTTGCTCTGTGGAATGAAATTTCTCAGCCCACAGTTGGGTTATTTTTTATTTTATTGGATTTTTCATGTACCATAGAGATAAAGGTAAAACTTACCGTAGTTCTCTCTCTGTATTAGGGTAGAGAAAAGGATGCTATTAATGATCTGAGACATTCTAAAATGCAGTATTTTTTACCAGGCAACTTTACAAGTTATTTTAAGAGTTCATGCTTGTTTTAACCTATTAGTGAGCAACCTTTTGCATAGCTACATTTTAAACATAGACATTGCTGAGAAATATATTTTTAAAATTAGCATTTTAAGTGCAATTAAGTGCTACATAAGTTGGCCACCATTCCCTTTAACAGTCTAAGTATATGTGGCTATTCCACTTTGAGTGTAGCTCTCTACAGTCAGGCAAATTATAATGAAAACAGAGTTCTATGCTGATTTCAATTTCACTCTGCTTGCTGGATGTACTTTTTGTTGCCTTTAGGTGCTTAGATACTTAAGCACATTTATAAGCACAGGAATACACCTGTTGAAGTCAGTGGAACTACTCAGATGATTAAAGTCTAAGTACATGTTAACATTTGTACATGCCTTTATGCAGAGAGTTTTCTATTGAGTTGTTTATACTGCACCCAACACCTGAGCACCGAGTTCCTTTCTGCCGCTGCTCGCCTCACTGATTTTGAGTCTTCAACTCACATCTCCCATGGTACAACTAACGTTTGAAAAGCCCCCAAAACAAACTTAAGGAGTTTCAGTTTTTGGATTCAAAATCTGGTAATTAAAAGTTTGCACCCTGATTATCCAGAAGATCCACAATGAAATAAATATAGCTGCATTTACCTGAATGTGTGATCACTTAGGTCTGCAAAAGAGATTATAAATGTAGTATTATGATTAAGATTTTACATGTACAAGAGTCATAAAATTCAAAGCTATAATTCCTACAGTAACCACATCTATATACATAGAATCATATCTGTGTATAATATGGCAATATTATGAATGCTAACTCTGAACAATTAATATTGTATTACTATATCTTTTTGCACTAAGTTAGCTTATTTTTTTAAGGTTAAGGAAAATACATTTTAATGAGTTTCTTTAGTGCATTTAGTTTAATCAAAAACAAAGTTTCTTTTACTTGGATTTCCCTGACCTTGCCTCTTTTTGATTCTTCTTTGTTTTATCTCATTCTGATCCCAAGTTTTAGAGAGGAAACGTAATAAAACAAGTTAATGCTTGAGTGGTTATAGACTAGTCAGTTTAATCAGTAATTGCCTCTAACATTACTTTCCACATAACTGTTTCTAGCAAATTAATTCCAAAGTGGTTAGGAAAAATTGTTTCTATCATGTGTTATTTACATTTGTTTTGTTATTTTTTTTTGTAGAGTTCCATTTGAGAGCCCTGAAGATGCTGTTTTTGTGAGGGCAATGAAGAGATCGATAATGGAATTTTCATCTGTGGATTGGAATAAAATATCCACCTGTCTAGAAAAACGCCTTGAAAACAAACCAGAAGAACCCCATGAGAAACTAACAGTCAAATTCAGATAACTGTTTGGTTCCTTAAGGAAAACGTGTACCTACATGTTGGATATTACACTTTTATTCTAAGTTAATATCCATAAGACATGTATGCGATAACTTATAAAAGAACTTTCCACGGGAAAATTCTAAATTCATTTCCTCTAACTCCAAATGTGGGGATTCAAGGATTAAGGTTAGATAATGCCAGTCAGAGATTTGCTGTAACTTTATCATAATGTTGCATTAATGAAATCTTCATGATTACCATATTGTCTTTTGTGACAAATTAACATAGCAAACCTTTAAGTTAATTTTTAGGACACAAAGGATGAATACATTCATCTTTGATATTCTTTGCTGGTTGGCCTCCTCTTTGCTAAATTAACAAGGTTTCCCTTACTTCCTTAGTTTCTAACACTTCCAGGTGAGAGTAAGGCTTCTTGTGGCCTTATCTCTTTCCCAAATGAAGCCACTGCAAGGCTCTCTCTGTATAAGGTTGTTATACAGTTCGTATCACTGATATCTTTAATATTTTCCTGTTCCCAATTCCTGCTACAATGCTTTTTTGTCCTTTGCTGATTGGGGTTTCAAAGGAAAGCATCTGGAACTGGCAGCAGAGGAAAACCAATCACATAGGAATGTAGAGAATATGCAAGCTAAATCCAAGCTGGCTTCTAACAAAAGTCCCAGCCTTTCTTATTTGCTTGTTGGCCAGAAACCTCTCTTAGCAACTGTGCTTATAGTGGTCAAGCTGAAACTAGGAATCTTGCCAGTCAGAGGCATTAATCACTCCTCATAGGAAAACTCTACTGGATTGATCTCATGGAGAATCTCCTCAGTTGTTCCATCAAAGGAAAGGCAGGATATATCTCCCATTGTACGTAATGTAGGGGAGAGCTTTTGGTGGATCCGAGAGCCATGATTAAGTCTACAGAGACTAGCCAGCATCCCAGAAGTTATACATGAGAGGTGCTTTATCCCAGGATGTACAGTTAGAAGGCACTACAATTCTATCTTGCAGGAGTCTGAAAGCTGAGTGTGGTGTGAAAGGAAATGTTTCAGTCTCCAGGGTAGGAGGGTGTTTGTTAACTCTAAAATGGAACTTTGCACTGGGACAGTTGCACTGTAAGGTTACACTCTGATTTTCCCAGTTACAGAAGTAAATGTCATGTTGCTAAATTCTCTGAAGGTTTTGTGTACACTGAGCATACTCCAGCCTATGGTTGTAGAGGCCCAAGCAGGACTTTCCCTTTAATTGCTCCTCACCGCTGCTAGGGGCCAATGTGCCACCAAGCATTGGAACTGACAGCAAGGAGACTTGTCTCTCTTGTGCTCTCAATGCTCCCCCTGCTAATATGGAAGAGAAGGAAGAAGCTGCCTGATTGAAGAGAGGTGCATGTGGGGAAGGTGATTTGCAGGAGCCAGAGGGTGGGGAGGAACAGAATGAGAGGGCAGCAGGAACAAGAGCCAGTGGAGGGAGACAGGAGCTGTATTGGGATGGAAGGAGCAGAAGGAGGGGAGAGGAAGGGAAAAGGACTTAAAGGGTATATAGGCACAGAGCAGGAGAAGGGCATAAGTCAGAGGAATTAGATAGAAGCAGAGGCGGGCAGGGGCAAAGAGCAAAGCGGCAGATAGGAGGAGATAGGGACGGAGCCAAAGTGGGATGGACAGAAGCAGAGACAGAAAGAGACAGGTTTGTGTGTGAGGGACAGGTCAGAAAAGTCTATAACCACTCAAGTATACTCTCCTCCAGAACCTAGAATTGAACCGGGGGTTTGAGTCTCTACACTGCCTCTGTTGTCAGCATATAGCTGTGAAACCAGCTGGAAAGTGTGTATGTATGTCATCCCCATCCTGTGGTTGGATAACAACCTACTAGTTATATCAGTTAACTCAATGGCAGAGGTCTATACTGTAGAGCTAAAGGTTTGAACCCTGCTGATTACTTATATTGGTGGTCAATATGGTTCCATATGATGGAGTTTGTTTTGGGGGTTTTTTAAACTGAAAAAAATTAGGAAATTATAGCCATAAAAACTAGGTTAAAAGAATATTAAGGTTGCAAAGTCAAGTACTCAAAAGTCAGGAAATTCCAGAATGAAGATTGGCCATGCAATTTAAACTTGGGTCCATTGTGCATATGTTTTATGATATAGTCTTTAATTACACAATCACATGCTATTTTTCCAAAGGACCCAGTGCCTTTCACTGGGTAGTTCATCAATATTTTCAATATTTTTTTTAATCCTTATCAGTTTGTGGCCCCAGGCCTTATTTACCACCCTCCATCTGACCCTTGCACTGAATACAAAATTATTAAATTTAATCCTGGTATTTCGGTGTTCTCATCATAGTAACTGAGTGCTTCAGACATTCATGAATTTATCTTTACAATAAACCTGTGCACTTAGGTGTTCTCTCACAGATGGGGAACCAGGACACAGATAATTTAAGGCCAAAATTGTTTTGAATGTCCAGAATACCTAGCATTTTTATAGCACTTTCTATGTTCAAAGCTCAGCTCCCATTGTCTTCAGTTGCAGTTCTGAGCACTCAATACTTCTGCATTTGTGGCCCCATCTGTTTCACACTGTGCATAACTCATTTCCTCCATACCCAGTCAGCAGCCAACTGTGAACGTTCTGATTTGAGTGACTTGCCCATCATCACATAGGACTCTCACAGAGGCAGGACTAGAACCCACTTCTCCATGGCAGCAGTGAACTGCTTTAACCATGAGACTATCCCTTCTCTTTCTGCAGTCCTCTTTCTTGTTCACTACACATCTTGCAACTTCTGCAACAAATGAGACAAGGTTCCTACTGACAACAGCCTCATTCACACATAACCCTGATTTATCCCTAGAGAACCGTTTGTCCTGTGAACTGGAGGAGTAAGTCCTGTGGGAAAATAATTAGTATGTAATCAAAGATCTAATGCACATGCACAAAGGGGTCAAATTAAGATTGCACAGGCAACCTTAAGTCTGGCATTTCCTAACTTTTGAGTGCCTAATGTTGCAACCTTAATGTTCTTTTAACCTATAATGATGATGTTACAAGG
The DNA here is from genome assembly GCA_007922155.1 of Mesoclemmys tuberculata. Lineage (NCBI taxonomy): Eukaryota > Metazoa > Chordata > Testudines > Chelidae > Mesoclemmys > Mesoclemmys tuberculata. The sequence continues at coordinate 49,570,245 of ML675603.1, forward strand.
AATGAGCAGGAAGTCAAGCGAGCTACAATATTTTCCTGTAGACAAAGTACTTTGGTTAAAAAACCCAGCTAAATATTAGTCAACTTTCTTAGCTACAAAAGGGTTATGTAAGGCTGTCCTATTAGGTGCTATCAATGCAATTAGTCAATATATACAATATTATAACTGTCTACACAGCTACATTTTGCCTGTGATGGCTCTTTTTGACATCCATGGAAACTATACCCATATCTGAAGGCACAGTTGGGCCTTAACGTCTTGGGTGTAGCGCAAGGAACTATAATAGAAAAGTTCCATATAAGGTAAATTTCTACAGCCTCCTAATTCTATCCCTCATGCAACTGAAATCAAGGTGCTAGAGAATCAATACTTTACAGTTTGAGACTTGTAGTCACTTTAGGGTTTTTTTTTTTTTTTTGCTGTGTGTGTATGTGCATGTTTGTGTGCATGTATACCTTAAGCCTTTCCTGTTAGGGCAGACTCAATATTCACATGAAGTTTCTAGCTTGAGCTGGGTGGGGGCCAGTCTTTCTGATTTGTAGGAAATTCTACAATTTGGAATTTGTTTTGTTCCAGTTCAACCAGCTCTACTTGGAGCCGTGCTATGGTAGGCATTCAAAAATATAGATATCCTATTTTAATTCTGTGCCTGGTAGTGAATTCAGATTTCCAAGTGTAGCCTTACAATGACTTTATGGTGACATGTCTGTTGATTTATAATTAATTCCTCTTGTTTTTCTGGCTGTTGCACACTTAACTCACCTCATATTATAGCACATTAGTGTCCTGGGTACATATAGATTAAAAACACAAACCCAGTCTACTAAGAAATCGAAAACCTCTCAATATAGTGACAGCCATACATTCCCTTTGCAGTATGAAAGTGTTGGACACGTGTAAGCTAGTAAGCCAATCTCCAGGAGAACATCTGCATAATTGCTGATTGACAGATAAACACAAACAATCAATGTCAGTACTTTTTTCTATAGGAAATAAAACCCATATATAATGGTGCTTTATCCACTTTCCTCTGAGCCTCATCAGAAGATTTAAATAAAACCAGAGCTGGATGTAGAGCCTTCTAGTGAAAATGAAATATTCAGGGCAGTTGATTGTATTCAAATAAGTACTCACAAATATAAAGGTCATTCCAAATTTCACTGAGCATTACAGTCTTCTGCATTAGCTAGATAACTGGGAACCTAAAAGGCTACTTACATGGGAAAGTGTAAAATAATTTGAACATACAAAATTCAGGTATTGGAAAATATATTAAAATAATTTTAGCTGTTCAAATATGAAAATACAGTCAAACTCCTCTAGGACTAAGATGCCAGCTACATCAGCAGTCCACATTAAACAGCCATGTAGTCAAAATGGGAGTTAGGGACCAAAAGCTACACGAAGCTGGGAGGGACAGGTCCATAGCTGCTGGGCTCCCTCCGTTACATCATCTCCTTCTGCAGCTAGGGCAAGCAGGAGTCAAGGCTCCAGTTTTTGTAGAAGGCAAAGCTGGAGGAAAATGACCTATTTGGCATGGACTTGGCTCATCTACACTTCCTACCTCCTGCAGCCATGACAGCACATCCACCTGACTATGGTCACTTAGGTTCTGATAGTCTAATAAGAAACATACCTTGTGAAATGTTTTCTTCTGATTCCTGCTCACAGAACAGAGCGCCACAATCCCAAATGTAAGTAGAACTCAGCAACATGGTCTTCTCAGTGAACAGCTGCCTCCAAATCAGGCTGAGGAGTGCATTTGCTCACGTCTGTGATTTACAATGAAGAGGAGGGAGCATGTCACTTGGGTGACCCAATAGCAAGTGTGAAAAAATCAGGATGGGTTGGGGGGTAATACGCACCTATGTAAGAAAGCCCCAAATAACGGGACTGTCCCTATTAAAATTGGGACATCTTGTCACCCTACATGTCACTCTGAACAAATTATGCATCTGAACTGAAGCTGAGTTGATGTATAAAGTTGCATAGATGGGATTCAAAATATAAACATAAAGCCAACTGAATTGCCAATAAGGTGGATAGAAAAGTGGCTAGCAACTGACTTTGAACCAAATGGAATTACCAGTTTTAGGCAGGCAGGTGGAGGAGTACCCAACAACACTGGCAGGGTTTTGGAACAGTTTTAACTAGATGACACTGTTCATTTCTTTCTAGCTAAACACACTTTAACCATTTGGAACCATCACAGAGGGAGGCAATGTAGAATAGAAAGGGGACATTGGACAAGGAGTTAGCAGACCTAGTTTCTGTTCCTAACCCTGCAACTGATCTGTTGTGCAACATTGATAAAGTCATTTTACTTTTTTGTACCTCAATTTCCCTATCAGTAAAATGGTAATACTTACACACACACCCCCACCCACATCTTTGGCAAGGTCTTTGGGGTCTATGAGTAAAAAGTCTTGTGCCAGAACTAAGTATTGTTATCAATATTGACTGATAACTAAGCTACATGACTATTTTCTTATTCTGTCCCATTTTTTCCTCCATTTCCTCCTACTGTTTGCCTCTCATTTGAAATTAGATTGCAAGATTCTTGGCATCTTCATAAGATGTTTACACAGTTCTTCCACAATGGTAGCTCATAGCACAAATCCTCAGCTCCTAGAGAGCTGCTTTTTGTATAGGACTTGGGATTTTTTCCCACCTCAGTGTTTTCCCAATTGTAGGACTTTTCAATGAGGCTCTGCCAAAGCAGGAAGAAGGTTTGGCTGGCAAGAGTGAAAGGCAAAATTGTGTTATGGGTTGTAAAAAGTTCCATGGTAATCATTGCATTCAATTTAAAGGCCAGTTAGCAGGAATCAAAGATTGGGATTTTCAAATGAGCCCATTTAAACTCAATAGAATTTGGGCATCTACTTCCTTTAGACTCCTTTGAAATGCCCACTCTAAGGCCTGGTCTACACTTACCTTCGAATTTGACAACAGTCGATTTGCCGCCATCAGTGAAGACGTACCCTAAGTAGTAGTCTCTCACTTTTCCAGCCCTGGAGACTAAAGTCCTCATGAGTCACAGAAGAAATACATCACAGATAGCATCAGGGCAGCTGTTTACCCGTTAGAACTTTAAGTGTACCGCTCTGCTACAGTTATGCTTAAGACCAGGTTTCTGTTTATACCATGCTTCATCTAAAGTCTACGCAGTTGCTCAGAGTGCCTTAAAATGTGGTGTGCCTCGTAGGGATGCAGGGCTCTATTCCTGGTTCAAATGTTGGGCATTTTGACCTCGGGGGTTTCCCAAAATACAGCCTCTCCCCCAACCCCCCCCAAAGCAACAACCCCCTTCAAACCCAGCATTTCTTACAGTTGAGAAATTCTGGCAACTGTTTTTCCCACTCCTCCCCTCCCCAGAGAGAGGTCGAACGAGAGCTGAGATCACTGCATCAGGGCTACCGCAACAGAGCGCATGGCACACAGCAGCCCTCGGGGGAGATCAAATTAAAAGGTTATTTCAAAAAGATATTGCTTCTCCCATTTAGTGCATCACAAGCCTCCATGCAGATGCGCTTAAGAAATTACACTGAGCATGCATGGACAGAGTAGTTAACAGGATTGTTAGCCTTCAAAGTTTCACCTCAGCTGCATAGCTCAAGGGGATAAGCTGTAGTCCTTTGAACCTGATCCACCCTGCCAGTGTCAGTTACAGTCCCACCTTGGGCAGAAATTTGGAAAAAAGGTTGGATGGCATACTGCTAAAATCTTTGTCTGTCAGGGTTACTTTATTTTGACAATGTAATCAAAGTCTTTTTTTTGGGAAAAAAAAAAAGATCGAATGAGAATGCTTGCTGGCCTGGAGGGTGAGGGGCATTTAAGGGGTGAAGAAATGTGGGAAAATAGGGGTCCGAGGGATTTGGGGCCCCAGGGAAGTAAGAAAGGTTGAGGGGGCTCAGGTGAGGAACACATGGGTGAGTGACAGGGAAGCTTGGTGAGAATTGGGGTAGGGGTGCCTCACCCTCTCCCTTTCAGGTGCCAAGATTTGGGGCATCTGGGTCTCTATCCCCGTCATGTGAGCTGGGAGGTCCCTGCCCATAGTGCATGTCTGAGCCACACTGCCCCCCCATGTGTATATGCCAGGATATGGGGACTGCCTGCCTCTTTAAAGGGGCCTGAGCCCCTTCTGCTACCCCTCTTATAACACCTGGGAGATGGGGGGGCTTCCCTCTCTGAAGTAGTCTGTTAACTGCCCCTTGTCTGCACCAGAAACTGGGGGGAGGTCCCTGGTTACCTATGAGGGTCTGAACCCCTCCATGCCCCTCCCTGAGCCAGGTTCAGGGAACATGCCTCATGGGGAGATGGGTCTGGGCTACCATCTCTCCCCCACCACGTGAGCTCGAATTGAGGAAGCCCTGTCCCTCTTAGCCAGGTGACAGCTTGTGCTCCTCCAGACCGTCAAGATCAGCAAACTCAAACTTCTGAAAACTAGGAAATGCAGAGTCAAGGTAAATGCCCAGGCAACCCTAACTCTTTTCTCTTTAAAAGATGCTCCAAGACACCCATAACACACATACCCCCCACTCTGCTGTTTCACTGTAATGCACAAGCACTTCCTGCATTTGCCTTCCTCTCAAACACGGAGACTACTGGCCTGACAGAACACCGCACTTGTAAAATTTAACTGCCACTTCATACCCTTTTACAACCCCTTCACCACCTAAATCTATGCTTTCTCCTTCCCATCATTAAATCCCCAAGATTGCTCTCCTATCGCACCTTACTAATGACAATACCTATGGCAAGAAGACTCCAGTGCCCTGCTACTGGCATAACCTACACAATTCTGTACAGAAATGATGCAGATTGGAACTTCAAGTTATCAAAGGAAAGAGATGCATGTATAACACATATGGGGGGGAAACTCAGACACAGGATTCCTCATATCATAATCGCAGCTCTTCCAGCTTGCTCCATCTTACTCCTCCACCATTCAATACATCTACACCAAATGCAGATGGAGCTGGCTGTAGCCACTGAGAAATCCAAGGGGGCAGAGTTAAGGCTGTGTGGGTGTTTACCTTACCTCCGAATTTTCCAGGATTCAGAAGTTTGAGTTTTGCTGAAGTTGGCATTCTGGAAGGGTATGAGCTATCACCTGGCAACTTTAAAATTTCTAGGTAACAAAGCTTTTTTTTGTCATTAATTAAAAAGCAATTGATATACAACTCTGTGTGCATGTATGAACCACTTATGCTTAATCTGTTCCACCATGTATTTAGCTTGGACACACTAGTTACCTTCCCTAGACCCAAAGAAGAGCTCTGTGAAACTCAAAAGTTTGTCCCTTCCACCAACAGAATCTGGTCCAATAAAAGATACCACATCACCTATCTTGTCTCTCTGACCAAGTAATTTATTTGAAGGATGCATTTCACAATCAACTTGAGACATCTGGAACAGCAGTATCATTTAATGAAAATTGTCACAAAACAGACAAATTATATATTGCTGTGCACCAATAGCAGAAACTAACTCATCACAGTAAAGAACAGTGAAGAGTTTTTAGAATCCAGATAAAGATTCTAAAAAAGTAGATGTTGTGAAGGATTGTAAAGCAATTTAACTACTAAACTCCAGAAGACTCTCTCAGCTTCACTTTTATTGCATATGGAGAAAAATTGTTAACTATATGTAGGTTTTTAATTTTTAAAAACCAAGGATAACCCCACTTGATTTGAATGTTTTCCCACTTCAATAGCCAGTGGCTCATTTTCCACAGATATTCATAGGTTTACTACACTTCCTGTAGATACAAACAGAGGGATATATGCAAATATAGTATTGACCAGAAGATAAATGTCTTGACAACCTATGATAGAATCTAAAGTATGTGATTATATCAGCCTCTTTCTTAACCCAGGAAAGACCATTTGCTATCTCACAGGAGTTTTGCATATGCTATGCAGGGCTATAAAGATATTCAACTTAGAATGTACTTTATGATACTGAAGTATAGGGACTTCAACCAAGAAACTTGTCCCCTGCCCACCGTCATCTTACTCTTCAGATTCTTGAACTTTTTTCATAGCAATGTCAGCTAAGCTAGTCTCACTTTCAGACTGGTTGTCAGGATGATCTGGTAGGGCCACTTGGTCCTTGTCAAGCACACTTTCCTCTGTTCTATCAACTGCATGATTTGGGTCCACTTCTTTGGTAGCTTCTGGGTGAGGGTCTGACTGTTCCTTACTTGTGGAATTAGGATCGGCTGCTTGTGCTTCGTCTAAGAAAAACAAAAAAGACATACAAATCTCACAAATCCTATCATCAACAGACCCCTGGAACACCCACCCAAGAAGCAGATATTGTTATTCTTAAGGCTGAATTTGGTAGGTACTTTCTCTTTTTTTCACTGAGAAGTTTTTTCATCTTGTTACTGCTATCAACAAGTTTCCTAATATTTATTCTTGTAAAAGTAATAAGGAAGAAGGGTTACAGTAAGTGACCTCAGACAATGGAGTTCTGCCTAGGGAGATGTTAGGTATCCAGAGTTGTTTCCAAGGTAACCTCACTCAGACAAACCTTCCCATGACATTCTTTCTTTAGTAATGAATTTTGCCTCCATTATGACCGTAAGAATTAGCATATGCAATGATACTAGGTGAATAGGTTAATTTAGCAGCCTACTCCAATCAAACTTTCATTTCAAACTTACTCCAATGCAATACCCTCTATACACCTCAAAGTGGTACTTCAAGGAATGAGGAACAAAGTATGACCTGCTGACTCCAAGAAAAAGTTCTCTGACTAAGGAGGTTTTGAGAAAATTGACAAATGCAGATTTGCATAAGAGGTTGCTAGATATTACAGAGCACCTCTGTCTATTAAGAATCAAGCTGAATGCCATAAAGGTTGGTTGAAATAAATTATCTTGATCTTTATTGTTTGACCAGGCAAAAGGAGCTAGCTGTTATACTTTCCAAAAGACGTTTTGAGGAAAAGCATAAATATATTTGGCATGTCCAAATTAAGAAGTGGGGCATTAGAGACCCTGATTTAAAAAGGGAATTGAGAGTCTACTTAGGGATCAGATTGATTAAAAAAGCCCATTTTGGGTTATATTTTGTATGAGAGAGTCACCGGGTAGAGTTGTTTGTAACTTCCTAATATACTAATAACTGCTCTGCAATATTATTTTCAGTGTCTAACTGAGAACTACCTCTCCTGTGAGTAAAGCAAGCATGACATGGCTCCTGTATTTTGTAACTGCCTACAATAAAGTTAAAACATAAATTAGTAATAATAAGAAAGAGGGGGATTAAGGGATAGGAAGTGAGAGAGCATGTATGCTACTTCATCAGGGACTTTCCTTTGACTTACATGCAGAAACACTGTTTTGGAGGAAAGGTGTTAGGTATTTTTACTCTGTTGTAGGACCTTCAGAGTTTGTCATTTTGTTAGAGGTTACAAGAAAAAAGAACCAAAATAACTAAATAGCAACCCCCACACAAACTCACACAAGAGCTCCTTGTTTCTCTCCCTATCCCCACAATAGAGCAGAGAATTAACTTTTTGGACAGTGGGTTAGTGTGTGAGGATGGTTGTTTTGTTTTTATTATTCAACTTGTCAGTTGGTTTTCCAGTTATACAGTGAAGTAGGGTGAGAAATTTAGGATTTCAGCTTTTCTTTTTAAATCAAAACTTTAGGATTTTGAAACAGCAAAATCAGAATTCCTGATGGCCTATTGTACTCAAGAATCATGTGTATTTTTGTTAATGCAGTGTATACAAAGTTATGCATTCACAAATAAAAAGTCAAGCATTCCAACAATTACTGACATTTTTTTCTACTGAACAACAGTCTCTTAAACCTCACTTAATACATGCAGTAACAGAATTTACTATTGTGTCTTGTAGTAGAATGTGTTAGTGCAAGATTAATTTCAGTTAGCAAACTGTAGATCCTAACCTCTCTTTTGCTTGTTTTCTTGTCTCCGTTTTTCTTTGGCTGCTTCTAGCTCTTGCTTCTCATGAACTTCCTTCAGCATCTTACAAACTTTTTTGTGGGTAAACCAGTGTATTTTCTGGCAGTTCTGGTCACAATAAATAACCTGAAAGTTTCCAGAGCCATTACTTCACCTTCATATAATAGGGCAGCACAATAATTTAACTTTATAGGAAGATAAAGTTACACATTTAATAAGGATATTGGAACAATGTATTGCATACCCTAAGATTACTTCTTCAAAATTACCATTTTAAACAATTAATAAGGTCATACAATATAGGTGTCCTGTACATTATCTCAAAAGGAAACCACTGTTCAATTGTAATTAATTTAGAAAGTCCACATTATATGGTAACCCCATCTTCTAACCCCCCACTCTTATTAGGGACTTTAAATGTTCCTACTTCTTGGAGTCAAGATACCTGCACCATAAGTAGATGCCTTGTACCTCATGAGTCTGAACATGCAGAGGAATTTCTCAAGAGCAACAGTTCCTGGTAAGTAACCTCCCTTTTCCAGACTGTAATACATTCACAGATTACCAGGCCAGGAAGGATTACTGTGATCATCTAGGCTGACCTCCTGGATAGCACACACCACAGAACTTCCTCAAAATAATTTCAAGAGCAATTTTTAGAAATACATCCCATCTTGATTTAAAAATTGTCACTAATGAAGAATCCACCCTGACCAGTGATAAATTATTCTAATGGTTAGTCGGTCTCATCATTAAAAATTGTGCCTTATTTCCGGTCTGAATTTGTTTAGCTGCAACTTCCAGTGCCATTACATTTATTAAACTCCAACTAGTTTCTTACCAATTTACATACTGAACATCTTTTGTCTGCTCCCTTTTCCCCACAGGTTGTGCAGAATTCAGCATCCACAAACCCCACTTGGCCAGTAATAGCTTGTGTAAGTACAGAGAAAGCAGTAGGATCAGAACCCTGAGGGAAGGGAAAAGGGGTGGGCAATGAGGAGGAAAAACATCATTTAAAGACTGCAGAAATAGAACACGTATATTTAACGAGCAGCTTTGGCAATTAGTTACTTAAGAGCAAGATACCTGGTGGTTCTATTCATTTTCAATGAAGAAGTTTCTGTTGTAGCAACAGGAACAGAAAACTCATTATGTGAACCCAGCTGTAATGCAGGATCCCCCATTACACTTAAACAAACCTAAGCTACAGCTGTTTGTGTAGTCTGCAGCTTTTTAAGAAGGTTGAACAGTTTTAGGTTAACCAGTTTAGAATTAAATATTTAAACCCACATTCTCATGCTGCCATCACTTTAGAAAGTTCTGGATGTTCAAAATCCTCCCTCACGATTCCAGATTTGATCAGCAGAAAAACACGGATGGCCAGGATTTCAGAGCTTTTATAGTAGCTTGCAAAATATCGTACCTGATCCAGTGAGTCTATGATATGAGGGGACAAATTCTACCCTTGGCTAAACATGCACAACTCCTAATGACTTCAAAGAGAGCCACACACCATTAGCCTAGCACAAAACTTTCCCTAAAGGGTTACGCTACATAAATATAGCAGCACCTATGCTTCTAATGAAGCATATTTACAGATGAAAAGGTCTAACTACTAGTACCACTTGAGCATTAAGTGTTGATTTATGAGCACAAGCAGCTTCTTAATGTCACATTGAATATTCTCTTATTGTAGCCCCTGCACTTACGACAAAGTATCCTTTGAAGACTAAACAAAAAGCTTCTTCCCATAGATTCTTTTTAAACACTCATTATATGCTATTGCTTGTGGTATCCTGGAAGAAACTTTAGAAGAGAATGTCTTTCCGTCCTGCAGTTCGTAATGCAGAAATTAATATATACATTTTTGTTGTGCCCACTACCTTTTGTGGCAGCTGGTGAAACATATTTCAGATTTTCCAGTACCTTTGCATAATCGGGCACCATTTATTTTATTTCATTTCATAGGTATGTCCATGTGTCTTGATATCACAGAACATATGGAATGTTCCATTGCTTTTGTTGTTTTGACATAATTAGAACATCCTTTTAATATATTTGTTGGTGGAATTAACGAACTATACTTTGTAATGTTCTTTTCACATACTGTTGGCAGTTTGTAAATAATATGCAGCAGGATTGTGCACCCTAGTATCTGTACTGGCACATAGAGAGAGGTTTCTCTTGGCACTGATGTATTGGAGCGTTCCATGTATTTAAATATTCCAGATTGAATATTTGCAACTTGGAATCTTTAAAATACCAAATATAATTTGCAGACATCATTCACACCTTCATAAACTACAAGCAGTAGCCATCGCTAAATGCTACTTTGGTAACTTTATGAAAGTGTTAAGAACCCCTTGTTGGAATGACGCTAACACTGGGGTGTGGGGAAGTGCAAACCAAACAAGTTTTTCCAGTTCAAAACTAAATCTAAAACCATTAAATCATCTGAGAAAATTCAAGATGGTAATTGCTACATAAAAGGCTGTGTTTTTATCATACTAAATGTGCATAATTGTGCATGCCTAAGGTCAAGTACTCCTGTACAAATATAACTGTTAGAAAGGATTCTTCTACAGCTTTATAGGCACACTGAAGAGAACCAAAAACTGTTTAACAAAACAGTGTTCTTTCATTGGAAGTGATAGGGGAAGAGGAAATTGCCAGGAACAGAAAAAAAAATGTTCACTGTATGCATGCCTTAAACAGTTTAAGGCAGGGTATGAAAGCTCAAATCATGGTGATGCATTTTGTTCTCATCTAGAAAAATGGTGTGGATTACTAGTACAGAAATTAAACTGCAAAACGGTCTAATTGATCAGATCCTTGTAAGATGAAGGCTATTTTTAATTCATTAAAGTGTATTACAGTTGTGTCACAAAATTGATCATACCAGTCTTAACACATGTACTGCCTAGCTTTCAGAAACAGACGCTGATGCAGTGTTTCCCATCCAGTGCACACTGGTATGCCATCAGGCCTGTGCCATGGAATTTCTTGAAAAACTACTTGAGTTCTGAGTTGGCTCATGAATATCCAGGAGTTCATTTGGAGACTATATGGTGGCATGCCTCCAAATAATTAAATGGTATCAAGGTGTGCCATGGCAGAGAAAAGTTTGGGAACCACTACGCTGATGTGCTATCCTCCAAAAAAATAAGTCTCTTGTACAAAATTTATTATGAGCCCATTAAAATACTCTTTAAAGAGTCTCCTTATCAGACACATATGGGAAGATGTAAAGTTAGTTTTCTTACTAGGCATCCATGGCACTGGACACCAACAACTGTTTCATTTTGTTTCTTCTGCTGGTAAAGGCAGCTTCAAAGAGGTGTTTTTCCTCCAAGTTACCATCACATATTGCCATCCGCTTCTGGTCCATTGGAAATGACTGCAAAAAAGTCCCAGGAAATCCTGCAATCCTTACACTCCTTGCTGTTTTGCCCATGTAACAAGTGCAAGATAAGACTATTAGCTGCCTAACAACACTGAATTTGTGGGGTGAGTTTCACAAGAAGAAACAAAGTGCGAGTCCCCCCCAAGTGGAGACAAATATGAAGTGCTGGCATCAGAATAATCTGCTCTAGTTTTCTGATGTAAAGATTTGTAATAAATAATGATCCACAGAGTCAAAGCCACAGTAGGGAAATGGAAACTGGAGGAAACCCAATTGTCAGGGGTTACAAGTTGTACTGAATTTGCTACAGAAGAATTCCCTAGAACCCCAATTTTTTTTAATGCCTCAGGGACATTCAAAACTTTTGCATCAGAGAGGACATAAGTCAAAGGACACAAAGATAGTTTAGATTCAATTGAATATTGGGGTATTTTGTTTATTAAATAGCACTTATTTGCTTAATGAGACACTTACAATTTCAACAGGAGCAATACTTCTCACTAGCTGTTGGAGCAGGGTCGCTTCACAGTAAGGAAATTTTCGAATACACTCTCTGATGAGCTTCTCTTGATACACAGGAAAGCCATCTGTATCTCTGCCTTTCAACAGACTGACATTTTTAAAGCAAAAGTTAAATGAAAATCCACTAGCAACTAATTATTACTGTTTACTAACAAGCATTGTCCAGGCTGTTCTTTATTCTGCTGTCCCCCTGGCTTCCTTCCTCATACTGCAACTTTATGTTAGGAATCAAAGTCAAAGTAATTTCTGTAGTGTCAAAGTCACAGTGAAGTTAAAAAATGCAAATGAAGCTCTTTGTATGTAAATACACAACAATTTTGAAGTATAAAATAATAATTACAACCAAGTTTTGGAAACATAGACCCACTGTATTTCAACTACCTAGAGAATCACCCACAGGTAGCCCAATATCAGCAATGCCAGACATATGGCTTATTAGAGAGGCTTTGCTTCGATTAAAATATATCTATATATAAGGCATGGAGGTACTTGTTCTTGTTTAAAATTTTATTAGTAATACCACATTATAGTCCTGACTTCACTACCTCAGCTCCTCTTTTCCCTTATTTATCCTCTTATTTTTTGAATCACTGCAGTATTAATTGATTTTAATATTTCAGAGAAAGGGTTACTTCATTTATAACCCATTTTTCAGAAGCACCTGCACATCCAATGAAGTTAGCGGGAACTCCAGATGCTCATCATCATTGAAAGTTAGTCACCTAACTCAAAATAGCCTGACTGACAGTACTTAGGTGAGGTTTTCAGAAGTGCTTAAGATTTACAAATCCAACTGGCTTAGAACCAAAAATTTCTTTGGTTTTAAATGGGACCATCACTCTTAAATTGCTTAGATGTTTTTAAAAATCCCACCCTTTACTCCCCAGCATAGACTCTAGCAGGCATAGAATGGTGCTCCATGGCATTCAGACTATGGCCAAGCCAGTCTAATGCACCCAGCCATGTTCCCCTATGGGATGGTTAGTGACAATGACTGCACCCTTCTTTGTGCTGCACAAGTAGTGGTTGCCTTTTGTAAATTAGTTTTTGGTCATTTGGGCTCCCCTGCACAATGCTAAACTGAAGTCTTTCGAACAATGCAACTTAATTGTGGTAGTTTTTAAACAAAAAATGTCCAACTAACCAATGGGACAGCTCCACTTCATCCCAACAGAGGCGTTATTTTTCATATGTATAAAATTAGTTCATGTGTAAACCTTCATACTCCTTTTAAATTCTGTATAAATGCATACCTTTTGATTAATCCATCCAGTTTATCCTCTCGCTCTTTGAGAAAACTAATACATTTCTGGAAGATGCAACTGATATAGTGCATTTTAATAGCCAGTACTTCATTCATATCTTTCTGCTTCATGCATTTTTCACAAATCAGATCCAACACCCTGTAGCTTTTCAGCAGCGCTTCTACTTCTGCCAGTAGGGGATTCTCTTTGACCAGTAACACAATCTACAGGGAACAGTGAAGAGAGTTTAATCTAATGAGAAACTCTTTATTTTCCTTTAAGCATGTGAGTTAAAGCATGTAAGTTAGATGGCTGAAAATAGCTAACTGTAGTAGGGCTTTTGTTCTTCCATTTTTCAGTCCATTTCACCATCCTATGTTGTGCTCCCTTCCTTTTGCTAATGCAGTAATTACTTACTGAGTAATAAATATACTGCAATTCAGTTACCATCCAAGAAGCTTCAAAATGAAGACTGATCAATAACTGCAAACAGATCTAAAAAAGGAAAATTGGTGCACCAAAAATTAAAATAATTTAGTGTAACCATTACCTCAAAACACTATAACGGGGGAGAAGGCAGCTCAACAAATACCCTGGCCCAACATCCCCCTCGCTGACGTGCATGTACGAGGAGTTGACATTGTATTATATTGTTTTACCACTACAGAATTAACCTAAAGTAAGCCTAGAGTGAAGTAAACAAACTGTTAATAACATTGAACAAAACACTTTCAAAGATAGGAGCTCAAATTGCTACTCTTAAGTAATGCTGTACATAATTACCTGCTTGCACATGTCATAGGTACCACAATGGTACCTGAACTATTTTCTAATCTAACTGCAGATGAAAACTATGGTGTCTCAGACTGGTGATGGTTGACAAATGCTAACTTTCAATGCAAGCTGTAGGAATTTAGGGCTACTTATTCCTTGAGCTATGCACAGAAATTAACAACAAGATACAGCTTCTTTTGTATGTTTTTACCTATTGGTATAACTGTAAGTCTATTGCACATATATTCAGAAGTCCCAGCAGCAGAAATTACTGCAATGAAATAGTGATTAAAGGGACAAAAGTTATAGTAAGACACCTCCTGTTTCATTAATTGAAAGAACAGTGAATTAGCATGAAGACCGGATGTTGCCTGAAGTTTCCACTAAAAGAATGAAGGAAATGTAAAATAGCTTTAAGTATTTATTTCCAGATGTATGAACCTCTGTGACAAGAGATGTGAACTCAGTTTCTGACTTACCTGTACCATACTAAATTTCATGATGTCTTGCATGAGAATGAAGTATAAGCCATAGTACTGCAATAATACCATTTAGCTTGATGTGTCAGATTTAATATTCGTAATTTTGGGCCAGTCTGCCACCCCTTCTCATTTCAAAGATCATCTTATTCTGCAAGTAATCCCCTTGATTTCAGTAAAATACTTCTCAACACAAGAGTTATAGAATCTGGTCCTATGCCAATAAACAAGATGTACACATTACTGCACCTTAACAGGATGCAAGTTTGTAGTAGTAATAATTTTGTGAAGAGGCCCAGCTAACTTTAAGGGTAGTTTTGGTTCTTTGTCTAGTCCTTGTAGTTTAGTGTAGTAATCTAGCCTTTCCCGTGGAAAGAAGTTGTTGATGATGGTCACACAGTCATGCTGACCTAAAAAAAAAGAAAAAAGAAAAAAGCCATTAAGAGTGAAAATTTGATTTAGTTATTACTTCCCCCCAATCCTCAATGGAGCTAGTCTAGCACAATTTTTATCTTTTGCCAGTAAATAAGTACATTTAAGATGTCAGCCTGCAGGAGCTAAGAGAGGGACCCCCCTAATTTTTTCTCCCCAAGATTCTTTAATAATGCATTTAAGATTAAGCAATAAGGGGAGTCAGTATTCCTTTCAATAACCCCACGTATTACCTTAGTAAAAAAAACTTACAGGAGTCTGCCATATTGGCATCAGCAAGTTTTCAAGAGCTGCTCTTTGGCAATTGCGCCTTCCTGCTATTTGTTTTAAGAGAATATTCTATTCACAAAAGTAGGTCATAGCGTTGTCTCTAGCGGTGATTCTCAAATTTATTTGATCATGCCCCCTTCTGTGTGTGTAGTAGTTTATGCCCACTTTTTCCCCCACCACACAAAGTACATATACTGATATAACCAGTGGAGGTGCTTCACTTAAATCAGTTTTGCCTTCTTTCTTTTTCACTTGAATTTTTTTGTTACATGAATGAGTTAATGATCCATTGTAATAAGAGCAAAAGCAAAACTCTGCTTGTAGTCGATGCTGACAATTAAATGTGCGCACCGTGTCACAGCAAACAGATTAACTGGTAACTAATCTGTACCAGTATGGTAACTTTGTAGAACGCTATGCAAGCTTAACAGAAATCCATCATAATGCACAGCACCATGTAAAGTCAAATGCACAGTGCTATCTGAGGACCTGATATGTCTGGAAGAATCAGCTTCACTAGTTATTTGTAGGTGTGGGGTTAAATGTGCACAGTGAGTTTTTCTTTTTCCCCTAAATCTTCTCACGCCCCTCCGGATTGCATTCCGCACCCCTCCAGTTTGAGCGCCTCTGGTCTACAAGATGTAAAAACAGGAGGGGGGACCTTTCCCCAGCCTATGATACATTAGTAAATTTCACCAAGGTTGGATTAAGAAGAGAAGAGATGAGAAGTAGGTCGTTGGAACTGGACGTCATCCGAACAATCTCAGGATTTATAGCACTAGTTGATTCAGGAAAAAGGAACAGGTGACTGGACAAATCAGAGCAAGTCTCAATCACATATCTTCTTTCGGATGGGAGGAGAAAAGGTGCTATATTAAACACTTTATACTTGAATGATAAGTGCTATATAAATATCTCAAAGCACTTTGCAAAGGTGCACAAGGATCTTCATTTTTCAGATGGAAAAACAGAGGCACAAATTGGCTTTGTGCTTCACCCAAAGTCACACAGCAAAACAATAGAAGAGTTGGAAACAGATCTCAGGTCTTCAGTATCCTGCTGTATCCATTAGATAAATAATACTTACTAGATAATTCTCCTAACGCCTCTAATAGGTAGGCTCGTAAATATTATTTCCCTTTTATAGATGGGGAAACTGAGCAGAGGGCGAAGTGAATCATCCACAGCAAGTCAATGGCAAAGTCTACATTAGAACTCAGGACCTGATTCAGAGCCCGTTCTCACTCCTTCAGACTGAGGAGTGTCTATTCATACTAGCACACGTTGCCTTAAACCTGAAACACATCTTTACTTCCCAGTCTGTTTTATTGTTTTTAAAGTGATGATCCAGTGTAATTTACACTTCTAGCACATTAACAACTATCTTTGCAGATTTCAGCAGACTGGAAAATCATAGATGTTCTAACATTGGTAAGAATGAAATCTGACTCTCTGGCTGACTCACTAGGAGGAGACGGGTTAAAATCTAATCCTCTGATTTTAATCAATTAAGCAGAAATGTGTAGTAATGTTCCCTCGAGAAAAAACAACTTAATCCACCAAACCATATAATATCATAGCCCTGCTGAAAATTAGGAGATCATTTCAATTTACCCACAAAAGCAGCCATCTGAGCTGCTGTCCGTCCCACAGAGTTCACGACATCAGTCTCTGCTCCAGCTTCTAACATCATCCAGGTGATTTCTTTGCTGCCTGTATTGGAAGAGAGAAGACAGAATTTTGTTTTATCTTTTGCAGATGCACATAATTTGAGAAAGACCAGTGGCTAACTTATAACTGACCAACGAATCCTTGAAGTCCTTCGTTTAAACAGTCAATTAAGGAGCAAACAGTATTTCTCATTTTTGCAAAACCCCAAGAAACAAAAATTCACTCTCTTAGGGTCAGATTCTGCCTTCAATTATGCATGTTCAATTCCCATTGAATCCAGTGTGTATGTAACTATGCCAAAATTTGAGCCCCGTATTTGGGTATAGCAGTATAGATGCAAGATCCACTAATCTAGTTTGACAGAACTACTACAGTAGCTGCTCTGCCAAGAGAAGAACAAATTCAGTACTATTATACAGCAGAAACAGAGAAGAGAACAGATTTGCTTTTCTTCCCAGTGGGAACTAGGTGTTCAGGCTGGACCAAATACCAAATAAGTAAGATGAAGCTAAATTTGATGGCAAAATTATCACTTAACTGGTGCCCTTCAGAGAGACTAATAAGGACACTTGTGACCAGGCTCATTGGTTCTATTTTCCAGATGTACTCTTCCTTTACTTTCTGTTTTTGTGGGAGTGCTGACTAGGGTGGAGTGACTACAAAGGAGAAAAAAATATAAATGTTTCTTGCATTTGCTCTAATTTTAGACTGACACTGCTTCAGCTGTGCTCACTTTTTTTTTTTTTTTTTTTTTTTGGAATTCACCGATTAAAAGCCTGAAAAATAACAGACAAGAGTATTCACAATGGAGACTGTGGGCCACTGATTTCACTCTACAGCTACCTAAAATCTTATACTGATGCATCTCCACCTAGCTAAGAGCTTATATTCATTTCTCTAGGAATTATGCTTTGAGAAAGATCTGAGTGACTCAGAAAGGAAGATGTTTAAGAATGGTCAAAACTTTCCTAATCCTTATCTTCTTTCTATCCCTGCTCCAGAGATTTAAAGCCCTTTTCCTGATTGTAAGAGAATTATTGCTGATCTAAATCAGGGAACAGAAACAATACCATGTGACCAGTCACAAATAACCAATGGAGCTCAAAGTTCAAGAATCAAACACATGCAGTTAACTGCTAGTGATCGATCCCTAGAGGAAGGGAATTGGGTAAGGGATCTACCCCTTGAAAATTTTTGCTAAATACATTCAAGGGAACTACAATCAGCTTGTGCACATTACATGAGCAGAAAGACTAAATTTGACAAGCTTCAGAAGTATTGAAATGGCATAGTTTATTAAAAGCTACAGTTATGAAGTCTTAAAAATCCACCTATCCTTCAGTAAGGGGGTGTTTTTCACAGGAACTCAATGTAATTAAACAGAATTCACCCTATTTTGCAGGAAAATCATTGCAGGACAGATGGAATTTTAAGGTTCCAGGACTAAGTACAGCAGTATTCCTCCCAACACAATAGGAATTATATAGCATATGCCTCAGTTAGCTGAGCAAATCCACTTAATATAGAACAAAACGAGTCAACAGCATCTTTCCTGCATACTGGGCTGTACTAGTACTTCTGCAGTTACACAGACCCACACAGATTATCATTACTTAAGTAATGGCATCTTTTTATTATTCTATCCTAAGGCAGTGTCCTGAACTATGAACTACTGTAACCTGTTCAGAGGAATGTTGTCCAGCTAGCAGTAATATAAAAATTTAAAAATACAACCTTAGAGTTTACCTGAGAGTCCAGCAAACATCAAAGCAGTATATCCATGCTCGTGTTCATTGCAGTTAACATCAGCTCCATGCCGCAAGAGCAACCTGCACACGTCAACTTTCCTTTTGTATGCTGCATGCATTAAAGGGGTCATGCCATGCTAATGGGAGAAAAATCAAGGAAGAAATATATGAAAGTGTGGTAATTACATTTTATAGATCTTTGTACCTGTGAAGATTCCCACCACGTAATTACATACCCATGTACAATGCCTCATTGAACATGTGGGTTAATAAAAGCAAACCAAACCATAAGGGAAAGTGTTGGATAATAACTCTAGTTTTTATAATGGATTTCACACCCATTCATTACACTATTTTATTTGCATTTCTTATTATTCTGTACTATTACATTGCAATTCAGTCTTCAAAAAAAACAAAACACATCCCTATTTGCCAAAGGTCTCTACATTTACTTAATGTTAAAGACAGATTAAATCCTATAAATTTAGGAAAGTTGCCAGCCTCTTAGGTTAGCAAATGAAAATTTTTTCCACTGCACACACATATGAAGAAGAAGATTTGGTATAGGGCTCTTCTCATTTTATTACAAATATGTATAGACACCCAACTGTGAAAATCATGCTGTCAATTGTTAATCATACTCGATGGAGCAGTAACTATACTACCCCCACCACCCTCCCACTTACCACATATTCACCATATCAAAAATATAAGTGAAGGGTTCAATCAGTGGCAGAAAATTTTCCCCCAGAACTGCACTGGTGTAACTAAGCAGTGTAGTTACACTGGTTCTAACCCCATCAATAAATCCATTTCTCTAGGGCAAAAAAAAAAGGGGGGGGGGAGGAACGGAGAGAGGGGGAGCTGCTGTAAATGGTTCAGTGTGTCTCCGTTAGGCGTTTGTACTGGTGCAACTACAACTATGTAGCTACACTGATGTATACTTCCTTACTCTAGCCTAATCTAAAGGGAAGCTTTAGGAACCATGATGATTTGTGAAGACTATAATCTGACCTTGATTGAAAAGTGAATGAGAGTTACAAACACTTTCTCCAATTGAGAGCATGAGTTATGGCACCATATCTCCTCCTAGTCTGAAGAAATGAAAGGAACACATTTTAGTGAGTCACTGTTTCTAAAAGGAAAGTCTCTGGAAAGGACAGTCTCCATTTTGCAGTGGATCCAGACCATTGAGTTTAGACAGCTATATGGATGCAGCCAGCCCTGCATGATGAAAGGTGAGAAGTCTGAAATGATTCATCAGGTGGTTAGTTTAGCACTCAGTCTAGCTTGTTGCCTCCTTCCTGGTATAAATGGAGACAGAAAAAAAATGCAGTCTGAGAGCAAGTCTAGTGCTATGCAGTAGGATCAGCAGTGACCATATGATCATTTCTAGAGAAAGCATCAAAAAGAATCTTGTCCATCCCCTCCCTGCACACACAGTGGGCCAAAGATAGGTAAGAACTAACATCCTGCATAACAATCTTTGGGAGCAAATATCTGCTTAAAATTGTAGTTTAATTTCTGGGTTTGAGGTTTTTTTGGGGCGGTGGAGGAGGGCAGAAGGTGGAGCACAGACTTAGGGAGACTTAGACAACGCCTAAGGGTTTGTCTACACAATGGGGTAATGCACTCCACAAGGTGTGATTTCTAATATGCACTAACATAGGGTAACCATATTTCAGATTCCCAAAAAGAGGACACTGCCACAGGTTAGGGAAGAGTGAAGCTGCGGGGAAGAGATGGGAGCTGGGAGGAAGGAGGAGCTGGGGAAGAGGGAGAACTGGAGGGGATGGGGGTACAGGTGGGGGTGCTGGAGAGGGTACCTGCAACGGGGGTACTTGTTGGATGTGGAGGGCAGTGAGGCTTTCTGTCAGAGTGGTAGGTGGCTGGCACAAGCCCACAATGCACCAACAGCAGTCAGTCAATATCTCCCAGTGGGATCCCCGCTCCAGGCATGGGAGCTGGGGCCTGAGTGGGCGGGATCTGGCACTTGTGGCTTTCAGGGGAATAAACCAAACAGTTGCTGATGCAGGGGAAGGATCAACTGGAATGCAGACTAACTGGGCCTCTTTCTGAGCTGCAGCTTGTTTGCTATGCAAAATCCCTGAATATTTCCTATTTTTTGAAAAATCCATCCGCACAGAGAAAGGATGCTCAAAAAGAGAGGCTGTGTCCACAAAAACCCAGATGTATGATAACTAATGTGTTGTACATTAATTGCTCTGTGCAGCCACAGTTTGTACACACTAAAGGTTTCCTAGTCTTATTGCACGCTAGAGAACTAGTAGATACATCAGCAAGGTCTATACAGACCCATTAATGCACAGCATATTCATGCATGTTAGCATCACTCTTTGGAGAGTGCATTACCCCACCACATATACAAGCCCCAAGAATGAGAGAATCAGAGAGGCCAAGGAATAACACTGTCTTACTTTCTTTTTCTGTAATTATGATCCAGAACACAAGGAATGTTTGGCTGGAAAAGTACTTTTAAAAATACTATTTCAGTATGGTTGTACATGGAACATTAGTTGTTTCTAATCATCGTTTCCTCTATCCTGTGTTCTCCATTCAAAGAATATTTTTAAACCTTCAAATTGGGCATCTATTTTTCTAAAGAGAAGTTCCTACCAGGCCTAGGTCTAATGCTTGAGAATGGTTGGTTCCACATGCATAAGTTGTTAACAAATGGTAAGTTGTATGCACACCACTCCTGCTCTGGAAATCTGACCTAAAGGCCTCAATTTCCCTTTTCTAATATCAGCCTTCCAAATTCACAACAAAAATAAAAGGAACTTGTTAACTTCTGGGGAAAGTTACAGGAGATTTGACTCCCAACATTACATCCGTATGTAGAAACTGAAGCGACTGAAAACATTCTCCACAACTTAAGAGTCAAGAGAGAAGTACTGTATTTTCAAAATATGAGGATGACAACATGTGTATTGTCACTATGAAATATTTTGACTAAACTAACAAACAGATTAAGCATACAGACCAAACAAAAACTCCTTTGGCTCCTAACACAGAAAGTAGCATGAACCGATCCTCTGGAATCCACTAAAATGTTTATCTTATTAAAAAAATTAACAATTTTTATAAAGACTTCCCCTCCCCTCCCCAAGTGCGTCTCAAGTCTCTTATTATTTTTTGAGGTTAAAAATGCATCTCTCTCAATCTACTCTCATACCAGATTATAGCAGTCAACATTAAAATGTTGATTGTTACCATACCGTAATAGGCATTCCCCATGGGCTCCATTCTGCAGTATCCCAAGTGACTGACTCCAATTGGGGAGTGGGGGGGGAGGGACCAAACAAACACGGCTCACATTGATTTCTCAATGCCTCTAGGAGCTGCTCAGCACCTGACAGAATGGGGCCCTCTACTTTGCTATTTTTAATACTAAGGGTACTTAACCATTGGAATAATTTATATAAGGATATGGTGTGTGCTCTGCCACTTTTAGTCTTTAAATCAAGACTGGACTTCTGCCAAAGAGATAGCCTACAGCTCATCAGAAGCTAGGGCTTGATGCAAAAATTACTGTGGGAGGTTCCATGGCTTGTGTTTTGCAGGAGATCACACTAAGTCATCATAATGATACCTTCTGGCCCTTAAATCTATTAAAGCTAGTATGGCATACCAGTGAATCTGGCTCTAAAAGTTAAGTTTGAAGAAGCAATTTAAGGTTTATGATACTCCTCAAATTACTGGAAATGCTGCATGGTCACATTCTCTTTGCATTTCTTGTTTAATATTCATAGAACTTTTAGTTAAAAAAGGTAATTATCAGAATTATGTAAAGGGCTTATACAAACTGTTGAAGCCTTTTACCATTATACATCTCACCACTGCACAGATCTGAGTATGTTTAGCGAGTCTAATGGACTCTGAAAACTAGGCAATGTACTGCTAGCACTATTGCCCCCTGTAACAATTTAGAGCATCCACATTACATTCCACTGTTAAAAAATAAAAAAAGATATCAACAACACTAACCCTAATCATTGCTACAGCAATGCAACCTGGGACTCCCAACACATACACTCCACAGGTCCCAGTACAATTCTCCTGCAGACACACATTTAAAGAGCAGGAGCGCTGCAGCAGTACATTTACATTACACTATATCTTAGTTCCAATGGTTTATTCCAAGATTGTGTTCAATAGTTTTTTAAAAAGAGTGTAAAAATTTCAACCTTATTTTGGTGGTGTTAAATATTTACCTTTTCCACGGACAAATAATTGGTACTGATATGCCAGAAATGACCATAAATGAAGATCAGGGGCCTAATAAGGCACATGCATAAAGGTTTGGAGAAGTTGGCTCTTAGCACTTAAGCAACATATGGACATAAAATGTAATGCAGTTTAAGAGAACTTGATTACTTTTCTAGTAAAAAAGAAATGAAACTACCTTAAGGTGAATGCAATAGAACAATTCTGCTTAAACAATTCAGGTGGATTCTTCTCGTTTTTACTTTTGTGATTGTGGTCCCACTAGTTATTAAGTCTCGATTTTTAGTTTATGAAAACAAAGTGATACTCATTGATTTAACAATACCCATTTGGCTCAGTGGAACGGTTAAACGTTGCTAAGTGCCTATGAGGATTTGCCAATTAATTCTGCATTCACACTACTTTGTACTAATGCTGTATTTCAGCAGAAAATACCGTAAATTAAAATGTGTATTTCCCCATCTATCATTATTATCCCCACACTAAACTCCAGGCCCCAGGAGAATCTTCTGATTCCCACTAACACCTATTGGCTTCTATACTGTCCTCTCTCTTCCATCCCTGCCCCTAAAAGAGGGCTGTATCCACTTCTGAGCTAACCAACGCCACTGACTCAAGTCAGCCAGCATGCTTGCTGTGGAGCACTGTTGTTTTGATGTCTCAGATTTATCCAATAATGCAGAATTTGCTTGAAGAGCCAGAGATAACTTGTGATAGCCTGACTTTTTGGAATTTAAATTTGGAGGAATTGCAATAGGAAAGCAGATTATAAGCGTCTTTGTGGTTTATGTTGTACCATTTCACCTGTCAAAAAAGCCTGTGCAGAATTTGAGAAAACACTTACCATATGTAAGCCTAATGGTATTAAATCCTCTGAAATACTTTTATAGATTAAGGGTGGTTCAGAGGATTACTACTAGCTGCAGGTTTCAAAGCTATTCAGAAGTCTGCCGATTTCCTGTGTGTTAAAAGTTATTTAGCACCTAGGAAGCCTGTAGACCTCTAAATAGCTTTCCAATGTGTTACTTCTCCTTGACAGAACTGCTAAGATACTTTTAATTTACAAGTTTTGTTGTACCTCATCCAAGCAATTGACACGGACATTCTTGTTGCCCAAGAGCCTTCCAGCTTCTTCAGTGTTTCCTTTAAAAAAGAAAAAAAAAAAAAAAAGGTAAAAATGGTGCTCCGTTAAAAGTCAGGGGCTAAGAGAGAGGAAATGAAGAATCAAAGCAGTACAAATCTTTCTGTTTCTGATTTTAATTTAATTTAAATTTGTCAAGTTACCAAGCATGAAGAAACACAGGGATGGATAATATTAAATTCTAGAAGCTAAAAGCCAAGAAGTTTTAAAATCAATAGGGTGTAATTAGAAGACTTGCATTGAAGAAAATTGCTTATCTGAAGCCATTAGCCTATTCTATAAACTTGAGCTTGGGAAATAAATATATCTTTTTAATAAGTTGCATCAGGACAGCTCTGACTTGGTAAATTAACACAGAGGGAATGTTTTAAGGTATTGTGTATAGCTGGGCAATAAATTTTCCTGTAGATGTCAAAATGCCATTAATTAATGACTGATGTCCTGCTCCAAGTAACTTTGAATACTAATTTGACTGAGAGATATTACTGTGCTTTGAAATCTCTGTTGGTCAGAATGAAGAATGATTCATAAATTACTCATTTATTTTTTGTTTAAATTTGCAACATCCCTTTCTACCCTGGCCAAAAAAACAACCAACCAATCCTAAAATTCAAATACACAGAAAGTGGCAGCTTATCATACTGGTTCTTAAAGCCTCATTGACACTAAAAGAACTGAGTGTTTTTGGGAGGGGAAAGAGTATGTGTCCTCAGATCACTCTCTTATAACAATATTATCTAATAAAAAAATAGTGGGCCCGGGGGTGGGGGGGGGGAGAGGAGGAGGGAAAGGGGGGAGAGAGAAGAGAGAGAAGGAGGGAAGTGGGGTCATCAGTGACCAAGTCAAGAAATAGTAAAGGAAAACTAAGTACATTTAAACTTGGATATTTCTCTGGCATATGATAGGGTTCCAGGCTGGAGTAAGAACAGATTTGTTGTTTGCTGATACTATTTTCATACTTGGGTGAAGCTGATTAAGCTATTTATAAAATGATTATTTTAATGTAGCTTTCCTGTTGATCATAATATTTCTCTGATGCATACAAGTGTTAATGTGTGTATTACATTGAAGATATTTGAGTTACTATTGATGAAGTGGGTTGTGCAAAAAGTAAGTTGATAGTAAAAATCTCAAACTTAAAATAAATAAAAAGGTTATGAACTTCATTTATAAGAATGCAGAGTAAATATCTCACTTTTGAGATTCAAACTCTAACCTCTTATAAAGCCCGTTTCTGTATCATTATTCTGACAGTAGTAGAAGAGGATGTGAGATGCCTCCTAATTCATCAATGACAATGCAAGTGATGATAGTATTAAATATTAATAAATTGTTCTGACCTTGGGTTCTTTGGGCACTGGTTTAAAAGTCAAACTAGTGGGAATTTACTACTATCATATATCTATGTCAGACATTAATGGCTGTACTTAGTGCTTAATTTGTGCCACAGCTGAGCCCAGCACCTCTACGCTTGGCAGTTCATAGCCCCAGTTCATAGCACTTCTGGGCTTGCTGCACCTGTTATGAATGTAAAAAAAAAATAGCTTGAGCCCTGGCACCTCTTTCATTACAAATTAAGCACAAGCTGTACTTCTTGAGCGAGTAGTCATCAAGACCAAAACACAATAGTGTCTAATCTGAGCCCAGCCCTCAAACTCTTATTCTACCAGTGTCCTAAAGCAATGTCTAAGACTGCTCAATGATTGAAAAAAAAAATCACAATAAATCATGAAATTTAAAAAAAATAGTCACAATCATGGTTTTAATCGCACTGTTAAACAATAGAGAATACCAATTTAAATTTATTATAAATATATTTGGATGTTTTTCTACATTTTCAAATATATTAAATTTCAATTATAACACCATACAAAGTATACAATGCTCACTTTCTATTATATTTGATTACAAATATTTGCCCTGTAAAAAGATGAAGAATGCTGTCTTTTTTGTTTAATTCACCTCATACAAGTACTGTAGTGCAATCTCTTTGTCATGAAAGTGCAACTTACAAACAGAATTATTATTTTGTTACATAACTGCACT
Source organism: Mesoclemmys tuberculata (assembly GCA_007922155.1). NCBI lineage: Eukaryota > Metazoa > Chordata > Testudines > Chelidae > Mesoclemmys > Mesoclemmys tuberculata. The sequence continues at coordinate 49,596,166 of ML675603.1, forward strand.
AATAAATAATTTAAAACTTTAGTACCTACACGTTGAAGCATGAAGAGGCACAAGAATGTTTAACATATCTGACACGAAAATACCTTGCAACGTCAGCTACAAGAGTGCCATGCAAATGCCTGTTCTCACTTTCATGTAACATTGTAAATAACAAGCAGGCAGCATTATCTTCCATAATATAAACAAACTTGTTTGTCTTAGCGATTCACTGAACAAGAAGTAGGACTGAATGGACTTGTCAGGTGAAATGAGAAATACCATTTCTTTTTGTTTATCTTTTTACAGTACAAATATTTGTAATAAAAGATAATACAAAGTGAGCACTACATTTTCAATATATTTGAAAATGTAAAAAATATCCAAAAAATATTTAATAAATTTAAATGGGCATTCTATTGTTTAATAGTGCTATTAAAACTGATTAATCATGACTCTTTTTATTCTAGTTAGTGCATGCAATTAAGGCAAAACAAATTAACTGAGATTAATTGACAGTCTTACTAATATATATTATTTACATGAGAAACAACTAAAACTCCCACTCTTTTGTCATGGGACAAAAAGGAAACACAATTCTGATATAATAAAAATAAATTACCTGGCATGGGTTGGTTACACTAAGACAGATACTAATAAATACTTCAGGAGTTAGGCTGTTGGAATGTTTGCCTTGTGCATAAACAATCACAGTATAGCCAAGTTATTTTTAGACTACATTTTAGGATTTGAAGAGAGCAGACTATGCCTACATAACTCTTCATTTTTGCTCACAAAATCCTTTCAACTGAGCCACACGATACAAGCCTGATCCAAAGCCCACTACAATCAACATAAAAATTCTTGTAGGTTCCACTGGGCTTTGGATCAGGTCATAACAGAAGAGGAAATAATGCCACAGGGAATGTGGGAGAATGTGGGGAGGAAAGTGGGTCATAAAAAGATCACTCTTATCAAGTGGTCTGTTTAATGAAAAAGTTCTAGAACCCTTCAAACGAATGATAAAGTGGGGGAGTGGGTGGAGAAAGAGCCAGGTAGGACATTTCTAAGCAACATTTCAGCATAACAATTCTTGAGACTGTGTCTTTGGTTCAGCCCCCTCCCCTCCAAATGCATGTCAAATGACAGATAATTTATTTTAATTAACTGTTTAATGCAGTCCAATCATACCATAACAAGCTTCCTTTTTGTGATTTCTTTTGTGTGTGAAAATCTGGGTTGTACAAAATGAAATCTAGAGACATTTCAGGTCAGCGTTCTTCATATTCATGCAGCTAAATTTACTGAGTGAAACCACTGTCCATTAGTTTAGGCCCAAAATTGGTTTTCATAAAGTTAAAAAACAGTATTAGAATTGTTTTTATTAAATTAAGATATTTAAAACATTGGATTTAAACAAAACAGCACTGTGGTAACATCTGAGAATCAGATATTTTAGCTTTTTTGGTTGTTTGGTTTATGCTGAAGTGCAAGGAAATCAAATGCATGAGAAACATTTGACTGTTAAAAGATTTCTGATGTATAATATAGGACCCCAAACTTGCAAAAAGACTTATCTACAACCTTATTAAACTTTTGGCACCAGTAATCCCATTACAGATAATGGGAGTTGTCACATGAATACATTTAAAGGTGTGTAAGAGTTTGCAAGAATGCAGCCCAAGTTATTAGTAATGCGGATAAGGAATTTTGCTTAAAGTGTCATTTTTAAGGTTGGCAGAATCCCTTTTAGTCAAGCTGATTCAGATCTCAGATCCACAAGAAAGCAACACAGACTCTCTTCCATTTGCTGCTGATTTTATAAGATATGAAGAGATATATGCCTGCGTATCTGAGAACAGAATCAAATCCCAGAACTATACAAAAATATACCTATAAATAGTATTTTCTGTGTTAGCTCTGAATAAGTTATACAGAAAAAAGGTATACAAATTCCTTGTTCATTTACCCTTTGTTAGAAACTTTGTTTCCAATCTTCCAGGATATAATTGGGATGCAACTGTAAACAATGTTATTATAGCGATGGACTTCACCTTGCCTGAGCACAGAACCTTCCATCACTGCTTACAGTTAGAACAAGAATGAGATGGAAATATTTTTAAAAACTTATCAGTGTTTTAAGATGTGGTCAATATTCTTATGGCAAAGTATTAAAATTGCTTCAAGTTGTATTTTAAGTCATTATAATTCTGCAAATTGTAAGTGATTGGAAAATACTGTAAGCAAGTTAATTGACAGTGCTAAGAAAAAACTATCTACAAGTTTTTTGCTTACTATTTATTGCTAACTGTAACTCTGAAGAGTACTTCTGTAGTTGACAGAAATTAGAAGGAAAAAAGTCTGATTCCTCTTTCCCCACCCAAGGCATTCAGTTGCATTACTTTGTGCATTTGACTGCACCCTGGTTAGAATCAGTTTCATGGTTTCCCTTCTAAAGTCAGTTTCCCCTATTTGAGTGGGTCTTCCACAGCTAATAGGCAACAGAAAAACAATTAAAAAGCCAGAATAGGAAATTGTAAAGTCAAGGGCAGATTTTAAAAAAATATTACTAGATTTCAAGATAGTCCTCCTCCCTCCAAAAGTCCCTTTGCAGAACTAACAAGCAAACAAAAACCTAAGGCCCATCCCCTCACTGTTTATGAATAGCAAGTGATTAGCATCTGGAACTGCACAAGGAAGCAGACATTAGGGATGGGTTGAACTGGCTCATCTACAGGCCATCTTCATATATGCAGACCGAGGGAACTACCTATTTAGGCACTGTATGGCCACAAACAGCGTGAAAAGGGATGACAGTACCTTGGCCAGGATGGTAATGGATGAAAAATATAAAGGGCTTGGCAATGCTATTATTTGATGGGAAGTGTTTTTGAGAAGTTAACACTCTGAAAGGCACTAAAAAGAAGCCCATTAGCAGTTTAGATATTAGTCACGAAACACGCTAGTGCAATGCCTACAACAGGAGAAATGTGTGTCTGTAAGTGAACAAATTGGCAGCAGGGCATCCCCACATCTACCAGCTCCACGATATAATACATCCTCTCTACATCCGGAGAGTTAATTCAGAACCCGAACTGCACTGCCTGTGTGCCCCCCAAGCCGAGCTAGAAGGAGAGGGAAAGGAGCCAGCACCGTGTGACCTGCGACAGGTACAGAAAGCCGTTCACCCACGGGGATGGATCCCTGGCAGCAGTAGAGCGCGAGGAAGGCCAGCGAGAGGGAAAGTAACAGGGAAGCGCCGCTGGGCTCTGGGAAACGGATCCGATGCCTCCGTTCCCTCAGGCACCAGCTTGCTACGGAAACAGGGCTGCGGTGACCTGCCCCCGTTGGGCTGGCAGCTTGGAGCAGAGACAGAGAAGCAGGAACGGCTGCAGCCCCCGGCTCCAGCAGGTGAAGTATTTCGGCCGCTTCCCGCAATACTTCCACGGGGGGGGGAGCGGATCTAGATCCCAGCCGGCCTGGACACACGGGGGCCGAGAGCAGGAGCAGCCGCCACGGCAACAGGGGGGTCCACAAACCCCTTCCCCGCGAGCCGCGGCGGGCGGGGACGAGCCTGCAAGCGGAACTATCTAAGCGGGCGAGTGGCCCGAGGACCGATCCAGCCCCCCCGGGCACCGCCAGCCCAGGGCTCCGGCGCCGTGACACGGAGGCAGGGGCGAGCCGCGCAGCAACGCGCCTCCCTCCGCCACCGAGCCCGGCGAAGGCCGGCGGCCCGAGCGGCCCCTCTCCGGCTAAGCGGCCGCCTGGCTCTGCTGCTCCCGGGCCGGCCGGGATGCGCCCGTTAGCGAAGCCAACGGCCCGGCCCCGCCGCTAGCCGCAGGCCGGGCGGGAAGGGCCGAGCCAGCAGCGGCCAAAGCCGTCATCCGCCGCCGGTCCCTCAGCGCCAGCCACGTCCCTCCCGGGGCCGCGCGCCGACCGCAGCCAGGCCGGCCCGTGCCCGCCTCACCGTGGGCGATCGCCACCAGCAGCGCCTTCTCCGCCGCGCTCAGCTCGCCTCGCCTGAGGGGGGCCATGGCGCCCGCCCCGCTCGCGCCAGGGCCAGACGCGGCGGGGGAAGGGGAGGAGGCGGCTTCAGGGCGCCGCCACTTCGGCCGTGCCTCTCTCGGACTCGAAGCGGCGGCCGGCGGCGGCGGCAGGCCCAACCATTTCCCCCCTCAGGCGGGAGGGGGGAGGAAACTCGACCGCCTCCCTCTTCGCCGCGCGCGCGGTTGATTTCCCACCAGGAGCGGCCCCGCCCCCCGCAGCGGCCTACTGCGTGGAGGCGGGCCCAGGCCCAGCGCTCTGGGCGTGACGTGCTGGTGGTTCCCCTCGCCTCCTTTCCAGTCTCTCCTTAACACCCCCCCCGCGCTGGCGGGTCGATGGTACGGCCGGGCGGGGGGCGGAGACAGAGCAGCGGCTGAGGTGTCGGTGTGTGTGTCCGCCGCGCCGCAGCCTCGGTGTCTGGTGCTCCCGCGGCCGGGCAGCCCCCAGCGGTAAGGAGACGGGGCGCCTTGGCGAGCCCCGCGGGTAGGGGGCGGAAGAGGCTCGAGGGAGCTGGGCTGCGGTGTGCCTCGGTGCCGGGGGGCGGGCGGTGCCCGGGGCACCTCTTCCTGCTCCGCAGGTTGTTTTGGGCGGCAGCGGAGCGCCGGGCCAGCCCTGCACGGGGGGGGCAACGAAGGGCTCAGCGCTGCGCCGGCCGGGGCGAAGCAGGTGCGGCTCCGTTGGGCGTCGTGTGACACAGTCCGCGTGGGCGAGCGGAGCGGCTGCGGGGGGCGCGGTTCACCCGGGGGCGCCCCCGCTGCCGTCTCTCGAGTTCAGGGCATCTCCGCCTTCGAGGTGTAGCCGCCTTCTCCTGGCTGGTAGGTGGAGTTCCCCGCGTGGCTGAGTTTCCGAAGAAATGCCACCTGCAGGAATGTGGGCTGTGAGGTCACACCCTGGGATATTTGTTTTAAACACGTGTCACTATTTCGTTTAAAAAACAAATCTGCCGAGGTTATTTTGTTCAGCGTGCAAGTTACAAGTTGTGGGGGCAGGTGCCTGCAGACCTGTGGGTCGGAAACATCTTCTGGGGCTTGTTTTAAAGTACTCTTTAAAAGACCATTCATCTGCAATGTGTCCAGTTCTATTTTATTTTTATGCTCAGAAAGTTAGTTGGCTTTTAAGTAGACAAGCTTTTTCCTCTCAAGGTTCATTGAGGTAATATGACGTTGAACACTATACTAAATATGCATTGATGCTCTTATTTCCATTCCTCAAAAGAATATTGCATTGCAGTAATAAAAGGGTGGATTAAAGGCCCAATGTAAAACAAACAGATCCCTGAAATACAACAGTATGTTAAAGATAGTTTGTCAATTTGGATGTTAATATCCCATATCCTGCAATACCTGGTAGATGTGAAATGGTTTAAAGGTGACTTGTAAAGGGAAAAAATAGGTTTGTGCTGTTGTGGTGTTCTTCTGATACATAAGAAGTTCTGTACATTGTTTTGGCTTCTGCCTTCCATCATTCATAATTGAGTCAGGGTGGATTGAAAAAAAACAACAGTAAAGTTAGGTTTAAAAAAAAAAATCTATTTCAAATTAAATTTGAAACTGACAACCTGGGTTAAAGCCCAAATTTATTATAATCTGTTAAAATAATTTAAACAAAAAAATATTCAGAAAGTTTAAGTTCGCTGCTGAAATTTTAAAGAAAGTCAACCCACTGTGCGGGTGGAAGTCATTAGCTAACCCCTGGTTAGAGTGTGTTGACCTGCTAAACCAGCTTTTGACAACAGTATCGTCTTCTGCAGGTGCACAGAGATTTTTTTCCTTTATTTCAGTTTATTCAGCTAATCCAATTTAATAACTAGTTCATTCAAAGCTGAGAAACTTAGATGGGAAAAACTAGAACACTTGTTTTCCTCTTTCAATATGCATAAAAACAAGATGAGAGAGGATGAGATCTACAGTTCTGAAATCTTGAAGGATGTGGTGAGCAGAATCATTCAGCTCAGTCCACTAACTACAGATAATACTTTCTTTTATTTAATAAATCAGGTTGTTTTAGATGCAAAATGTGTTAAACTTTTTTCTGTGTGTGCGCGCAGCACATTTCAGGTAGTTTTATTTAACTAATAAAAAACAAATTTTAGAAAGCTGCTTTTGTACAAACAGTATTTAATTGAATTTCAATTTCCAGCCAAATGCAGCTTGACACAAATCATAAATTAAAACGTTAATCATCTAGTAAATAAGAAATGCATCATTTGCCATTTTCTAACAGAATAAACCAAAGTACAATTAAGAATGTTAGTAAGTCTAATCTATATAATTGCTTAAATAAATGTGTGTAGGTATTGTGTGTCCTCTTATTTACCAATTATACCAACCAATAAGAATAATTTTTTCTTTAGGAAAATAGCAAAGAAAAATGTGACTCAATATTAAAGTTGATTATTTAAATCAAGGTTTCTTGCTTGCTGAATTAAATTACTTTGAATTAGTTAATTCACCCTGAATTCAGGTATTATCTACTTAAGAAGACTTTGTGGCTGACTGGAGAATGAGTTGTATTATGGCATCATAAGTACCTACTAAGTGAAATCTGATTAATTAGAAGGGAAGTAACTTTTATTCAGATTTTTAAAAGCTTTTTATTTTTGTTAATATGTTCTTACTTCATAGTTTATAAAGCCAGAAAGAACCATTGTGATCATCTTTCTAGTCTGGCTTCTTGCATAACACTGGCTGTAAGACTTCCCTGAATTAATATCTTTGTGAACTAAGTATATCTTTTAGAAAAGCATCCAGTCCTGATTTAACAGTTGCCAGTGACGGAGAACTCACCATAACTAAGGATACAATTCTGTCACGGAGGTCTCAGAGCTGGGGCAAAGCTGAAGCAGCTGAGGCCACTGCGTAGGGGTAAGCCCTGGCAGTGCTCTGTCCCATCTGCCCCAGGGTGTTTTTAGTAAAAGTCAGGGACAGGTCAAGGGCTTCTGTGAATTTTTGTTCATTGCCCATAACCTGTCCCTGACTTTTATTAAACAAACCTGTGACAAAACCTTAACCATAACATTTGGTAACTTGTTTCAATGATTAATTATCCTCACTGCTTAAAAAATTATACCTAATTTTAAGACTGAATTTCTGTAGTTTCAACAGTGGATCTTGTTATACCTTTTTCTGCTAGATTGAAGACTCCTCTAATAATGTATTTCTGTTCCCTATGTAGGCACTTATAGACTGTGATCAAATTGCCCCATAATCATCTCTTTGACAAACTAAATAGACTTCGGTGTTTCACTGTAAGGCATGCTTTCTAATTCTTTAATAATTCTTATGGCTCTTTGAACCTTCTCCAATTAAAACTCTTAAGGAAAAAGTGGTCTTTGTAAGCTTCCAATATGCATTTCTTGGTCACCCAAGCTTGATAAAAACATGGAAGAAAAGGCTTTACTTTAAAGACTTTTCAAGATATATTGAGTTTGTGCCCTTTTTTGTTTTCTTTCATAGGTAATCTTTTAAGGGATTGGTTAATCAACGAACTGAATTTTCCTCCACTGGTAGGTGCAAGTTTGATCATTAGCATTTTATTTCAACATAATTTGTGGTGTTTAACTTTTGCTACATTGTTTCAGTGGTGTGAATTGCCTCACTGAGTTTTAGAATCAATTAAGTCTAAAAATGTATAGCGTACATCCTATTTGAGAGGAAGAGGACTTCCTAGATGTCAGATTTTGTTGTTATAATAAATACACGTGTTTGTGGATTCTGTTTTATTGTACCCATACATTCCAGGTTACCTCTCCTCAATCCACTAATTCTTCATTACTGGGACTGTTTAGTTGTCCATGTTCTACCATAGTCTGTCATTCATAATTTAAACAAAACACTTTAGCTGCTTTGCAAATGTGCGCTAACTAAATAGATTGGCTAACGAGGATGAGCTGGTGGTGACTCCTGTGTTCAGTTTGCCTAACACTTCCCTTTAAAAAGGATGCGTGTGAACTTTTTTCCCTTTGAGAAGCTGAGATGGGGATTTTAGAGCCACACTAAGGTGAGTGGTGGAACAGCATTGGGCCAAGAAGGCCCCTGCTACTCTGCAGCTGTCGGGTATTCTCCGTACACAGGACCTGCTTAAAAGGGAGTTCTGGGAGTCTGACAGTGGCGAGTGTGGAAGAGAGCCTGGCTGCATCTTCTGAGGCAGAGCAATCTACAGGGGAAAGACCAGGACTGTGAGTAAGACTCAACCGGGATTCCCCTTCCTTCTGACTCCAGGGGGACAACTGGATTCTGAGAGTGAGCTGGGAATCCTATCCACCCTCCCCTGCCCAATAAAGCTGTAGCCGTGAACAACTGAGACTATGTAAGCAGGGGGCTGGGGCCGTGCCCCAAACTGAAGGGAAAACAGAGAAAGTAGGGAGTGCGTCTGGGGTGTCAGCCGTAAGGAGCTGAGCCACCCCTTGTGTCTCTGTCCTGGGACTGGGATGTGGTGGAGAGGGAGGGCCTGGATCCCCTATTCTAACCACCCCTCCCCCCCAGCCTCCTAAGATCCCAAAGGAATCTGGAGAGGTGGTGAAGAACTGGGGTGTGGCCTCAGCCTCCAGGCCCTTAGACTGCTCAGATGAGCCACCTCAAGGCTTGGAGAGACCGTTTGGCTGTGGTCTGACAACTAAACCTGCTGGTCCCAAAGTGATGGAGAACATGGACAATCTAGAACAGGAGAGGAGCGAGTGAAAGATGGATTTGGATAAGATGTTGAAATGAGTTATGTACCAGCAGCAGCAGAGCCAATTGCTTCAGCAGCTGGCTGCCTAGCAACAGCAGAAAGCCTTGCAGCAACAGCAGCAGCAGCAACAACTCATCAGGGAATTAGCAGCTCAGTGAGGAAACCAACAGCAACAACTGATGCAGCAGATGGCCACACATTTGACCCCAGGGTACTCTGGGGAGTTCAGTAGCTACAGGTCAGGTCAAGACCTGATCTTCCTCTGACGCTAACAAGAATGGGGCTGGGGAAGTCCTGGAGATTTTCCTGGTAAGCTTTGAAAGGGTGGCCATGGCCCACTGAGAGCTGAGCCACTCTTGCTTGTGCTGCGCTGGACAGGACACTAAGTCAGGCTGTGCGCTAGGGACTCAATGTGGTGGCTGCACAAGACTACCCTTGAGTTAAGGCTACAGTCTTTAGATGCTTTTGGTATTTCTGCAGAGATGTACTGCCAGCGATTTTTGGGAGGAAAGGTTTACACCACGTGCATGACAGTGGATGTTGGACCAGTACCCGAGACAACATTGGTGGTGGTGCTCCAACCTGACAAAAAGACAGGAGCCCAAATAGCTGAAAGAATTATCCTAAAACAGTTCACACAGCTTCTTCTGGGTGGAGGATGGGAATAGGTGATGAGCCACCATCCCAAAATCCTCTGAGGCTTAACCTTGGCAGAAAATTGCTGGTTCCTCGTGTAGCTTGTGACCGGGTACCTGGGATGAACCATTCTGAGGACGTCACAGTTAGGGCAGACTGCATGAAATAGGGCAGACAATTCCCCCCAAACTGGTGGCTTATTCTGTAATTAGATTCACCAAACCAGTAGCAAAAGAGCTGCTGTAGTACCATATGGGCTAACAAGAAGCCTAACATAGTCATCTTTAGGCATTCCAACCTTGATTCCCATCTAAACAGATTTAATATAGAGAGTGATTACTGAAAACCCACTTTGCCATACGTGAGGTTCTATTAATTCCAAAAGATCAGTCGCTTATCCCCACATCAGTATATATCTTAGTTTTTGTCAAAATATCACGCTGTCAACCAGTCCTTAGTAAACTCAATAAAGATTTACTAATAAAAGAAAAGAAGAGTTATTGAATGGTTAAAGAATCATACATACAAATGATTTTCAGTGTTCATAGTTCAGGATCATAGTAGTGATAGAATAGATTGCTGGCTTGCAAAAGTCTCTCCTTTAGTTAAGTTGTGTATTGAATTTCTGGTGTTGACATAGGAGTTTTATAAAAAAAAAAAAAGTTGGTAAAGTTTTCCCTTATGGTTAGAATTAATTTCAAAACTTTTTCTTTTTTAACCAGAAAATTTTCATCCATATGTTTTATTTATTTGATAAGAGTTGTAAAATCTGATGTGCAATGTCTTAAATTGTCTTCACTGTGAATGGGCATTAGGTTTAGCTCTTTAGGGCGGAACTGCTTTGCTCAGGCAAGTGCTTCTGCAATTTCCTGATGAAAGTGCTTTTGCTCCTGGGCCAGTGCTTTGGTGAGTACCTTATAAAGGCTGACCCTCACTAGAGCAGATTAGAGCGCAGTGCATTTTAGAGCTAAATATAGAACAAGCCGAATCCTCTGCTCCTACTAACTACTGGAGAGTGACTGCTGTTGCACTGAACCTTTGTTGATTAAATCTACCACAAGTGGTAAGTCTTGTTTTGCCTGTCTGCTTCCAGGTTCTGTTTAGGGGCATTTCTTTGATGTCAAGAAAAACCATTTTAAAATCTAATTGTTAAGCTTCAGGTATATGAAAAATGTTTTTAGTATTGGAAAACCTCCCCATCCTCCCACCACAAGAAAAATGTGCAGTAATAGAGATTAATGGGAAGACAGCACAGCTGCTGGGAATTTTTATCTACTTCATGGGGGGAAGGCAAGCTGGTTTTCCATTCTGTTGCCCCAAAGAAAAGCTGATGATTTTTTTCACTGAAGGAGTTAAGCTGTGTTAATGCCAGTCTGCTGACTTGTTTATGCTCTGAAGAGCTGTGACAGTAGGATTAATTAATGCGTATTGTATGGTTTGCTTCATATTTTCTTTCCCAGCCTGCTGAAAGATTTCTGTGTCTTCTTGAAATGAACATCCTTATGTTTGCTGCAATGAGGAGAATATTCTTCCCAACCCAATCCAATACTATGACGACTACCAGAACACAAACATAAAATCCACTATTAGCAGTAGACTTATGGAAATGTAGATTTTTTTTTTAAAGTACATATCAAACTCACAAATCATTGGTTGTTACACAGGCGAAATAGATGTATCAGATCTAGCAGGTCACTACCTAGAAGACTTAAAACATGTAGGCACTAGTGGCAGTATGATCTGTCTAATTGATTTAGAAAGCATTTACTGTTGCTCTGAATATGCTGTTAGTTGATAAAGGGGTACACCTGTGTTCCTCTGTCCTCCTGTGAAGTTCCTGAACACAAGACAAGAGAGACTGCTGGACTCTGCTCAGTGGAGAGGCTGAATTTCTACCATGTTTTCTAAACTTCACTATGCCATCTCATTCACCATCCTTTATTTTATCTTGTAGAATGCAAGTAGGCAAGTACAATACTGCATAGCCAACCCTCTGGCAATGCAACTTCTTTGAAATGTTCTTAACTTAAGGTAAAACTAGCTTGCTTGACTGGTTTTTTGAGAGAGTATATTCTCAGTATGGAAAAGTGTAACTGCTGGTTGGGTCTTTACTTTTACGACTCGAAGGCAGCAAAGCTAATCAAGACTTTAAACTTTTCTGACCCTCTTCCCTTTCTCTCCCATGCGTGCTGGCATTTCATAACCCCAGATAAGTCATAGTCCTGGACTACAAAATGCTGGTCTCCTGAGTTACAACATTCAAACGCTGCTGGGATGGGGGTCAGCTAATAATATTTTAATGAGGGCTGTCAAACAATTAAAAAAATAATTGCAATTTAATTGTGAGATTAAAAAGTCGTGATTAATAGCAGTTTTAATCGCACTGTTAAACAATAACAATAATAATTTCAATGTGTAAGTATTTTTTTACATTCTCAAATATATTGATTTCAATTACAACACAGAATACAAAGTGTATAGTGCTCACTTTATATTTTTATTACAGATATTTGCACTGTAAAAATGGTAACAGCGTGATTAAAACTGCGATTGTGACTTTTTAAAAATCTAATTCATTTGTTTTTCATTAAGTGCTTGCATTAACTATGATTAATTGACAGCCCTAATTATAGCTGGAAAAGATAGACCTCTCAGAAATTGGAGTAGATTATATCACTAGAGCATTGTTGGGAGGGGTATTCAAAAACTAATTTAATGGGATACAAAAAAACAATTAACTGGCAGTTTCTACTTCTGCACCCTGTACAGCAATTTGTAATTGATAGAATCTGTTGAGCTGTGAAGCCAAGTATTCTCTTTTTTTCAACCTAGAAAGAGGTGATGGCATGTCTAGTGTGTGCTTTGAAACTGGTAGCATGAGTGAGACTTGCAGAAGAATAAATCTTCTCCATTTCATTTGTAAACAAATGGGCCTGAAATGAGGTAGGGTATGTGTGGGTTGGATATGCATGTGTATTAAAATTGTGTGTTTTTCTTTGTTTTGTTTTTTGGACCATCACTAAAACTTGATTTGGGATAGATAAAACTTTAGGGAGCCCCTACGTGCATCAGGAATTGGTTCAGGGGTGCTGGAACAATTTGTGTAGTGGGGGCTGGAAGCCATTTAACCAAATTGTAAAACCTGAATATAATGGAAACCTCTTCAAGCCAGGGGTTGCGGTAGCACCCCTAGTTCCAGCACGTATGCGTGAGTTACCCAGTCCAAACAATAACCTCATTTCTAGGCAAGGTGGGGGGAGGTAGGACAACTGGTAGGGTGTAATGAAACTTCATTATATTCACTCTATATGACTGACTTAGTCATTTGCCAATTTAGGATGTGAACCTTATGCAAAAGATAGCTATATGATTAAATCAGTTATACTAATATACTCAATAAAATTGAAGAATAGTGGTGTTCATTAGATAATATGCTATTTAATAATTATGAATAAGTAAAGGTTTAATCAAAATTGCCATATTAATCTCACATTAATTGAGACCTGTATTTATGGTATACTCTCCAGAAGTTTAGGCCTAATATTTGTCCTATCTTAACATTTAATGGAATGCCATCTAGGTTTTAAAGTATCTATTTAAATACAAAATTGCTGATGGAGGAAAACTAGCTACTGTTTTGTGTGACACACTGAAGGCAATGACTTCTCTTCCCCATTCTTTAGTAGCTAGTAAACAAATCGTGCTTATATACACTTGAATAGGGCAGGAAAAACATATTTGGGGTTTGAGAGAAGTATTTAAGAACATAAGAATGGCCATATTGGGAAAGACCAATGGTCCATTTAGCCCAGTATCCAGTCTTCTGACTGTGGCGAATGCCAGGTGCTTTGTTGGAGACTTGATCCTGCAAACTTCTTTGTTTTAGGACCCATATTGATTTCAGTGGGACTCTGTGCAGATATTAGTCATTTGCTTTTCATCACTAAGGGCTACATTATTGCAGCCCTTCCTTGGCTGTGCAGAGGAGGAAGGTTCCCCCTTATTTCCTTGCTCAACTTTTTAGCCTGCTCATGAGGATGCCAGGGGTTATTCTCCCTGCAAGAGAAGTGAAGCAAGCAAGGGACTGCGACCAACGTAAGTGGCAGAGAGTGGGAAGATTCATGCTTTCATGTTCCCCTTCTTGCCAGCCTGAGTAATTGACTGGGTGCACAAGACAAGAGTAAGCTGCTTTCTGAAAAGGGGTGAAGTAATTCACTCTCTCCCCAGAGTGAGGGGTAGTCAGGGGAGGAATTGTGATTCTCCTGTAAATCACAGTTTGATCTGCTCCTGAGCCAGTGAAGCAGCCTCTTGTCCCTTACTCAAATCAGATTATAAGGTTTTAATCTAGTCTTAAATGTTGTTGGGTTTTAGTTTTGTTTTTTATTTTAGAATTCTATTATGATGATAATGCCAATTTATATGAATCTACAAACTCTGATACTATAGATGATCCTATGGCTGGTTTAAGCTGGCCCTTATTAAAGCTAGGATAATTCTTGGTCCCGGGACTCATTGTGTAATACAGTAATTAATTTCTTTACTTTGTCTCTTGAACTGGAGGTAAGACAAATGAGGTTAGGACAATATAACTTTTGAGATTATTTTCTGGTGAATCTCTGTGTAAAATGAAAGCTTTCATCTTTATAGTATTGTCAAGAACCAATTTTATCAAGGAAATTCATTTTCAACCAAATTATGTTATCGCAACAATTTTTTGTCTTGAAATTAATTTAATTTTTACATCAATTTTTCATTACCGTTTCTGGATTCTACTTTTTTGTTTTACCGTTAGGTGATCGTATTGTATGTAAGTACTTTCATTAAAATTATATACGTAGTTTAAACTATTTTTCTTTCTCTTGCAGAAATTTTATGAATAAGCATCAGAAGCCGGTGCTAACAGGCCAGCGGTTCAAAACTAGGAAGAGGGGTAGGCTAAATGCTTTATTTTTTTCCTATTCATGAAGGTATTAGAATTATCGCAGACATATAAAGCATTGCCTTTTTTCCTCTAATTTGAAATGCTGGTGCTAAAGACCTAGAAAATGAGCAGATGGAGTAACTGAAGTTGAGTAGGATTGAGGTCTCCCCTCCTACCCTACCCCCATCTTTCCAACAAAGTTAAGGCTACTGTTAGTGTTTTTAATGTAACCAAAGTTATGTTTTGTATACTTTTATGACTTCATATCAGACCCTTAGACCTTGGCTTTGTTTGGTATTAGCGCAAAGAGCAAGATTTTAACCAGGATTCAGAAGATTTGGATATTAGGAAAAATAGTTGATTATGATTAGACATTTCCAGCTGCCACTGTAAAGGCACAATTTTGGTTAAGAAAACACAACTAAAAAGGGTTTCTTAAAAGAGAAGAAGCTTTCAGAAACGAACTTCAATTGATAAAGTTTTTAGAGGCAATTCTATGCAGTCCCCCAAAATGGGCCTCTGATTTCTGAAATGAAGGTATCTTCTTACTTCTCAAATATCCCATGGGCATATAGTGCTTTCTTTCAGGGTGATAGCCTGAAAACTTTAATATTCTCTAAAAGGTTTGATATTTTTTCCCAATATTTATTTTTACCATGACTATGGATTTTAAAAGTTAAATTTTTTTATTCATATTAAAATACCACAAAATTCCTTTTCATATGGGGTTTTAATAATTAAATGTCTGTCTATGATCAAATGTCTTCCCTTATTGTTTTTGAGATTCCATAAATTTTGAAAGCATGATGTCTGTGTAATGGTGAGGTGCTCATCTGGTGCACCCCTTTCTGTCACACATGTTTCAGGTGATACCTGCCTCACATCCCTTTACCTGCGCTACAAAAAAGTCCAGACAGATCTTTGTAATCAAAGAGCATCCCCCTTCTGAGGGGCTCGTTAATTAATGACAACCATAAGCACAAGTGAAGCTTGTTCCAATTATACCCAGGGATATGTGTTGTCTCCAGCTTAGTCCAACTAGGAATTTGTGGCTCTTTCCTTCAGGAGATTCTTCTTTCCTACACTTGAAACAGTCTCTGATTTGGAAACCCTTATGGGTTCCTTCTTCGGATTGCCCCTTTTCAGTCCTTCCTTAAGCAGTAGTCCCCAGCTCTCCTTTCGGGAACTGGGTTGTATCAGTTAGTGCAACACTGTCTCCATACACAGGCCTTTCTCCATCTCTCTTCTCTGGAGCTTGATTGTGGATTAGCCAGCTGTGCAGCTTTCATCCGCTTCGCTTCCCCACTTCCCCCGCAGCTGGCCCCTTTCCCTTAAACCTTCAGGCTTCTCAGCCGGCCAGCTTTCCCTGCTGGTATCTCCTGGTGTCTGGACTGCTATGAGACAGGAGGCAATCTTTATGCTGGTCCCTTTCTCTCAGCTCAGCCTCAATGAGTGAGATGAGAGGGGGAGCCTTGCCCCACCCTCTCTTCAAGGCTCTTGGTGCCGGGAAACCTTTCTTACCCCAGGACCTCTTCCTTTCACCCAACATTTCCCAGGCCTCCGTGCGCACGTTTGTGTAATATGTATCAGAACTGTCAAGTTCTTCAAGGGCCGTGCCACGTGAGAGAGAAGGCTGATCATTAGACCCCACTACCCTTGAGGAACCGAATATCCTGTCACATTCTAAATAACGCTAATCAAGGTTGCCACACTGTTCGGAGTGGCTCACAACTCGGTGCCAACCTCAGGGCAGACTGTCAAGAAACAAGGCACAAATCCCAAACTTGTGGTGTGTTCTAGACTTAGATTTCACCAACCAAGTAACAAGTGTGAACTCCTCAGGTAGTATTAACTAGCTTAATAGAGTCACAGAGAGTTCCTTTGGGTATTCTGATGTATCTTGACACCCAGGCAAGCATGCCTCAGTGATAGATGGTCCCTTACACCAAAAATCACAATAATATTCTGGTTACTCCCGGTCCAAAAGTACCAGTCACTTACCCCAGGTCAAGTGCACCCTAGATCTCTCACCAATCACAATGCTTGTAGCCAATCCTACAATAAAATAAGAAAAGAAATAAGAGTTATATACAAGGCTAAAACAGGTATACATACACACATGTGAGATACAATCTAAGATTCCAAAAGATGATTGTAGCTGCTATAATATGCAAGCGTGATATATCCTTTAGGGCTAACTCAGAGTAAACATCTGGGGACCCCTTGTTTATGCTTAGAAATCTTTGTACCTCAGAGTTCAAGCAGCATAGGGATAACAATTTCTCCTGAACAGGTATTTTTATTTCCTCCTCATAGGTACAAGCTGTTGATGGGATGAGAGCTTGTGCACTACCCTCTTTAGGGCTATGGGGGAAGCGATTTACCAGATCTTTTGTCCACAATGCCTTATCTGATGTCTATAGACTTTTTGTTGGGGGAGGAGCTAACTCTTGTGGTAAATTAGCATTTCACACTTGGTAAAAAGCTTCTCCCCTGACTGTGGGATTTATAATTTTAGCAAACATTTGTACAGTTACAGAACAAATATTTAAACATTACCTTATAACATGGAATACGAGTATTATAAATAGGATTAATACGTGGAGCATCCTACAAGCATTCCATAAAGTGTAAACATATTTCTAAGATCTATTTCAATAGTACTAACTCTATGGTAAGCCAGACTGGTTTCCAGCTTTGCATTTGTCAGTGCTTAATGAGGCCTGGAGCCTTGGCATGAGCTGGCACTGGGTTTGCCAATGTCACCAAGATATTCTAGCAAAATGTAACGTATTATGTGCACAGATGCATCTCATAATGTATTTTACAGATCATTGGTCACTGTAGGTTATGTGCTTAGTCTGGGAATTGAGTCAATAAATGGTAGAATGGTGTTAGTTCACTTTGGCTGTGAAAAGAAACAAATGGCAAAGGACGTGATACTATAGAAACCACTGAGCAAAATTCGTAATAGATTCCTATTTTAACTTTGAAATCTAGCTATTCTGCTGTTGCTAGAAACTACTGTTTGGTTCATCTTTTGAAAATTGCTGTGTGAGAGAGAGAGATTCTGATAAGTCCACTGTAAACCAGAGCAGTTAAAATCCAGGTAAATAGATATATAAATCTCCTGGCTGTTGTAGTAATTGATTCTGTTATGTGTAAATTTACCTGGATTTTAACTGCTCTGGTTTACAGTGGACTTATCAGAACAGTTGCATGCAATTGGTTTTTGGCAAGTGATTAAAATGAGCTTCAGTGAGCATTCTTTAAGTTACTTGTTTGTTTCTTCTGGAGAGGCTTTCAGAGCTGTATGTTCCTTGACCTCTCCTCCAATAAATTATGGTAGTCTGCTAAGGGTTACAATACATGCCTTACCATGTCACTCCTTCTTTGTGCATTTCATTGGTGGCACTATTATTTTTAGTGCCCTTTTTTTTTTAAGGAGTTCTAGTGTGTCCTCAGCAAAACTAGCCTTCCCTAATTAAGTGGACCAAGAATCAAGTTTAAGGTGCTCAGCGGCCAGGGCCATTAGTCTGTCCATGCGGCACTCTAGCACAGTGGTTCTCAACCTTTCGAGACTACTAGACCCCTTTCAGGAGTCTGATTTTTGTCTTGTGTATCTCAACTTTCACCTCACTTAAAAACTACTTGCTTACAAAATCAGGCGTAAAAGTATGTCTCACCACACTGTTACTGAAAAATTACTTACTTTCTCATTTTTACCATATAATTATAAGTGATTGGAATATAAATATCATACTTACATTTCGGTATATAGAGAAGTATAAACAAATCATTGTCTGTGTGAAATTTTAATTTTTACCGACTTTGCTAGTGCATTTTGTGTTGCCTGTTGTAAAACTAGGCAAATGTCTAAAGGAGTTAATGTACCCCTGGAAGACCTCTGCGTACTCCCCAGGGTACGTGTACCCTTGGTTGAGACCCACTGGGTTAGTCTGTTGAAGCTCTGATGTGTCATAGGTAGGACGGACTGCCTGTCTCCTTCTCCGTGTCTCATTGCAAGAGTTAAAATCCCCACTGAGTTACTTGCATTATGTATACCTGCGGTAAAACCCCTCATGAACAGTTAGAGTATTTTCATTACAGGCTCACAGCACCTGGAACCTGCTTCAGTAGAATGTGTAGTTTGAGTAGGGCTCGTTTAAGGGTACAATGGCAGAACTATTTGGTTGGTCTAGGTTTTTAATAGACCTTCATCCTTATTTACTAGCAAGAGGGTTTTTTTCCTTCATGTGTAGAATCTGTTGTATTTTTTCTGTTGCTGTTATGTGACCATATGCCTTGGCACCAATATACATTCCTAAAATAGATGACAAAATGCTATGTAAAATTCATGTTTTTTTCTGTTTAAACTCCCTCAGACCTAAGCCATTTGAAGCACACTTCTATAAGTCAGGACTTGCCTTGCTGGGAGGCTTCATGTGCATATGGCTATCTACTAGCAGCTTGTTAGTTTAGCAAAAAAGCAGCAGCAACAGGAGGTATATGTGGATGTGTCTAAGCTTATCTGGACTTGCAAAGGCACCCATTATGACTAAGGGCCTTGACTTCAGGAAGTTGTCTGGAGGTCAAAATGAGCATTTTAATCAAGTTTTTTGCCCAGGGACTGAACTAGGTGATGCATCATTGACTGTCACTCTTCTCTGTTTCAAGAGTTGTTGCTTTCTGTTAATCTGGGGAACAACTGCTGGTGACACTGTACAACCACCCATCTACCTACCCTCCTCTGTGCGCATAGAAAATAGGAGTTTGTTGGCTGTTGTGATCTCTTCTCTTCCCCAAGAGTTGGTACATGAATTAAATTGCCGTTACAATTTAAAAAAAAAAGGCAGAAAAAGTTTCTGCAGCACTTTTAACTAGGCAGCTTTGCATATCCTGTATTTTATCATCTAATTTAACAGCATATATAGTACTGAGGATTACATTTAGTAAGAGAAATAGGAATAGAAAATTGTAGATACGTGCAATTTAATTTTGCATTAATGCATTTTTTAGTTAATTTTTCCAAGTTTGGTTGTGCATGTTTCTTTTTAGTTTTTAAAAAACCAGGGGGAGAGAAAAATTACCATTCCCAGAGCTAACAAAAGCAGCTGTTACCTGTGAAATGGGACAACCAGAATGGGAAGTATATGTTATGCTCCCGTACCGCAGACATGTCAGTTGCTGTTTAATATGTAAATCTAAGCATATACATGGCTGGCTCATTTTTTTTGTTTTTTCCTCTCCTAGATGAAAAGGAGAAATTTGAACCCACAGTTTTCAGGGATACAATCGTCCAAGGCCTCAATGAAGCTGGGAATGACCTGGAGGCTGTAGCCAAGTTTCTGGACTCAGCAGGCTCAAGGCTAGACTATCGTCGCTATGCCGACACGCTCTTTGATATCCTGGTAGCTGGCAGCATGTTAGGTAAACTTTATGTGCATCTTGTTGATGGCAGAAAATTTCTGTACCTAACGTTTTAGTGGAGGAATGTCATTAAATAGTGTACACTTGGTTCCTCAAAAGCTATAAACTCTGCCTTCAGTTCTGTCTGTCTAGGAAATTATTTGGTCCACCATCAGATTGGTGGTAGTATTTGTATTACAGTAGTGCCTGAGGACCCTAGTCATAGATGAGGATCCCACTATGTTAGACACTGTGCAAACCAAAAGATGGTCTCTGTCCTGAGGAGCTTACAATCTACATATAAGACAAGAGGCAACAGATGAGTACAACAGACAGGCCAAACATACAATGGGACAACCTTGTCAGCATGAAAAGCATGGTACGAGAGGAGTGGAAGACTCGAAGGCAGCTCTTTGGACTGAACAGGAGAAAGCTCTGTATTCAAAGGGAAGGATGCTCATTAGTAAGGCGAAGGCTTTTTGCAGTAAGGATCAAAGAGAGAAGAACTGTTTTATTAAGAGAAACTTATGTAGAGTAGACAGCAACAGGATTTGGTGAGAGCCTGAATGTGAGAAGAGCATGCAACACAAAGGTTGTGAACCTGGGTGATGTGGCAGATAGTGGAATTGTCGGTGGTAATGGAGGCGGTTTGGAAGGAAAATAAGCTGAGTTTTTTGTTGTATTGAGTTGGAGGTGGTAGCAAGCTATAAAGATGGTGATTAGGTTAGAGGTATCTGGAGATGCAAGGCAGTCATATGAGGAAGGGTTACTCTTGGGTACATTTAGGCGTCTGAATTTAAAGATAACAATGTAATCATGATGATATAATCAACTAGCACTCGTATGTGAATCATAACTCCGTTTTTCCATTTTGTATTTAGTAGATTTTCCTGAAGCATAATGTCAATATTTTCACTATTAATTTTACATGAGACACTTTCTTTTTTAGCATCTTTTACGTTCAAATTCTATTTGGGATGCTTTGTTACAAACCTGGATCAATAATTTTATTCACACCATAACTTTATCTAGTTATTTCCACTATCTGATTTTTCCTCTAGAAAATAATTTGTTCTCCCCTGAAACTGTATATTGGCATAAAAATGGTAGAGCCAAAATGGCAATGACCCTAATTCACTTGACTTCAATGGGGCTGTTCACATGCTAAACTGAGGCCTATTAATGGGTTAAATTACTAGCACGTTGTATCTCATTTTGATCCATTTAGTATAATTATTATTGGTCCCCTTAAAATACAACAATTATTGGTATTAAATATATAGTTTAATTCTTAAGTAACAAAAAAAATTAAATCAGACTTTGAAATGTGTGCAAACTCTAAACATTTACATGCATCCCTTAATTTGCATGCAAATACTAGTACATACAGATTGGAGTTTGATCACACAAGCATGTATACACCTATGCTATTTGCTTGTAGCTTTATTATATCACGTTCATAACACTGGACAACAAATTTTTTTGAAAGTGTTGCTTCCTCAGAAATTGTTTTTGATTATGCTAGACTGCTTAAAGCTGAACACAAATGTAATTTCAGACTGCGTGTACCATGTAGGAATTTGGAGAAACAAGAAATTGACTCTTATTGAATGTAATGTGTTTAATTGCATAATGGTGCTGATGCTTTGCAATAGTTCAACTGAGCTAAAAATGTTTTGCTGATAATTTTCGTTTGTACTCAGTGTCTGAGGCTTTGTTTAAGTGTCCAACAATAATCAGCCAGCATTGATGGATTCCAGTTGCCCTGATACCATTTTTCCATGCTTGTCACTGACTGCACCAAGGTTCTCAGGGAAGAAGTCTACATGCGAATGCAGAAAATGCGTCTTTAGTGATGTTGCACTTCATGGTTTTGTATGCTTGAAGCGTGTTGTCAACCAGCTGCATGTAGTTTGGTGCTCTATAGTTGCCAAGAAAATTTTCAACAACATCCTTGAATGCCTTCCATGCAATTTTCTCCGGCCCTACTAGAAGTTCTTTGAACAGCCTGTCATTGATGACCCGTTTGATTTGTGGACCAACAAAAATGCCTTCCTTAATCTTGTGGCATCCATTATTCTGGGAAACATCTGTCTCAAATATCAAAATCATTCACCTTCCTTGTTCATTGCTTTCACAACATTTTTCATCAGTCTGAGTTTTATGTGAAGAGGAGGCAAAAATATCTTTCTGGGTCTACAAGTGGTTTCTGTGCCACACTTTTCTGCCCTGGAACCAACTGCTTACGGAGTGACCAGTCCTTTTTAATGTAATGAGATACTTTAGCACAGCTGTCCCATTCGCAAATGAAACAATAGTACTTGGTGTATCCGAGCTGCATTCCTAGTAGCAGCACGACTACTTTCAGATCGCCACAGATGTTCCAGTTGTAGTTGCTGTACGGTATGTGTTTCAACAAAACTTCCATATTTCCGTGGGTTTCTTTCATGTGTACTGCATAGCTGATTGGTGCTGAAGGGTGGACATTGCCGTTGTGTAACAACACAGCTTTCAGGCTCAACACTGACGAATCAATAAAAAGACGCCATTGTTGTGGGTCTTGCTGGCAACCCAAAGCAGTGAACAGCCCATCCATGTCAGTGCAGAAACACAGATTTATCAACCTGACCAAAGAATTGTGTCAAATCTTCTTGAAAGACAGAAATGTCTGTGCCTGGTGACAGCAGACCCCATCCTTGCAGTCTTGAACCCAGTAATTCTGCTTTTGCCTTTGACAAACCCACGTCCCTGACCAGGTCATTTACCTCAGATTGAGTTATCAGTTGAGGCTCACTCGACGTAAATGGTTCAAAATCTGGATCAGTGTCGTTTTCCATTCCTGGCTCGTGCATCATGGCATCTTCGTCTGCCTCCTCTAGGCTCCATGTCTCTGGTGGCTTCGGTAATGGAAGACTGTTGTCATGCGGCACAGGTCTCATAGCTGAAGGGAGATTGGTGTGTTCAATGGACTTCTTGTTTTTAGCAGAGAACCCAGACACATTGGTTAGACAGAGGTAACAGTCTGTCACATGATCCTTCTGCTCTCCCCATATCATTGGGACAGCGAACGGCATTGACTTCCAAGTACCTCTCAGGCAAGCTCTAAGATCGATGGCGCATGTTGCGCAACAAATGTGGGGAGTCCTGGCTTTATCCTGATCACCCTTACAGCTAAAGTAGAGCTCATGCGCTTTCTTATTACGTGCAGTCATGCTCCGTCTTTGAGGTTTAAGCGTATATTCGCCACAAATGTAACAGAACAGATTGTGGCTGTTGCGACATTGGCGAGACATTTTGCTATCACGAATCCTCCTGAAAATACAATTGCTTTATTATTGTGAATACACACAATATGTTATGTGCATAAAGCATGCTCATCAACATGAATGCAAACTGATATAAACGCGGTGCATAGAACGGTGTGTGCGAAATGCTTTTATAGCCTTTCTAAAACCTGTCTTGCCAGCATCTGCCCTGCCTAAGCCTTAACATTCCCACTGCATGTTGTGTGGCCTGCATTAGATGCAGTGTCACTGCATGCCCAGGCATGCTTGGACACAAGATAGAAAATTTTTCAGCTTCCATTGTGGGCAACATTTTAATAGACTTAAATTATGAATTGAAATAAATATAGGTGACTTTTTTTTTTTAAAAAAAAGGTACGTGATAGGGAAATTTCATGGTGATTTTCATAATCAGCAGTCCAAAATCCATAAGATACACCCAAAAGTATTCAGGAAGCAAAATCTTTGTTGTCCAGTGTAATTGAACAAATCTGATGCCAGTAAAACTAGTTTTAAGAAGGTTAAATGTATTTGACTTGCTAGGTATGGTAAGCAGCAAAGAGATTAGCAGCATGTTCTGAATCTTAAAACAAGTGATACTAATAGTTTTCTTCAGAAAGGATTATATTAATATATTTGTAAACAGGGATGAAAATTAACTCAAGGGTGCTAGTATATTTATCAGCTAGTTGGCACCACTCAATAATCCCCACAGAACCACTCCCAACATTGAAAGCCAGCCAAGATTTCCTGTTATGATTCTGTATGCTGAGTGGTCTGTAGGATGTGGCATAGCATAGAAATCCTGACTTTTCCTTTCTCTATACATGCCAAATGCCCCCACAGTCCATGAGTGCTCTGGCTTTACGTTTTTTCCTTCGCTTTTGCATCTGATGCCCGTTCTCACTCCACCTTGACCTCAGTGATCCTTAAGAGGTTATAAGCTTTAGAAAGGCCTTGTCTACATTAGCACTTATGCCAGCAAATCTTTTGTTGCTCAGGGATGTGAAAAACACCCCCGTAAGCAACTTCAATTTTGCTGGCATAAACTTTTGTGTGCGTAGTGCTACGTCAGTGGGAGATGCTCTCCGGCCTACATAGCTACCACTGCTTATTGAGCTGGTTTTATTATGTTGACAGGAGAGCGCTCTCTTGTTGGCATGAAGTGGCCACACAAGTGCTTATGCCAGCAAAATTTATTTTTAAGTGCTTTTTTCACACCCCTGAGTGACAAAAGTTTTGCATATATAAGTGCTAGTGTAGCCAAGGCTTTTAGTCTTAGATACCTTATCTGAGCAGTCTGTCTTGGTTTTTTCTCTTTCTTTTCAGCTCCTGGAGGGACACGCATAGATGACAATGACAAGACTAAGATGACCAGCCACTGTGTGTTTTCTGCAGATGAAGATCATGACACTATCCGAAACTATGCTCAGGTCAGGGTAGGAAGGAAAACCCGTTACTGACAGGTCACTGTTGTCGGTTTATAAATCATTAGTAAAGATTGACTTTGCCAGTAGACTAGTTACAAAGCAGTTAAGAAGTACAGATAGGTACTAATCTGCCTGCCTTCTCTCTAACCTATAAACATTAGATAAGAAAAAGGATTCCTAGAATTATCTGGTCAGTTCCTTTAAAAGACAATTATAGGGCTCTTGTTCATCTATCTTTGATCCTCTTTCTTATGAGGTTTATCAATCATTTTCTATTCTTTTCTTTAGTTAGTTTCTACATAGAGAGTTATTTACAAAAAATAGTATGAGCAAGTTTGTTTAATTAACTCCTGGTTCAGAAGAGTTAATGACTGAAAAACTTAAAGGCTAATCCTGCAACTGTTCCTCATGCAAGAAAGCAGGATTTGCACAAATGGTCCAGTTGACTTCCATGGTCCTCTGTATGTTATGAAAAAGGTTATTCACTGGAATAAGGGTTTGCAGGACTGGACAAATAGGCCTATGTTGAATAAATACAAATAAGCAATGAAACTTAAAACATTATGCAAGGATATCTCAAATCATATAACTTCTGTGTGTGGAGTATGACACATAATGATGGCTAATGGCAGTGCATCATAAACTGTAATATTATAATCATGATAAGCACAGTCAGTACAGAAAGACACCAATCACCCTACAATTCTGTGTATAAGTAAAGCTAAAATTAAATAATTGAAATCTCATTAGTGTATGTCAAGGCATAATAAGTAACTATTTACAAAATAACAGATTTACTGTATCCATGTATCTAATTATTATTGTAACACTGTATACAGTAAACGAAAGAATAAAAACCATTATTCCTGCCAGTATGTTCAGATGATATACAAACATTTTCAGGATTCATACAACAGGCACTGAGAAGTGCGAGTCTACTTTAGAAACCTACCTGGAAGAATGAAATATCTGAACTTACGGAAAATAAAATTATTTTGTGTAACAAGCAACATGTTTAGCCACTCTACCCTGTTAGAATATCTCTTTTTAAAAACAACTTAATTCATAATACTTATTACACAAAACCACTGTTTTGGGTTCTTCAGTTTTGGTAGGTATTTAAGTTGTCTGCTAATGACGACTGGAAATATCAATCTGGGGGAGAGATTTAGCTTTGCAACAGAATGTGCATTTAAATGTAGATGCAAGAGGTTTGAGGGACTAAAACTGCAGTACAATGAGTGTTTATACCAAAAGTCAATAAAACAGATCAGTATTTTGTAGTTAATAACTGAGCTGATGCTTCCATTACTGACCCTGCCAACTATTTTTGGACTAACAAGAAACAGGTCTGACTCTAGCATGAAGAAGTGAAATTAAGGCTGAAATAACTGGTAAAATAACACTCAGGGTCTGCTTTCATCTTGCATGCCAGTCTTTTGTGTTTGTGCATATTTGAGGACTCTTAAATGTGCCAGTAATGCCACTGCTTGCTGGCACTTAGTTTGTCTACACAGAGCAGCAATGCGCATGGCAGGAGTGTGATTTCTAAAGTGCACTAACGTGTTGCACATTAGCTGGTCCTTGTAGACACTGTTGTACATTAAGATTTTGTCTGCACTAGAATGAAAGTCCTGCAGCACAGCGAGCCCAGGGCTGCTGTCAGATGGAGAGGACAGAACAAAGGATGAAGAGAGAGAATGGAGGGACAGATAGTGATAGGGAGGGGGTTATGGAAGGGGAAGTGAGGGAAACAGACAAGTAGAGGATGGACATGAACAGAAGGCAAAAATGGATTTGAGAGGGAGAGATGAGAATCTCGTGGGGAGGAGAGTGAGATGGGGAGCCCCTAGTGTGAAAAGACCTATGTCCCCTCAGGAGAGAACAGGGAAAGGCCTTCTGCCATTTCTTACCAGTCATCCACTACGCCATACAAGAAAGGAGATGTCCCTGAAGATGCAAGTGTGGGGAGAAGGGGAAACCCCTTCTGCTAATTCTCCGCATGTACCAGAAAAGGATATGTATGCACATACATACAACATGGGAAGAAACTGCTGTGGAGATAAGGGGTTTTTTGGTAGGGAGGGAGAAATGCAAGACTCTTTATGAAAAGTCCAAATTTTTGAGGCCCTGAATGAAAATATTCGTACTAAGATAATCTGAAAGTCACCAGAATGTGCACACTATGCTCCAGCAGAACTGAACTTGTCCTGGTAGCTTGAGACAAGGGGTTGCTGCACAAAGGTGCACAGAACCCATCCTACTGGGTGGCTGCTAGTTTCCTGGAAACACAGTGTATTTGGTCATACCTAAAGGAAAATTGTATAATAGGATGTAAAAGCATAAAAAACAAGTAAACCATATTTATTCATTCTTCTCATGGCTGTGGTAGGTCGTCTTTTAAAAAAATTCTGTGTTGTAAGTTTGATCACAGATGAGTTATGAGTATTCTTTACTGAATTACTGGAGACCATGCTAGTTCCTGGCACCTTTCCTGTGAAATATGCTGACTTACATGTTTTTATTTCTTTACCTAATCTGTTTTATATTTAGGTCTTCAATAAACTAATCAGGAGATATAAATATTTGGAAAAGGCATTTGAAGAGGAAATAAAAAAGGTAATGATGGTGGCAGTATCTCTTTGGGCTTAATATTACATATCCAGAGTAGTTGAATATTCTTAAATGCTGTTGTTGTTGTCTTGATTTAACTTGGCTGGGGCAGAGGATACAAATTGTAACTCTTGGAAGTGGCAGCTTTCATTGGTAATTGGGGCTTTATAAGAGTGCGGCCTGTGAAGATTGTCCAGGATACATACTGAAGAAATGTTTGGACTTACATATATCTAGCCAGAATTAATATAAACTGTATTGTAGGTTAGTATCTGGAATAATAAACTATGGCCAGTGCTAATGTAGACATAACCTCCTGTGGCTAAAATACCTCCATTTAATAAAAAGGTGTGAGAATAAGGAAAATTGTTGTAAGTGTTAAATATCATGCAAAGAAAATGTGAGGGGATGTCTTTCTGATGCCAAACTGGTTCCCTTTACAAATAGGGGCTTAGGGATATTGGCTTTTATTTGCACATTCTTGCTAGTTCACCAGGCTATTTTTACACTTGTGCTCAGAGTACCTTTTAACTGATGCTGATTGCTTAATGCATCACTCATTGTAGAACTAAATTCACCTCTACTCCCCACACAGATCTGATGTTCTTGCTGTTAATTACTATAATCGTTGACATGAGAAATGTTGACTCATTGCATTCAAATTATAGAAAGCTTTCTGCATATTTAACACATGATTGTTCTTTGAGTAGTGTCTCTGGGGGTGCTCCACTGTAGGTGTGACTGTGCCCCCATGCTACTGATTGGAGAGTTTTGGTAGGAGTCCTTCCCTCTCTCACATGCACTGCTTCCCTCCTGCCACAAGGCCAGCCAGCATGCGCCCCAGGGAAGACTAAGTTGGCATGGGCACTGACCCTAGTGCATGTTCCACTGATGGACCGTATGGCCAGGTCCGTATCTCAGTCCATCAGTGCAAGTTTCTCAGTACCGACATTTGCCACCAGTACCAATAAAATCCGCACCACTGGATTTCGTGTGTGTGACGGACCTCTTGGTGTCCAACGCACTGGACTTGCCCCTACTCATTACCAGGGGTCCGGCACAGAGTTCACCCAGAGCGTTGGACTTGTCAACATCTCCCTGCCATGCACTGCCTTTCTTAATATCGGAGTCGGAAACTGAGTGAGATGACTTGGGTTCCTGCCATTCTTCTTACTCACCATATGGGACCTAATCTCACTATGGGCATCAGGTGTATCATTCACCTGACCCTCAGCTTCCATGGTTTGGCCAGTCATGGTACAAGCCATCACTCAGGCCACACAGGACCTGTTACTGAATCTGGGCCTACAGATCAAAGAAAAAAATTGACTTTAACACCAGTACAGTGGCTATAATACATGGGAGCTGACCTTGACTCCATTCAGGCAAAATAGACTCATAGGTCAGAAGGGACCAATATGATCATCTAGTCTGACCTCCCGCACAAGGCAGGCCACAAAACCCTACCCATACACATTTATAACAACCCCGAACCCATGACTGAGTTATTGAAATCCTCAAAAGTGAGATTTGAAGACCTCAAGCTGCAGGGAATCCACCAGCAAGCGACTCATGCCCCATGCTGCAGAGGAAGGCGAAAAACCTCCGTGGCCCCTGCCAATCCGCCCCGGAGGAAAATTCCTTCCCGACCCCAAATATGGCGATCAGCTAAACCCTGAGCATGTGGGCAAGACTCACCAGCCAGCACCCAAAAAAGATTTCTCTGCAGTAACTCAGTTCCCATCCCATCCAGCATTCCCACAGACCATTGAGCAGACTTATCTGTCGATAATCCAAAATCAATTGCTCAAATTAAACTATCCCATCATAACATCCCCTCCATATACTTATCAAGCTTAGTCTTAAAGCCAGATAAGTCATTTGCCCCCACTACTTCCCTCGGAAGGCTATTCCAGAACTTCACTCCCCTAATGGTTAGAAACCTTCGTCTAATTTCTAGTCTAAATTTCCTAATATCCAATTTGTACCCATTTGTCCTCGTGCCTATATTAGTACTAAACTTAAATAATTCCTCTCCCTCCCTAACGTTAATCCCCCTGATATATTTATATAGAGCAAGCATATCCCCCCGGAGCCTTCTTTTGGCCAGGCTAAACAAGCCAAGCTCTTTGAGTCTCCTTTCATAAGGCAGATTTTCCATTCCTCGGATCATCCTAGTAGCCCGTCTCTGAACCTGTTCCAGTTTGAATTCATCCTTCTTAAACATGGGACACCAGAACTGCACACAATATTCCAGGTGGGGTCTCACCAGCGCCGTATATAACGGCACTAACACCTTCTTCTCCTTGCTGGAAATGCCTCGCCTGATGCATCCTAAAACCGCATTTGCTTTTTTAACAGCCATATCACATTGGCGGCTCATAGTCATCCTGTTATCAACCAATACCCCAAGGTCCTTCTCCTCCTCCGTCGTTTCCAACTGATGCATCCCCAACGTATATGTAAAATTCTTATTATTAATCCCTAAGTGCATGACCTTACACTTTTCACTATTATATTTCATCCGATTACTATTGCTCCAGTGTACAAGGTGGTCCAGATCTTCCTGAATAGCATCCCGGTCCTTCTCCGTGTTAGCAATACCCCCCAGCTTCGTGTCATCCGCAAATTTTATTAACACATTCTCGCTCTTTGTGCCAAGATCAGTTATAAAAAGGTTAAATAAGGTCGGTCCAAGAACCGATCCTTGAGGGACTCCGCTAGTAACCTCCTTCCAGCCTGACAGTTCACCCTTCAGCATGACCCGCTGTAGTCTCCCCTTTAACCAGTTCCTTATCCACCTTACAACTTTCACATTCATCCCCATCTTTTCCAATTTAACTAACAGTTCCCCATGCGGAACCGTGTCAAACGCCTTACTGAAGTCGAGGTAAATTAGATCTACCGCATTGCCCTTGTCTAAGTAATCCGTCACCTTCTCAAAGAAGGAGATCAGGTTGGTTTGGTACTATCTACCTTTAGTAAATCCATGTTGCAATTTGTCCCAATTACCATTGACCTCCATGTCCTTAACTACTTTCTCCCTTAAAATTTTTTCCAAGACCTTACACACGACAGACGTCAAGCTAACAGGCCTATAATTACCCGGATCACTTTTATTCCCTTTCTTAAAAATAGGAACTATGTTAGCAATTCTCCAGTCGTACGGCACAACCCCCGAGTTTACCGATTGCTTAAAAATTCTCGCTAACGGGCTCGCAATTTCACGCGCCAGCTCCTTTAATATCCTCGGGTGGAGATTGTCCGGTCCCTCAGATTTTGTCCCATCAAGCTGTTCAAGTTTGGCCTCTACCTCAGATACGGTAATATCCACCACCACATCCAGATTCCCGTTTGTCATCCCTCCATCATCCCTAAACTCCTCACTAGTCTTATTAAAGACCGAGGCAAAGTACTTATTTAGATATTGGGCCATGCCCAGGTTATTCTTAACCTCCGTTCCATCCTCAGCGTATAGCGGCCCCACTTCTTCTTTCTTTGTTTTCTTCTTATTTATGTGACTGTAGAACCTTTTACTATTGATTTTGATTCCCTTCGCAAGGTCCAGTTCTACGCGGCTTTTAGCCTTCCTCACTTTATCCCTACACATTCTGACCTCACTAAGGTAGCTTCCCTTACTAATCCCGCCTTTCTTCCACTCCCTGTAAGCTTTCTGCTTTTTCCTAATCCCCTCTCTGAGTTGCTTGCTCATCCAGCTTGGCCTACTACTCCCGCCCATGGTTTTTTTCTCCTTTCTTGGGATGCAGGCTTCCGACAATTTCCGCAGCCGCGACTTAAAGTAATTCCAGGCCTCCTCCACATTTAAATCCCCAAGTTCCTCCGTCCAATCCACTTCCCCAACTAATTTCCGTAACTCTCTGAAATTAGCCCTTGAGAAGTCGAAAACCCTAATCCCAGATCTACGTTTGTTTATCCTTCCATCTAATTTGAATTGAATCAGCTCATGATCACTCGAACCAAGATTGTCCCCTACCACCATTTCTTCTACGAGGTCCTCACTACTCACCAAAACCAAATCTAAGATGGCATCCCCTCTCGTAGGTACTTCAACTACTTGATGAAGAAATCCATCCGCTATCACATCCAGAAACATCTGACCCCTATTATTCTTGCAAGCACTGGTCCTCCAGTCTATATCCGGGAAGTTGAAATCTCCCATATTCACACATTTCCCCTTAGTGTTTACTTCGTTAAAAACATTAAAGAGGTCTCTATCCATATCCAAGTCAGACCCCGGCGGTCTGTAGCACACCCCAAGCACTATCTCAGGGGAAGCTCTAGTAGCTTTTTTACCCAGTGTGATTTTTACCCAGACAGACTCTGTCTTATCCATTCCATCACTTCTTATTTCATTACAGTTCACCTCATCATTGACATACAAAGCTACTCCACCACCTTTGCCTTTCTTCCTGTCTTTTCTAAACAGCACATAGCCTTCAATACCCGTACTCCAGTCATGAGTACTATTCCACCAGGTTTCTGTTATCCCTTTAATATCCGGTTTCACTTCCTGCACCAGTAGCTCCAGTTCCTCCATCTTGTTCCCTAGGCTCCTCGCATTAGTGTACAGACATTTTAATTTTTGACGTTTGGCGTCAGTGACATTCTTTCCCCCGTCATGCACAGACCTTCTACCACCAGCATCACCCGTCAGGCTAGTTTCAACTCCGCTTTTCCTCCTTTGGTCAATTCTTCGGTCCACAAGGATATCCCTTCTCACTTTGTTTGCTTCCCTCTCCAGGTTAAATTCCGGCGTGGAGATCTCCTGAACATCTCCCAACCATCTCCCCCAACTTCCTAGTTTAAAGCTCTCCTAATGAGGTCGGCAAGCCTCCATCCTAGAAGTCTAGTACCCTCCTTGCTTAGATGAAGTCCATCCCGAGCGAACAGTTGTCTGTCCGTAAACGCTTCCCAATGACCGTACATCCCAAAGCCCTCCTCATAGCACCACTGCTTGAGCCATCTGTTAATCATCATAATCTTGTCGCTCCTTTGCTGCCCCGCTCTAGGAACCGGCAAAATTCCACTGAAGATCACCTGAGCCTCGATTTCCTTGAGCGTCTTCCCCAGTCTGACATAGTCCTCCTTGATACAGTCCAGGGAGTGACTAGCCGTATCATTCGCTCCCACATGAAGGACAATCAACGGATTCTTTCCCGCTCCCGCTAGGATCCTTTTCAGCCTCAGGTCCACATCCTGTACCTTAGCCCCCGGCAGACAGCACACCCTTCTGTTCTCCCAATCAGCTCTAGTTACGGGCCTGTCTATTCTTCTCAATAAAGAGTCTCCTATCACGTAGACTTGCCTTTTCCTGGCGACAGTATGACTCTCCAGTCTATCCCCGGCATCAGTCGGCCGCAAGTCCTCTCGGTTCATCTTTGCCCTCGCAATCCTCCTAGGGCTCATACTGGTTGTCGCCTCCATTGACTCCTCCCCTCCTCCTGCAGGACTAGCCGCTCACCTCTTTTTCCTTGCCCTCTCTCCTTCAGTGAGCACCAGCTGTGCTCCATCTTCATTTTCCAATGCACCAAACCTGTTCCTGAGTTCTATTTCTCCTTCGCTGGCCCGTCTTTTCCTCTGCCTGGTTCTCCTAGTCACATGCTTCCACAGTCCAGGTTCCTCACCCAGCAGCTCCTCAGAATTCTTTGGTCCTACTTCCATCTGTTCGTCTGATTAGCATAAGATGCTGAGCAGAATAGACCCAATTATAGGGTATTGTGGGAAGCTTGCTTTGTTTCTCTGTGGATATGTAAAGTGCTTCACTCTGCAATACTGACAAGCTGAGTATTTTTAAATAAGTATTTTTAAAACAATTCTGTGAATTTTAAACCAACAACCCACTTCAGGCAGTGTGGTTATTCAGGAATAATTGCACTTCTGTAGATGGATGGAGGCCCTCAATCTTCTTCATCTTTGTGCTTTTCCAGATTACGAGAGAAATTTAAATGCACTGGTATTACTGTATACCTTTTAGTTTACATAGGATACGTGTGGATAGTTTGTGCTGTGCAGAATTTCACTTTAGGCTTAAAAAGCAAAGGAAAAACTAACAATATCCTGCAACAAATCACAATAGACCTGATCCTGGGCCAATTATGCACTCAAAACTCCGACTGAAATAAGTAGGAGTTTTACATGTGCAAGGAATATAGTAATAGAGCCGAAGTCAAACTTCTTATTTTTCATATTGGGAATTAATTTGTATTCATCATCAGATGCAGTAATGGCAGTGCTTGTCAAACAATAGGTAATAAGCCACTTAGAACCCAGTGGAAGGTTCCAAGCTATTCTGAAATAACTTGGGCATTTTGTGACTCCCCAACAGAGGTTGGTAACAGTGATAGTAAAGGAGGAAAGAGTTTCTAAAATAATCAGCAATGAAAATCTGTAATAACGGTTACAGCTTTGTTTTTTATTGTTTCTAAGCAGGTTAAATATTTTGAAGTTTTTCCTTAATACCTAATTTAGTCTTCATTTTGCAACTGAATGAGAATTGTATAATACCCTTGAATTAAAGAAAATGATCCTCTACATAGAACATAAGCTTCTCAGAGCTGTCTTTTTTTTAAACTTTATTAATTCGAATATTCTTAGCATCAACCGTGTACTAGGCATTTACAGACAGAAAGACAAGGTCCCCACCTCAAAGATATTGTATTGAAATGTAATATACTTAACGAACTTTTAAATTAGAACCTGTCCCAAAAGACTTCATAAGAAGAATGTTTGTTGGGGTGGGGGGAGAGGAGAGAGAAGAAACAGGAAACATTTTAAACAATATTATGTGACTTCAGATCTTGCATTAACCTTTAAAGAAATGGTAAAGCTCAATTTGTAGATTTGACATTCAGAATGGTTGATAAAAGTTAATATTGTGGGTTATATAGTACTTTAGTATGTGATTTCCCCTCTCTACCCCACGTCCCCCCATTAGGAATGACTCTTTATGGAAAGAGATGCAACAGAGTTTTTTCTCTGTTACCTCTCATGTTTGTGCAGAAGCATTTCTGAATAATAGGGATGTGTTTCTATTGTTAGTATTATAGTGCTTTGATAGTTAAAAGATGTTTCCATTCCCTTTAAAATTTCCATCTCCTCATAGCTTATAGGAGTGTTATGCTGCCAGTAGTTGAGGCTTTAAAAATAGCCACTTTTTGTCCAAAATTCAGACCTGACATGAATGGGTGGAACTCTCCTGAATTTGTTCAAGGGATTTCTGTGGGTCGCATAAAAACAATGCCAGCTACACATCAAGTGTAGGATGGTCAGAAATTAATTCTGGTTTGAAGTGCTAAAGTAGTGAATGCACCCAATTTGGCTTCCAAAGAGTGTGCATAATCCTTATTTATTTGCCAAAATGGGGACCAATGGGATGGGCAATGTAATAGGAAAAGCAAGTAACTGTAGGGCAAAAACTAAAGATGCCTTCCTCTGACTAACTACCTTGCAGGCAGTCTCAGTACAGAGACCAAAAACTGGAAAGTCTGAATTACTTTCACTGCTTCCAGATCACATTTCAGGTAGCGCATAGGCTTGGATAAAGAAGACTTAATTCCCCATAGCCATCAATCAAATAATTTGCACTGGCATTACATTGAAATATTTTTAAAATAGATTTCAGCTTTCACACTAAACGTTCTAGCTTGAGAGTTTTGACCCTTGCTATTATTTTCCCACTGGTATTTTCCCATGTGCTTATTGTCTGAACACTTTGGGCTCTCTATATAAGGAATATTAATAGGTCTGGCGTCACTGTTCCTGTGGCTTTTAATCATAATTCAGAGTTACAGTAGATTAAATAAATGCACGTTTTAGATGGGTACTATCAAACATAAATCCAGTTTTTCTCTAACCTGGATCTGTTGGTTTTGATAATGTTTTTTAAATAACTTTTCCTCCTAACCATAGTAAGCTGGAGTCAGTCTGTACCTTCTCTGGAAAAGAAGTTCCTCACCCATATATTTATAAATCTTCTAGTCATCTTCATCCCAGATTTTCTTACATTTTCTGCTTGAGTCACAATTTGGCAGAAAGAATAAAATTACACTTGGGATTTTGTTTTCAATTCCTGTTTCTTTTATCCTAAAATAGCATGTTGCAAACAATTGGCAGATGCCTGCTAGAGGGCCAGATGGTGGATTTCCTTTGGTTGAATCATTTAGGGCCTGTGCAAACTATAATTTAAAGCCTAAATTATGTAAACTCTACATCATGAATGAGGAGAGCTTCATTTTTGAGCTTACTTATAGACAGCAGAGTTATTTGCAAGATACGATGCTTTTTTAAAAATGGAATTTTACTGGTGACCTTGAATTTTAGACTCACTATATTCAGACAGCTTTTGTTTAATGACACTTTTTGATGCTGGTGACAGTGAATTTGTCAGCAGGAAGGTACAAGAGCACACTTGGTATTCTGTTTTATCTACGTGGATATCAGCCACATTTAAGAGGTAATGCTCCTGATTTGGAGAATAGGATAACAAAATATCCATGCCAGAGTGGACTGCTTTTCATTACTTCATTGGCTCTCTCCACAGACTGCATGTATTATACAAATGAGGGAGAAAAGGACAGGGGTGTGGGGGGAGGGAGAAATGCCATGACAGTGGTAAAGGGTAGCGTCAATGGTTGGTAGCTGGAGATGAAGAGGAGTTAGAGAGATGCCAGTGTAAAGAGCCAAGAATATTTCTTTTTAATCAATCAATAGTGAGATCCTAAATTCTTGTGTTTTTTCCCTGCTGGATGAGCTAATGAACCTGCTTCTGATGGATTCTGCATTTTGCCAGATGTGAGTTTTCTACCAGTGGTAGAAACTGTTTTTAGCCACTCCTTTTCCCCACAAACCATCTGGGTTAACAAAAATTACATGTTTTGCTGTGGGAAGAACTTCTTTTGCACAGCTGTGTTCCTGGTAAGAATGAACCGCATAGTAAAATTTAAAAAAATTAAAAATATACATATATAAAATGGGGAGGTACATTAAGGGAAATAAAAAGTAAATGTAACACCCACATAGACTTATACAGTACTTGGACTCCAAGTTGGAGAAAGGGTTTGTAATTGCATATCTGAAACCAGCTGGTAATAAACACTAGTTTTTACATACCCAAGAAACATACTCTTGACTGTGTTTTCTCTGAACAGGTCAAATCTTCTTTTGTTTCACACAGTAGGGAAGCTTGTATTTTCTTCTCAAACCAATTGGCTGCCATATTGTAATTAGCAATGAGAATGATGAGATCTCAACAGCAGCTTACATTCTGCATTTCCTTTGTCAGCTTTATCAAGAATATCAGTATTGCATAAATGTAAGAAATTATTTTGAATTTCAGCTGAGAGAGATTCTGTTGCAATTTCATTCCCTGTCCCCATTCACATAGGGAACACTAGTAGCTCTCATGCTTGATACTTTTGGTGAGTCAATAAAGGAACTGCAGCTGTAGGGCCTGATCCAAATGCCATTGAAGTCATCTGTGGAAAGATTCCCTTTAGCTAAATGAAGTCAACAGAAAGACTCTCTGCTAAAAGACTCCCATTAATTTAAAAAGTCTGTGGATGAAGCCCTTAATGAAAAAACCATCCTTGGCTTTAAATGCTAAAGGATGGATCCATCACCCTTACTCAAGTGGAGTAGTGCCTTACCCTCGGAGTGGTTTTATTTTCTTCAGTGAGATGTTGAATGGTTTAAGTAAGTGTGGCAAAGCCCGGCACTAAACTTTTCAGACCAGATTCTGTTATGGTTCTGGTGAGAAGCACTTTACTCCACTAGCACTTCCATTGACTTCAGTAGGACTGTCTGAGAGGTAAGGGGTTCATGATCTGGTCCTTGATGTTCTTCACTACAGATCGTCATTCTCTGCTGTAACTGTCAGATTTCCCTGTTTCTTTTCTGACCCACAGCTCCTGTTGTTCCTTAAAGCCTTTTCTGAAACAGAGCAGACAAAACTGGCAATGCTCATTGGGATCCTGTTAGCCAATGGAACGCTTCCTGCTAACATACTGACAAGCCTTTTCAGTGACAACATAGTCAAAGAAGGTAATTTTTGGTGTGGTGTGTGTTTTTATTTGTGTATTATTACTTTGAAATGTTTTTTCTGGTTGTAGCTTTAATAGGGTTGGGAAGAAATGTATTTTGTAGAACCTGTGTTAATATTAGATAGAAGGTGGGTGAAGTAGTATCTTTTTAATTGAACTAACTTCTGTTGGTGAAAGAAAACATCTTTTTGAGCTCCACAGAGCTCTTCTGGTCAGCATTTGGGGTCTCTCATATCCTGGGACCCTCAGAGCAACGACTACACTGAAAACAGCATACGTTAACCATGGCATGCTGGGAACAGTACAACAAAAGGTTAAATTTTTAAGCAGATGCAGGTAGTTACTGAAATATGCCATCCAAAAATACCTGTTCGAATGCAATCAAAGTGGAAAAAATAACAGGAAAAATAAATCAGGAGTACTAAAATGGAAGTGTATAGATGAGATAAAACATATTATGAATGAGCTATAGTTTGAATTAATATGGAAAAGTGTTTTTTGGAATTTCAGAAGAACGAAATACATCAAGTCCTGAACTATGTACAGTATCATTTTTCAGGGGTGCAAAGACTTTAAGGTTTATAATTTATCTACATGAGAGCGGCATGCCTTTTTGATGCCATGATTAATGCTCTATAATTAATCCAAAGCAAATATTTTTATTAACACAAAAATTAATAAAAAATACAAGGTAATCAATCCTTGGCTAC
Source organism: Mesoclemmys tuberculata (assembly GCA_007922155.1). Classification (NCBI taxonomy): domain Eukaryota; kingdom Metazoa; phylum Chordata; order Testudines; family Chelidae; genus Mesoclemmys; species Mesoclemmys tuberculata. The sequence goes on from ML675603.1 coordinate 49,633,918, forward strand.
TTCTGTATTGTGTTAAGTGAGCTATGGCAAAGATTAATTTAATACAGTTTATGTGCCAGTTCAAAAATACTGAAAATTCAAAATTCAGTGACTCTAGAGCAAGAACATACTATTAATAAAGGGGAGAGGTATATTTTTGGAGGGGTAGATGACCCGTACATTAGTCTCAGTCTCTCTGTGTCTTTGAACAATGGCTTACACTTTTGAAAACGGCTTATTAAGTTTGTGCACTCAGTACTTTATAATCTTGGACACTTTATTAGTTTGTGTCAAGTAGGAGTGGAAACGTATAATAGATGAACAATTCATCCCATGTGTAATAACTGTTCAAGTAGTTTGTTACTGAACCTATTAAATTCTTTCAGTAAAATGTCTGTTATAAGAACATTAAGAAAAAGGTATCAGCTCACAGAACATCTGAATCTGGTCCATAATGGGCAGTTTACATCTTTTAATCCATATAACTCCACTGCATGAAGTTTGCATATACAGAATCCATAACAATAGGGAAAACATTTTGGGTCCATTCTTTTGGATCAATTCAACCAAGAACTTACCTACAATTATGTGTGGTTGGTTGGTTGGCTGGTTGACGTTTGTGTACAAATTCAGCTACAGTGATGTCATTACATAGTTGCAAACCCGTAGGAACCTACTTTTCAACCAGGGGACTGTGAAATGAGGGCAGTGATCCTTGGAACGAGAGAAAACACACCTTGAAATGAGGAACACGGTGAACCTCAATTTTTTTTATTGAACACACTTATTTATTAATATATGATATAGGTACAAGCACACAAATAGCCTGGAACTTCTTATCATGAAACTATTTCATGTAGAAAGCCTGAGAGCTGCCCTGGGGACATTTCATTGCAAAGCATTGCTCTGCCGTAATAACTTGGGCATTTCTTTTATTGCAAAAAAAGAAAAATCCACAAGTTTCAGTTGCAGGTGTCCAGAACAGAAATACCCCATCCCACTCCCAAACAAAATCAGAGTTCTGAATGCCCTGAAGCAACAGGGAGAAGGCTCTCATCAGCACTACCTTTCCTCCCTACTCCCCTCCTCAGGCACAACTTGGTGCTGAGTTGCAGCAATCCGTTGTACTTCGCTCTTGTGCAGAAAATTCATGCATTAGCTGGAACAGAAAGATGCAGGGGGAGAAATTGTATTCCTTTTAAATCCCTTCACTAAAGCGTAAGCAACAAGTGCAACTTCCTGCTTCTGATCTTTTTCCTTCGAGTGTGCAAGCTGCCACTCAGTGCAGCACATGTGCAACGCTAACTCTCCATGAATGATCCTGCTGGGAGGAAGCTGCCGTAAGCTTGGGATGCGAGGGGCAGGGAGGAGGTAATAGTTCATTAGTCTCTCTCCTGCGCTATGTAGATTAGATGCTGCTATCCCTGGCTGCGAGGTGTCCTGGGTGGAGATGCTGAATAGGCAAAGTAAGGGCTTCTCCTCCACTCCCCCCACACCAAAAAAAAAAATCTGCTATAGTGGTATCAACAGGACTTTGCAATGGTACTGTGGGAAAACTTTTAAAATTGGGGCTGGATGTATCATCCTACACAAAACAGGACAATTGAGAGGTACATGTGATTATGAAAAGTGACTGGTGGTGATACAGTTCAATGTGAAAGAGGTAAACCATATCACTGCAAGTTATTTCTTCCATTCATATAACATGTCTGTGCTTGGAGTTTTCACTGGTGCCAAAACCCCGGGAATAGAAAAGACCTAAATCTCTGATATTTAGAATGAAGACAAACTTAATGTGTGTGTTTTCCCTCTGTCATCCAAAGGATTGTGTTTCCGAAAATCAGAATAAGCAAGACTACTTTAAGGGATGTGATCAGTCTTTGATTTTGTACATGAATGTTGCCGTTTCTCTAGTTTCCCTCTCGGGGAGGGAATAAAATGCAGAATAAAGCCATGAATAACATGTAGTACCATAGTTCTGAATGCAATTAATGTAATGACTTCCCAAATATGTGCAAAACAATACTAAATATTTAGGCAATAAATTATATATGTAGTGCCTTAGGTGTAATTAAATATACTAGACCCCTCCACTGAGAAACAAAGTGATATCTTCCATCTGCCCTATAACTCCTGCCCCTAAAAGTAGTTAAAGCACACAGATTGTTAAACAAAAGGTTTTCAGACTTCTTGTGATGAGCAGGAAGGGCTGACATACTGCCTAATCTTCTTCAGATCTCAGAATCACTGGCAGCAGTCTTTTTATAATCTCTTTCCTGCCTTTAGCCCATTATTCCCTTCCCTAACCCTAGCTTTGATTATTCACATTGAGCCACCATGTGGAACAAGAGCAAGGTTAAAAATTCAAACCCAACATCAACAATGCACGTGAATGCTGGAGGGGACAGAATTATACAGGGTTGAATGGAAGCCGATGTGAGGTGTGTTGTAGGTGGTGTGTGTACCTGAATGGGGCCTGGTCCATAGCCCATTGAAGTCCAGGCAGTCTTTCCTTTGACTTCAGTGGGTGTTGAATCAGGTCTGCAATGTGCAAAAATTGTTAGGAAGCAGGTGCTGTCCTTCCCTATTTTAGGTACCTAAAATATGTTTCTATGTAGTCAGATGGGGTTCTACACACATTTTAACATGCCATCCATGACGCTGCAAGATCCGGATTTCAGAATTTTATTTCCCAACATATGGTACTGTACAGGGTAGGAGGCTTCTGTTATAAGTAGCTTAACTATGGTTTGGTTTTGCTGTGTGAATATTTTGTTGAACATACAGAGCTGAGCAATATTTCATATTCTGGATCTAAAGACCTGGAAGTTAATTATGTTGTCAGTTGATGTTCCCAATAACGTTTTTTTCCTTGTTAAGGGGAAAACCCTTCTTTGAGTATGTATCAGTGGGCATCTCACTATTGGTGTGCATGTGCCTTGTGTGAGAGACTGGATTTTGAATAGTAGTGTCTGTCAGGGCCATGTGTGCTCCTAGTGCTGCTTCATGCTCCCACATGAGGGCATAAAAGGTTGAACAGCTGTGACCTTCCCTCAGTTCCCTCTTACTGCCTGAGATAGTCAGATTGAACCTGGTGAGTGTCCAATCCACTACTGTTTTTCTAGATTCAAATGTATTTTCTTCAACAAAGAATCCTCTTCCCGTCTGTCTCTTCTTTTTGAACTGGTCATTCTCTCTATTTGTGTTCCTCCCTGTGCAGGGAAAAAAAGTTAGCTATGTAGAGTGGGGCAAGGCTCCTCACCCAATCATCATGGCAGACTCTAAACCCACAGTGTTTAAACCCTGCCTGATTTGTGACACTCATCTCCTTAAATGATGGACATAGTTGATGCCTATTCTGTGTGGAGGGGAAGACACATCCCTGATAGGCGTTTGATATGCAAATCTTTCTCCACAAGGACTCACAAGTTTAGGAAGGTGCAGTTCAGCTGGCAGCACTTTCTGAGCAGATAATCCATGACCAATCATGAATGGTCCTTGCAGATGTTCCATCATTAGGGATCCCCCATAGTACTTGTTTGTCACCAGGGACAATGCTAAGTGTGAGAAATTTTTCTCCAGACGGCACAATTTTAGGATCATTGCCAGACACCTTCACCCCTGCGGTCTGAGAGGCTGCTCAGTGCCTTTCCTTGGATTCCCCTGATGCCCAGGAGGATTTCCAAGATCAAAATCTCATTCTTGTAGCTTATATTGGCTGAGGCAGTTTTGGCTGATTGGCCATATGTAATAGGTCTTTCAGTCCATGATCCAGATCTGACTGTTCAGATCTGATCTTTCAGCCCCATGGCCAGAACCGTTGTCACTGCACTTGGCAGCTGGCTGGCTGAGTACCACGGGCAGGGACTGCTCCCTATAGATCTAGGAAATTCTGATAGAGAAAAACATCTACCAGGAAAAAGCTCCGAATAAGGGAAGTCCAATATTATCTGGACCCTCTCCAGGCCCCAAGATCCTCGACTACTTATTGCGTTTAAAGCAGGCCAACCTTTCGTTCAGCTCTATTAAGGTTTGTTTCCATAACAGAAAGCAACTCGCTGTGTTAACTGCCTGATGTACCTTTTCCGTAAAACGTAGGCTGCAATATGGAGCAATCCACTGATTTTTTTCTCAAATGCTATGCCTCGGAGTCAGCTGCAAGGCCAAGTTCAGGACCATCATACTTCAATCACTGTTTAATACAGCTGAAATTCCTCATTTCCCACCATCCTGATGGGGTACTACTTGCCAGTCATAATGGGATCAGCACAGACCCACACTCGAAGAAGAACGAACAGTTACACTCTATTAATGGTGTTCTTTGAGATGTTAGTGTGGATTCCAGGACCTGCCCTCCATCCCCACTTTCAGATTCCTCAATGAACACTGTCTTTGATCTGTGTGGGAGGGTCGTGCCCTCTCTGCCCTTTATGTCCTTGCACGGGAGCACAGAGCTCATGTGTGGTCCCCATGGATACTCTCCTGTTAAAAATCTAAACTCACATGCATGTGGCATGTGCCCACCTACAGTGGGATCCATACTGATTGCATCACATTGAAGACTTAAAGCCAATCTAGGGAAGTAACTGTTCTTTCAGTCTTATTGTGCGTTGTGATATTTCTTCTGCTCTGGAGACTTAATATTTTTCCAGATGCTTCTCTTCTATCCTCCCCCCCATGTTTGCTTCTCTGTGAATGTGGATTTCCTGTCATAATTTGTACATGTATTGGCAGTGTAATACAGTTTTTTACAAAATTATTTTTTTAAATGGATCTGTTTTCACTGCAAGGTATTGCAACTGTTCAAAGCAGCTCTGAGTGGAACACTCTTATTTGCAGCGTGCTAACCATCATTGCGTTTGTTTTCTGAATGCTACAGAAAGAAAAGCCACAGCGGTAGCCCTGCTCTGCCATCACACACAGATTTCATAATGGGAACATATCTAGAAGAAAATCCAAACAAAAGCACTAAACTGTGTCTAGGGTAATGGTTTGTAGTGCTTTTAAATGACAGGCTATTTTCGTTACAGGAACACGAGGAGTCTGAGAACACACAAGCTTAAGATTGTTTTGAACTTGAACTACAAATGCTAAACTTCAAATTTAATGTTGAAAGATACTGTTTTATGCCATGTGTAAATCCATGCAAAAAATCTCATTATGAACCTGTATTCTTAGGATTTAAACACTTTATTTATATTTAGTGCTTTTGGTTCTTGGTCTATATTTGCCAAAAACCTTGGATTTTTTCTGTTTTTTTGCAGCCAGTCAGCCTTTTGCTATTGCATGCTTTAGATCTGTTCCATGCAGTGAAGTGTCATGTGGCCCAACTAGCTCCTGGGGGGGGATCAAATTTTTAGTAGAAAAGATGTGTTTAAAGCAAAATCCTGGTAATAGCTGTGCTAACAGACCTTATTGTATGAAATGTCATTATGGTAACAGTGGAATGTTTTTCTCTCATGACTTTTCTTGAAAGTCATAACTACTATAAACTATCAAACAGTAAGTGGTAGGTACATAGACTGTGGATAGTGATTTTTTTTTTACTATAAATTACCTGTATTATCTTTTATACAAGTTCAGTTATAATTAATTTTTTAAACTTAGTAGTGAGCTGTGGTTAAAAATGAGCTATTTTTTGCAGATATATAGTCATAGGCATGCATTGTTCTTTAATTCTTGTTTGTCAAACATACTCTCTTGTCACTGCTGAATAGTCAGAGACTATGTAACTACATTTTTGCGTTGTCAGTTTTAACCTGAAACTTGACACACGAATATAAAAGTAAAATATCTTAGATCTGAACCTGAGAGGTGTTGGTCATCTGCTGTTCTGTTTAGCATTCTTCTTAAGCTCATGCCCCACAGCCAACATTCCACTAAATAAGGTTGGAAAAACTGCCATAACAATTTCACTGCAAATCTTGAATGTTATTTCTTTCTCTTTGGGGATGCTCAGGGATAATCTTTTCATCTGTAATGAATCACAAACTATCTTCTGGAAAAAGCGAAAATGAGCATCTATAAATTGGCAAACAACAACAAAGTCATGCCCACTTCCTACCTAGCTGTGTCCTATTTTCATTTTAAAACCCAGATGATTTTGAGGTGAGGGAGAAGATGATGAATACTTGGAAACAGATGAGGCAGCTGTAATTTTATTTTTATTACGTTAGCATCTAGGAGCTGTAGTCATGGACCAGAACCTCACTGTGCTAGGCACTGTAAAAACACAGAACAAAGAAAGTAATTAGTTACCTGTTTAAAAAAACAAACAGACAAACAAAAAACACCCTACGCAATTTCCAGGAGAAAGCACGCCTACTTTAAAGTATTATGTAAGATTTTGAATAACTACGATCCCGTGGTGATTCTAGATACAGGAACACAGAAGAAAAGATAATACATACTAATTTTTTTCTTTAAACTGAGCTAAACCATGTACAATGGAAGCAGTGCTTGGTTTATCATAATAAAGCACTGACTGTGTAACACTGGAGGTTTTTCAAGTTTCCTCCATTGTGTAATTTAATTTCTTTCAAATTATTATGTAGTTAAGTACCCTTCTGTTTAAACCGATTCCCTATCTAAATCTATCAGAATTAATTTATTCGTTTTTTTTTAAAAAAACCACTGACATATTCTGTAAATGAAAAAGATGACCAATTCCAAGAAAAACAATTGGGGAAATCTAAATGGCCAAATGCAGATAGAAAAATAGCATGTTTGAAAGTACATGTGAACTTTGCAAAGTAATTCAGAAAAATAAGACTGCATTCAAAACACAAATAATCTAAACACAAACTGTACATGCTTGTTATCTTTGACAAAGAATCTGGAGAACTCATAATTTGCTTTCTACCCAGTTCAATCTCTTAAGCATCACATTCAAAAAGTTGCTAAAGTGTGTGTTCTTGTTTACTTTAATTTCTTAAATAGGAATTGCAGCATCTTTTGCTGTAAAGCTTTTCAAAGCATGGATGGCAGAGAAAGATGCCAACTCAGTTACTTCCTCTTTAAGAAAAGCCAACTTAGACAAGCGATTGCTAGTAAGTACCATGTATTTTCTAAGAGTTTTTGATATTTCTTTTAGAAAGAGGAGAATATAGAAGGCAGATGGTAGTTTGTCATAAATGTTAATTTCCATTAATGCTTCCATTAAAAAATTTGAAATATTTTGGATCATAGCAATAGAGCTACTGTCCACGCACCATTGTTAAAGCATTAGGTCCGTAATTATTTTCCTATCCACTTTTATTTTTCCATAGCATAAAGCCTTCCAGAAGACTAAAGAATATAGTTAATTCTCCAGCTTCTGAAACTAACTTTTATTTGTCATCGCCCATTGAAACTCTGATAACAGAGCATGAAGATAATCAATGTGTGTGTATTTGGGGCTTTATTTTATAGATGTATTTTGGTAGTTGCACAAAACCAAGAATGAAGGTAGAGTGGTTTGTGAAATCACTACACGCTTGAGAATGAATCATAGCTCTACAATTTAAAATAAAATTTGTGAAATAGTGTCGAGATATCATAATAAAGTGAATAGAAGACTAAGCCTTTTGGTAGACTCTGTGTTTCTAACAAGATGACTGCAGAACCACTAGGAGCAGTGTGTGGTCAGGCCACTAGCCTTGTGGTTCAAATATATTTATTCTGAGATCACAGCAATAACCTGAAGTGTTGAGAACTGTGGGCTCCTGGGGAGAAATAGTGGATTCTCTCTAGCTAATGTAACGTACAGGTCTCTTCTTGCATTTGTCTGAAGACTTAGATTCATATAAATCTGACTTTCTGCATAACACAGACCAGAGTTTCACCCAGTAATTCCTGCTTCTAGCCCAATGTGTGACTAAACTAGAGCACATCTTTCTATAAGACATTGAATCTTGATTTAAAAAGTTGAAGTGGTGAAGAATTCACTATATCAATTGGAAATCTGTTCCAATAGCTAATTATCCTCAGTTAAAAAATAAAATAAAATTGTATATATTATTTCCAGTTTAAACATTGCTCTCCATCTATTAGCCACTGGAATCACTAATATATGCTATTGTCTTCTAGATTAAAAGGCTTCAGTATCAGATGATATCTCTTGTGTAGGTACTTGTAGACCAAGATAAGTAAATAGAGTGAGCTCTTTTAGAGTGTCTGCTATCCAGATCATGAATCATTCTTTCTGATTCCAGGAACTGGTGTGTGTAAATAACTGCCATCAAATCCCTGCCAAGCTGAGGTGCTAGTTGTAGTAGAAGACTCGGAAGTTGTCCATTTTTTCATAGTTTTTCTCATTATGTACAGGGCTGCTGTTGCTGTCAGTTATATGGGCTGAATGATGCCACCCCTGTGAATGAGTTCTTTTAATGGTGTGCTATCTGTTTAATGCCATAATTTTCCCTATTTATTGGATGGTTCTTAAAAATATTCCTATTAGCCTTCATGCAGTATATGGTAAATAACACACCGATCTGCACTCTCAAAATGTAAATGGTGTAGGAATACTTGGTGGTCATGGTAACTGATCGTAGCATGATGATTTACTGTCTACATTTGTGCTCACTACTACACAAGACTTCTGGAACTAGACAGGGAGTAGGAGAGAAGAGAGTTTCTTGTTCATTCTATATAATGACTAACTTTTGTCTTGAATTGGTATCTTAAACTCAAGATTTTTTCATGAATATGCATATAACATTAATTTGCAAATTACTTGTCTTTTCTTTGTATATAATCTGAAGAGTTGTTTTCTGTCTGTAACCAACTCTCTAAAGCAAGCCAATATAAAAATTAAATGTGGCTTTTCCACTGAAAATGCAAACATTAATTTCTTTTAAGTACATTACCAGTTGTGTGTTTTCATCTTCAATATGAGGTCCCTATGTTAACTTTTAACTAGTTTTCCCTTCCCACCATAAGCATTCTTGTTAATTTATTTAACAGAGAAACATTTTCTGTCTTCTAGGAACTATTTCCAGCCAATCGGCAGAATGTGGAGCATTTTGCTAAGTACTTCACTGATGCAGGCCTAAAAGAGCTCTCAGATTTCCTCAGAGTCCAGCAGTCGCTGGGGACTCGTAAAGAACTTCAAAAAGAACTACAGGAACGTCTTTCTCAGGAATGCCCAATTAAAGAGGTGGGGAGAGATTTTTCTGTGTTTATATTCATACTGTTATTCAATTAGGCAAAGACTTAAATGAATAATGACTAGAAGGAAATGTGTTTATACCCCACAGTCATCTTAGAATTATTTAATTTACTCTTTATTTAATTCTGCACAAAAGCATAATCACAGGGCTCTCTGTGCTGTCAAGAACGGTGCTAGAATTGCTTTTGTTTCACATTGTACTTAGACTTGAAAAATGATCAAGTGGGAAAAACCATTCTGTACAGAATTGCAATTAATTCCACTTGTTTGTTCTTTCATAATCCATATTTTAGTGTATTTATAGTTTGGAATTTTATCTAACTGTACAAACTATTCTGGGAGGATACTCTGTAACCAGTAACACTGATTTGTTTTTAAGAAAACAAATGACATGTCTTCCTTTGTATTCTTTTTGATTTGTTTCTTGATATTTCAATCTTTTTCTTGGTGAAACTTGAAAAGCATTACAAACATTTCATGTGTTGTCATCATGTTGATTGACACATAGTTGATTGAAGATGTTGCTCGAGACATGAGTCTTTTTTTTCCCCCCCCTCCAGGTAGTGCTTTATGTAAAAGAGGAAATGAAGAGAAATGATCTGCCAGAGCCTGCAGTGATTGGACTCCTCTGGACCTGTATAATGAATGCTGTTGAATGGAACAAGAAGGAAGAGCTGGTTGCAGAACAAGCCCTTAAACATCTAAAGGTGTGTATGTGTGTGCACATGTGCCAGGCTTGTAAACAAGTAGAAGATACTCCACAGATGTCAGTAAACTTTATTTCCACATTTAAATCTGGAAGGCATAGAACCTGGGTATAGAAGTTTGATATTAAGTATTAGAACAACATCATGCATACATGGGGAATACTGCCCTGTGCCTGCCATATGGTGACAGTCATTGCTTTTGACCAAAGTACTGATGAACATACAGTGAACTCATAAGGATACAAGAACTTTAGCATGTGGCCGAAAAATATTCAAGAGCATTTAAAAAAAAATGAGGGCTAGCACTACCCACCCAAATTAAGAACTGTAGAGTAAATATCAGGCACTTGAATTGGGGAGGCAGGCATAGTTCCACTGAAGAGTTCTGGGGAAACTCTGAGCGTGAGGCTATGCTCACTCACCAGTCTTTTAAGACAAGCATATTTTGAGTGGTGATTGGGAAATTGCTGAACTTACAGTTTCTTGTATGATGTGCCTTGCACACAATGCCTCACTCACCTCCCCAAATCTCTAATGTCGGTTGCCTGCGACTGCTGTCCCTTCTTCTTTGGTTCTGTGGTCCCACCCCCTGGTTGCTGTTCAGCATACACAAAACACATGGTAGTTTGGGGTCCTGTATCCCATGTAGGGTCTGCACCTTGTATGCTGGTAATGGAGCCCTCTCTAGCTGTGGGGCCAGATGGGGAGGAAAACTCAGCCCAGCTCTCTTCCAGCAGGAAGATGCATTTTGGAGTTACAACCATGACTTTGATTACCACTCTGCAGATGACTAGCTGAATCTTAGTTCATAGTTGTAGCAGTGTATCTATGAGTTCAGGTTTGGTTTTGTGTGTGTAACCTGGGGTATAGTATATAATAATGTAGCTCGTCTGTGTTAAGGGACAACTTTCAGAATATTAACTTTGGAAAGAGAAATAGTCAGTTTAGACAAGTTGTTTTTCTGTATGTTGTGATGTACAAATATTGTTTTGTAATCCAGTCCTGCAAAATGTGCTCTCATAAGAAGTCCTTATGTGAGTAGTCCAACTGAGACCAGGGGGACCTCATAGAATCATAGAGTTGGAAGAGACCTCAGGAGGTCATCTAGTCCAACCCCCTGTTCAAAGCAGGACTAACCTCATGCCTGTGTAAAGGTTGCAGGCTTGGCCTGTTGATATGTTCATTGACCTAAACCCACTGCTCCACCCAGAACAGCACATTGTCTGTCCATGCTAGAAGAAAGAAGGCCATGGATGTGGTTTAATTAGGCTGCAACTTTTATTTCCTTAAAATATCTGGGAGTAACCAGTAACAAATTGTACAGTGCAGGAATGAGAAGGGTCGGCTCCCCACTGATTCGAATGTAGGTGCCCCAACTTACCTTTCTCAACTCCATTAAGGTGGTGGTTCTTAACTGTGAGTCTGTGAGCCGTTTCAGGCAGGCATTCTCTGGAATTGCACAAAATCATTAACACTTCTGTCAGAGAGCCTACAGTTTCTTGGTACTACGAAGCTCCATACTGCCCTGAAAGCCCTCATAAAGCCAGGTTCCAGAGTGCTACTGATGGCTGTTTTGGTTCCTTGTTGGCCCTTGTGCCGGGCCCCAAAATGTGTTCTACTGAAATGGAGGCAATGCGTCAGCAATGCCATTGTCAATCCCTGGTACGTGCTTTCAAAAAAAACATATGTTAAGATTTAAACTCTATAATCCAAATGCCTTTACCACCCTCATACCCTGAGTGATCTGGAGGACTAGCAATTGATAACATGATGATGTTACTTCCAAAAGGTACTTTTTGTTTGCAGACTTTGTTCCCCAAATAGTTACTGCTGCCAAAATGGGAAAGAATTCCATGAATGTTAAATCCTTTACTATACCTTTTTGTATCCAGTCTGAGTGGGCCATTTTTGGGCAGACCCACCTACCTTGGTAAAATACTTCAAAACCTATTCCTCCCAGTGCTTTTCTTCAAAACCAAAACTAACCAACCAACCAGAGAACCCCACAGCACACCATTAAATTGATTCAGAAACTTCCCAAATCCCAGATCCTCCTTCATCTTTTTATTAACCCTTATAAAATGGCCAGGCTGTGCTGATCTCAAATTGGCAGCTGACAGTCTGGTGAAAAATGCCTGCACTGGGGCCATTGCTCGGCATACTAAGTTAAGGTGCCCAGTAACATTGTAGATTGCACAGTGTAACCTTCTTTGCCAATCTCGTTTTGATAAACAATCCCAGAAGCAATCCCAGATTATCCTGTGGGAATCTAGATATATGCAGCCCAGTGCTATAGTCCTAAACTGCAGCATTTCCTCATCCCTGTGCTGCTTTCTAACTCTGCCTCCACACTGCAGGGGGCAAGGCATGGTGTTGTGGAGCCAGAAAGCCATTAGACCATGTATCTAATTCAATGCCCAGATAAATTAACTTCATAGAGGGCTCCTCTGTTGTGTTTGTGTGTTTGTGTGTTTGTAAATCAGCCAAAGGTACCCCCAGCCTACCAGCCAGGGCCTGGAACGTGGCCAGTAGACTGGAGTACACTCAGGAATCTGTCCTACCTCCAAACAAGTAGTCATCCAATTGCTGTACCACCTGGTGTAAACCAGCCAGCCTATTTCTGATAAAAGAGGGTCCTGGGTTGTATGGGGTACAGCTACTCCACTCCTCCCACCACACCCACAATTCTGGTCAGCAGGAAGGGCCATCGGATGTCTTTTCCTGGCATGGCCTCAGCTGCTTATTGCCTTTACTGTCCATCCCTGCAAGCCTTCCCCCTTTTCCCCGGCTAGCTGGACAAAGACCCACTCACATGAAGTTTGTAGTAGGTACATATTCCAAGTGCTATTAACTTGCACTTACATATTAGCCCTGTCTTTGCTGTAGCCTTTCAACACCTGAAAGGAGACAATCCTTGGCCTTAGGCACCACTGGAGTTGTTTTGCCCAGCTACATGAGGCCATGCCCAGATAGTTACCTATTGCAAATGGATTGTGCCAGGTAATTCTTGTATGACTGAATTTAGATAACTTGAAGTTACTAAACATGGAAGCATCATTTTCAAAACTCACTTATGAACCTAAGTGATTGATTTAAAACAACAGGACTTAGGTTCCTAATAAGTGACAGTTGAAGATGGGACTAAAGATCCTAAGTAATTTAGATGTTTTGCAGATTTCACCACAAACCTGTGTCCTGTTGAATTATTGAGCCTCTCAGTCATTGGATAAAAAAGAAATGTGACTGGAGTAGATGGAGCATAGACAGGATCAAGGTCTCCCTCTATACACAAAGAATTTGGTCTATATTTTTAAAATAAATTCCTTAGTATTTATGTAGCAGGAGGAGACCATCGATCTCTAGACAGCATTGGAGTCCCATTGACATTATTGAATAGAGACACGTAGCATGTATTGTTACATCTCAACATCTGTATCCGATTAAAGGCTGGACAATTGAAGGGCAAAGAGGGAAGGATCTCAATACCACACTTCAGGTTTGGCACTGTTGTTGCCAAAGTGGTGATAACTGCAGTGTTAACAAATATTTGAGTATACAGACAGAGACAGAATATTTTTTACTTGCTAATATTAGCTGCGTTCTAGCAATTTTGTACTTGTAGTTGCTTGGTGGGGGAGGTTCTATCAACACTTATATAAAAATTGGAAAAGAATCTTATTGGCAATAAATTTTTGTGTGTCAATGTAGCACTCACACCTTTCTCTCTGTGATTGTTTTGCAAAGATGAAATTAACAAGGAGTTAAATTGTAGTAATGGTGTCTTGTGGTTTTTCACTTCCAGTACTCTATATAAAAAATAATTTGCCATTTTCTCCCCCTCTTTCAGCAATATGCACCCCTGCTGGCTGTGTTCAGCACCCAAGGCCAGTCAGAGCTAATTCTTCTCCAGAAGGTTCAGGAATACTGTTATGACAACATCCATTTTATGAAAGCCTTTCAGAAGATAGTGGTACTCTTTTACAAAGGTATATGTCCATATCCAGCTTAGTATGGTGTACAGTGAACGTTGTGTCCTGTGCCTAGTGGAACATACTGTACTAAGATATTGAGTAAGTTTGGCATGTGTTTACATTCAGAAGCTGGACTCTCAGGTCTGCTGAGACCATGTAAACCAGCCAGTGATAGAATTACTCCTGTATAAGGAGATTCACCACTGGCATAGAGCTGGAGGAGGTAGCATGGTCACTTCTTACACTAGCCACTCCTTTACCCAGGATGTGGGGGGAGGGGTGTTATATGTGTTTTGCGTGTTGGAGGGGATATGATAGAGCTAAGTTCTGCTATACCTGATCTGCTGGCATAAAGCATCTTACACCAGCAGTGTAACTTAAAACAACTTCCTCCTGCTCTAACCTATGCTGGTGCTTGGAGTCACAGTTAGGATCCCTGCAGCTACCTCATGTGTGGGGCAAGGGGTGGGCCATGGGAAGGGTTGATCAAAGTCATCTTGAAAAGAACAGCGATCAAGGTTTGGTTTTTTGCTTCTGTTCCCACTGAAGTCCATGGTATATCTTGCCTTGACTTTAATGGAAACAGCAGGATCAGACCATAGCTAGGCACTGTCAGACCCTTCGAGAAGCCATTATTTCCAGGATTTCACTTTTATAGTACAGGTGGCTTCTTAGCAGGCTTATTCAGATCCAGTTGTCATAGAGACTAATAGTCTTGCACTGCATGTGGTAGGTGGGTGATAAGCAGTTTGTTCTGCCATTCTTATTATAAATAGCTGAAGGGGAACAATCAGTGTGAATAGAAATGCTCAGTATATATTTTTGTTCATGTATGCTTTCAAAAACACACCCAACTGATGATTAAAGTATTCTTGTAGGTTTTCAGAAAGCAGAAATAAGTGAGTCAACAATATATATTCCCATCCTTATTATGTCTTGCTACGTTAACCCCAGAAGCTTTTAAAAAAAAGAGAGAAAAAATGTGCCTATTTGAGAAAAATTAAGATTTAACAGGACATAAGCATTCTAATTTGATTTTCATTCATGCATCCTCACTAGATTGTGTTCCATCCTTAGCTCATTCTCTGTGATGGTTGAGCATTGTAGTTTTTCTGTGAGTTGTTTAAGTTAAGTGCCACAATTGATAACATGAAAAGTTTATATAGGCTTGTCTTCAGTCTGTGGTGTACAGGACATAGGATGGATTTAAACAAGTAACACTGGGCTGGTCTACACTACACAATTAGGTTGACATAAGGCAGTTTATTTCGACCTAATTATGTCAGTGTCCACTACAGCCTTCCTCCTGCCCATGTATGTGTCCTATTACACCAACATAATAACTCCACCTCCATGAAAGGCATAGTGCTTAAGTCAGTGTAGTAGGGCAACACAGTGTCTGGCCCGGTCTACATTTACCTTCCGGATTTGGTGGCAGTCAATGGGAGATATGCAAATGATATAAATCACTTGCGTATCTCCCGTTGACTCGCTGCGTCTGCGCCACACACCATCCACACTGCGCTGCACCACTTATCGGAGTGGTTTTCCTATGTTGATTGCTGGATCGACTGAGTGGGTCTACACAGACTGCTCATTCGATTCAGAGCAATCGATCTGATGGCAGCAAATTTGCTGCCGTCTGTGTAGACCCAGCCTCTGTGTAGACACTGCATCCCTTATATTAGCAGTTGGTTGTCTTGTCAATTTCACAGCAGGAGGTATGAATTTGACAAGAAGTCCAGCACCTAGAGCCCAGCTGGACCCTGCTCCCAGCTGGGAGTTGGCAGGGAGAATATGCATTTCATTGTGCATGCCAACATCTGCTTGTGTGGGCCAATTCATGGCTTCCTGCAAGTAATGAATTCCCTGGGTTTTACTTCTCTAAGGCTAGCCATATGCCCTACTTAGCATTTGAGCCTGGCTTCAATATTTTAGATACTTGGGCCATCCCTGTTACATGGTCAGACTGTCACCATCTTCATTTCAGTGGTGGAACTTGCACGCACACCTGTCATTGCTACAAAGAGGTTATTTCATCAGAGTTTTGGAGATTTGTGATGTCTATGTATCCCTGTAGTTTCATTGGTGATGAGACACATGATACTACTCACACAGTGACACTACTCACTGGGAAATTTACCAGATTACCAAGAGCTGTGGTGGTAGGGAAAGGACAGCAACTCCTCTTTCCTGTCACTGAAGGACTGATTATCTTGGGCCCACTGTGGTTTAGTTGTGAGCTCCAGGAAATAAAATGGATGGGCTGTGAATTGGCAAGATTTCAGAGTACATAATCACCTTTTCTTGTATGATGAATTTACACAGCATATGGAATAGCTATGGATAGGATTAAGAAATGCAAGCAACTATCCAGCAGAACTCTCTTGGGTAGTGCATAGTGTGACACTCTGGACTCTCACTATGTGAAAGATTATTACAAGGGAGACTTTCCAGGGTGCAAATAGCAGTTAGTGAATGGGAGTTAGGCACTGAATTGCTATTTGTGCTTTTGGAGATGTTCTTCTTGGACTACCGCTATGTGCATACCTAACTTCTAAATTCTAATCCTAATGTTGTTATATTGCCCCACTCTTCTGGCATAAAATAGCCCTCATAAATCTGAATTGCTTTCTCAGAAATAATCTGGATGTATCAGCAAAAATAGATTATATGAATGTAAACTGGAAAATCTGAGAGTCTGTGTTCTTACTCTGAAATCTGTCCCTTTCACAAGGCACAGATATAGGACCAGATTTTTTCATGAAGTGTATCAGATTTGTGCCATCCCTCTTGGGAAATCTGACCTTTCCAGTTTAACCAACCCAGAGAGGATCATCCCAGTGTAAAGGCAATCCTCTAGTTATTTAGAGATGATCTAGGTGCTCGTACATTATTATCCCTCCCTGTTGGTGGTCTAGCACGGAAAAGGGATATGAACAGGATGTCCCTGTGCTATGCCAATCCTGGGTCCCGCAGCCCACTGTAAATTGGATCAACATTAAGTCCAGCTGGAACAGAACAGAACAACGTCAGAATCAGAGGAATTTGAAGGTGAGCCTTAAGCAAGTTTTGAACAATGCCCCCCTGATCCATGCTGTGTTCATTTCAGCCACAGTTGGAGGATCCGGGTGCTAAACTTTTATTACTATTCAAGAGAGCTTGCATATATAATCTATTCTGGTTGATATAATTGGAAACTGATCTTCAAATTTGGATAACTTTTTATAAGGACCTCTGAATTGCTGATCCACTGTCAGTTTAGCAGTAAAAACATCAACCCTGTTCTTCCAACTTTTGAAAGTTTTAAAGCCAGAAATCAATAATAAAACAAGACCTTTAAGAAGTTATATATAAGAGCTGTATTGTAAGAAATGCTAGGTCATGTAAGGCCTTTAGGGCCTGGTCCAAATCCCATTGAATAGGGTGGGAGTTTTGCTATTGACTTCAACAAAAGAACAAACACAAACATGTTCTGTTCTGTGTATATATTTTATTTATATCTGAGTAGTATGTAAAGGTGCCTTTAAACTCTTAAACACAATTAATCATAAACAGATGCTGGCAATTGCTCACTGGCAATACAACCTTAACGGCAACAGGTATAACACAAAATTAATAAACCTCACTCTTCCCCAGATCTTTACTGGACAGGTATGGTATGCAGGATGATGTAAGCTTTCAGTCAATTCTAAATGACCTAGAACATCTTCATTTCTAGCTGATCTAAAATGACTGAACATAATTAATATTGGATTGCATATTCTACCACATTAATTGACCATAGAATCTCCTCTATCTATACTAAATTCATCTCTAATGTAGAGACCCGTGGGTGAAATCTATAGCCACGCCGTAATCTATGGCCAAACTTCTGTTGACTTCAGTAGGGTCAGTATTTCACTCTTGAAAAACACGTTACTAACATGGAATATAATCTTTTTTCCCCATTATTTAATGGGGAGACTTCCCTGCCCTTACAAAATACCCTGCAGAGTTGGAGAGAATTGGGAGCTCCCATGGGGGAGATACCCTCACTTGCTGCATTTGACTGAGGCTTTAAAGATGCTAATGATTTTAATTCTGCTCTTGTCTGTATTTTGAAGTTTTTATAACAAACTGATTTGAATCACCTCCCTGGACATACCATTAATGCTCCACTTAAGGAGATCTTCAAGCTATAATTTACACACAATTATTTTCCCTGGGGTAAATTCCATTATCTCTATTCAATTATTCCAATTACCTTCCCTAGGAAGTGGAAAGTGGCTTATGAATCTTTCACAGCAGCAAATACACACACAAGAAATGTAAGTATTTTGCCACAATTAAACTGCAGGTAACATTTACTTGAACAAAAACAAAAAACAAAAAAAGCACTATCTAAGACTCTCTGCTGTACTTAATTCCTCTCACGTTAGCTGAGCTCAAGTGAGAGCAGCCACACTGCGAAACAACACTTGAGCTACAATATGATTGTGTTAACACCTGACGAGTTGTGGTAATTCAAGCTGTAGCCTGTACCCCCCCCATGGGCCCCTTAACTCAAGTTAAAAGCACCACCAGACTCAAGGGTTTTTGTGCGAGGACAGGACTTGAATTAGGGGCAATACTTGAGTTATAATTCAAGTTAATTCTGCAGTGAAGACATGTTTATGAAGTATGCCTGGGACCTCTCCCTTTCATGATTGATTTAACGTGGCTTTTGTGGTAGGTGATTGGAGTGGTAGTTAGCTGCATCAGCAGGGAATCCAGCACTGGATCTCCAGGGCTGATATCACCTGGGGCAGTGAACATAACACAGAACCATGCCAACCACAAAATTCACCTGAATCATTGTAGCATGTAAAAAGTAATTGTCATAATCTTTAATCAGAAATAACTGAAGTATATCACCCCCAGTGTTCCCATTGCTTCAGAGCAACCTAGAGGTATAATTAACTACACCCTGTCCTGCCTGATTGCTTAATTAAATATCTCTGCACTGACAGGAGAATATTATCTCTTATGAACACTGGAGGCATGAAGGAATTACAATGATCTTTCTTGGCAAAGAAAGGAAAGATGTGATTGTCATTTCTGTAATTGAAGGTATTTTTTATTCCTTCTCTGGATGCGTTTTCTGTCAGTGCAGGAACATTCACTTCATTTTAGTGCCAGGGAATCATATGCAAGCAAATCTCTTTTCCACCATCTTGGGGCCATTTTCATCTCTCGTGTGTGTAATGTGTTTTTTTTCTTTGCTGTTCTGGGTTTAGACCTCTCTAATTTTTGTAATGCTGGACCACTAGAATGGCTGTAATGTTATTGCAAATCCACCATCCTCATAGCCCTAGTTAAGGAAAGCACTGAAGAATGTGTCTAACTTTAGGCATTTGCTTACATGGTGTACTGAATAGGGGCCAACATTTCAGTTATTTGCATTTGCAAAATTTTCCATACCTATAACCCCATATTATAAAAGTTTCAATCCCTTCCTCTCCACCTAGCCAGAAAGAAATGGAGGATATGTGAGACAGCAGTGCCAAAGAGCAGCAGGAAGCCTTTTTTTTTTTGTCTGAACCTTTCCAGTTTCTGGTCACAGTTAACTAAACCAATGCTCTCCATGGACTGTTATCTTCAAGGCACTGAACAAATGCATTTTCTTTCCCTGTGATCCAGGCTGCCTTTATTTCCAGTGTCTCCTACCATATCACATCCTGTAAGGATTGAGCTCTGCCACAAACTCAGTGCACATACTAGCAATGTTCTTCAGTTCTGGATATATCAAAGGGACCTACTCCACTTAAGTCATAATTCTGTCTGAAAAGGGTTTACTTTCTATTAGAAGGGAGATATATAAGCCCCAGAATGGTCCGGGCCTTGTTCTCTGCAAAATAAGCAGGGGTTACTATAAGTTAACTAGAAGCACTTGAGATAATTTAATGCTGAGCTAGAAAACCCCTGCTCCAGCCAGATGGGGGAAGAGGAAGGAGAGCAAGCAGTATTGTGGTAGGAATGTTGTGGTCAATCAGAGGAACCAGACCAGAGTCATGAAAAAGTTACAAGAGAACAGAGTTGGGGAAAGAGCCCAGGGGAAAGAAGTGCAGCTGCAAGCAGTGTCACCAACACACAGCTGCTACCCATAGGGCCCCTGGACTGGGGCCTGGAGTAGAGAGCAGGCCTGAGTCGCTTCCTCACTATGCACTACGGAGGCACCAACTGCCCAGAAACGGGCAACAGGTGGTGCCCCCAACCCATCACATGAGAGCGAAGTGCGGGACCCACCATAGCAGAGCGGGCAATTTGCCACATGTGGTGTCGGGGGATTTCCGTGCAGTGGACTTAATACAGGATGAGCCAAAACCATCCTGTCCTCAAGATGGATGATGTGGCGAAGGCATTAGTGCACGTGACAGCGGCCCAACAGTAGGTTACTGGGAGGTTACCTGGGCCCAGGCGGCTGTCCAACAGGAGGCAGTATGACTGCAGTAGGAGACCAATCGCTTGCTGATGAGTCAGGCTGCCCAGGACTGAGCTGTGCTGCAGGAGGTAGTGGGCCAGTTGAGGGCCTTGATGGAGCAAAGCTGCAGCCATCACGGGACGATCCGCATGAGCCAGCAGCTGCCTACAGAAAATGACAGAGGAAGATGATGTGGAGGCGTACCTCCTGGCCTTTGAAAGGGCAGCCCTGTGGGGAGGCCTGGCCCTGAGATCAGTGGCTAGTATCCTCGCCCCGTTCCTGTGTGGAGTGGCACAGAAGGCCTACTACGACATGGCTACGGAAGCTGCTGCAGATTACCCCCAGCTTAAGGCAGAGATCTTAGCCAGATCTGGAGTAATGACAGCAGTGCGAGCCCAGAGATACCATGAGTGGTGATATTGCAAGGACTAGGCACCAGAATGACCCCTCCAGCTATGATGTGGTGGTTGCCCTCATAGAGAGACAGCTGGCAGCCTGTGAGACCCATAGGGAGAAGACACGGTGGCTTGCTTCTATGTCCGCTAACCTAAGTTACCAAACTGTAGTGAACTCCAAGAGAGCTGGGGCTGAGAGGAAGAACACTGAAGAATAGCCTGAGGCCATGAAGGCACCTGGGTACTTGGGGGGAGAGGGCTGGGGCGCAGACCAAATAGCCCAAGGCAGAAGGCAGCACCTGAGGCAAGGTATTGGTGTCATGAGTGTGGGGGAATTGGGGCATATAGCAGCCCAGTGCTCCAGCAAGAAGGAGCCCATGCAGTGCAATGTGGGGAATCAGAGGGAGCAATGTAGCCTAATCGACCTGGTAGGGGTTGCAACAACACTGCATGGAGACACGAGGCCAGTGAAAATGAATGGTAGCAAGACTAGCACTGGTGGATTCTGGGACTGCTGTCATGCTGGTCTCAGGGAAATTAGTGAGACAAGACTGACTGACCTGGGCCAAACACAGGGGGTAACATGCATCCATGGCACTGTATGTTTCTACTCCTCAGTTCCTGTATGGATTGAGGTCCAGGGGAACATTACTAGGGTGATAGCCCTGGTGGTCCCCAAACTCCCGTACCCAATCCTAAGTGATAAGGACTTTTAAGGGTTTGAGATCTTCCTCCCCCCAGTAGAGCGAGAGGAGAGTAGTAAAGCCCAGAGTGACATCGAGGCACCTGCAGATTGCCTTGTCCCAGTCATTGCTGAATTTGCCCCAGAAAACCTAGGAAGGCTAGGTGTGAAAGGAGGACAGATAAGCGATTAAGGACCAGGATTTTGACTATGAACCAGAAAGCTGCCCTAGTTGGTAGACAAACCTGTTTGGGAGACCAGAAGGCAGCTCAGGCAAGAGAGGATGCAGAGGAGGGTTCCAGCCCTAGTAAGAGCAACCCAAAGGATGGAGTTGAACTCAATCCCCTAGAGTTGGGCCAGATTGGTTCTGCCCATAAGAATTTCAAACAGGACCAAGCCAGTGACCCACTATATGCAAATGTGAGAGCGGAGGTAGTGGAGGTGAAGGGCATGCCCGGGGAGGGAAAGACCAAAGACCGAGGGCCATACTTCCTGCTCCAACATGACCTACTGTAGTGGGTAGCGCAATTCATGGGGGAAAGAAGTGGAGCAATTCCTAGTACCACAGAAGCACACAAAGGCAGTATTAAAACTAGCTCTCAGCCATTTATTTGGGGGACATCTAGGAGTAGATAAGACCCTGGATAGAGTCCTAAGGGGCAGAGGTCCCACACTATTTTGCATCCTTCCCAGAGTGCCAGTTGCACAGCCCCCTACCCGTTAGAAGTCCCTTTTGAAAGGATAGCCATGGACCCAGTGGGCCCACTAGAAAGATCGACACAGGGCCACCTAAGCATACTTGTCATCCTGGACTATGCCACGTGATATGCAGAAGCCATTCATTCCCTAAGAAGCCCCACATTCAAGGCTATAGCAAGGGAATTGCTCCAGGTCTTTACTAGTGTGGGCACCCCGAAGGAGATCCTGACTGATCAGGGAACTCCCTTTATGTCAAAGTTAATGAGACTTGTGTACCCTGCTCCGCATCCAGGCCCTGCGGACCTCAGTCTACCATCCTCAAACAGATGGCCTAGTAGAGCTGGTTTAATCGTAACCCTCAAGAGTAATCCGGAAAGTGGTAACACAGGATGGAAAAGACTGGGATGCCCTTCTGCTGTACCTCATTTTTACGATATGGGAGGTCCCCCAGGCATCCACTGGATTCTCCCCTTTTGAAATACTATACGGACACCATCCTCGTGGCATACTAGATATTGCCAAGGGGGATTGGGAGGAACAGTCCAACCCAGGAAAGAACATTATTGAACATGTGGCGCAGGTGTGGGAATGGATAGCCCAAGTGACTCCCACAATACGAGAGCATCTAGAGAAAGCACAAGAGGTCCAGCAGATCTACTACAACCGCCGGGCAAAAACACAGAAGTTTCAGCCAGGAGAATGGGTGATGGTACTAGTGCCAACAGCAGAAAGCAAACTCCTGGCCAGCTAGCAAGGATCAAATGAGATAGTGGAAGCTGTCGGGGAGATGGACTATAAAGTGAAGCAGCTGAAGCCAGAGCAAATCCACCACATCAACTTGTTGAAGCCTTGGTGGGACCGAGACATGCCTGGCAACCAAAAGAATGCTGCCCCAGGCAGATGCCCCATAGAGGGGAGTGAGGATATCCCCCAAATTAACCCCAGAACAATGAACAGAGATCATCAATATGGTCCAGCAGAGCTAAGATGTATTCTCTATGCAGCCAGGCAACACCACATCCCTGGAGCAAGGGTGACAATAAAACTGTACCAAATACCAGAAGCCAAAAGGGAATAAATAAGAACGGAGGTGAAGAGAATGCTGGAACTCGGGATTATTGTGGAATCCCATAGCCAGTGGTCCAGCCCTATCATCCTAGTACCCCAGCCTGACAGCACCCTCAAATTTTGCAACAACTTTCAAAAACAGAACAAAGTATCCAAATGTGATGCCTACCCGATACCGTGTATTGATGAGCTCATTGATCAGTTAGCAAGGCCCAATACTTGCTCATCCTGGACTTGACCAAAGGCTACAGGCAAATCCCAATAGCCAAGGACACAAAGGAGAAGACCACCTTCTCCATATCTAATGGCCGTTTTCAATACACCATCCTTCCCTTCAGTTTACATGGAGCCCTGGCGAGGTTCCAATGCCTAATGGATAAACTACTATGGCCCCACACCAAGTATGCTGCTGCCACCTATTTAGATGATGTAATCATCCATAGCCCCAATTGAGGGAGACATCTGGGAAAAGTATTAGATGCCTTCAGAAATGTTGGTCTCACCAAAAACCCTCCCAAGTGTGCGATCAGGCTAGTTGAGGCCAGGTACCTCGTATGTGTAGTAGGGAGAGGATTGGTAAAACCCTAATAGAATAAAGTAAAGGCAATACAGGACTGGCCCCAACTGGTCCACAAAAACAGGTCAGAGCTTTTCTATGGATAGTGGGGTATTACAGGAGGTTCATTCCTGACTTCGCCACTAGAGCAGGGCCTTTGATGGATCTAATAAAAGTTCAGGGCCCGGATATAGTAAAATGCACGGATTCAGTAGAAGAAGCATTCACAAATTTGATGACAGCCCTATGCAGTCAACCCGTACTCATCACCCTGGACTTCGAGAAGGAATTCATCCTACAGATAAATGCCTCAGAAATTGGACTAGGGGCCATCCTTTCACAGATGGTGGGGAAGGAAGAGCACCCAGTCCTGTACCTCAGCTGGAAATTCTTCCCCAGGAAATAGAGGTATGCTGTCGTTGAAAAGGAATGTCTGGCAGTTAAATGGGCTACGGAGACTCTTCACTACTACCTAGTGGGGTGGTGGTTCACACATGTGACATACCACACCCTGCTCCAGTGGATGCACAGAAACAAAGAGAAGAACATAAGAATGACCATATGGTTCCTATTTCTAGAACCCTTCCATTTCCATATACAGCACAGGACCGGAAGCCAATATGGCAACATTGATGGCCTGTTGCATCACCACTGTCTCTTGTCCCAAATAGACTAATCCCGTGGTGTTGAGTGTGGGGGAGGATATGGGAGACAGCAGGACCAGACAGCAGCAGGAGGGTCTTAGAAGAGAGATGTATAAGCCCCAGAATGGTCTGGGCCTTGTTCCCTGCAGACTGAGTAGGGATTTAAAGGTTTTATTCAAAGTTAATGTTTCCAAGAACAGTAGGGTTTATAAGACAAGAACAAGAGGCATCCGAGCGGGGGTACGGGCTATCGGTGGGTACAGAGTCATTGGGGGTTGGGGAGCAGAACAAGATCATAGCCCGAGGGGTCCCGGATGGGGTGAGGAGCGGGGGTTTAAAGTGCAGGAGACAACACAGTGATGGGGGAGGGGTTACGCGTCACAACGATGGCAGGGGGGTGTGGAGGGGGGTGAGTACATAAATTCGTGACAACGTGGCGTCCCGCATGGGGTCCATGAGGCAGCGGGAGCGTGATGAGAGTTCACGGGGTTCTAGGTCGCGGTGCTCACTCTTCACGGTACTGCCTGTGGCCAGTGATGTGTTCCACGTAAATGTTAATTAGAAACACCAAGTTAATTAGAAACACCTAAGGCCAATTAAGGCACAGCTAGAGTCATTAAAAACCCCTGCTCCAGCCAGACAGGGAGAGTAAGGAGAACTGGCAGTAGTGTGGGAGGAGTGTTGCCGTAAACCAGAGGAACATGACCAGAGCCACGAGAAAGGTACAAGAGAACAGAGAGGGGGAAATAGCCCAGGGTAAAGAAGTGCAGCTGCAAGCAGTGTCAGCAGCACATAGTTGCTATTCATAGGGCCCCTGAGCTGAGGCCTGGAGTAGAGGGTGTGCCCGGGTTCCTTCCCCCTTCCTCCTCGCTATGCACTACAGAGGAATCGAGCGCTCAGAGAGTGTAACAGGTGGTGCCCCAACTCACCACATGAGAGCAAAGTGTGGGACTTATCCTAGCAGAGCAGGCAATTTGCCACAATAGTAACAACATCCTTCTCTTCCAGGGGTTATGACACCCTGGCATGGGAGAATCTCTGGCGTAGTTTACTATATTTCTTAGAATATTATGCAAGCGCTATAGAGTATATTGGAGTACAATGTTAGTTTTTTCATGAATACATAAATCTCTATTGTAATCTCTATTAAAAGCTCCATGTAAATGCTTTTGAAGCTTGTATGCTCTAAGTCAAAGTCCAAATGTGTGTTATAGACATAATGCTTGCCAAATGCTGACCACGGTAAAGAATATTGGGTTGATATTTGTTTAATGCCAAATGTCACATTTTCCTTATAAACTTTGTTTAGTTCCTGTATCTAATTTTTTTCTTATAACTATTTTTGTTGCTTTTAAGTACATGTTCCAAGTGCAAAATGGTGTGGTTTTTGGTTTTGTTATTCAGCTACGTTTTTAGCCAAATATTGTAACTGAATTTTTACTAGGGAAGAGAATGAGAGTTGTAGGTAAAAGTAGACGTAGTCTCATATCGGAATTTTGTAGTCTTGAACACACACATCTGTGCCACCACCCTTTTTCAAGAGGTATGACACTCTTCATCTACCTTCAATTTGTTTGTTTGTTGTTGGTCATGCTAAATTGTATGATTTTTTTATATGAAAAGGTATCTGTGAGACAAGAGACTTTTAAACAGATTTCACTTACTTTCACCAGATTTGAAATCTCCAGGGAGACCCAAATGTATTTAACTTCCAACCATGAGTGACTGGATGTCATCTGTAATTAGCTCTAGGTTACTGACTCAAATAGCTCCAGGTCACTACTATCTGTTTGTTGTTCAATAGTTTATAAGAAGTGAGTCTGTGGTATCAATCCTGTTCCCAGCTGGACACATGTTTTAAAGATGTTTTGTTCATTTCATTATAATTGATTTAGTTAATTTTCTTCTGTCCTTCACTGCTGGCATCTGCCTATAATCTTTGTACCATAGTAGAATATGGCTGTGTCCTGGTATTCAACAGGTGCGTACCAGCTCTGTGGAGTAGCAAGGGGAATCTCATATAGCTTGTGTACTAGGCAGCACTGACAAAACTGATGTAAATCACTTCCGAAAATGTGCTGATTATGAGGGGCAGGGGAGGAGGATGTTAGTTTGACCAATAAATGAAAATGGTGACAACCAAAGCTGCTGTTTTTATTCTGGCCTCCTGTGTCATCCAATGGCCCTGAAGGCCAAAGTGCATCACAGATTTTGAATCCATGACAGTCATTTATTCAGCTGCAAGACTTGGCTGGATCACAGAAGCTCCATCAGTTAGAGGCCTATTTTTTCTCATCAGCTAGGAACAGTGGGCATCCTGACAGTGTATGGATTTCTTAATTCTCTGAGTTTATTCAGTCCAATGTTTCCCTTGCCCTCAATTATTTTTGTTCTCGACACTTAAGAGTTTTGGGAGCAAGGCCCTTTTAAATGGTTCTCCTGATGACTACTGTTTAATCGTCTGGAAAAGATAGGAGACTCCACATTAGGATGGGATTTTTTATTTTGTGTTTTTTCTGTTAAAGATCTAGCAGTTTTTAGTCTTGCATTGTACTGTGGGTTAGCAGCCAAAGAAACTACAGTATTCTTTTTCAAGTGCTTGCTCATGTCGATTCCAGTTAGGTGAGTGCACGCCTCATGCACGGCTGCTGGAAGGCTTCTCCTCCCGTAATACCCGTAGGGTAGGCTCCAGAGCCTCCTGCAGTCGCACGTCCATATCATTCCATATAAGGGCCTGACGACCCTCTGCCTCCTCAGTTCCTTCTTACCATCTGTGATGGTCAGCTGGAATCCATCAACTCTTGCTTGGTAAGATCTTCTTTCTCCAGTGATCCAATTTTCTTTGTACCTGTAAATAGTTCAATTAGTGTTCATAGTTAGCAGTGAAGAACAGTTAGTAGTTAGTTAAGCAGATCCCCTTAAGGGATCAGTTCCTTGTCCAGGGGCTGGGGCATGCCTCAGTCCCCTGGATTCAAACTGTGCAAGGACTGCAGGAGCCCATGCCAAGGAATGACCCGTACTCCACTTGTCTCAAGTGCTAGGAAGGTGCACTAGAAAGACCGGTGCAAAATCTGCTGGGGATTCCACCCCTTGGACTCAGAAGGATAGGAGTCAGAGGTTGAAGTTCCTTCTGATGGAGGCAGCACTTGGACCATCTCTGAGCCTGTCGGAGCAGGCACCCAGTATGGCAGCATCAGTCAGAAGCACTCCAGGCTCTATGCATGATCCAGTGCCTAGGAAGGACTCAAGTGCCCGAGAACAGTGAGTATCTGGCACCACTCCCATTCAGCAGTCCCAAGGAAGAAACATAAGAAGTCAGATAGGAGGATAATGCAGTGAGACCCATGTTAGTCCACTTGAGCACTGACCTAGATCACTGCTGTCTGCTTCCCCCTCCAAGGAGTTGGATGAAGAGGTGGAGAACATCCAATTACCCTCCACCCCAGAGACATTTGAAGTGGCCAGGGAGCTCATTGAGAGCACAGTGCCACAATAACCACAGCCCTGGGGATGACCACTAGAGGCAGCAGCACCTGCACTGCGTAGACTGGTACCATCAAAAGGGAAGCCTGCTATGATGTCCTGTCAACCATCACCCCAGCACTAGTCAATGAGAGGCAGATCAGGATTGGAGTCTGAGGCTGGATCTTTCATCTGGCGCTGAAGTCGGCACTGGGATGGGAGTTGGCACTGAGGCCAAGAAATGCCTCAGCCCTTCACAATACTGTGGCTCCCTCAGTGGCAAAACCCATCCCAATGGCCTTTCTGGATGCCGTGGACTTTCACTAGGCACAGGGACCTCAATCTGCTCACTCAACGTCCTTTGCGTTGGGAAGCAGGTTCCATCATACTAGATCAGAGACCATCTCTCAACCCAACATTGACACTGGCATGAAGCAAGACCTCAAGCTGGTTCATGGCACCGATTATGGAATCACTTATGCCGGCACCAAGCCTGATTCCACCGGCACTGTGGAGGAGGCAGATTGGGTGGTACTGCAGGATCCGCAAGGTGCTGAGGGACAGGAGACAGGACCACTAAGGGAGTCCTCATCCACCTCACTGGACAAGGCTGTGGTGAGAGCCACTCCAGTACCGGCAACCGAAGACAGTAGGGCACATCAGGGCCTCCAATGCCACATTGCCCAGAATCTGGGGATCCAGGTTGAGGAGGTCTCCAAAGGGGGAATGGACCCAATGACGGATATATTGTCCCCATCAGGACCCTGAAGGGTGGCCTTACCTTTTGATAAAGACTATTGACAAGAATATGAAGTCAATATGGCAAACTCAGTCTCAGTTCCCCCAGCAGCAAAAAGGGTCAAGTGAAAATACTTCATACCATCCACGGGTTATGAGTACCTGTATACTCACCCCCCTCCAGGCTTCCTGTTGTTGCGGCTGCAAAGGAGAGAAAGGCAGGAGAGTCAAGGCTATACACCTAAAGCCAAGGAGGCCAAGAAAATGGACCTATTTTGACAGAAAAGTGTGTTCCACTGGGGGCCTCCAGCTCAGGGTGCTGAACCAAAGAGGCTTTCCTGAGCTGATACTCGTATAGCACCTGGGGGTCCATCCAGAAGTTTGTGGAGTCTATCCCTGCTGACTTCCAAGAAAGAGTTTGTAGCCCTTGTGGAAGAGGCAAAACAAAAGCAAAGGCATCCTTGCAAGGGGCTTTGGATGCAGTGGATGCAGCCATCCAAACCATGGCTTGGGGAATGTCTATGCATCGCAGCACCTGGTTGCAAACACCAGGACTCCTCCATGAGGTCCAACAGATTGTGTAAGACCTGTCCTTTGAGGATCAATCACTGTTCTTGGAACAGACAGACACAAAATTGCATAGTCTAAAGGACTCTAGAGCTGCTCTTAAGTCCTTGGGCCTGTACACACCGGCACCCCAGAGAAGGCACTTTAGACCACAGTCCTTCCCCTGCTTTTACCAACCCTATCAGAGGCAGGAGAAGGAGGCTCTATCAGTCCTCATCTGGTTGGAATGAGGACCCCACGAAGCAGCCCTTGGGCCCAAACCAAAACTTTTGAGGGTGTGCTCAAGGACGGCATATCAATACAACACTCGGCTCCTCTGCCCCTGTTGTTTTCAAATGGCTTGTCCCATTTCTACCGTGTGTGGACCCACATTATCTCCAGGTGGGTCCCATGCACAATAGAACTGGGATACTTTATCCAATTCCACTCCCTCGCACCCCCCTATTCACCATCCCTCTTCAGGGACCCTTTCACAAGCAACTTTCTAATCCAAGAAGTTCAACAGTTCCTGGAGATGGGAGCAGGTGGAAGAGGTCCTGGTAGAGTTAAGCTGAAGGGGTTTTTACTCATGCTATTTCCTAATTCTGAAAGCCAAGGGCAGTCTCAGGCCAATCATGGACCTGAGGAACCTGAACAAGTTCCTAAAGAAGCTGAGGTTTCATCTGGTCTTCCTGGCATCAATTATCCCCTCTCTGGATCCAGGAGTTTGGTATGCTGCTCTTGACCTCAAAGATGCGTTATTTCCATGTGTCGATTATCCAAAGGCACAGCAGATTCCTCAGATTTGTGATCAACAGTCATCCCTACCAGTTTACAGTACTTTCGTTTGGCCTCTCAACTGCCCCCAGAGTCTTCACAAAATGCATGGTGGTGGTGGCAGCTTTCCTCAGAAAGTGGGGGATTCAGGTCTTCCTGTATCTGGACAACTGGCTGATCAAAGGGAAGTCTAGATGGCAAGTAGAATGGGATATAAGGTTCATAAGACTAACATGCCAGTCTGGGTCTCTTGGTCAACACACGCATCTGTCCTCACCCCTACGCAAAAGATAGAGTTCATAGGGGCAGTCCTGATTCAACCAAGCCCAGACCCTTCCTGCCAGAGACTTGCTTTCACAACACTCTCTCCATCATAGAGGAGTGGAATCATCACCCCATAGTCAGTCAGAAGCTGTCTAAGACTGTTGGACCACCTAGCGGCCTACATGCAGGTAGTCCAGTACGCCAGGCTACATCTCAGATCCCCACAGACATGGCTGGCTTCAGTCTACTGCCCTGACTGGGATTGTATAGATAAAGTGGTATCAATCCCGTCGCTGGTGCTGGCTTAACTCAGGTGGTGGCTAGACCGGGGAGTGGTATGTTCAGGAGTCCCCTTTTCGAACCCACAACCTACCATGATGCTGGTAACCAACACCTCAGACTTGGACTGTGGGGCCCATCTGGACCAGACGAGAACCAGGGTCAATGTCACAAGAGGACCTCTCTCTTCATATCAACGTGAGAAAGCTGAGAGCAGTAGAGTTGGCATGTCAAGCCTTCAAAGATCACCTGACAGGCAAATGCATCGCAGTAAAAATATACAATGCAGCAGCGATGTTTTATATAAACAAATGGAGGTGCTCGCTCTTCTCTCCTATGGCAAGAAGCCTTTGACCTCTGGCATGTCTGTATAACTCATAAGATCCATTTAGAAGCATCATATCTCCTAGGATTCCAGAATGCGCTGGTGGACACTCTCAGCAGGTCAATAGCCGTTCGCGACCAGGTTCAACAAGAAGTGCACAAGATTTTGCTCTTTTCCAAAGACACTGCCAGAGCTCTATAGCCGATGCCTTTTTTTATTCCCTGGTGAGGTTGCTTGTTCTACACTTTTCCGCCAATCCCCTTGAGATATATATATATATATATAAAGTGAAAAGAGACAAATTGATGATGATTGTGATCGTCCCAACGTGGCCACGCGAACATTGGTTCACCATGCTGCTCAAACTCGCTGTAGAGACCCCTGTCTGCCTCCCCTTGCTTCCAGGCCTGATCACGCAGGATCAGGCCAAATCGTCAACTAAATCAGCAGTCTCTCCATCTCACAGCTTAGAAGCTCCATGGCTGAACCAGCAGGAGCTACAATGTTTGGAGCAGGTTAGGGAAATTTTAATGAAAGCAGAAAACTGTCCATGAGAGCTACCTGTGGGACAACGTGGAAGTGGTTCTCCCTCTGGTCCTGGCAAAAAGGGGTTGCCCCAGAGGCCTCACTTATACCACCTATCTTCGACTATTTGTTATACCTTAAGCATCAAGGGCTATTGGTGTCCTCTCTGAAGGTTCACCTAGCGGCAATCTCAGCCATTCATCCATGGGTAGAGGGCTGTTCAATTTTCTTGAACTACATAGTGAGCCATTTTCTCAAGGGTCTCGACAGAATGTTCCCTCAAACTTGTCAGCCGGGTCCTCAGTGGGACCTCAACTTGGTTCTGTCTGCACTGATGAGACCACCTTGAACCTTTAGCAACATGATCCATCCTGTACTTGTCATGGAAGGTGGCCGCCTTGGTAGCCTTACGTTGGCTAGGAGGATATTGGAGCTGAGGGCCTTGACTTCGGAACCTCCGTATAGTGTTTTTCAAAGATAAGGTTTGTCTGCAACCATGGCCAGCATTCCTTCCAAAGGTGGTCTCACATTTTCACTTTAGTAAAGACATCTTTCTCCTGGTCTTCTACCCCAAGCTGCATGCTAGCAACTGTGAGCGGAGCCTTCATTCGCTGGATGTTAGGAGGGCTTTGGCCTCCTGTATCGAGAGAACAAGGCCTTTTAGAAAGACCTCCCCAACTATTTGTGGCGGTAGCGGACAGAATGAAAGGCCTTCCGGTCTCCCCTCAGATGAAATCATCATGGATTACATCATGTATTAGGATCTGTTATAAACTAGCGAAGATGCCAGCCCCTGTTTTGACAACCCACTCAACTAGAGCCCAGGCGATCTTGGCAGCCTTTGTAGCCCAGGTCCCAATCCAGGAAATTTGCAGGGCAGTGACATGGTCATCTGTTCACACTTTCACAGCACATTACACTATTACCCCGCTGGCCAGGGAGGATGCAGAAGTGGGCAGAGCGGTCCTACAGTCAGTGCTTTGCTGAACTCTGACACTTCCACCTAGGGAGAAGATTGCGAATCACCTAATTGGAAGCAACATGTACAAGCACTCAAAGAAGGAAAGACTGTTACTAACCTTCTGTAACTGTTGTTCTTTGAGATGTGTTGCTCACGTCCATTCCTAACCCACCCACCTACCCCTCTGTCAGATTCTTCCGGTAAGAAGGAATTGAGGCGGCGGAGGATTAGCAGGCTCTTACATGGAGTGATATGGAAGCATGACTCCAGGGGGCTCCAGAGCCCACCCTACGGGTGTTACTGAGGGGAAAAAACCTTCTAGTGGCCGTGCATGAGGTGCACACTCACCTAACTGGAATGGACACGAGCAACACATCTCGAAGAACAACAGTTACAGGAGGTTAGTAACTATCTTTTTCTTATTGAAGTGAGTCCTAAGATATGCAGGTGGTTTGATTTTCTTTTGCAGTTGGTGTATTTTTATATGTCTCATTGAAAGCAAATTGAATAGAGTAATTGCTCTTTACAGATGCCTGACACTTAATGGTTTATTTTAAGCCTCACATATTTAGCTAATGACTGACTTTGTTATTTGACACAACTGGGATCTCTCTAATGTGTATCAGGCATTTCTAGTTAATCTAGTGTCAAGTACAATGCTGATTCAAAGCTCACCTCACTGTGATCAAAGTGATTTACTTCATATTGCCTCAAAACCTAGCAGTATTTAATTTTTTTCAATGTCAATATGCTGATCTTTGCAACCACTGCTCTGAATTGCAGCTGATGTCCTGAGTGAAGAAGCCATCCTGAAGTGGTACAAAGAAGCACATGTTGCTAAAGGCAAAAGTGTATTTCTTGACCAGATGAAGAAATTTGTTGAGTGGCTGCAAAATGCTGAAGAAGGTACAATTTCATTTAAGCTAAGATATTTGATATCTTCAAAAATCAATTTGCCAAGAGGCTTTTCTATTTTATTATAATAGTGACTACAGGTTCCAGCCATGACTGTGGCTCCATTGTAATAGGTACTGTACAGATGTATAGTAAAAGACAGTACCTGCTCTAAATTGTTTACAATCTTAGTCTTTAAAAGGTAGTCACCACTCACTATTTTTCATATAATTAATGGTGTTCATATGATGTCTTGAGTTCTTAAAATTCCATGCGTCCTGCAGGGTGAATGTGATTGAATAACGCTGAATTCCTGAATGAGAAGAACAATCATAAAGGCAAAATGACTCTAGTTGCTGTTTTAAAAAAAAGAAATCATGTGAAAGGAAATGAATGGGAGTTTGGGCCCGCATTTCCTTTTTTCTGGTGCCCTACAATGGTAAATACTTTGCCTTCTGGTATAAGAACAGAAGAACAGTCCCTTTGAATACTGGTCCCATGTTTGTTGTGTTGATTGGCACATGTATAATTATCACTGTTCACTTGACCCCTCTCTTCTACTCAGTTCAAATGAATAATTTGACACACTGTTTCCTTCATCTTCTTACGGCTGCTGATTTTCTATGGCTCCTACAGACAGTAGTATTGGGGTTATCAAACACTGTTAATATTCAGAATTTTGTGGAGGGATTATGAATAGCAATTCCACTACACAGATGGCAGCATAACTGAAAGATTGGCCTTTTAACACACACCTTGGAACGTTAAACTGTGACCAATTGACATTTTTGCATTTTAGGCAGTAGTCTTACACTTCATTTATTCTCCCCCCACTACTCCTTTACTTGTGTGTCTGTCTCTGCATAGCGTCTGTTGCCTTTTTTTCCTCCCAAGTCTTTCTTTCTTATGGCAAGTACATGTGGCTGAATAAACACCATGTACAAGATGGCACTGCAAAGTATACACATGCATCCTATATTTAGTTTCACAGACTCATGGACTTTAAGGTCGGAAGGAATCATCATGATCATCTAGTCTGACCTCCTGCACATTGCAGGCCCAGAACCTCACCCACCCACCCACTCCAACCTCTGGCTGAGTTACTAAAGTCTTCAGCTCATGATTTAAAGACTTCAAGATACAGAGAATTCCCCATTTACACTAGTTTGAACCTGTGAGTGACAGATGCTCTATGCTGCAGAGGAAGGTGAAAAACTCTCAGGGTCTCTGCCAATCTGACCTGGAGGAAAATTCCTTCCCAGCCTCAAATATGGTGATCAGTTAGAGCATGTAGGCAATATCTAGCAGCCCAACACTTGGGAAAGAATTCTCTATAGTAACCCAGAGCCCTCCCCATCAAATGTCCCATCGCCAGCTATCGGAGAAATTTGCTGCTAGCAGTTACACATGGACTATATGCCATTATAGGCAGACTCATCATAACAACCTTTCCATAAATATATCAAACTCAATCTTGAAGCCAGTTAGGTTTTTTTGCCACCCACTGCTCCCCTTGGAAGGTTCCAGAATTTCACTCTTCGGATGGTTAGAAACCTTTGTCTAATTTCAAGACTAAACTTGTTGATGGCCAGTTTATATCAATTTGTTCTTGAGTCCACTTTGGTGCTTGACTTAAATAACGCCTCTCTCTCCCAGGTATGTATCCCTCTGATGTATTTAGAGAGAGCAATCATGTATCCCCTCAGACTTCTTTTGGTTAGGCTAAACAAGCCAAGCTCTTTGAGTCTAATCTCATAAGGTAGATTTTTCATTACTCTGATCATTCTAGTAGCCCTTCTCTGCACCTGTTCCAGTTTGAATTCATCTTTCTTAAAGATGGGAGACTAGAACTGCACACAGTATTCCAGATGAGGTCTCACCAGAATAATGGCACTAGCACTTCCCTGGCTCTACTGGAAATACCTCGCCTGATGCATCCTAGGACTGCATTAGCCTTTTACACAGCCGCCTCACATTGGTGGCTCATCGTTCTCCTATGATCAACCAATACACCCAGATCTTTCTCCTCCTCTCACTTCCAACTGATACATCCCCAATTTATAGCAAAAATTCATGTTACTCCCTAAATAGAAGGCCTTCCACTTTGCACTATTAAATTTGGTCTGAGAAATTTGGTTTGAAATTGAAATGCATTTGCATCATACCTTCCTCATAGGTGAACACTAAGTCTGAGATTCAGCAGAATGTAAATGTTTTCACTTGATTTTACTTGGCAGTTTGGGTGTGTGCATTGTTTTAGTTAAATTTTTGCTAGCAAAGATTTGACGTGCTTCAGTCTAATTGTGTGCTACCTACAGCTTTGTGAACAGACTGTATCATGATAGTCTTCAGAAACGGATTTATTTGACAGCACATCAGCTGCAATATGTAAATTTTATTCTGGACAGCAGCAATCCCACCTGGACATACAGATTAGTGTTACAGATGGATAATTATGTTTAAATTTAACCAGTGTATACTTGAACTCACTTTATTTTGTGGGATGGCTGGATTATTCATAGTGAACAAATTCTGTTCTAAATCTAGATCTGTACAACTGAAATCGCTGGAGTATAACTGAGAGTAGAATTAGGCCTTCTGTCTGCAGTGTGTTTCTTGCTGAGACACTTCATTAATCTGACTGCCCTCCTTAGGAAATGTAATGTCTGAGGCAAATCTTTATTTATAATTTTGAAAGGGTATCTTTTACTGTTCTTTACAGCAATAACACTGTCACTCTGTTCAAAAACAGCAGAAAAGTTTTACCTTTTTTCTTTTTATCTCATAGAATCAGAATCCGAAGGCGAGGAGAACTAAGATGATTCAGCAAAGCACAATCTCTAGGCTACTACCAAAGGCTCTTTGGAAACGCCATGCTGTTCAAGCAAAAGAGGTTTTACTTCACTGTCGTACAGAAAACTCAAGGCTAGGCTTTCCTTTTGTTTAGAAGAATAAAGTTTTTAATGGAGCCCTGAGGCATTAGATGCTGTCTTTGGGACTCTGCCTAAGTTAGTGTACAGTGAGTCAGATGTAAAGACGTTCAGCAAGGAATCACATAGGAAAAGTGAAATGAAATACTTAAACTTTTTATCAGCAGTCTTTTTAGGTACTGTGATATGTGAACACCCCTATGTTTATAGAATTCTTTGGTCTGTGTTTGTAACTTAATAGTGGCTTGTGTATGTGACTTGACACCTCCACGTTTTTTTTGAATAAATGGCTTTTTGTATCTTAGTGCATTTGTTTCATAGACTTATTGTCTGCCACTAAACCCCATTAAGAATTATTATTCCTTAGGTGAAAATTGAGCAACATGATATTCTGAGACTTCCTCTACTCATTTTTTTGTTTTATTTAAAATTCACTATTCACAAAGCCAGTCAGCAAGCCTCAATTTTGTCTGATCCAGTGTGATTCTGGTCAGACTATCCAGGTGCCTAGACAAATCTTGATATTCTCAATCTGCTGATAAAGAAAATGCAAAACTGCAAGGAGTGTTGACTTGGACCTTTACATGCGCAAACCTTGCACATACAACAGATCAATATTGTGGGCTCAATCTAATGGCATGCAATAAATGATAACAACCAAATGTTCATGAACAAAATAATTTTAAATCTGATGGTTGCCAATTTAAATATGTAAATTTGCATATGCTAATTTGAGGTTTCCTATATGACAATGTAGGTTAACATACCCCCCACCCCCAGACACTTGTGCAATGCTCCCCATCCAGCCAGCATTCTTTAACTAGTCTTTTGGCCTAGATATTTCATTGTTCACTATTTCAATGCCTCTACAATAACTAATATAGGGAGGCCCCGTCACATTAGCTTATATGCAAATATTTTTTAAAGTGCAGCTTAAATCTCTTAATGGATCTGAAGCCTTTGCTATGGAAATAGACGTATGAAGACTAAAATAATGGTGCAGTGAATAGCTACTCCAAATGTGCACTTGACAATTTTCAAATAGATGAATATCCATTTGTTATTTTTAATATAAAGGAGTTAAGTCTACATTGTGATGAATGATCCCAGTACGGTTTAGATGGTCTGTTTTAATTGTAGAAGTGCAAAAGAGCATCACTTACCAGAAAAGTAGCCATATATTTTGCAGATTGACTAAAAAACTACCCAACAGAGTTGGGGTGGGGGGTGAAAAATATTGCATGCAAATGGTTCCTGAAGTGCATCTGAAGGGTAAATTCTTGCCTCAGTATATACACCCAGCCTTTAACTGGAAGCAGCATGCATTAAGCAGAGAATAAATTCCCTTGTATGCCACCTTTCGGCCAAGAACAACAGTTTTTGCAGCTGAAATTGATCTTACAGAATATATAAAATAGACCTTTACAGTAACTATAGCAGCACTAGCAGTCACCAGGATAGTTGCATTATTTATAATGGAAAACTGATGCAATAACAGCTGGAGCTAAAAGGGGTTCTTAATGCCTATAGAAACAACCTTGCCAGAGTCATTATTGGCCTTGGGTCATCTTTTCATAAGTTCTGCTGCTGAACTATTACATTGATAGAAGGCTGCTGCCGAGTAGGTTTATCAAAGTAAAGATAGTATGCATAAAATGAACAGAGTTAGAGGGTATGCAAAAGAATTATACATTTGTGTTAACCTGAAAATCAGGATGCCGTCAAAGGTGCCAATTCAGCATAATGTGCAAAAAGTGTAATGCCTTCAGTATATACACAAGATGACACTGTGAAAGGAGGACATGTCATGCATGCTCGTTAAATGAATATGCACCTTTTACCCTCCCTAAAAATCTATTTTTGTCTATTGGTAAAAGTTGCACGTGCAATGAAAGTCTTTTGTGTCCAGCTGCAGATCTTCACTGGTACTGTGGGGCTATGTGTAAACTAGTGGTCAGTGTGTCATGTCCCCTTCTGTCACTAATACAAAGAGAAGGGAAGCCTGTTAAAACCCCCGGCAACAGCGGGTTGTACGGCTCAAGCTGTAGAGACTCATGCTTTTAGTTTTGGGGTTCCCCTCTCCAATCCCTGGAGTCACTCCAGATTGCAACTTTCACATATGCCCAGGTGTTTTGGATGTAACAGGTGAATTGCCCTTTAAAACCCTTGTCCACCATATGTATTGGAAGCTGAATGTTGTGCTCCTAGATAACTATTTTTAGAATAGCTTTTCCTCAAAATGAATTTATGCACCAAACTGCATATAAATTAAGGCTTTGACAAAAGGTCCAAAGGAGAATTTTAGGTGACACTTTGAGTTTAACTTTTTTGAGAAGGGTGTGGAAGACAGTGTTTACCTTGATTTTGATTTCCTGACTCTTGGTCAAAAGCTCAGCATTATTAGAACACAACATTTAATATCAATAATTCATATCCCTCTGCTGGAGATATGAAGATCTTGATCAACACTGGAGGTATCATTCAGATCCAGGGTTAGTCTTTAAAATGGTGTGATTGTTGAATAAGAATGTTCTGTATATAAATATGCTTCATGGTACAACAGGACATAAATATGTTGCATTTTATTTCAAAATCAGTAGACAATGTTTAAATGCTAGAATGGAAAATTAAAATCTCTTCAAAACAAAACCATCATGTGATAAACTTTTTAAATTCGTGTTACTGAAGTAATTAAAAGGTGATTTTTCTCTCTTCTAAAACCTTTTGGTGGCCTTATTTGACTGTCCATTACATTATTTAAAAGGATTTTAAGCATGTCTGTTTTCCAAAAAAGAGGCTGGATCTTTAAGATTTTACCAAGAATAGGATGTAAAATGGCTGCCTTAACAATATGGATAACTAGAGTCCATTACTGTGTGAAAGTTCTAGGCACTGAATTGTCTAGTGCTCATTACCACAGTACATAAGCACTTCTAATGTTGTATTTGGGTGTCCAAATGAATCTTTAAGTAACTAAGAGCCCAGTTAAACATGGTACTTAAGTATGTGCCTAACGCTGAGCAGGTGAGTAGCTCCAGCATTCAAGCTAGTGCGAACTAGAACACTGTGAACCCTGTCTTGGGCACCTACCCTTGAAAATGGAACCCACAATTTATTTTCACCAACGGAGCTGCCACAAATACCAGGAAATATTATTGTATGCATTAAGGATGGGCTCACGCCACAAAATTCAGATTTGGTTTCCACACATCCAAAGTTCAGAGGAATTTGGATACAGTTTTTTAGTTTGGACCTGCTTTTGGTACAAGTGGGATGTACAGTAAATCAGTTAAGTTTCCATGATGCTTTCATTAGAACTCTGAAAGACGTTAACATGTATCCTATTACATAATTTGTCTAGTATGTATTTGTAGTGTAGTAGCACCTCGGCATCCTTTTCATAGATCAGAACCCCACTATGCCAGATGCTGTACAAACACAAAGCAAAAAGACAGCCTCTGCCCCAAAGGGCATACAATCTAAGTAATCCTCCAGTTCATAGAATAAAGTACTGGTAAGTAAGGATAGT
This sequence comes from Mesoclemmys tuberculata, assembly GCA_007922155.1. Taxonomy (NCBI): domain Eukaryota; kingdom Metazoa; phylum Chordata; order Testudines; family Chelidae; genus Mesoclemmys; species Mesoclemmys tuberculata. Next base: position 49,673,439 of record ML675603.1, read on the forward strand.
ATGACAATTGCTACTGTGTGTCAGCACCTCATGCGACAAGACAATGCTCTACAGTGCAGAGCTGTAGTGAAATAGATGTAGTTTTATGCCAGAGTGAGAGCAGCAGAGTTTCTGATGGAGCATAACTAGGTTGTATATAAGAAATGTGTCCACTTCTTTACCTTTTGATTACAGAATCAATGGAGATATAACATTTAAGTATTTGTATCTGTTGGTGCTTATTGAGTTGCATTCAATGTGGAAAGCAGTGCAAGGTTTATTGTAAGCACAAGATTTGATTGTACTTATTAAGGTTCTTAGACAAGTGTGATTCTCAACAACCATTCTAGCAAACTAATTTAAGTGGGTTTTCTTAAATAGCTTTTGGTTTCCTCTTAAGATTGTATAAATTATCATTGTTTTGCTACAAACTGTTTCTGATATATCATAACTAAGTTAAACTGTTTTTGCATACATTGACAAACTGGCTAGTATGGTAGAACCAGTTGATTGGTTTATACTAACAAGCAAATTCATTCTTGATGTAACTCAGTTGAAAATGGAGTTCCAGCAGGGCTGAATTTCAGAAAATCCTGAAGTGCACATCAACTCCACTGAAGCCAATGAGTGCTGTCAGTGCATATCATCTTTAAAAATCAGGCTACTTACCTTCAAAGAAATTTTAGAAAATTTGAATCCTTAATCTGTGGCTATACATGACAGCACAGACAAAGATCTTTGTTAGGGCACATGCCTAATATTTAACACTCCATAATTTGACAGCTCCACCCAAAGACATTGGACAGCTGCTGTGAGCAGGGTTTGGTGGATGAGTAATATGTTGGGGCAAAGGCACTACTATGTGGGACATTCTCACTGGTGAGGGAAGAACATTAGGTGGACAGACTGCTGCCACAGTTACTTGGGTGAGAGTTATTTTATGCTTTGCTTGCATACATAATACTGATAGACTTCCTGCTCATTGTCCAGGCTCAAACCTGGAACATAATGCATGAGCCTCTACTGCAAGTCTCTTAGCTAAGAATAGCTGAATTGTTAATCTCTAGCTGGTCAACTTGCCACTAGAGGGGGACAGAGTGCCACACTTTTTTGTTGCTGTGTTTTCCTAAGTTTGACTGTTTTTTCACCCTAATAAAGATTTCCTTGATTGTACACAGTCTTGGAGTGCTTGCTAGTGAGGAAGTTCTGTCTGTTAAGGGCATCCAAGGAAGCCCTGTTTAGTTTTCCCAGGTTTCTGGGTGACGGCTTGAGGCAGTTAGTCAAGAAGGACCTAAAATATATTCAGTGCCTGTAATGCAATTGGGCCCTTTTCTAAATAGTTGAATTTCAAAGTACATTTTAAAAGGTCTCAAGCTGATCCATGGTAACGGGAAAATTACTGTTAACGTGGCTGCCACAATGGAGTCATTTTATTCATGTTGCCATTGCATCAGTATGTCTTGCAACATTTAGCTGTGGCTGCATGTCTTATGTATAGAAAAGGGCACATCCTGATAATTAATCACGTGACTGTCCTTACTTGTTCTTAATGACATGGGTTTGTTCCATGCCAGAGGAGGCTGATAAAGATAGAAGGATACATCTGTGTTTTGAAATATCCCTAGGTAAATGCCTACTAATTCAAAGGTTGTCAGAGGGTTATGTTCCGCAAGGCAAGTGGTTTGTAATTTAGGATGATCCCCAAAGATCCCCCCCACAGTACATGCTTTATGAAGGATTTTCTTTTACAATGGATTTTAATCTGTGCAGTAAGATAGAAAGCTCACTTCTTAGGTACAGCTGTCATTCAGCAATCATGGAGCTGGTCCTTAGAGATTACTGTATTCTCCAGACCTGATTTTAATTTCTATTATCAGTAGAGTGCAGTTTCTGAATTGTAACACTTCAAGCATATGATGGCCTTCATTTCATTGCTTCTCAGTCAGCAATGAACACTGGCTTAATGATGGATCACCTAATGACACCATTTTGCAACCTGAAATCGGTCACTTCCATATTGCCTAGCAGCTAGAATCCGAATTCTCTCATCACATGTATTCTATTTAGCAGTTCAGCATTAGACATCACAGTTGTAAATGCCAGGTATGCATAGCATTCACTTACAATACTACAATATTTTTTTTAGAGTACAACTATCCAGTACTCCCCTTATTTTCATTTTTATAAATTCATGATCCGAAACTCTGTATGCTGGCAAAAACACCAATCACTTCAATAAATATTTTTACTGCAAAAAAAAATCCATTTAAGTAAAACTGTAGGGGGGTTTTTGTTACACAGGATGTAGTTAATTTGTGTGGGACAACTGTCTGAGGAAAAAGCACCATCCGATTTTTAATGAATAAGGAGGAAGGATTTTTTTTGGAGGGGGAAGAGGGTAGGAGTTAAATCTACAAAAAGAAAACACCCCCAACACCAGCGTGGTCCACAAAAACTACACCAATTCAGAAGGTAGAGAGTATTGTATCCCTAACACCTCTCCCTGCAACACTTCAGTTTCCCTAGAGATTTCCCTTTTAAGTAGTGACTGGAAGTGACCTTGCTAATTTATGAAAGTTGATTTTTTTTTTCTATATCCCTAATAGCTACTGCTGGGATGCATGACATTTTGCATAACCCTGGTATCCCTAAAAGATGCTGAAAACAGGGATGAGAAAATTCAGAAGTCTGGTTATCAGACACTGAGTTTTTCACCTTTGTCATAAGTTCAAAATCATGCCCCATCAGTAATGACATGCTTGAGGACTTATAAAGTAAATTGGTGCATTCTGTCCTTTTCCTACTGGACAAGCATCCATAAACTCCACCACCCTCACACTCAGTTTCCAGTTGGCAGTTTTAACTGAAAGGCCTTTAAAAACATGAAGATTAAACTTCCCTCTTGCCATTAGAGGTGGTTCCCCTACATGGCAAGACAGATGCTCATTAAGAAGGAGCAGGAGCAATGAAGTTTTCACTACTGCCATCTGCACTATACCTGTCCTTTCTTCCACCTTTTCTCATGTATCTTTTCTATTTAGATTTTGCATCTCTAGGTAGATAGAGATTCATCCACACCCTTTATCAGTACTTTGGAATTCATATTCCCTGAGTTTTTGAGTTTGATTTGAATGAAGCTGGAAACCTATTGTAAAGTTCTGGTTGGAACCACCAAATTGTATCTGGCTTTAGCTCAAGATCATGGGTTTGATCCTGAACCCCAGCTATGAACATCCTGAAATTTCTTTTAGAAAGTCCCAATTCAGGCACTGCCCTGGACCATCTCTAGCCATGAAAGAGATTGCTCTGTTTTTCATCCACCTCCATGACTTGGCCCAACCCTGGCCTGAATTTTCAAAAATGTTTGTGAACCATTTGTCAAACTTGCCCTAAGTTTTAGGTTTGTCTTGAAACAAGAACCAGGAACGGACTTCTATGTCATACAGGTGTTAAATGGATATTACACTGGTGATTTCAACGTGCTGTATTGGGTCAAGTCCTTACCTGGTGTTAGTCAAATTCTGCACTGCAGAAATTACAACTAAATGAAACTGGCCCATTATTTGTTAGCATCTTAATCCATTTGTTCAAAAGCTATAGCATCATTTTGGAAATGGCATTTTAGTGCCCTCTAGTGTGTAATGGAGGCTAATGCACACTCTACTCAAAACTCTACTATTTGATTACTCAAAATGAAGGTGGCAGCCTTTTACCTTTCAAAACTGGTTGGATGTGTGATGGTGTGAATCCTTGTTGGGCAGATCTTTATGTCCATATACCTAGGTGCCATCACCTTCATCACTGTAGCATCCAAATGCCCCCCCTCTTTTTTTGTTTACATGAGCAAGTAGCCACTGAAAAGCCACATAGTTCCACAGCCTGCCACAGGGGAACAGAAAAGGGACGGTGTCTGTGTGCATCCATTTGTACATGCTTAAAGAAATCCAGAGCAATGCAAAAACAAATGATCACAGAATTATTTGTATTATATCAGCACCTAGAGACTAACCAGGAATGTGCAATCAGAGAAAAAGATGACTGGTGTGTAGAATGACAGACAACAGAAGGGATCTTCCACTCTGTCCTCATTCCATGAAAGGAACTGACAGGCAGGAGGGAGAGCAACTTATCAAAGTAATTGGGTAACTCATGAGGACCTGCTGTGCCTGATGAACCTGGGCAGCACCCACATACTCAGGGTTTAAGGATAAATACACTGAGGATTGTGAGGCACACAGATCATCTCCCTCAATTTGATAGTCAGAGCAGAGATGTTCATGCATGTACGTAAATTTGTGCCTGAAACCCAGAACCTAACCGACAGGGCTAACTTTAGTTCTTTGAGTGCTTGCTCATGGCGATTCCATTCTAGGTGTGTGCGTGCCTCCATGCAGGGTTACCATGGTGCCCCCTGGAGTCCTGTGCACTTGCTGCAGTATAACCCTCAGTTCGTTCTTTCCACCAGTTTTGGCTGCTAGAACCGCTCTGCTTGCTTTGCAAACAGGCCCCCCACATGGGGAGAAAGGGTCCACTTTACTGGGGCCCGGAGGCCCTGGAGGCCACAACTGAGGCTGCAACCCCCATTACCATGAGGAAAATTTTTTTCGTGTCTCATGAGATTGTATGTGTGGGATGAGGGATTGTGGTACACATATGAGAGGGAGCCCATCTTACAAGTTTCTACTGGGACTGAAACGATTATGCTTGGGCCCTGTTTGCAAGTGCTTCTTCAGTACCTTCACTAGTTGTTAGCTGTTGTTTGTTATTTGTTCTTTGTTAGTTAAGTACTTGTTAATAGTTGATAGTTAGTTAGGAATAGTACCTGCTAGGACCCTTGCCAGGAGCAGGGCATGCCCCGCTCCCCAGTTTTCAAGCCCTGGATCTCCTCCAGCAAGCCCTTCCCTCTCAGTGACCCCCATGACAGTTGTCTGAAGTGCCTGGGGGAACCTCACAAGAAGAAATGTAAGATCTGTAAGGCTTTCAGGCTGCAGGCTCAGAAGGAGAGGGAAATCCGCCTGAAGGCCTTGCTGATAGAGGCTGCACTAAAACTGGCCTTCAAACCAGCACGATCCACACTGGTGCCAAGTGTGGCGTTGCAGCAAAGTGCCCAGTCGGCACCGGCCTCACCATGACACCAGACCTCTTCCTCTTCCCCATCAAGGAAGAAACAGAGGAAGCAGTGTGTGGAGGGAGGCTGCTTCCCTGTACAAAAGAAGTCCAAGGAAGTGGGGTCAAGCACGGGACTTGTTCTGGACCAGCCAACTGAGGGTCTGCAGGAGAGGGGATCGCCACGCAAAAGTTCGACCCCAATGAGAGGGCCACCTCCAACTGCTCAAAGCAGAAGGGGGCCTCTTCAGCTTACGGTGCCAATTGACGCTGGAAGTGTTCCAGGGGGCAAGGAACTTGATGGCCTTGCATTTGCCACCTTCTCCTTGGCCCCCGGTGCCACTGAAGGAGAAGGTTCTGGTCTCCAGGGGGAAGCCTGCGATGGGTCTCCCACAATGGCTTGCATCCCTCCCCTGAACAGAGGCACCCGTCCCCAAGGGCCAGGTCACTGCGCAGGGAGTCGACATCATGACACTGGTCCCGAAGAGGGCACTCCCGATCCCCGTCTTTGGGGCATTCCTTGGAGGTGGAACATCACCACCAGAGGCGGTCATCGGCCTCTTTGCGGCACCAGACGTGGTCTCCGGCACTGAGGGCCTCGCGCTCTGGAGGATGGCACTGATCCTGCTCATCCTCACACAGGCATTCTCCAAAGGGGAGTTGGTGCCGTTTCCGCTCCCCGGAACTGAAGAGTTCACCGATACCAGCATGGCACAGAACCCAGTCGCTGGAAAGGGAGCCATCACCTAAAGGCAAACGCTACCACAAATCCTCAGTCCCCATGTGCCGATCTTCAACCCGGCACTGATCCCACTCATCCTCAGAGCATGGATCCTCAGCAGCCCGGTGGCAGCCTGGCTAGCGACACCACCAGTCATCTTCCTCGTGCTCCCCAACACCAAGGCAGTGGTCATCAGGGTGCTATGGTACTCAGGGGTTGGAGTGCTGCTCCTCCACCCCACGGCACCACACCTCCAGGGAGCCAGCTGCTGCCTCCCCATGGTCATCTGGCAGCAAGTCGGCTTCCCCAAGGGAGGACAGGCACCCTGCTAAACGATCAGGGTACCACCACACCCTAGGACTCAGGAGCAAGTTCTCTGCTCTACAGCTTCTGGTTGGCCCCAATGCCAGTGGCTGGCACAGGGGCTATATTGGGGACTCTGGAGGTTCCCAGTGGCCCCAGGCCCTCTCGTGTACAGTCAGTGCCAGTGGCCCCAGAGGGGGTGCGTGAGTCGGCTTCGGAGGACCCCCAAGAGGGGATGTCGTCAGCAGCTCCCTGTCAGCAGGAGGGGATGTCACCCCTCTCTGTGCTAGTTCAGTTCTAATGCCTTCCCTGGATGAGGCGGTCATGTTGGGGCTGTCTGTGCCCCTGGACAATTTTTGGGCCCACCTGGAGCTCCTTAAGAGGGTGGCCTTGAATTTAGGTTTGGAGACAGAGGAGCTCAAGGATGCCTCGGCCAGCTTCTCTGATGTGTTGGCAGTGGCAGCACTGACATGGGTCGCCCTGCCTGTGCACGAAGGGGTGATCAAGGTGGTGAAAGCCCTATGGCAGATGCCATCGTCCATGGCCCTGTCAAAAAGGGCAGAGAAAAAGTACTATGTTCCCACTAACGGATTTGAATATCTGTTCACCCACCCCTCCCCGGATCCCCTGGTGGCGGCGGCTGCCAACGAGGACGATAAGTAGGGCCAGCCTAACTTGACTCCCAAAAAACAAGGACAACAAAATAACTGGACCTTTCTGGGAGGAACATTTCTTCAACAGTAAGCCTGCAGTTTCACATTGCAAATCAGCAGGCGCTCCTGGGCAGGTACAACTGCAATCTTTGGGACTCCCTCAAGCACTCTGGGGAGGCCCTGCCCCAGGAACAGGCACCAGACTTTGCCACCATCCTTGAAGAGGTAGAACTGTGGCGAGAGCGGCCCTGCAGGCAGCTTTTGATGCGGCGGACTCAGCCAGGAGGGCCATGGCCTCAGCAATTTGCATACATCGGTGCTCATGGCTGCAGTCTTCTGGGCTGTCACAGGAGGTGCAGCAGTCCATTCAGGACCTCCTTTTTGATAGGTCTGCCCCTTTCTCAGACCAGACTGACACCAAGCTGCACAACCTGAAGGATTCGAGGGCCATGCTGCATTCCTGGGGCCTTTACATGCCCCAGGCCTCGAGGTGTCAGTTCCGTTCGCAGCAGCAGCAGAGATATCAGCCTCTCTGTTTTACCCCTTATAGGCAAAGGGACAGAGATAGAGTCTAAGAGGAGCCTGGCGACTGCGGGGTCTGCCCCAGTACCCCAGCTGGGGCCTGCCAAGTGCTCCAACGGCCAGCGCCAATCCTTTTGAAGGCGCGCCCAAGGACAGCGTTCCAGTCTCCAGACAGGATCCTCCCTCCTGGCCATTCCACAACTGACTTGCTCTCTTCCTGTGCGAGTGGGTCAGGATTACATCGGACCATTGGGTCCTTGGCATAATCTCAGCTGGATGTGCCGTGCAGTTTTCTCCCCCCTCCCACCACCCTTCCTTCCTGTCCCTCTTCAGGGATCCATCTCATGAGCAACTTCTTGTACGAGAGGTGGAGAGCCTTCTCAATCTAGGGGCTATAGAGGAGGTACTCCCGGTACTTCCTTATTCCCAAGGCAAAAGGGGGTCTTAGACCCATTCTAGACTTGCATCATCTCAACAAATCTCAAGAGACTGAAGTTCCGCATGGTCTCCCTAGACTCCGTCATTCCCTCTCTGGATCCAGGAGCCTGGCATGCCACCCTCAACCTAAAGGACGCATACTTCCACATGGCGATTTCTCCGCTTCATCGTGGCCCGCTCCAACTGCCAATTTACAGTGTTACCCTTTGGCCTCTCGTCTGCCCTGAGAGTGTTTATGAAATGTATAGTGATTGTGGTCATGCACCTAAGATGCCAGGGCATGTAGATTTACTCGTACTTAGACGGCTGACTGATCAAGGGCAGGTCTCAGTCTCACATCCGAAACAGCCTGGACCTTGTATGTACCACCTGCCGCCATCTGGGTCTGTTAATAAACTAACAGAAATCAACATTAACACCGGTACAACAGATAAAATTCATTGGAGCGGTTCTGGACTCCACACAGGCCAAGGTGTTTCTGCCCCAGCCTCACTTTGAAGCCATGTCAGATGATATTTCTTGCCTGAGCAAGTGCCCTATCGCATCAGCCAGATCTTGTCTGCGGGGCCATATCGCAGCTTGCACATATGTAGTAAAACTCGCACACGAAGGGCTCAGGCCACTTCAGTCATGGCTGGCCTCAGTGTGCGCCTCAAGCAGACACTCCCTGGAACGACTGGTCACGGTCCCGCCCCACGTCCTGTCCTCACTGGAATGGTAGCAGAACCCTCAGTCAGTGCTACGGGACATGCCATTCGAGGAGCTAGCCCCCTCAGTCACATTGGTGTTGGCCGCCTCGCATTTGGGGTGGGGGGCCCATATCAAACCACAGCATGCAGGGAGTTTGGTTGCGGGAGGAGTGCGGCATGCACGTAAACGTGAGGGAGCTACAGGCGATGAGTCTGGCTTGTGGGGTGTTCCTTCCCTTCATTGCAGGCAAGGCAGTGCGGGCGCTGACTGACAACAGCACTACCATATACTATGTCAACAGGTGAGCGGGGGGAGCCCGCTCCTCAGCCCTTTGCAGGGAAGCGGTATGTCTGTGGAACTGGGCAGTGAGCCACAGTTTTCACCTTATAGCCTCTCACCTTCCGGGCATCAAGAACAACACAGCAAACCACCTCAGCAGATCTTTTTTATCCTGCCACGACTGGTCGCTCCACCCGAGGGTGGCCGCTATGATCTTCCAGAGGTGGGACTCTCCCCAAGTGGACTTGTTTGTGTCCAGATGGAACAAGAAGTGTCTGCAGATCTGTTCTCTCTGCGGTCTTGAGGAGGGATCACTATCCGACGCCTTTCTCTTTTAGTGGAAGGGGGGTACAGATGTACGCATTTCCACCCATTCCACTGCTGCACAGAGCCCTCCTGAAAATCAAGAGGGAATGAGTGAATATTATTGTGGTCACGCTGGCCTGGCCCCACCAGCATTGGTTCACATGCTGCTGAAACTGTCAGTCGCCCTCCCGCTGGAGGTGCCTCAGTGGGGCATGAATCTCCTTTCCCAGGACCAAGGTTGCTTACTGCACTCGGATCTAGAGTCCCTGCATCTGATGGCATGGAGACTCCATGGCTGAACCGGATGAATGGGCCTGTTCGCTGCAGAATCAGCAAATTCTGCTGGGCAGTAGAAAGCCTTCCACTCATGCTGCATACCTGGCCAAGTGGAAACGGTTCACCTGCTGGGCAACGTCCCATGGAATTCCGCCTGAATGGTCACCGATCCAGGCTAACTGCAAGGCCTAGCTATGGCCTTGTTGAAGGTTCACCTGGCGGCTATCTCAGCCTTTCATGCTCCACTAGATGGGAAATCATTTTTTTCCCCATTCCATGATGGTTAGGTTCCTGAAAGGAATAGAGACACTCTAACCTCAAGTTGGAAACTCAGTGCCTCCTTGGGATTTAACCTAAACCTAGTTCTGTCTCAGCTCATGGGTCTCCCTGCTTCAAGCTTTCGGCTTCCTGTCCATTACTGTTGCTCTCCTGGAAGGTATCCTTCCTGGTAGCGATTACCTCAGCGAGAAGGGTCTCTGAGATTAGGGCACTTACTTCAGAGCCACCATACACAACTTTCTATAAGGACAAGGTCCAGTTGCAGCCTCATCCTGCTTTCTTACCCATGGTAGTGTCTCAGTTTCATTGTAACCAAGATCAATTTCTCCCAGTGTTCTTTCCCAAGCCACATGGCTCGGAGGAAGAACAGAGGTGGCACACACTTGACGTTAGGCGAGAGTTAGTTTTCTACATTGAACGCACTAAATCGTTCCAGAAAACTACACAACTCTTTGTTGCAGTGGTGGATAGGATGAAAGACTTATCTGTCTCCACCCAGCGCATTTCCTCCTGGATAACTTCCTGCCTCAAGCTTTGTTACGAGCAGGCAAGGATGCCTCTACCGGGTGTTGTCACAGCCCACTCCACCAGAGCACAAGCTTCCTTGGTGGTCTTTCTGGCACAGGTACCAGTACAGGACATCTGTAGAGCTTCCACCTGGTGCACACCTTCACGTCCCACTATACCACTGTCCAGCAGGCACAGGATGACGCCAGCTTTGGCAGAGCAGTGCTGCAGGCAGCTCCTCTGTAACTCTGGGCCTGCCTCCAAGATATTGCTTGTGAGTCACCTAGAATGGAATCGACATTAGCAAGCACTCGAAGAAAAGACGGTTACTTATCTTGTAACTATTGTTCTTTGATGTGGGTTGCTCGTGTCCCTTCCATCTCCCCCTCCCCCACGTCTGCTGTTGGAGTTGACGGCAAGAAGGAACTGAGGAAGCGTAGGAACCAGCAGCGCCTGTTATACTGTGGCATGGGTGTGGGACTCCAGGGGGCACTGGAGCCAGCCCTTCGGGTACTGCTGAAGGGAAAAAAATTCCAGTAACCGTGTACAGAGGTGCGCACACACCTAGAGCGGAATGGACATGAGCAACACATCTCAAAGAACAACAGTTACAAGGTGAGTAACCATCTTTTTCTTAAAATAATCCTTTTACAAAAGGAGTTCTCTGTGTTTGCCTAAAAAAAAGATGAATGTTTAACATATTGATTAAAAATTGTGGTGACTGGAACTAGTTAAAATTTTCATTAGTTTTTTTAAATGAAAAATTACTTTTTGATAAAGGGAAAGGTTTTTTTATGAGAAAATTTCCATTGGAGTTTTATCAAACAAAATATTGTTTTCAGTTGTTGAAAATGAAAGTATCAGTGAAAAATTCCAAACAAAAGTGAAAATATTTATTTTCTTTAAAATTTAGTGGCGAATAAAATACATTTTTTGAACCATGACTAGTGGTAACAATTAATGGGACACTTTCAATTTTAAGAACAAAGAACCCCCACACACTTTTGTAACAGTAGTATTTAAATTCATACAGGTCACACCAAGGTTACTGTAACAAAGATCAGAGAAACTATTCCTCTTTTTTCCCAGTTTCTTGACTTTGTGCATTTGTGTATATTTAGTTTCACAGTTCCCTTTATATAGTCCGTTTCCTCCTTTTTCATTGTGGGGTCTTTCACACAATAGGGAGGAAAAACTTTATAAAAATGAGATTGTACCACCATAAAAACGGTGAAAGGGATTTAACGGAAGGTACAATATCAGAAATTACTTCAAATTCTGTTCTTTAAAAAGCTGACTAGAGTAGAAGTTGAGCAGAATTTAGGAGTTATGAAAGTATGATACAGCTCAGTTGAAAGGCTTAGGACAGAGACTCTTCTGTGTGAGTTATTGGAATTTTAACATACAGTGACCACAGGAAATAGAAAAATGGCCACTTTGATTATATAATCTCCTGTACACAAACACACCTTTACAACCAAAATCAGAACTGACTTGGGTATGAAGCACAAGATAAAAATTTCAGATATACATAGATAGTAAAGATTAATCCTTTGTCGTCTTTTTCTTGTATATTAAATTCATTTGCATGTTAACTATTCTCCCAGAATCTTCATGATATTAGCAAAGAGTGGCTTTGAATTCTAAGGCCCAGAGCCTTAGTTCTTGACCTGCGAGTGATCTGTACTCAGGAGCTTTTATGTGAGTGAGTGTTGGATTGTATCTATTTATCCTCAGCATCTCCAAGTCTGTGGGAATATGTCCAGGCACCTCAAACAAATAAGAGTGTCTACAGAAGTATGTTATAAACAAAACTGCATGACTGATAAGGGATATGTATTATTGCTGATGGGTTCTGTAGTGGATAAAATCATCACCCATTGAAAAATGTTTTTAACTCATTAAGAACTGCTGGTTGTCACAGTTGTTAGAAATGATGACTAGGTTAGAGAGTTTTATTTTCTCATACTTCAAGTAAACTGACAACCAGATGAGAAATTCCATGAGTAATTAATTTTACCATGTGTTCTGTTTTCCTAAGTATGGGAAAGGATTTTTCCCTCCAAAAAAGATTCTTTGTCTCACACCTGTAAAAGGAAAGTGTGTTGGAAAGTTAGATTGGGACTGAACACTATCAGCATTTTACCAGGTACAGAGGAATGAACTAAACTACCTTCTCTTCCCCATCTACCGGGGTATGTCTTCTTACTGTATTATGTACAGTGCTGTATTCATCTTTGACTACATAATTCCATGTGGGCCTGCTATTTGACCATATCAAATCATTATCACATTCAAATAGGTAACAACATAATGAAACCAACATGCAAGTCAAGATCTTGCTGATGCCTCGACTGAAGAAATGTTGATGCAGGGTTTTAAACTGCATTGGTTTTCACAGGCTGGGAAGAATTTTACATCTTTCAAAAGTTGTTAGCAGATATTGACTATCAACTGAGTTGGGGCACATGGTGGTGGAGACGCTGCAGAGAAATCATGGAAGCTTTTAGAGTTGAAAGTTCACTGAGAGAAACTATGATTTTTCTGTGAAGACTAAGAAGGAAAAATATCACTACAAATTAACTGAACATCAGAGTGAAAATCCTTGAGGGGATGGGTTAAATAGGCACAATAGTTAGATTGCTGCCAGTAACATCTCATCTGTAAGATGAGACAGACCTAAATGCAAGCAAGAGCCATAGCAGTGAAACCCTGCCTCCTCCAAATGATATAATGGGAGACGGGAAGAGGGGAGGAAAGCAGCGAATAAACTGCTCCAGGAAAAAGAATTGCAAACACAGCAGTATGGGCTTCAGTGGGGGCTAGTCATTTTAATAATTAGCTAGGGTTCTGTGGGGGCTCGGACAGCTCGTGCTGAACCTCATGCTTCTATGGTGTCACTGCTCCGGTACCTAAAGCTAGCTCAGGCGTGTTTATGTGAGCTGCAACTGCAGAATAGATACACTCTGAGAGAGAGAGACATGCTGCCAGCAGAGGTGGCTGCTTCTCCCACCCCAGAGATGGAGGTAATTGGGCTAAATGAAATGTTTTAAAAAAAAAAAAAAAAGCTTGCAAGAAAAGATTAAGGGGCAATGTGTGTGCAGGCCTTTATTGTTTTTACGTTTTGGGCCTCTAGGTGAATGAATAAATAATGCTTTGTTTTAAAGATGCTGTTTCTGTGTCACTGCAAACATACTGTCACAAGTTCCTGAAGAGAAATTCACTGGTATCAAATGAAGTTGGGCCTCTCGCATTACCGTGGGTGGGCTGCAACCCAGCATGTCAGTCTCCTAATGGTTGAACCACAAGGTTCCACGGAGAGAGGAATGAAGGTTATGAAGCCTGTCCCTCAAGAGATGCACTCAAGGGACTAAAAGGGGTCACTCATATACAATAATGCTGATACAATTTACAACAAACATGTATTCTCCAAAAGTAGCATGTGGGGATCTCATTCAATTATCGTATGGAATATACATTGGATGGGGAAAAATCCAGGCAATATCACTCAAGCAAGTGGTCTTCAACAGAGCTTCCTGAAAGACTAATTCATCTGGACCTGGATTCTTGGAAATATCAATTTTTTTCTGCAAGATGGATGAGATTTGAAGGGGCTCTTCATCTTGGAGGATTGAGTTCTTAATATCCTATTCCAAAAAAACACAGGGGTGAACAGGTGTTGGGTAGGAAAAGCCTTCACTATCTCCGGGTGTTTGGATCTCAAATTTAGGATTTAAAAAAAAAAAGTCAAAACCTTACCAAAGGCAGAACTTTCTATAACTTAGAAAGGAAGAAGATGCAGAAGTTCCATGAAGTCCAATAAGTAATTTGCTATTAACAGTCTAATTACCGTGAACAGCTCTCTGATGGACTCTGACAAAGCTTTTGTATAGTTGCCTAAACCCTGTGTGGTGCACAGATTATATGGGAGAGATCAAAAATATTTTAATGTATCTTTTTTATTTTAAAAATATAGTTATAATTAAAGATATTAAAACATCAGTGAAATCTAGTGAGATTTTTTAAAATTAATCTAGCCTTCAAACTCACATTCAGTGTGCCCCACTGAGAGCTCCAAGTCTTTCACATGCTTTCATTTACCCCCTTTCCCCAACTACATTTGTATATTAGCATTTACAGAAAGGGAAATTTAAACCATATGGTGGGAAGCTGGAGAGTTTTCGGGCTGTAAAATGCTCTTCTGACTGCTTTACTGGACAGCATGTCTTTCTACTTTGTGATGTTTTATTAAATTATAGGCAGCAGCACAGTTGCTACTGCTCTGTCAGATCTTGCAGATTCTCTCAGTGTCAGCCTGACACCACCAGAAAAGGTATAGAACACTAAGTATATTGCAGTATGCCTTGTCTTGGTCTGTACTAAGAGATCTGGTGCCTGTCAGGCTATCCACTCTTAGCTGAATAACCACTGCTGGTGACAAGCTGACATCTCCCAGAGCTGATACCTCCTAAGGATGCAGGCCAGTGCTAAAATAAAATGTACAAAAAGTAAAATGAAGCCAAAACACTTTCCAGATCCCAAATGAAGATGTCTGCCAACTGCTTTTGAATCTAAAATATCCCTATCAATTACATTAACTTAAAATCAATTGAAATTAGCCTGAGAGGAATTGTGATTTCCATTTACTTTCTATAAAGCCTTTTTTTCTTCAGTGAAGTTCCTCATTTCTGCCACTTCTTTCCATCCCTTTATCAAAATCTCTTTGCCTTGCATCCTCTTTCCTGCCCCCATTCTCCCTTTGCTTCTTTTCTTCTCTAGCTTCCTTACCTACATGTGGGTTGGGGTCTACGGCACACCTAAATATACATAGTGAGGGTGAAGGCTGCATCACCAAGCATGTTTCTTCCACTTCTTATACTTCCTATCCAAATGCATTGTGCTCTGTGGCTAGCATCAGTGAACTGACTGGAGAAGAGACACAAGAAATATTACAATTTCGCTAACAGGTGAACCTAGTCATGAGTACCAGAAAGCTGCTTTAATTCTATGTGGGTCAAATACCCACTCAGTGCTTTCAAGGGAAGCCAAGTCTCCACAAGCTTCAGCTTCTCCACAAGCTATTGCTATAGAAGTAGTGGCTGATTTGCATTTACCTGAATCTGCAGTCAGGTGCTAGATCAAGCAGCTTTTGGATTTCTGGCTGAAGGAGTCTCCTGGTGTCTAAGCTTGGTATCGATGCTGGCAAGGTCTAGTAATTTAGTAGTACTAGGCTCCAAGAGCAATGGCTATTGCCCTCTTACAGTGAAAATAAGTATGTGTTGGATGGGGACCTCCGTAGTACTTGTATGGACTTCTTACTCTTTTCCCTTATAGCAAAAGCCATTTTGGTCAATTGTTCTCAGAAGGAAGGGCTGTATTTTGTTTGCTGCCTATGAGCAAGTCATATAAAAACTCGCAGCAGGAGGCAGTGATTCTGTGCTTCCTGATGTGGCAGAGGGAAATCCATACATGATCTAAGAAGGGGCAGCAGCTCTGCCTGGGAGCTTTCCCTACAACTGAAAACAATCCATTTACCAAAGACATCAAGGTAGTCGTCTACTGATCCTTTCCTGCAAGTAGAAAAGAGCAGGTTGGTGTGATGGAGAGAACTACCATGAAGAGGAACTGTATGGAAGCAGAGAGCAATGGAGCCCTAGACTGAGAGAGCAATATTGCCAAAGGGCTCAGAAGACATGAGTCAGATGCCCAAATCATGATACTAAATAAATAATAATAAAAAAAAATTGGGATCTTATTTGCCTTCTGGATTCTGAGCCTCACATTTTCAAGCTTTCTTTCACAATGATGAGGGCTAGAACCAATGATTATTTAATTTATTTATTAAGATTCTCACATAAACACCTGACTCCGGGAGCTGGAGGTTGCAGAAAAACCCCAAATTTGGTGAAAAGTGGCAACGTTGGAAGGTTTGGTTAAGCATACCAGTTTGGAACTTTCTGAAGGATCCCCATCATTAGCTTAAACTGTAGTACTGTTATGATGAGGCTGGTGAGATGTTCGATTTACTTCTAATTGTTAGATTATTTTACCTTTTTGTTACCAACATAATCCTTGAGGAAGACTTTGTAAACCACAACTGTATTATTTTTCTGGTTAGTCATTCTGCCGTTTTGCTGCATGTTACCCTCTTCATTAGTTCAGA
This sequence comes from Mesoclemmys tuberculata, assembly GCA_007922155.1. NCBI lineage: Eukaryota > Metazoa > Chordata > Testudines > Chelidae > Mesoclemmys > Mesoclemmys tuberculata. The sequence goes on from ML675603.1 coordinate 49,689,661, forward strand.
AGTATTCCTCATGTCCCTCACACTCTTCTTCTAGCTGTTAATGTAGCACAAGATATTCCTTAACTGCACAGAATAGGGGCTTTCTAGAACATCCTATGTTCACAGCTGTCCCGTTTTCCAATGAACAGCTTTTTCCCCACATCTTACATGATTTTAGTCAGCTTTGTCTCTGTAGATGCCCAAGTCATCCAAAATGTGTGCAGGCCTGACAAGCTTTCAAGACATCATTTCATGTGCCATGACATTACAAAACTGATTAAAAGGCAGCTGTATGACAGAAATTCTAGAGAAATTGGAAAGAAAACTCTTAGATCCTTTCTGTATCATCTATTATAGGTCTGTGGTCCTTATGACTACTGAAATACAGAAACTCTGGAAAAAAAAACATCAAATAATAAACCACAAATACTGCATTATGCTTTTCTTCCCTTCCCTCCTATTGCTTAATTCATCTGATGACTATATTAGCTGGGCTAGACCACTGTATTCTCTCACAGATGGTCCACATCCCACATCTTGGAGAATAGGTTGTCTTCATTTGGAATTTCCTAATATTTTGAGCTTCTTATTGTGAAGTTACTAGATACATAAAGCAAGAGGCAGTGTTTCTCCCCATCTTGCTATAGACCAAATTCTGCCCATGGTTCCACCTGTATTACCATTGATATCAGTGGTGTTAGATGGGTTAAACAAAGGGTGGAATTCCCCATATCAATATGGTCCCTTCGATAACTACTTAGGCCAGGCCAGGATTTAAAGACTTCTTGCTGTTCGACAATAGTCAGAACACATTGTATGAGACAGGTAGGTAGAGGATCAGAGAGAGTTATAAAGCCTCTGTCCAGTAGCCTCAAGTAATAAAATCTTCTCTGTATTCATTATAAGAGTCCTGTATTTTTTTTAATCTGTGGCAAAAGAAAATCATAAGAACATTTCCTTTTCTTCCTAAGAGCAGTGTTGTGGTGAGGTGGCTGGGTATGAAACATGAACCTTTCATAAATAAATAGATTCCAGGTTTAGAGCTTCACTGTTAGCATAGGATGCTGCTATTACTCTAGAATAGTGTTTCTCAGCCTTTCTGATACCAGGGACCAGCTTGCTGCCTTACTAACCCATGTCAGGGAGATCTCAGAGACTGGAATGGTTCATGGACTGGTCACTGAGAAACACTGGTCTAGAAAGGACTAAGTGCCCTGATTTAGCAGAGGTCTATAAGAGTGGTGTCCTTCCAGTGCTGGACTAAAAAGAAATAGTGCATTAAAACAGTATCCTTAAGGGACTAAGTAGTATCAGCAAAAGTAGGTACAGCATCTCAGCATAGGTGACAGAGTTAATTACAGATGGCAAAGTGAAACTAAACAGCCTCCCAATCCATTTACCAGACAGCTCATGGCTCCCACTGCAGAAACCGCAACAGCCAATAAATGTAGTTAATATTTAGTGAGCACTTAGCTAAGAAGCTGAAACACATCACAGGTCTTTTGCCAGTTCCTGACTCTCTTTTCTGAGGGAAGGCTCCTCTCCAGCAGTCACAGTGTGGGGACTCATTCAGCTCATTATCCTCTGCTGATCTACTGTTCTCTGACAAGCTGTTAAGCTCTCCAGAGCCTTGCTTCCTGCCATGAGAATAGATGCAGACACTTCAAGCCCACCTTAATTGACTCCCTGTTGACCAACTACCAAGGGGTGTAGCAGCTGGCACCATCTCTGAAAACCAAGACCATCTCTAGCTGGCCTCTACATGAGCCTGATAAGTAAAAACAGTGAGGGAAACTCCAAAAAAAAAAAAATCAAATCAAATCTAAATAGGAAAACCAGAATGCACCTGGCACTATCAGGGTAAAATAGCATTGTTAGTTTGACATGTTGTGATCAATTGCATTGGGTGAAGTACCTGTTCAATGAACCGTGGGATGTGAAATATCATAATAATGCATCACATTCTCCCCAAGTCTACAATTTAACTTTTTCCAGTTCAGCATTTTATAAAGCAGGAACACAAGAAAGATAAATATAAAATGTACAGGAATGGCTATAAAGAACAGAAGAGCAGGAGCTATTATATACAAGCTTCATAACTGTAGCTGTTACATATTGCATATTTAGTTAACTTTTCATTTTAACTACAATAAGTTTCACAGGTCTACAGAAAAACTCTGTCTTGTGACGAATATATATTTGTTCAGCATAATAGTGGAATGGATCCTGTCATTAATATGTAGCAGAGAAAAGTTGTTTCAGTTTTGTGGAGCAACGTTAACAGCTGTTTAGCAATGTATATGTTCTAATGTTTTATGCACTGGTTCTTCCAGAGTAAGGAATATGAATATGAATAAAGCCATCTTCAACGTTAATGTAGTTTTTGTGATTTGCCAGTACAAATACAGGAAGAAGCAGTGATATAATCTGCCCTGTGCTCCCTGACATAGCCAAAAATAGTCTGTCTGAGAGATTTTATTTGAACATTTTTTCTGAGGTTCTTCCAGCTTTGAGGCAAGATATACAAAGACTGAATGGCAGATGATGATTAATTGATATTGTAAAAGTTCTGTCAAACTTTCTCAGTTGTTAGAGTCTCAAGGCCCATCCCCCTGATCTTGGGGTACATCTTACACTCCACTCATTTAAGATGTCCCAATGAAACGTCTCAGATTGTGAGATGTTCAGAATTTGACCCCTGTGGTGTCTGGGCTCATTCTTCACTAGGGAGAAAAAAGTGGTGGTATCTCCCAAACTCACCTACTCATGGCACTAACATATCCTGGAACTCCCTGGATTGTCCAGATCATCATGCTATGATACATCCTCTCCTTTCCTAAATGCTTTGAGCAATGAAATTGTTAATGTTTGCCATTTAAAATATCATTTGTATTAAGGTGAATGAGACAGCTTAAGCTTATCAGAACTATAGTTTCATGTTCTCTGTAACCTTAAGAGTCCTTGCTGCTTTGGTTACACTTGGAACACATTTTCAAGGGCTTTTTCATATCATAACTGTTAGAGATTTACTTTAAAAAGAAAAATGAAAGCTGAGACTTGGTGATCAGGACGGCAGGTTGGGAGAGATGCTAGTGCATGCTACTGCCACAAATGGTCCTCATCCCTTATTTCCACTGGGATGGAACACAATACAACAAGCACAGGACTGTACAACACTAATATTACAGCAGGTGCAGCCTCTCCAGAGGGAACCAGGAGTGCAATGTCCCTTGTAGCAGAAAGGAGTCAGGATTCTGTTGCAATGAATAGAAAGGGGATCCTTATTCAAAACAGAAATCTGTCATTCTCTCCAGCTCCCAGACTAAATAAAACCAGCCTGTTTTGCTTTACATACTTCTAGAGTATTTCTAAATCCTAGCCTAAACTGAACAGACTACCATGGGCTTTGAATCAGCAGTACACGGTACTGTTGTGTACTATTAGTAACTTGAGGAAGACATTTGTTTAAATGTTTTTTAAATGATGTGACACTGTCCCTTTAAACTAGAATATTGTGAGGTAGGTTATCTTAATCCGCCTTCAAGATGGATTTAAAAATGTGCCTAAAGGGAATTCTTACATTTGGATACAAGTTTTACAAGAACTTGTCTCAAATCCATAAAGATAATATTTATTTGCTTCTCTCTCACAATCCCCTAAGGCATCCTTGTGAAATACAAGGCATCTTAATAATAGAATCAATATACAGGTGGCGTTTTAGTTCTTCTCTCTTTCCTTCTACCTGTCTACAAACATAACAGCCTCCCTGGGTAATGGGGACAAAACTTTATCTTTTGTCTGACAAAGACTAACAGCTATTCTACACTTAAAACTTACAGCAGCACAGCTGTATCCGTACAGCTGTGCCGCTGTAAAAACACTTGTGTAGCTGCATTACGTCAGCAGGTAATAAAACCACCTAAACGAACAGCTGTCCGCGCAAGCACTTATGCTGGCAAAACTAATGTTGCACAGGGGTGTGTTTTTTCACACCGCCGAGCAACAAAATTTTAGCTGGCATAAGTGCTAGTGTAGACAAGGCCTAAGGATCAGACAATTCAAAAGAAAAGGGTATCAATATAACTATAAATTCTGTTGTCCTCCCAACCAAACCCGTACATGCACAGCTGGAGAGGATTTCTATGGGGGAAAGATTAAGAAGCCAGCCCCAAAATTCAACGGCTCAGTTTGGAGTAATTCATTCATTCTTGCTTATAGCTATACTTATTTGAAAAGAGTCTCCCTTCTACATAGATTTTCAACTGTGACGTAACTTTCCTTGTTTGACTGAAGAGTATTATGCAGCTCTGATTTCAGCGAGTAAGTTTCTCAAAAGCAAGCACTACTATATTTTCAGAATGCTGTAGTCCCAGAATAAATTTAGAACTACTTGTTATTTCATCAGTAATCAGCTGTAATTGCTTGCCAGAATTATCATCCTGAACACTTTCTCTGTTCAGATGACATAACCAGTTGGGCTACTAACCTTTGGTAAGATAGTTTCTGATCTAGGGGTAGGTTGCAGGGTTGGAGAAGGTCTGCAGCAATGGATATATTTTCCTGTCCTCTCACAAAAAAGTGGTTTGAGTTTAGACAGAGCATAACCCATTTTGTCAGAGAATGCTTTCGATATGCTCCCTTCATTCTCTCCAAGGAAGAATTTTAACTTTCATAACTGACACCAGTTTATTTTCTAGCACAGAATTAGAATTTGCTCTGTTCTATTTAGTTCTTATCCTGCATTCACCACTATAGTATCTGAGCCCCACCTCCACAAAGGTACTTAGGTCCACAAACTCCAGATTTAGGCACTACAGGCACAAATTTAGGTGCCACTGTGATCCACAAAGCCCCTGCTGGGCTGCCACCTAAACTTGTAGGTGCCTAAATTCACTCAGCACCTACATTTTCACTGTAAAAGATCCCTAGGTACCTAAATTTCTGCCTCTGGGCATGCATACTGCTGCCTTCTTCTAGGCATTCAGATGCTCACTTCATGCCTGAGCTCCAGCGTGATCCACAAACCAGGGAAAGATCAGTGTGGATTGCCTGTCTTGCCTTCAGGGCCCTATTTGGAGCACACCTACCAAATCAAGACCCATCCAAAATCTGGTGGTGGTGCTGCTCTCCTCCCCACCCTTTAGAGCTAGAACCCTGTGAAATTCTTTTTTTTTTTTTATAATTTTTCATTTTATTTTTTTAGGAACTTCTTATTGTTTCATTTATCCGTGCAAGGGGAGGGGCAGGCCCAGCCTGGTGGAGGAGTTGCAGAGCAAGTCCACACTGCACTCCCACCCTGCCCTGGGGGCTCCTGACCCTTAGGCCTGGACATTGTGACTTGCCGCATGGGGCCGCAAGGGCCAGGAACTGCTGCTGTGGGGTGAGTTTTTCGTTTTATTTCATTTTTGTGATGAACACAAGGCTCTACTTATGGCACAGCGGGTAGAGCACTCACCCAGGACGGGGGAGACCTAGGTTCAATTCCCCCCTCTGTGTGATGGGGGAGAAAGGATTTGGAGAGAGTCTCTCATCTCTCAGGAGAGGTGCTCAAACCACTGGGCTATGGGGAATGCATCAGTCCCTCTATGGATCTGGGTCTGAGCACATTCTTCATTTATGGAATCATAAAATGTAGGGCTGGAAGTGGCCCCAAGAGCCCCACTGAAGGAACAGGGAACAATGCCACACAGTCTCAACCGTGCCTCTCTCCCTGTGCTGCTTTCTTCCAAAGCATGTGAAGAGGCTCTCTGAGTGCTGGAATGACACAGGGCTAGTCCTACTTTCTTCATGGCAGATCAGCTTTTTTGCTCCAGGAAGCAGAGGGGAACATGTGCTTTACCGATGCAAATGGTCATGGTGATGTTAAACCTATTACTGGCCAATTCAAACAAATATCTAGTACCTAACAAAAAGATTTACTTCATGCTGACTGTAATGATCCCATAGTCAAGTAGGAGCAAACTAATCGAAACACCAATGACATCGGAGCACATTTTAAGGGCTGGACAGTCAGGTGGTATAAATCTGTATATTTAAACTAGCTGAGGATCTATTCTGTCAGGAATACTGTTGACTAGGCACCCCAAAATGAACATCTAAAAAATCCCAAACAGTTATAGTACATACCCTGAATCCAATTCCCAAACTGTAACGCTCAGTTTGTTTTTAGGTCATATGCAGTAATCTGTAAACACAAATCTTATAGGATATTTTTGCAAATACTGAAGAAAATTAGAAATTCTCCAGCTTGTGGCATCATCATAGCCACAGGTCTGAAATGGAAATATAAAAATCACTGATTTTACCATTCCCATTTGTAGTTTTACTTATAAAAGCAGAGAATCTATGCTGCTGAGGCCTGAAATCAAGGCAAAATACCGAAAAGTCATGTCCACAAAAATTAAACCACAACAGCTGAAGAAGAAAGTTCGTATAAGGCTTCTGTAAACTTTGTTGAAAATCTTAATGGAGTTAAGTAGGATATTAAAATCAATAGCCATTATTCCCAACAGCCCATTTATCAGAATGTTGTCAGTTCAATAAACAAGCAGCCCAAGTCTGACTTGTTTTGGACTCAACTAGCATTAAGCTGTTTTGGTTTTTTTAATTGCTAGATTTCAACTTGACTTTGTTATTCCACTTAAAGGAATAAACGTCTGGTGGTGAGAGGAAAAAACAGACTTATAATTTAGTTTAAGGAGCTCTTGCCATGAGAGTACCTTCCATTTTTTTCTGGTCACCTCTTTAAAAAAAAAAATTTCCTCCTCCTTTGCTGTTTTGTGAGAGACCCACACAAACAAGGAGAAACTGACTATATTGGATAAAGAGTGAAATTGATTATCCACAAAAGTACTATAAAATGCACAAAGTAAAACTTGGGTGAGAGGAAGGATTTGTGTGTCTAATCTTCATTTATAGTGTTCTAGATGTTTTCTGTAACAAGATTAGGCAAAAAAAAGATTCACACAAACTTTCTATTTTATGATTACATCAATTACTAAACAAACACTGATGTCATGGAGACTTGAATCTTGTACCATGACACAGTTACAGACTTTCTGATCTTAGGACTCTGACATAATAATATTGATTCATAACTTGCTGAAAACTATCAGAGTCTTGCCTGATTAAGAACTGAGTTCACACCTCCTTCCCATTCTGAGAACCTCAGAATATGGTTTAAAAGCATACTAAAATTACATTAAGATATACAATATATGAAAATGAACGGTAAACTATGAAAATGGCTTAATTCAAAGCCTGCCCTAAATTGTAAGAAGTATTTTGGCACCGGGCCATGGTAATTCTGAATTTACCTTGTCCCATCAGAAAAACACCACACTGCACTACACGACACACTTATGTCAGTATAACTATATTGCTCAGAGGTGTGGATTTCCCTCAGTGACACAGTTATACCAATTGAATTCCTGGTGTAGACAGTGCTGTGTTGATGGGAGGCCTTCTGCAGTCAACATAGCTACCACCTCTCGGGGAGATGGAGCACCTACACCAACGGGAGAAGCTCTTCTGTAGGTGTAGCTAGTGTCTTCACTAAGTGCTGAAGCTGTGCCACATCTCAATGTACTAGCAAGGTGCATGTACAGAATAGATCATTTAGCATGGTTTTGATTAGCAATACAGACCTAACCTTTGCAACCATTTCCAAACTTTATTGTAGCATGGTTTTTGCATAGTTTGTTGTCACTGTAGACAATTTTTTTTAAAACTATGAATCACTAAACCATTTTACCAGATTACCCCAAGAGCAGGTTGGTAGTTTGACCTCTGAACAAACCTGAAAGAGAGTATGAGCCAGACCACTGCTGACATGAATTGTCATAATTCCATTTACTTCAATGGAACTATGACAGTTTATATAGCTGAGATCTGTCTCTAAGAGTCTGGTTGCTGGGTGGTGTTTGGTGGGGGATGCAAGCCATGTTGCAATAGCCATGTCTGGCCATGTTCATATTTGAAAAATAGTTTGAAATGTTGTTATACACCCAAGGGTCCAAACCTGCAGTAAGGGCTCCATGGCCTGTGTGACACTCAGTGTAGGATCAGGTCCTTTATGAGAATCACTAATGAAAACTGAGGCATCTCTTACTTATTAACAGAAGAAATGGATCTTCTAAGGAGGAGGACAGTAAGTAACGTTACTGAATAAAGGGAACAATGATATAGTAACTTTATATCTGTGTGTGCACTGGTACAACCAAAACACCTGAATATCAGTTTTCAAGACTTCCATTTCTCTCCCATAAAGGCTATAAAGTCATGTTACTATTCCATACAGAAACAGCACAAAATAATTTTGGAATCCTCCTTAAAACACAGGGTAACATTCTGACAATTAAAGCACTGTTACGTATCTTTCTACTGTACTGAAATATTCCCAAAATTGTTCTACATTGGAAAGGCAGGTTACACACAAGTATAGTGGATGTAAGAAATTGTTATGCAATTGATTTATCACAGCAGGCACACTAACAAAAAAGGAAACTTCTCACTGAACTTAATAACCAAATTCTGAGCTGGTGTAAAATGGTACATCTCTGTTGAAGTCAGTGGATTTACACTCTTACAGTAGGATTTAAACTCTTACAGAATTTAGCTCAAATTGTGGTTATAGTCAGAAAGGTGGTCCTGTAAAGACAGCATCTTGATACAGCAAACATATGCTCTCTGTAGGCCATATTTACCCAATCAGGTTAGTTTACTAGAAAAAGACATCTCGTTGAATCATTTTGTTGTCTTACAATGGGCATGGCCTCACTCCTGTCATGTTTAAAATCAAACCAATAAAAAGTTTTAAATTTGAACATTCAACAGCTGCTAATTTGTGGTCACATGGATTGCTAGATTTTAACTTGATGCCTGGTTGGCAACTGAAAGGTAAATATCCATCAGTAGGAAAATGGAGAATCATTACTATTGTCAGAGCAAAACGTGTGCTGTATTTAATTGCAGAAGTCTGGCAAAACATGAAAGTGTGCAAAAAAAAAAAAAAAAAATTCAAAGAGACTAGACCACAGTGACAGACCAGAAAAGACAAAGCCTGCTGCTGTTCAGCCTTTTTGTCTCACTGATGGCTGGGATTATTAGCCCGCTGTAGCTTTCCTTAATCAGACAGGACCTAGCCAAATTACATAAAACAAAATGTATTTGGAGTGCCTTCTTAAACTGCCTGAAGAACTGCTGTGAAACACATCAGGCGGAAACTGCAATTTTCTATGTTTACCAGGAGTTGGCTCTCGCAAGGGTTTTTCCAACATGCAGAGATGACAAAGTAAAGTTATAGTTCTATACACTTGTCATGAGACCACTACAGCCATAATGTCGTCACAACTAAGGAATGTGTGACTCCCTTCTTATCTCTTCCTGCGGTCCAGAAGGAAAACCAGAAAGTTCCAACCCTGCGTCATTTATGCACATGCTTAACTTTACTGCTGTTAGTAATCGTCCTGATTTCAAATGTAGTCAAGTATGTATGTTAAATGGTGTAGGATTTGGGCCTTGGAGAATATTAATAAAATTGCCCTACACAGCTGCAGGTGTCCCCCCAAAAAACTTGGATACACTGAAGTTAAGACTAGACCTGGAATAATAAAAACAATTTTAAAAAATCACTTAGCAATCATCCCTATCTCGTGAATGCATTTCCCCCTTCAGCTCCTGAAATACATGGAGAACTCTAAAGTATGCAAAAACAGCCATAGGAAACTTACACCATTTTAAAGTAATTAAAAAATAGAAAGTACAGTAATGCACACTTAATATCACTATAACAATTTAAAATCAAAATACTGAGGGGAAACCTTTCATGTACCCACACAGGATTGTATCATCATTATGAGGAGAGCGATCTCTCTCATTATTATTCTCAATCACAAAACGACTGGGAAGACTTCACCTTCTCAGGAACCCCTAAATGCCACAGACATCCTACTTCTTAATTTATGAATAAACAAAGAGCATAACAAAAGGCAATCATTGCCCACCATTCACAAAGCATATTTTTCTTGCCAATCTTAAAGGTGTCATGAGACATATAATTGTTGTACTTATGTATACAAACTTTCTAGGTGGAGATCATCAAATCATACCACTTACACTGAAAGACCATAAATTAGCATAGTTACAGCTTATTTTATACCGTGTTCTGAGAAGGCTAGGTCCCTATCTTATAATACAATGTATTACAGTGCCTTATTAAAGTCAACTGGACTCAGATAGTAAAGGGACTAGCCCAAGCACATCAGACAGCAGGATCGGGACCTTAAAATGATTTTGTACAGCATTTCGAAGCTATAAAGTTCTATAAACTAAGAAGTTCGAAGTAATTTTATCCATATTTTAGAAGGGCAACTACAACAGAGCTAAGCAGAGAATCCAACAGCCAGAAATCTAACATGGAAATTAAAAGACTAGATCCCATCCATGAAACTGTCTTATATAAGAAAATATTACAATCCTTTAGCCATCCTTTCAGTTTTTACTTCTGCAAAGCAAGGCCAGGTTTCCCTACCTCTCTCCCCTTTTGCATTTCTTAGCGCGCAGGGCTTGGGGACTTGCAGCCCATCATTTCATGCCGTTTATGCTTACCCTTTATCTAGCGTCCAGCACTGAACACCGCCAGATTAGATCTGTGCGGTGGGCATCCTGCTGGCCAAGCCAGCTGGCCCTGGCCTCAGAAGTTAAAACCCCAAGGGCCGAATCAGGCCTGCAGCTTCCTCGCGCCTGCGTTTTCAGAGCTGAGCGCCGGGGATGCGATTCAGACAGAGACGCACGTTACCAAAGCAGAAGGGCACAAATGCCGCCCCCGGGGCGCCTGCACTGGGAACCTACCAGGGCAGATGCATCCTCCCCAGGGCACGTGTGCGTCACCGCTGGGCTGCGCTCAGCCGGCGGCCCTTCGGGCTCCCCCCGCCCTCACCTGGGCTCCCCGGGCGGCAGCCGGGCCGATACCCCTCCCCCTCCCCGGATCCCAGCTGCCGCTCCTCCGCGCGCCACTCATTTGCATGTTTTTCACCTTTGTGGGCGACGTGCAGCCAATCAGCGAGCGCGGCGGCGGGCGCAGGCCCCTCCCGCCCCCCCCGCCTCCAGCCCAGCGCAAGGTGCCAGCCGGGCCGGCGCGAGTCGGTCTCCCGGCGCACTGCGGGCTCGGGCCGCCGCCGCGCGCTGCCACCTGCCCCGCTGCTGAGGGAGAGGCGAGCGCTCGGCCGCCGGCGAGATGGTTTGCGGCGGCTTCACCTGCTCCAAGAACTGCCTGTGCGCCCTCAACCTGCTCTACACGGTGGGTGCGGGCGCCGCGCGGGGGGCTCCGCGCGCCCCGGCTCGTTGCCCTCCCTCTGGCGAGTCGGGCGGGCGCTGCGCCGCTGCGGCCAGTCTGGCAGCCCCGGGCACCGCCAGAGCCAGCTTGGCGGTGCAGCAGCGGACGGCCACCGCGTCTCCCAGCCGAAAGGCCCCCCCCACCCAGCCGCCGGCGGTCGCGGCTGCTCCTGGCTGCGCAGCACCTGCGGGGAGGTCAAAAGGCCGGCAGCTGCTGGGGGTCTCCGGGCCAGGCTCGCCCCCCGCTCCCTTGCTCAGCCCCGAGTCCGCTGGGAGACCGGGTGGTGCGACCCCGCGCCCGTGCGGCGCGCGGCTCACGGGGCGGGCGCGCAGGTCTTGCGGGATCTGTTCCTAGCTTGCGGGGGAGGGAGGCGCCGGCGTGGCACGCGAGCTTGTCGTGCGGATCCACGCAGTCTCCGGGGCTCGGCGGAGTCCGGCTCGCTGCGAACTAGCTGCCCCGGTGTGTTCCAGAGCCATCCTGTGGGACTGGAGGGTTGGCACCTGGAGCGACGTGTCTTGTTTCAGATCAAAATCCACCTCCGTTTCCTTGAGACTGGGGCTCATTGTGTTTACTTAGTGACGGCTGACCAGGGCACGTATGTTGGGGAAAGTGGGCTCCCCCACCCCATTTCCTTTCCTTCATTTCCACCCGACTGAATCCTCTGCTTGGGTCACCCCTTACTCGTTTTTCGTTATGTCATAAAACAAGGCAAACTGAGCAAGTGGGGCTAGAGCGCTCCAAGCCTGAACGCCATTATGTTAAAGTTGAGAATAAATCGGCTTGTACTTTCTCTTTACCTAGAAAGGTCTCTCGAGCCAATCAAGGAATGGGGAAGGCTCCTTTATTACATTTTTTTCCTGCATAGTCTTAGTATGGGGCTGAAATAGGTCCCATTGCCATGGTTACATGTGAAACTGCTGTACTTGTATGTCATTTAGGCTCTGCAAAATCTTTTATCGAGGCTGCACATATGAGTGAGTTCCTTCAATAGACCAGTGGTTCCCAACCAAAAGTGGCCTGCAGGGGCTTTCAAAATGGTCAGCAGCTCCCTTCCTGCTGGCTGCAGAAGGGAGCCACTGCCTGAGGACCCAGGTGGAGTGCATTTCCGTGGGGCTAAAAGACCAATGCAGGCTCCTTGCTGCAGCCAGAGGGAGGGGAGCACTGATTTTCTGTCCCTCTGGCTACAGAAGGGAGACACTGCCTAGGTACCCAGGTGGAGCGCACAGGGCTACAGGACACATGTGGTTTCCCTGCTGCAGCTAGGGAAGACAGGAGATCAGCAAGGAGGCAGCCTTCTCACTGAACTCCTTCTATCTGACTGCAGTGGAGTTGAGACTAGTGGCCCTTCAAGGTTGTAAAAATGGTATCTGTGGTCATCAAGCCAAAAAGGCTGGGAACCACTGCAATAGATACTTGTATGCAGTGGGTGGATGGGGTGGAGGGATGAACACCTCCAATTACTGTAACAGTAGTAGTTTAAAAATGCCTACAATTTCATAAATCATTTCCTTTTAAAAATGAGTAATAATTCAGAGTTGTTGCACAGGCTGTTTGGATGGGGAAGGAAGTATAAAGTATTTTTGTTTATTTGATTTAAAAGTCGTATGTGCAAATTTTACCCCATCTCCCACCCAGCCCAAGTAGAACTAAGCAACTGTTTCCCATGTATTTAAAGAAAACAAAATTTGCAACTATATTTCTATTATAAGGCTCTCTGATTCAGAAGCAGGGAGAAGTATAGCTACGTGATATAACTCTTTCCTTCCACAGATTGCCTAAAAATTTAGATTTTATAGCATGAATTTTAATTTTTTGTTACTTTATTGTCAAATGTTTGTTAAAGTATGGAAATGCCTTATCATCCTGGAAATCAGGGGTTGGAATCAGCATTTTGGCACCTCTCTGAAGAGACCATCTAGTTCTCCTGAATTTCCACTTTAATTTAACAAACAAAAGTATGTGTTTGTTAAATTAGCTGCTATGGATGTGAAAACCTAAAAAAATGTAAGCCTGTAAACTGATGTAAAGATGTTATCAGTCCAACATTAAATATTTAATTCTTCATATAAGGGGGCGTGAGAGAATCGCAGGTCTGCATGATGAGTGGCATCTCATTTTTCGTGTCACATGGGGTAGTATTTGGAAGATAATACCACTTTCCTCCTTGTTTCCCTCTTCTTCTCTCCCCCTCCCTCCCACCCAGTCTAGTAGTAGCCAAGCCCAAGGAGCCTAGCAGAGCCTTTGGGCAGATCAGTGTCACCAAGAGGGAGCTGAGTTCAGAGAACTACATAATCATGTTTTAAACACTTGCACAGTTTAATGTGAGAACTGTAGGCAAGTTGTCAAAATCAAAGGGTTTATTTTGTGGTTGGAGCTTGGAAGAAGAGCATTGCCACCTTCCCCCTCACTCCCCTCAATCTCATCCCTGCTGGAAATGTAATTGTAATTTAAAAAAAAAAAGCAAATGGGACTTACCCTAACAGTAAGTTGAGTAAACAGCATTGAAATCATCTGTCCCTTTTGCATGTGTTTCCCCTGTAAGCAACAAATCAAGTCTTAAGATTTGTATCTGTAGATTTTGAGTGTCAGCGGTATTGGTAATGCTGTTTTCTACTCAAAGTTGGTCTTATGGGGTCTGATCCTGCAAGATGCTGGTTCTGCTCAGTTCATTGGATATTGGCCTGACCATATCAAAAATCAGATCACAGCAGTGCATCTGACTTAAACTGGTTTTAAATTTTTGAGTAGAAAGAAATGCAGAAAGCAACCGCAGTATGAATAAAAAGCAAACTGGGTTTTTAAAAAAGCTGTTCCACTTCAAATAATCCGATGTATGAGTAACATGGCTAAAAAAGTTTCTTTCCAACATATGAGTTTGTTGATGGCATCCCTTGAACAATTTCTCTGGCTGGAATTGGGAAATATAGCTTAGTAGACAAGCTGTCTTTTTATTGCACAGTTGTAGAGAATTCATCCTGGGAATTGCAGGTTCTTGCTGTAGCCTTTAAAAGATTATAATTCATATTCTGTCTTGTTCAAATCTCCTAATTTTCCAAACAACAAAGCAGGATATTAAAAGTCGATTTTGGCAGTGATATTACCAGGTGCTATAGTGAAAAGGAGATCATAACTTGTGTTGACTATGATAAGTCAATTGCTATAAACTGTCCAAAGAGGAGAAATCTATGAATGAAAAGGGTTTGTTTTTGTTTTGTTACCTTGCAAAATGTCTAAAATGTTTCAGGCCTTGGATGGCTTAACTACTTTCCTCTTTTTACATTACATTTTGCTGGTAATTTACTCTCACTTCTACCTATTGTGCTTGAGTCCTGATCCTGCAATTTGTTTTATGTGGGTGACACTGGTGCCCATGCAGAGCTTCACTGATCACACTATGATTCTGTGCAGCAATAGGGAATCTGCCCAAATACAGTCAGTTGAATGTATATAGTTGCACTGAAGTCTGTGGGATACTTACATACTTAAGCAAGTCAGGTTTACTTAACTTTAAGTGCTGTTCTTGAATGAAGACTTAATGGGAAAATTGTTTTGTATTTAAGAAACATCAACTTGAAATCTAGTCAGTTAGAAAATAAATATTTAAATAGTTTCAGGTCCCTGACAGTTATTGAGATTTTTATAGTTACATTTTTTTCAGTGTTTTTCTCCTATTGCTAGTCCACAGGGTAAAATGGCTGTTCATGCAGTATTGTCAAGTAGAAGTATGTGTTTGTGTACATTATATATAAAAATATGCTGCTAATCTTTCAGTTGTGGGAACCTTTAGATGGTATTTCAACTAATATTAGAGTACATAAATCAGACAGGATTTTCTTTAAATAGACTGTCTCTTTAAGTGACTACGGTTGTTGAGCAAAGATGTTGGCGATAATATCCTATTTAATCAGTTTATCTGAAGGGGAATGTTTCAATCCCAATTAACAATCAAAAACTGAAAGGGTGCATGACGAGGACTAATTAAACTAAAGGCTTGCTGACAACCATCCCACCAAAAACTACTTGTTCTGAGCAGTAGCCTAAACAGTTAAATTTCTGCTGCTGCATTAACTGCAGAGACCTAACCTTGAAATTAATTTTTTTTAAGCTTTCAATATTCAATACATTTAAAATATCCAGATTGTTATAAGTGTTGCTTAAATTACAATAGATATTTAAATATCTGATTAGAAAAATCTACAGTTCATACAGTGTTTTGCTGGTACTTGAGCTCATGTTTGTCTACAGAGACTATATAAAGTTGTATTATACTTTTTAGTATTAATTTGAAATTGTCATGCTTTGCATACAGCTTTTTGTATTTCTGTAACACTGCCTGTTGTGCTGATGGGTTATGGTAACTAAAACTGGTATGAACTGGATTAAGATTACCTGCCTTCTCTCTCTTTTCATCAGTGTTTCCTTTCCCCATCTCCCAATATAATCTGAAAGTAAAATTTGCTCTAGATTTCATAAAATATCTCGGGTGAGGACAAAAATTCTCAGATTGACAAGACAACCAACCATTTGCCCTGCTGGCTATTGACTGCAAGGAACATGACTACTAGCAGCATATTAGTCAAGTATAGGCTGGACACACACCATGGGAAAGATCTTCCAGAGCAAAGCTAGTGAATCTCTCTCTTTTTCCTCCTTCAAGATTCCCTCTGCATGGGAGATCCTGGTATACCCTAGAGCAGGGGTCTCAAACTCGCGGCCCGCGGGCCACCTGCGGCCCGCGGGCTTGTGTCATGCGGCCCGCAGTCCGAATCCGGCTGCAGGCTTGTGCTGGCATTTTTTTTTGAGCGGAGCTCCGGGAAGCTGTGGCCGTCTTAAAAAGGAAATGGCCGCCGAATGTCGCCCCACAGGGAGATTTGACGGCGGAGAGTGGAGTCTGCAAGTCCCTGTGTGAGCCTCTCTCTCCTACTGTGCCGCCGAATTTTACCCTGCGGGGAGATTTTTTCGGCGGAGAGTAGAGCATGAAAGGTACAGTAGAGTAGTGTGTGTCATGTGCGGCCCCCCTGAACTCCACTCAATGTAAATGCGGCCCGCCACAGCAATTGAGTTTGAGATCCCTGCCCTAGAGCCACCAGATTAGTTCCTATGCTACACATTGGCAGCATGGGTTTTCCCAGGGGAAAAAGGGGCATGACTGGGTTTACCTGTTCCCCAGTAATTTCTGGCTGTTCTAATGGCTTCTTGGAGTCATATGTAGCCAGCTATAAGTTACAGTAGTCCTCTGGTTGCTCCAACTTTGTGCCAGGACTGGACAAGCTCTTATGGGGTAATCGGTTAGTTCATAGCCTGTTGGAGAACAGAGCAAATTTCCATTTGAGTTCATATGAAAATGAATTTCTCAGCTTGTGATGTGGATAAGCAGCCACTAAGTGACCCCACTACTTGATATGGTGGGCATTCTCCACTCAAGAAGCTCTGGATTTTTAATACAATGTATAAATAAAAGGCATGGGCTTTGGGAGTGCGGGGCCAAGACAGTAAGGGGAAGTTTGCACAGTGACTGCTTGTGCTGAGTGGCCCTACCTCATCTTATGTCTTTGATACTCATAGATATGCTATTTTCCCAAATCTAACACCACCTCCACCAAATGTAATTTTGAAGATAGCTTTAAAAGATAGACGTCAAACTGATTGAGTCCATACAAAATGATTATACTGAGGCGTCTTCTAAATATTTAGTACACATTTTTGTTAACCTAAACTAAATCATGTTGATCCATTGCATGGGTCCCATCACCTGTTTCTTTGTGCACATTTCATAGTGCGTAGCGTTGGCTACAGAGGACCTAGGAGTATTTCTAAGATTCACATGACATGCTTTGAAATGTACTTGGCTCTACCATGTATCAATCTATTACCAGCATTATGACAATTCCACTTCTGATTTAATTGTTAGAGATGGGGTATGGAGCCAGACAACTGGGTATGGAACCAGGTGATGTTTATGGTTCCATATTAACTGGCAATAGGTCATGGAACTACCTTATGCAGAGCATGGTGTCTCTATTTCACTATAGAGAAGTCAGAACATGAGATCAGACTTTACTTTGGGGCAGAAAGCTTTTTTTACTTGCTTGAACGGCCTAACCTCCATTGTTTTGTTTTTTCTTTTTTCTTTTTTTGGTTTTTTTAAAGTTAAATCTCTAGTTGGGGTAAACTCTGTCCCTCTATGACCATACTGCTGATGGTATAGTTTCCACTGACTCCACATATAAAGCTGGGGAAGCATAAAGGGTTGTGGCAAAAATTGTGGAGTCTTTAGGATTTACCAGCAGCCTCTACTCTGTTGTATCTCCTTGGTATGGAAATGATGCAGCGTTTCCAATAACGCATGGTTTTGGCTATATTGGCAAGCCTGTCAGAGTTACCTTTCTCAAGGAATCTTCAAACATCTGGATGAAACAAGTGGTGATCCAAACAAGACCTAAATATTTGATTTTGGTTTAGCAGCTGGGCATAGGTTTGTGATAGTTTGCTTGCCTGTTGCTTCTACATATTCTTCTAAATTTTGTGTGGTACAGTACTTTTGAGCAGAATTTGGTGAGAATATTTGGTTGCTTTGATATCAGACTTTAGTTGTAAGCAAATAGTCATTAGTTTAATAAACTTAAACCCAAAATTTCAGAAGTGTCCACTAATTTTGCATGCCTCAATATTTGGGAGCCCAGCATAAGACAAACTGGCCGGATTTCTGCTGTACTATCCACATGCTTTATGCTGATATGACAGTATAAAGGGGTAGGAAACAGGTCTCTGAGAAATATCCCCAGTGTAAGGAAGTGATTGGTGTATAGCTGTCAGCACAGCTACAGGGGAAAAATCAAGAGTGTATAAGAGGAGGGAGGACATGGAATGCATTGTAGTCTGGCTCTTTTCAGCTAGTATAATGGTCCCTAGGCAGCTTTTACAAATGAGCACAATTTAGAGCAGCCCTTATACTGGCCCTTAGCAGGGCCCAGAATATAGGAGGCACAAAGGTGGCTTCAAGCTGCCTTTATGCTACCCCATTCCTGCTGTGGACAAGAACATGTGGACTGGGTCCTCAGCTGTTTTGAAAATGCGGTACAAGGTGTCTCAAGTTGAGCACAAAACCAACAAAGAGAAAACGTAGGTGCCTTTATTTTCATAACACATTTATTTTTTGCATTTAACACCTGTATACAAAATATGGACTAAACACCAGAGGCATTTTTGTTACAATCCATCTGAAAAGGAGATGATTATTTCAGTCAAAAGCAGCAAACTCAATTTGCTCTGAACTAGCGAGTATTGTAGAGTTGAGCTGGATTGTCATGCCAATAGCAGGAACTGGCTTTTGTGGTTTGCAGCATTCCTATCTCCTTTCACATGTATTGCCTGTATCACCTCACAAGGCTGTTCAGTAACCAGGCTTTGATCACGCCTTTACTTAGACAAGTGACCTAGATGTGAAAGGTTCTGTTTTCTATTACCAATCCCCGTGAGCCAACCAGCCTTTTCATTATAGCTGCTTCAGTGCTCACACAGTAAATTTACAGAGAGATTTCCTCCAGTATACATAGATAAAGTCAGCATTACAAGTGAGCTACTGTGTAAATGGGAAAGGAGGCTGCTCAATACCCCAAACTCGTAGCGTGCCAGAAATGTTCCGGCTGTGGAGGTACATGCTGTAGGTGCTTCAGCAGCTAGGCCCATTAACCACTCAGACACATGGTGAAGGGAAAGGGTATTTGGCTAGGACTGGCAGGGAGTAGAGAGGTGCTGATATCTTTGGTACAGAGGCTTAAGAAATTACAGTTCAAAGTGAGCAAGAATGGTTCTTGTTTGGGTCCCTGGGGCAGTCCACTCTAGAAGTAGGGCTCTTCAGGCCTAGTGTCTGGGGTGCCATCTGCAGTCCAGTCTCTGGCCTGGTGAACACTTACCTGGAAATTTGGTGCCGGTCGATGAAAGTTACGCAGAGTAGCTTGCGTAACCCACGCCAACTTTGTAACTCCTCTTCTACGTAGTGTCTTCACTGTGCTGCGCCGACGGGAAATGGGATCCCGTCAACGCAATGTTATGCCACTTGAGGGAGTGGTTTTAATGCGTTGACCTCTGGATTGATTGAGCAGGTCTTCTATCTGGACTAAGTGAATGATCAGTGATCGATCTGACAGTGGCGAATTTGCCGCCATTAGTGAAGACATGCCCCTCTGTTTCAAGCCAACAGGCACTTGAAGGTTTCCAAGCCAGACTCAGTCAGTGTCTTTCATTTGGGCCCTTCTGCACTAGTTCCCTGCTCAGCTGCTGCTGCTCCCCTGTATGGCGCTCTCAAATGGGCACCCAGCTGTATGTGTGACAGTCACAGCCTGTTCCATGCACAAGTCTGCATATGGTTCTTGAGCTATAAATTCAGCTTTACTCCAGCTCTCAGCTTGCAGGGTGGATTGATTTAAATCAAGGTGATTTAAATCATCAAGAGAAAATAATTGATTTAAATCAAGTTTCCCACTGATACTACTTCACATATTTCTTAAACCATGGTGCAAATCTGATCACTAAAACATGTTAATTTACAACTCAATACAGCATTTTACAACATCTAGAAGGGTATAGTTTGTGTAACTTTTTAGATAAATTGCTTTTATTTAGGAAATGGTACATAATACTCATTACCTGTGTCAAGCTGCAGATGCAGCAGCAGTACATTATGCTTAAATAGGATCCTGAAACAAAACTCAAAAATGATTTTGAATAGTCATTCTTCTTATTCAGTTAATCATTTACATTTTTTTTCAGCAAGGATGCAGATCTGATTCCAAATTACCAAAAAAAACTAAGCGTGATTGCACTGAGAGTGCACTTAATTTTGGAGTATGCCCCATAGAATTCACTGCCACTTTTGTATTCTTAAAAAACAGATATAGGATGGGGTTCACTTGGGAAAGCTAAGTTTATGCTGAAGTAAAATAAGGAGTAGACTTATGGCATCACCATTATGGTCTGTGGCCAAGATATTCCAAAATAAGGGACATGTATTATGTAATATAAACTAAGACAATTACACCCAGTGGCAACGGGCAACTCTAGTCTCTTACTGCAGCTTTCTGTACCGTATACTTGGGTGATAGATTGTAAACCTAGTTAACTACTTAGCTAATTCTTATGGCTTGTTTAAGCTAAACTTTTTTTTTCTAGTAACATCCAACATAGCAAACAGCTTGGGAATTTACTTGTTAAATTACACTTATACTAAAAGGCTTAGAGAGAGTCTTGACGAATGATGCATTGCAAAGTGAATTATTTAAATTACTAACTAACCAGTTGATCCACATTGTCTTCAGACACTTCCACTTCTTCATCCACATCATTTTCTCCCAATAAGCAGTTTTCATTATGATTAATTCTTGCAGCTAGGCCCAATTTTATTTTTTAATTCATTGATTTTTATCTGCCCTGCCTGCTTGCTATCTGACTACTGCCTTCAGCTTCACTGTCCCCAGTTATTGCTGCTGCTTCCAAATACAGTCCAGCCACTTTCTGGTTCAGGACCTTTCTTTCCCCTTAGCTGGGCAGGAGGAAAGAGGTGGGGAGGGACTGTTAGGAGTTCCATCACAGCTAACTAAAGAACTGAATTCATTTAGCCTTAATTTCCTTAAGATACAGCAGTGGCCTATGAAATGGTGATATCAAATGCAGAGGAACAGAAAACATATTCCAGGCTCTCTGTGTATGCTCTTAGACACTGATACATGTATAACCTCTAGTTAGGCAAGCAGAGTTCTACCAACTGGGAATTTAAATTCACTTTTAAAGAAATGGTGAGAGTATTGTGTTTATGAGGAGGAGGTAGCTGCAGACTTACATCATGTTTCATCCTTCATACAATGTTTGTTTTTAGTTCATGTTCCATGTTCATCCAGACAGCTGTCCTATAAATATTTCTATCTGCTGACACACATGTAAATCAGAATGATGTTGCCACATTTCTTGACATGTAAATGCTAAAATTCAGTTTTGAGCTTCTGTTTTAGCTTTTTGAACTGAGAATATAAGCAGTTCTGAGAATAGGAAGCAAGTTTTCTTTTCTTGTTTGGTCCCTCTTACCGGGGAAAGGAGGAAGGTTCATCTCTTGCTTAAGGCAAGGTAATGCTAGACTAGCGAGATCTGGTTCCGTTCTTGGCAGTGCCAGGGTCTTCCGTGTGATCTTAGCAAAAATCATTATGTACCTCCACTTGCCTTCTGTAAAAAGGATAATATTTACCTTGTAAGGGTGTCGAGAATAAATTTGTTAGTGATTGTGAAGCACTATGACTCCCTCAGTGTAGTATCCAAGTATTTGGATAAGGGAACAAATTGAGGTAAAAAGCTTTAGAATCCTTTATTTAAGTCTAAAGCCAAAGAAGAATAAGATCCAATGAATGAAGTATCACAATCTGTATCATTAGGCTGTGTCTACACTGCCTTTTGTTCGGATTATGGGTTTGTCAATAGTAGTGTGCAACACAGTGCTGCAGTGTAACTCCCCTGTGTGATAGCTTGTGTTAATGTAGTCCTATTTGGAAGATGATTATGTTAATGCCAGTTAGGAGGCTTTTAGTTTGCACCCACACAGGGAGTTACAGCTCAGCACTTCAGTTCGTACTGCTATTCATATGAGTAGTCTCATTAAATTCAGTAGGCTGCTCACACAGCTAAGCTCAGAATGTACTTAGAGCTAAGAATGTACTTAAGTGCCTTCAGATTAGAGTGAAAACTTTCTAAGGTGTCTAAGTCACTTAGGCTCCATGTCTAAGCCACTTACATACTTTTCAAAATTTTTCTTCAAGCCCATTATGTCACTTCCTGATTATTACTTTGGACTCCCCTTCCCCCAATAACCTAAATCCTCTGTAACCACTTATAACCACTGCAACTCTCCTTCCTGCTCTACAGCTTGACAGTAAATAACTTATCAAATTCCCTGTGATAAAACTGAATGCACACTTGTATATTTGGATAGGCTATTTTGTTAAATCTTGTCCTATACAGAATGTGAAAACTGACTCCAAATTGCCAATAGATAAGTAATTCAGGGAGTAATGTGAGCTACTGTGTACCTTCTGTCAGCTGTTAAGCCCCCTCAGCTTCTGTTGATTTCAGTTTGCATACATGAAAAACAAGTGTGACATTTTATAGGAACAACAAAACATTTACTCACAGCATCACCTTATCGTCATAAGTCAGTTCTAGATATGTTAAGGTGGTGGTGGAATATTCAGTTAACAAGCACAAGATTGATTTGTGTGTCTAAACTTGCTGCTATCTGATCTGAATTCTTGGTTTGAAAAGGGAGGAGGTGAAACTAACCACCTTTTGGTCTTAAGCAATTCACCACAACATTAGTAAGAATTTGGTGGGGTAGGAGAGCAAAGCAATCTAAGATACTTTATTCTGCAGTTTTGTCATTTAACCTGCTGTTTGTCAGTCCCTCCAGACAGCATAGATAAAGAGGACTGTAGAATTTAAGGTTGTGTGCTAACTAAGGTGATGCATGTTTCCAGTGTTGCTAACCCGAGTGTTCAAAAATCATGAGTCAGGCCTCCAAAGAAGTGATTAAATTAAAAGAACCCAAACTTTGCTTTCTGGTTTTTTAATTAGTTTATGGTTCACGTTTTCAAGCTTTTCTTTGCAGCCAGGAAGCCTAAAACTTTGGATTTTTTGTTTTGTCATTGATTCTCGCGTACTGTATTCCAGTGTCTTCAAGAGCTGGGGCTTTAAGGAAAATGCTAAGTGTCATGAGACCATTCAGTAAAATCATAAGTCTGCAACATTGGGCCTCAACAGTTAGTATACAGACAAAATGTTCTAACTGGCCATGTGTGTATGGGACTTGGATTTGGAATTTACCTGTCACTGTAACTTTTGGCTACTTGAAATTGTGGAAAAATGGTTTTCTCCTAGGAAATTTGATCTTTGCGTTTTAAAAGAGAAATGTTGATTTATAAACGATATTAAATAAGATGTGGGATAAAGTTTCTTGGTTTTGAACAAAAAGTACATTAATTATTGCTGATTATATAGGGACAGTCCTGATATTTAGGACTTTTTCTTTTATAGGTGCCTCTTACTCCCCACTCCTTTCCCGATTTTTCACACTTGTTATCTGGTCACCCTATGCAGGCACCACTGCCTGGTGTGGACAGAAGAATGCATCAATTGTCCTAGCTACTGTTGCTCAGGGAGACGGTGTTCCTATAGCAATGAAAATACCCCTTCCATCTCTCTCTAGGCTGCATGTATGCTATGGGTTATGTTACTACAGTCTCCAAAGTGTAGACGTGGCCTTAATCTTTCATAAATAATCAGTGAAGACACCTCTAAAAGTTAGTAGTAAAACAGTCTTTAACAATTTCTAAGGCTCGCTGCTTTGAAACATGAATAACATATACTGTAAAAGCATTTTGGATTTCTTATTGATGAGAATAAACACATATTAAATAAAAGACTCCTTTATACGTTTTTCAAACTGTGCATTGTTTTGTTGAAACCACACTCTTCTCTCCGACCCCTCCCTGTGGTGGGTTATGAGGGCCAAAAAAACACCCAAAAAAGTGTATTGAAAGTTTTTATTGAGACCAGTGGCTTCCTCTTACGCACCCAATCAGATATGCTGTATAATTAATATATAATCCTTCCTTGTCTAATTTGTTCCAAAGTTGAGTACGTGACATTTCTTCTCTTATTAGTTGATGTATAGCTTGAGAATTACTAGAGAGGTAGCATATCTTGCATGATATCCTAGCTCTACTGAAATCTGTGGCAAAACTCCTATTGACTTCAATGCAGCCAGGATTTCACCCTTTGTGACATACATACAGTGCTACTAAATTGGCAAATATAATTTAAAGCAACCTGTAATAGTGATTTCAAAGAAATTTGGACACAGTTTCTACATTTTTATTTAAAAAAAAAAGTTGATGGGTTACAAAATGCCAGACCTTCCCTTCCACCCAACATTTTCTTTTTTTCCCCTCTCCCCATTCTTCCCTCCTTTTCCTACTCACATATGTCATCTTCTACTTTATTACTGACATCGCGCACCCTCAACATGTCTATATAGTATTGTCTGGTCTTGCACTTCAGGCAGATTATAAAATTGTGTAATTCTTGGAGATCCCATGAAGTATGTGTTGTTCAGAGACCTATGCAAGCTGTATCTTTACCTTTTTTTGAACTCTTCATTTTTTTAATGAAAATCCATACAAAACTAATTACCTTCCTCCCAACCAGCCCCCTCCAAAAAAGGCTATTTACCAGTGTCATTCAGAATATTGCTTACCTGATTTTATTTTAAGACCATTTCAGTAAAATTAAAAATCCAAGCTACCTACATTTACTTCCATATATAGCTTAAATTTAATTTAGCGGTATGAACAGATAAACCAGTAAATATTTTTATGCTCACTTCTGGCACTCCACAGTCGTCTGAGACAATGAAATAAAATGTATAGGCATAGATTGAAGATCTTGCACATGCATTGCCTGATTTGTGAGGCTAATTTTTGATCTATTAATGTAACATTGGAACATTGCAACCATAGACACCTTATGAGCCAGCTTCTTTGTGACATACAGCAGGGCAAACTTTTGCATACATCTAGGCCTCACCCTGTTTTGAAAGGGTCTCCTACAGACTAGGAGTGAGGCACTTCCTTGGACAGGGAGAATAACTTCTCACCCCTGCTCTCCTTGGGGATTATTTACAGGGGTTGACAATTGTGTGACGTGTATACTTGCATAAATATGTAGCAAAACTAAACTGTCACTTTTAGGATGATAAAACAAACACAGCACAGCCGTTTCAGCATATCTTTCTTTATGGATCGTCTACATGGAGACATCCAGGAAAGTTAATCCAAACCAACTAAAGGTCTGAATTTGAAGTGGATTAGTTAAACAGCATTAAATCCCCATGTGGACACGGTTGTTCAGAGTTGATGGCCTTCATTTGGTTCCTCTTGGTTCACTGTGGAAGTGAATTAAACTAAACTGAACGAAGGCCACTTTAAATCTGAACGAGGATGTTCATACAGCCTTTAATGCAGTTTGTTTAATCTGTTTCAAATTCACACCTTTAGGTGTTTTGGATTAATTTTCCTGGACATCCCCATATAGACAAGCCCTTAGTGACATAGTAGATTTACATATGTCAAAAATAGTATTTTAGGGCCTGTGATTTTTGAATGTCCACAATTGGACTTTGGAAAATCCCTATGTGCCTAAATATCTTTAAAAATCTGGCCCTGGGTAACTGTTGGTAATCTTTTGTTTGGGGCTGTTGAAAGAGCATGTAGGTGTGTCTTGTTGTAAATTTGTTTTGTTTAAATGGAAATTGAAAGCCAGATGTAGTGCTCAGATTGTATTTGTGATTTAGTAAAATCAAACATGTGTAATAGGTAAACAGCTGCACTTAATTACAAAACTTTTAATTACTTTTGGCAAGGCCAGATTTTGGAAACTGAGAACACTTCCAATTTTCACTCTTTTAAAACAAGTGAGACTCTCTTTTTTTTCAGCTACTTTCTTAGTTTTGTTTAGGGCTCTAATTATTTATGGTGTGCTTCTGCATCCCATCCCAGATCTAGCTATCATGGAGTTTTCTATGGGTACAACACTTTTTTTTTTTCTTTGTGTTACA
Organism: Mesoclemmys tuberculata; assembly: GCA_007922155.1. Lineage (NCBI taxonomy): Eukaryota > Metazoa > Chordata > Testudines > Chelidae > Mesoclemmys > Mesoclemmys tuberculata. Next base: position 49,715,628 of record ML675603.1, read on the forward strand.
GACTAAAAACAGGAAAGGCTGGACCTTCCTGCTCATAAAACAATACTTCCAATAAATTAGCTGAGCTGCAATCTGCCTTCTCAGAATACCATCCTTTGAAAGGAAGGAGACTGCTTACTAAGAACATTTTGAATTTGGTTTGATTTTATTGAAGTAGTTTTTACTTTGTAATAAAGCTGTTTCCTCAAGGGAATATTTCGTGAGGACAAGATTCATGACATTTGTTTTTGCTGTCTCAATATTTGACACACTGCATGAACAAACAGAATATTTACATGTGATCTCTGTAAATGTGTATTGTCCCAGCATCAACAAATCAGAAAATGTTGAAGATTAATGTTCTTCTTGTGCTGATTGGACTACACTTCTAGAAAGTAGTTTTTTTTTTTTTCAACCTGTTCCATAGCAATGGACCCAACTATATATATTCTGTTTCTTTAAATATATGCCCTGCATTTCTCACAAAATATTTGGAACTCTACTTTTTCTCTCAATTTGTGGTATAAAGCTATTGTTCTTTGTTTCAAATGCATGTTCAACTCTTAGTCTCATTGTTATATTGGTGTCTCTGGTATGAGAGACTGATCTTAAAAACTTGTTACACTGAGGGTGGAATGTGTTGGAACAGCCCCAATGTTTACAATATTGAAAGGTAAATCTACACTTAAATCATTTTGAACAAGAGAGCTCTCTACAGGAGCTATTTTTAAATTAACTTCATATTTTGGACTTCTTTATTTGAATGATGGGGGGAGAGAAGTTGTATCATCTTTTAATGAGATGAAACATAAGTTCTAGGAGTACTAGCAATCTAGATGGATTTTTCTTTTACATGCTAATTCTTTTTTTTTCTTTTTTTTTTTTTCCTTCTCTTCCTCCTCCCCTCTAGCTGGTCAGCCTGTTACTGATTGGAATTGCAGCATGGGGCATAGGCTTTGGCCTCATTTCTAGTTTCCGAGTCGTTGGCGTGGCAATTGCAGTGGGGATCTTTCTGTTCCTTATTGCTTTGGTTGGATTGATTGGTGCAGTCAAGCACCATCAGGTGTTACTCTTCTTTGTATCCTTTGATTGGGAATTTACAAACACAGGTTGCGGTGGTGGGTGAGTTTTGGTATTTTTTTGGTATTAGAGCAATTTCTAGTCATGGATCAGGACCCCCCATTGTGCTCGGTGCTGTATAAACACTGAACAAAAAAGTGCTAGAACACTCCTTCCAAATTTATGTGCCACCAGATTAGGTCTCCATAATGGTCTCCTTCATCCACTGTAGATCTTTTTTAACCCCTTGCTTCCTTTTTATTTGTACAATGGAAATATTACGTCTGTCAAGGACCTCATCTATAACAGCCCCGGGAGACTTTTACTGCATGTTTGTCCCCTGACCTAGTTACACCACAGTTCTAATTATAGGTTAGCGTAAACTTTTAACTGTCTTGTAATGGAATCAAATAACAGCCCTGGTGTAACTGATTCCCCTGAATACACGGATATTAGCTATTCCTAAAACACCAACTGGATTTTTGGATCTCTGAAGTGGGTTACACTTATTTCATTCAGTCTCCCAGGGCTGCTAATCTCTTTCTTTCTTTTGTTGTCATTCATATCTAGTTCTTTGTCAGCCCAAATTAGAATTGAGTATGTGATACACTTTCTCAGGGTGCCCTGGATTGTGTCACCTTGTTATCATCCTGCCTGAGCAAGACTTGCTGGTGCTTAACTGGATGTCAGCTCACTAGCCACCCAAACAATTTCCACAGGACTCCGTTTTGCAGGTTAACGTTAGATGTATCCAAGTCCAGCTAAAACCATTCTCCTGTAGTGGACACCCACAGAAATTACCAGGTTTGCTGTCTCCAAGGAAAACGTGTGCACACAGCTTGACTGCTGCAACCCCGGAACAGGTGCTTGATCACATCACAGCACTGAGATATATTTACAGTGAAAATAGTCTTAAGTTTATTATCAAAAGCCACAACCTAAGACTGTGAGTAAGTCCAACACGTGGAAACAGAAATGGTTATATATAAAACAAGAAGTATGACATGATCCTTAGCATCTAACCTTAACTTTAAAAGCCAAAATCCTTGTCTAAAGCAGTTACTCACCTAAAGCAATCTCTCAGCATCACCAATCAGCATGGCTAGGATACCGCTGTCATTTTTGCTTCTTAAGTGAAGGATAAAAAAGGTGCCGACTTGCTGCCTCCTTATATCCCCCAAGTCCATTGTTTTTGTCCGTAGAGTCAGGATGACGCCTGTGGTTTATTCCCTAGTGTGCTGGCTCCATATTGCTTTCACATCCTCCTGCTGATGTCGTTTGCCAACCAGCTTCTGTTGTGTTGGCTTACAATGCTTACTTTATATGTGAATCAAGGCAGACAGATGAATCTTTGTCTGGCAAAACCTGTCTGTCAGCCCTGCATGGGGGACAGATTCTAAAATATAATTTCAGTACATACATCTTATATATCATCCATCCATATACCTCACAACGATTAAGATGATTAATAGGACATAAACTTTTATTTGATGCATTGCTGGATTCTCTTTGGATGTATACTATGAAAGCAATGTGTTAGGTGTAGTGAGTTTGTCAGGCTTGATAGTAGTTGCTGTTGCAATTCAGTGAACCCTTTACTCGATGAGGTCACAGCATGGACTTTATCTAATTTTTGGACTTCGTTACGTGCCATGTTGCATCTGTTGGCACTATGTAAGTAGTCTGTGGTGATGCCTTTCATAGTTAAATCCTCATCATTGTATTTTGCTTTCATTTTGGGGTGGGGGTAGAGATTAATCACCTCCAACTTTATTCGACTGCCCCCATTAGTGATCTGCACCCAGAAAATCAGAGTGCCTTGGCTAATACAGTAGTTCAGTTTCCAGAAGTATACAAATTTGTCATTGAACTACAGCAAACTAATTACAAATTATATGCCTGAGTTTCAAAACGTGCACCTTCAATATTTAAAAAGAAGGATTTTTCCTTTCAAAATGATGCATTTTAAAAAACAGATTTAAGAAAGCAAGGTAAATAAGACTCTGTAATGTAATAGTATCTCTCCTGTTTATTTTATGCAGGTTCAAGTTACCTTCTGTAATAAGGTAAGACTGAGTCATGGAAGGAAAAAGAATGTTTGAACAAAGGGTGCTGCCTGCCCACTAAGACTGCCTGGAAAATTAACTGCTTTGTGCACAGGAAATCTGTCATTTAAATCCTTACTAATTTTGAGTCTGGGATTAGCAATGGGAATATGAAATTTTCCATTTCTCAGTCTCTGACTTAATTCCAGCGAAGGTCTAGTGGGTGAACCTGTCAGCTGTCTGATCAGAACAATCACAGGCAGTCCTCTGTGTCACAAAAATTATTGCTGATCTAAAATTGCACCCTTGTTAACAATGTTAGCAGATACATGTTCTCTTGGGCAGGAACTTTGTTTTGTCTGTAAAGCACCTAGCATGATGATGTCCTGATCCATTAGTCAGGTTCCCTGGTGTGGCTATAATACAAATAAATAGATTAAATAGGCATGAAAAGGCAAATGGACATTTCTTGTTTTGGCTGAATATTTTTCCATTCTGTCCAATGTATTGCAGCAGTTAGGTGTCTCTATTTTCTCTCCAAACATATCTTTTTTTAATCAGTTTTGAATATTTTTCTTTAGACAATCCTTAGGAGTCACTCCTTTAGTACATAGCAGTCCATAGATCATACAGTGGATATTCCGCCTTTTACAGATCTGCTCTTACACCTCTGTTAAACCACTAAGAAAGATATTTCTGTACTGCTTTACCATTGCAGCGATGTTTCACATAGACTAGTCTCCTCAGTTAGCTTTCACCTTATCAAAATTAACTCAATTTTTCAGAGGTTGTAACAGATTTTTCTGCACTCATTCTGCCCCAATCCTTCTTTTTTTTTTTAAAAGGAAAAGGCATAGCATGTGCTAGATGCAAGAATGTCCCTTGAGAGGCTGTTTATCCTACAAATAGAGCAGTTGGCTGATTAGTTATAGTGCTTTATATAACAGTTAAATGAATTCTATGTTATGTGCAAGTCCGGCAAGTAAGAGATTGCGGTGTGGTGGCTAGCCCACGCAGGTGGGTTTTAAAAGCAGACAGAACTATGGATTCATGTAAAATGGATTCAGTAACAATGTGTGAATTCTAGCCTAGTCCCATACCTATATGTAAATGGGTGAGGGGAGAAGGACAAAGAGGGGGAGGGGGATTTTATCCCCCAGAAATGTTTCTTATCCATTTGTTAATGGGTATATGGCAGACTGTATCAATTTCTCTAGAGCACACAAGTCTTGCAGACCTTTGGGCTTATGGGCACTGCTGCAGCTACAGTAAAGTTCTGGAGCTTCTGTGCTGCAGATGCTTATAGGAAACCCTTGGGAAAATTTAAGTGTTCTGGTGTGGATAAAGTGAATAAATGAGATGGAAGCCCAGGTGAAATTATTGCATTGAATCTGCTGTTTATATATAGCTATATTTTGCTACACAATCACTTTTACAATTGAATTTAACTTTTTTCAGCTGTGTACAGACCTGAACATAATCAAACCACCAAAAGCATGTGAACACACACATAAGAGATACTTGATACAAGAAAGATCTATCCCGAGGATCAACATTTATTTTATTTCCATGGTTTCAGGTCTGCAGCTCTGATCTGGCAAATGTTAAGTGTTCAACCTAAGTCCTGTGGGTTCTCCTGCAGTTAAAAAGAATATCTGCCTTAGAAACAGATGTTTTGCTTAGAACTTAGTCTCCTTTAATTATAAAATCTACTCTGCTTTGGAAAATATTGTAGTCTAAAGATTCGTCAAAGATAACAATGTGGCAAGTCTGAGCTATTATTCCATCACAAGGAGGCCATTCTGGTAATGCCTTAAAGTACAACAAGAGTGAACTTTAAGCAGCTTGTATAGTTGCAGGAAATACCAAAATAAAATGTTAATTGGGTACTTGAATCAAATCCCAGATTCAGTACTTGTAAGCTTTGAATATGAAGGAAATAAAGAATTTTCATTAGATATTTAAAATTGTGTGACTTGTAGGAAACAAATACAAAGCATTGCAAATAGATTGGTTTTTTACTTAAATCATAATGCATTGTCTGGTTGAGCTTTTACTTTTTTTGGCTATGCACTTATACATTCCAAAAGATGCCAAGACCTCCCATTTAGATGTTCAGTAATTTTTATATTCTTAAGCACCATTTAAGTACATACCTGACTCTGTGTGTAACTGTTAAACACATGCTTTGCATGCCCAAAATTCCTTTGAAAATGTAACCTTAACTGTCTGTCTTCAGTACATGATTATTCTCTTGCTAGTGTTCATTGTCCAGTTTTCAGTCTCCTGTGCTTGTTTGGCATTGAACAAAGAGCAGCAGGTAAGAAACTTCTTCAGAATTTTCCGTTGAACAAAAATGGTTTGTTGTAGATAGCTCAGAACTATGTACAATTGCCTTGACATCTTGATCAAACTATAATGTATATAGCATATTGATTGTATAAATCTATAAAGGATGATGGAATCATAGAAGATTAGAGTTGGAAGGGACCTCAGGAGGTCATCTAGTCCAACCCCCCTGGACTAACTTCAGCAAAATCATCCCAGCCATGGCTTTGTCAAGCTGCAGCTTAAAAATGACTAAAGATGAAGATTCCATCACCTCCCTTGTGCTTCACCACCCTCCTAGAGTTCTGTGATTCTATGGAGACCTTCTTCTCACGCTTTATTAAGCTAAGGACTGTTGCAAAGGCAATGATGGGTGTCAGATTCCTAGGAGGAAATACATATGGTTCAGTATTGCTTTTCAACTGTTTGTATTTTGACTTACTTCCTGGTTAGTTTCTGGTCCCAGGTATGTCAGTTATGTGATGTGAAGTTCAGCAACTTGGAGCAAGCTGAACAAATAAGTAGTAATCTAAATTTGATATAACAACAAAGCAAACTAACACTAAATTGCTGATGTGTGGAAGCTCAGTGACTGCTTTAGTTGTAAAGATGATTTGCATATATGAAAATAGACCAAACCTCCTTCAGATAAGGTGAATAATCCAAACAACCATGGGTATAGGTATATTCAGTTCAGTCCATGAAGCATGTAAACCCTCTTTGTTTTTAAAATGCCTCTCCTCCCTCTTTCCATAATAGTCAGATCATTGACCCCCTGCTTAGTGACTGTCTAATAGTACCCTGGCATATGGAACCAGGCCCTTCCCCTGGGCATGCAGTCTGCCTCTAAGAGCCAGTCTCCTGTTGTTTGTTTACATCCTGCTTAAATTGCTAGACTTCACAAAACTGACATTTTTAAAAAGTTATCTCCTTTATTAAACTTTACTTCCATAGCCTGGCTTCATAATCCAGTGTGGTTCGCACATCAGTGGGTAAGATGTTATCTAGGATAGATAAGAACAGTCATACTAGGTCAAACCAATGGTCCATCTAGCCTAGTATTTGGTCTTCCAAAAGTAGCTAATGCCAGGTGCTTTAGAGGGAATGAATAGAACAGGTAATCATCAAGTGATCCATTCTGTCGGTTACTCCCAGCTTCTGGCAAACAGCTTGTGCAGGAATTACTAATAACCATGATCACAGCCCCCAAAATGGGGGAAAAAACACAACTGCGGTAACTGTTATGGGCAAAAGAGGAGGATGCGGCAGGGCTTTGATTGCTGGCTGTATGTGAGGTTGTTGCCTGACTTTTGAATTGGGGTTATAGGCTTGCCAGTTGATCTGCTTAGAAGATAATGAGGTTTTTGTCCTGGAATCAGGCCACAGGAGGGTTTCACAAGGTTCCCGGGGTGCATGACAGGAATTTTTACACAGATAACCGAATATGTATAATTTTACAGACTTTTATTGAGGTAATATTGGACGATAGACAAATGACTGAAGAAAATGAATAAGCAAATGGATGATGATTAGAATTACAGCCTTGTTTTAAGGTACATATGATGCACATTTTATATTGTGTGCTTTGGATTAATATACCTGCATCCTTCCCTGATGACCTGGTTGAGAGGGATATCTGGTTTCTCATCTCTTGAGTGGAGGGGTGGAGAGCTGTGCAGTGCTAGAGAGCTAAGAGCTATAAGGCTCAGGAAGACTAAATCTCTAATTAATACTGAGACTGGGTCTACACTGACGGCGGCAAATTCACTGCCGTCACATCGATTGCTCTGGATCGACTGAGCGGTCTGTATAGACACGCTCAGTCGATCCAGGAAGCGACACAGGAAAACCACCCCAGTAAGTGGCGTAGCGCTGCTTCGGGGGGAGTGATGTTCCCTTCGACGCAGCGCAGTGTGGATGCCACTCAGAGGAGACGCTGCAAAGTCGACGGGAGATAAGTCACTTGATTTACGTCACTTGCGTATCTCCTGTTGACTGCCGCCAAATCGCAAAGGTAAGTGTAGACCTGGCCTGGGTATACTATAAAAACAAAAGATCCTAACAAACACCAGCGGGGCTCAAAAGGGGAAGTAGCATGATCACCCCAGTAACATGGTTTGCCCTTTTAATACCCTGAACAATATGAGTCTTCCTAGGTCCAAACTTGTTTTTCACCCCAAAATTATTAGGGTATACTTATTCTATAGGCTGGTGGGTTCATGTGTAGTATTGATGCATGTATTTTTTTCCGATGGTTTGCTCGTCTTTCCTTAGTTTTTGGCTGTTTTTGTGGTGTACTTGTGAAGTTTATTTGGGGCATAAACTTCATAGGTACACCACAAAAATGGACATCTTCCTATCTTGATGCCTCCTAACTTATATAGGGTGAAGGTTATGACCATATATGCATCTTCTTCTTTAACACATCATTACTTATCTGGGCCAAAGGTCCCAAACATATGTATGCTAACTGCCTTAGCTTTTATACAGGATGTGTCCTGTAGGTTTCTTGTGTTACAGCTATAATGCTTTAATATAAATCTATTACTCTATTATAATAAGACAAATACTTATATTTATAAGGAAAAGTGTATATATGTGCAAGGAAGCAGGCTAGTTCTATAGGCCACAAAGTGAAGGTAAGAAAGGTGTTCCCTTTATTCTCTTCTCCACCTTTGCTCCCACCTTGTCTGAAAGCTTTACCGCTTTAATTCATAGATTCCAAGGCCAGAAGAGACCCTTGTGGTCATCTAGTTTGATCTTCTTATAGCACAGGCCATAAAACTTCCCCAAAAATGATTCCTAGAGCATCTTTTTCTTAAAAAAAAAAAAAAAAAAAAAAAAAAATCCAAACTTGATTTAAAAATTGTCAGTGATGGAGAATCTACCACAACCCTTGGTAAATTGTTCCAATGGTTAATTACTCACTGTTAAAAAATTTTACACCTTTATTTCTAATCTGAATTTATCTGGCTTCAGCTTCCCTCCATTGGAACATGTTATAACTTTCTCTGCTAGATTGAATAACACACATTATTAAATATTTGTTCTCCATGTAGGTACTTATAGACTGTAATCAAGACACCCCTTACACTTCTCTTTGATAAGCTAAATATATTAAGCTCCTTTAGTCTATCATAGTAAGGCAAGTTTTCTAATCCTTTTATCATTCTCATGGCTTTTCTCTAAACCCTGTCCAATTTATCAATATCCTTCTTGAATTGTGGGTACCAGAACTGGACATGGTATTCCAGCAGCAGTCACGCCTGTGCCAAATACAGAGGTGAAATAACCTATCTACTCCTACTTGAGGTTCCCCTGTTTTTATGCATCCCAGGATCACATGAACTCCTTTGGCCACAGCATCATACATGTTTTGCTTATCCACTACAACCTCCAAATCCTTTTCATTCACAGCTTCCCAGGATAGAGTCCCCCCTCCTGTAAGTATGGCCTACATTCTTTGTTCCTAGGTGAATACATTTACATTTAGCCTATTAAAATGCATAGTGTTTGCTTGTGCCCAGTTTTCCACACGATCTAGATCAGTGACCTGCCCTCTTCATTATTTACCACTTCACCAATTTTTGTTTCATCTGTAAACTTTATCAGTGATGATTTTGTGTTTTTCTTCCATGTCATTAATAAAACTCTTAAATAGCATAGAGCCAACAACTGATCCTAGCAGGATGTCACTGGAAACAAACCCACTCAATGACCATTCCCTGTCTATTTTGAGACCTTTGTTAGCCTGTTTTTAATCCATTTCATATTTGCGATGTTAACCAAAATGTCATGTAGTGTGCCTTACAGAAGTCTTAAGTTTATTACATCAACACTATAACCTTTATCATCCAAATTTGTAATCTCATCAAGAAAAGGTATCAGGTTAGTTTGACGAGATCTATTTTCCATAAACCCATGTTAATGAACATTCATTATATTACTCTCCTTTAGTTCTTTATTAATCAAGTCCTGTCTCAGTCACTCCACCATCTGGCCTGGGATTGATGTCAGGCTGACTGATCTTTATTACTTTGATCAAACTGTTGGGCTGCCTTTAAAAATTGGCATAACATTAGCTTTCTTCCAGTCTTCCGAAACTTCCCCAGAGCCACCAGCCACCCCAGGCTACTGGGAAGCTTGCTGCTGCTGCTGCAACTATTACGGTTTCTGGTTAACTTCCTGCTGTGGAGGAACAAGAGTGCCTGTGCTAGGCCCCAGCCCCAGCAAACTTGCTAATTGAAGTTACCTTGTTTTACTCTACACTGGATTTTATGGAACATCTTCAGTTAGTGCCTCTTAACCTTTAACATTAGTTTCTGAAACAAATTCAATGAAGGAGCAGCACGTTTGGACCCATCAGCAGCAGGGAGTGAACAAGATGAACCGTCACCCACAGTGTTTGGACCTAGTAAAACCAATGTTTTGCTAAAATCTAACTGATGGTGGTACAACTGCAAATCTGAAAAAAGAGTGGAGATAATCCCTTAGGATATTTTTTTCTTTAGCTACTTGGGCTATTTGTCCATCATACTCATGACATTGGTATGTTGCTTGTTTTAGACTAAGTATATCAGAGTGGGGATTGCATTTATTAACTGATGTGTGTGTTAACTTGTGCTTTGTAGAGCCAACTTCTAGAGGTTGGATGGAACAACACAAACAGTGCTAGACAAGATATTGAGAGGAATCTAAACTGTTGTGGTTTCAGAAACATCAATTCAAATGAAACCTGCTCTGCTGTAAGTAGATTACTGAATTAAACCTTCTTGGCAACCATATTGCCATTACTTGGTAGCTTAAGCATATCACACTTAGAGGAATAATGTATAGTTTCAAAAATCATTATCAAATACAAATTGTGTCTTGCGTATCAATTCATTTCACGATACTTGCCTCCTTTGTGAAGCACTTTGAGATCTCCTGATTAAACAACCACGACCTAGGAGTTAGGGTATTATTATTTACAGTCCAATATTTTTTTTTAAATGCCAGTCTGTGGGCAAAACTAGACCATCTAAAAAACTAGGTGCCTCCAGCTAGCTTCTCATACTCATTTAAAAAATGAACCACAGTCTAAAAGCTCTGTCCTTTTCTTCCAGGCTTGCTTTAAAAGCAGTCAGTGTTCAGCATGTGCACCTATAATAGAAAAATATTCAGGAATGGTACTGAGATTTGTAGGAGGCATAGGACTCTTCTTCAGTTTCACTGAGGTAAGTGTATATTAATGCAATTGTTTCCAAGAAGAAGTCTTACGTGTTAGGCATCTACCACAGAAATCTCTAACATTATTCAACATCATTTGACTTTTTCTGGGTAGTGACACTCAAGGAGGGTGGATAGCAAACAGAAACTGTCAAGAGGCAGGTTCCTAGACAGTCAGTGCTGGTGGTTTCCCAAATCTTTAACCTTTAGTATGTATTATAACCATACCTTTCAGGTAATGTTAATACTGTAGGTAAATGGTGAAGCAATAATTGTAGATATTGGCGTGGTAGTATGGAAGTATGTGACAAGTATATGCCAACCCCACACATACTGTTATGCGTGTTTCCCCCCTTGTTGCTAGAATGAATTCTCTCACAGGGTATGCCCTACCACTAGGAACACAAGAACTTGTTGGGTTTTCTTGTGACTTAAGTGCTAGTGCAAATACATCCTGAACTTGCATTTGGAAATTTTATTTATCAAGACACTACAGGAAAATATTCTAATCTCTAAACCAGATGGGGGGATAAAAGCACTGCTAAGTGTCTGTTGTCTTATTTTGCAGATTTTGGGAGTTTGGCTGACCTATAGATACAGGAACCAAAAAGATTCTCGTGCAAACCCTAGTGCATTTCTTTGATTGGAAAATTTCTCAAGGACTGAATCTCTTTTCCAGTTAAAATATGAATTTTCTAACAATCATCACTTCTGCACATGAAGGATCTGAAAAAAAAAGATTTTGCTAAACATAGATGCTTGTCATCTTTGGTTTCCCATCTTCACCTCTAAGGTTCTCTATATTGAAATAGATATGTCTATTCTGTAGCTGAACAGAATCTGAACACTTCTGAGATGGTTAAATAACTGTTAGATCATAACAATTGCTGCAGTCTACTGTTTCCAACATATATTTTGACATTACCACTTTCTTGTGGGTTGTTTTGTTTGTTTGGTTGTTTTGTTTTGCTTTACAAAAAGCCACAATACTTTCCCATTAAAATTATGCAACTGTATGTTGAATGCCTGGAGCTACATGGGCCAGTTGGAATATAGGGTGAATTACAGTAAACTTAATTGTCTGTTGAATCACTGTTTCCCATTCTGCTGTGTGGATTAAAAAATTAATATAGAGGACATCTGAAATATTTAAACTTATCAACCCTTTATTTTGTTTTCTTTAGATAAATTCAAGATACCATTTTAGATCATGAATATAAATATACTTTAAATGATTCCTGTAGTCTTTGTTTTTCGCAGCTTTACTATTGTATTAAAGAATAAAAACATTTTTTCATCTGTGTATCTAAGCAATTGTGGAAAACCATGAAAATGAACCTATTCAGATTCATTTTAAATTAACTTTACAAAAAAAAAAAACTTACTTGATAGGTGAATAACTGTGGTACTTAGACAACATCAGAACTGGTAATGATCCATTTTGGTAGAGTAACAAATTTTGATTTGATGCCCAAATATTTCTTTATAAAACTATTTTTACAGGTAGTTTAAATACAGTGTTGTAGTAACTTATAATGTGTGATTCTGACATTCATCCTCAAACGTGACCCGCCTTCATCTTTTAGTATCTGTCTAAAATGCGTGATTTGAAATGTCAGTGTAAAAATATCATTGTGGTGTTTTTCAGTAGTTTGTTTAAAAATTAAAGAGTTAAAATTGTGCTTGAATGCTCTCTAAGACTTCAGAGGAAGGCACTGTCCTTAACCAAGTTGTTCATAAGCCAAAATAGATACATTTTTAGACAGCTAATATACTACACTGCAGACACAGGGCACTGGGTTATCAGAAGATCTAATCTATGAGATGCGTAATGTTTTTAACATGCACTCTTTTCTCTGAATTATGATTAAATGTTGTCATCTTCAATGAAGGATTTGAATGGGGTAGTAGCTGCCCCTCATGGCTGAAATTTCCCTCATCTCCTTGTATGACAAGAAACATGAAATGCCGGGCTGATACCCAAAAACAATATTTAGGAGAGCCACTACAGAAGAGTGCAGGCAGCCCAGGTGGGAGAATAAGAGGAAACAAGTGTATTGGGGGTTGGTGTGGCATTTTGAAGGATCTTCACTGAATAGGAAATAACTGAATTAGTACAGTAAGCAGGTGCTGAGGTGTAAAGGTGATAAGAGGCATATGTATGCTCAGTTTTTCTAAAACTGAAATAGCATAAGGACATCAAGGTAGAGATTTGAGACTGGACAGAAGAGGGAGGTGTTAAGAACTTCATGTAAAGAGCTGCAGAGAAGTTGTCATTTGCAGTATACAACAAGGTTTTTATTTGTCCTGCAAACCCCAGAACTGTGCTACATATGCTTGAACCCTATCTGATGTTTTATCTCTTTGCACGTGTGTGGCGGGGGGGATGGGGTGTATGTGCATACTTAAGGGAAGCCTTTCTCTTTTATAGAGCACTCTGGTAACAAGGTGGAAATAAGTGGCTTTGGGAGTCATGTTATGCAAAAGGAGCATTATAAATAAATAAGATACTCCCTCTATCAAGAAGTGCTTACAATCTGAAGGTCAATTTACATGAGGGAAATGGATGGCAGCAAGGTCCTCTTTCAGCTGGTAATAAACTGTTTTTGGCCTAGCTGCCATTAGTAACACAACCATTTTTAAAATCACTGCAGAGGGGAGTCACAGCTAATGGCTGTTTTATAGTAACAGATTAATTTCTTTATGTAGCTAGACTTCATATTTTAGCATGAATATCGTTAGTAATAAATGAGAGGAATGCTGAGTGTGTGAAAGCTACAATAAAATTGTGTAGCCGCTCCAATTTGATTCTGCTTTCTAAAAGTCTTACTTCAGGGTACTGTACGTGTCCTAAAGAGACTTTATCACAAGACTTGCAATATGTAGTGGTGGTTTATTTTGTGGGTTTTTAGAGAAGCTCCTGGAATCCTGTAATTATATGAGAATCTATTTTCATTTTTAAAATTTTTTTTAAAGTCTAGCCCTGGAGGTTGTGGAGGAAAGTCTGAAAATGTGATCAGCGTGCACCCCAAAGTCTCAGAAACCGAAAGGGAAATAAATTCGAAACTTCATTACGTCTTATAATTGGCTTAATTAGTGCAATCATGTTTTTGGGGACAGGACACAACTCGTGATTTTTTTTAAATGCTTGAGATTGGCAGTACTGCTCTTAGAGGACACACATGTCACTGGAACATTGAGAAGTATAGATGATGATGCTATGAGAACTGGCGGAATGAAGAGTTATGATGGCAATGCATGAAAAGAGTGACTCCCTCTTGAAAGTAGAATGAAGTGTATGTTGCAACTCCAGTCATTTTGTGTGTGGTTTAAATTACATACAACTAACTTACTACTTCATGTCATGGCCCATATTTTCAAAAGTAAACAGTGATTTTGTTTTTCAGTTGCTCCAACTTGACACAGCTTGACTTCTTTCAGGGGGAGGAATATCCACAAACACATTTGAAATTAATTATTTCTCCAGCACCTCTGAAAAATTGGGCCCAATGTTCCTGCAGCAGGTTACCCACATTTCAAAACCACGCCTGAAAATTTGGTCCTGAGTGTTCTAGGGACACTTGGATTCCCCAGCCATAAGTAAAGTATTAATACTTAGATTAAAAGTGGATATCCTGATATCTAGGAGGTTACTGTATTTGGTCACAAGTTATTAGCACATGTTCTCAGCTAGAATGTGTAACTTGAACACTAAACTCAGTCAAAACAAACATTAACTAATCAACAGATATATAGATATCAATACTGTCATTCTGGTTGTGTCTCTCCTTTCTTCGTATGTACGTGTTATAAAAAACGGCTTTTTTCTGTCAGAACACGGGAGCAGTCTTTGCCCTTTGTTGAATCCACTGGTCTCAGCCAGCATATTCCTATTTGAGCGAAGCGGGTTAAGCCACTTCTGACATAGAAAGCACTTTTTTTTTCCTGTCATACAGGCTGAAACAATTTCCCAGCTCCCACTTCCTCTGTAGAATACAGCAGATGCTTCCTTTTCAGATGAGAGCCTTTCTCATGGGAAACATTTTTTCCTCAGGGATGAACTAAAGGGATTTTCTGCTGGGTGCAACTTTCACCTTGCAATTGGTGGATTTTTAAACTGACACATGATCTATGCTGGTCTTGTCCTAGTTACTCCTTTCACAGCTTCTGGACCGACGATGCACTTCTTATTGTATTGTCTGTGCTAGATTCCCTTTTGTAACAGAGGTTCTCCTATGAGCAGTATTCAGTGACCTACTATAAGGCCTTGTAGTCAATGATGTAGCTGCCTTCTGTTTTGCTGTGAAGTCCCCATCCCAAGTACTTCAGCAAGGTTGTTTCTACACCTGAACATAAGTGTCTTTATCCACCCTCCTTCAGGTTTGAGTCATCTCATTGTGGCTTGCAGGCAAGCAGTTTGGGGTCCCCAAACAGATGAATAATTTGCCCTTTCCTTCTCTGGTACTGTCCTGCCTCTTCCTCCTCCTTTCACTCATGTGATCCTAGAGATGTTGATTAAAGAAAGTCCTTTACTAAGAGCTCATGAGGAACCTACTTTGGTTCAGATGTCAGTGATAGAGGCTATGCACACCTATTTTTAGCTGCAGACTTTCACTCCTTAGCTCTTGCCTCTTGAGACGTGTGGCTCCTAACTGCCAATTTACAGAGCTACCTTGGGACTAGTAGTGTCTAACTATGTGTAAATTATCAGCAGTCGTTCCTCCAGATCTGAGTCTATAGAAAGACTTTAGAATGAACATCTAGTACCTGAGTTGGTTAATTGAGCAGTTATTCTCATTTCATTTGTGGTCTTATTTCTACTGCTGGAGATAAGATGAGCAGCAGATCAGCTCTAGACTGCATCCACTGTGGAGCATGGAGTTCCTTGTAAATCAAGCTCCTTTTGTCCACTTAAAAGAACAAAATCAAATGTGCAAGGAAACTATTAAACAGTTAAGGTTGCTTTAAGCAGTAATCCTCAACCAAAGGTATAAAATCATAGATTAGGATTGAAAGGGACCTCAGGAGGTCACCTAGTCCAGCCCCCTGCTCAAAGCAGGACTAACCTCTGCTAAATCATCCCAGCCAGGGCTTTGTCAAGCCATAGCTTAAAAACCTCTAAAGATAAAGATTCTACCACCTCCCTAAGTAACCCATTCCAGTGCTTCACCACCCTCCTAGTGAAAAACTTTTTCATAATATCCAACCTAGTCCTCCCCCACTGCAACTTGAGACCATTGCTTCTTGGTCTGTCATCTTCTACCAGTGAGAACAGCCTAGCTCCATCCTCCCTGGAACTCCCTTTCAGGTAGTTAAAGGCTGCTATCAAATCCTTCCTTATTCTTTTTTTTTCTTTTCTTTTTTTTCAGACTAAACAAGCCTAGTACCCTCAGCCTCTCCTCATAAGTCTTGTGCTCCAGCCCCCTAATCCATTTTTGTTTCACTCTGCTGGATTCTCACTAGCTTGTCCACATTCTTTTTGTAAGGGGGAGCCCAAAACTGGATACAATACTCCAAATGCAGCCTCACTAATACCAAATAGAGGGGAATAAGGTCTTCTAGGATGTACATCAACTCATCTAGATATTTGCCTAGTTTTACAACAAGCTATCTAAAAAACACTAGCAAAGTCAGTACAAACTAAAATTTCATACAGACCATGAGTTGTTTATACTTCTCAATGTTCTTACATTTCAGTGAATATTATGTTTATACTCCAATTCATTTATTTTATAAATGTACGGTAGAATTGAGGAAAATAAGTAATTTTTCATGTGACACTTTTGTATTTTCAATAATGGCTGATTTTGTAAGCAAGTATGTTGTGAGATGAAAGTGGGGGTATGCAAGACACTTCAGTCTCCTGAAAGGGGTACAGTACTCTGGAAAAGTTGAGTGCCAGGGGCTTTAAAGATTTGTAGGAGTTTGTGTTCCCCTGAAAACAAAAAATGGCCACCTGTAGAAACATCTTAATATAGCTTCACCCTCCCATATCAGTTAGTCATAGCCTCCCCTATAAGTAAGTCGAAGACACCTCTCATCTGTACAAAAACATCACTCATACTTCCTTTAGGAAGTATCCTATAGCTCAGTGGTGCACATGTGCTTTGAGTTGCCGCGGTGGGAGTTAACTCTACTACAATAGAAACTCTTAAGAGTAACATGGTAGATAGTGTGCTACTGTACATGCCAGAGAAGCATGGGAATTACCTTTACAAAAGTTTATTATTGAGTGTGGTAGGGGAGGGACACATTGAAAAGGGTATCATCACTGGATATTTTGCTTTCATGGGCTTGTACAGGTGATGGAGCACTCCACTGGAGCTGTGACATCAGGCCGGTTACCAAACTATTGTGAGGATATCAAACAACTGGATTCCATGTGCTTTATGCTTCTGGAATCTGAATCATAGAGTTGGAAGGGACCTCAGGAGGTCATTTAGTCCAACCCCCTGCTCAAAGCGGGACTATCCTCAGCTAAATAAATAGATAAATCAGTCCACACTCTGCCCATTTTGGTGCTTCTTGGCTCTAGATAATGCTTGGTTCTTCCTTGAATGAAGACTTCTCGAGGTCCCATCCAGTCCTACCGTTCTATGGTACCTCAAACTCCCTACTGAGAGCTGAGACCTTGCAGTCCAGCAGGCTAATCTCTTTGACCCCTCAGTCTCTCTCCTGTGTAGCTTAAACATACGTTCTCCCAGAACTCTGAGTGCACAGGGTCCACTAGTTAACCTCTTTAAAAAGGTACCTGGGGTTTTTGTAGCAACACAGACTTTCTACAGGACTCAAAACCCCCATTGCTCTTTAATCACATGAGAAATACACACAACCCCCAAAACCCTTACATATTTTTTCCCTGCCTCGATTTCTTCATATTCTGTGGGTTGCAGTCAGAGTCCTCTAGGGCTGCTCAGGATTATTATGCACAGCGCAGGGCTTTTCTTCTGAAATATGAAGTCTTCTCTTACCTTGATAGGTCAGCTCTCCTACACAGAGTTTTATTTCCAGTGAATCCCTCTAGTTTTATATGTGCCTCCAACACCACCTGCTTTCTTTGTTCTGCTGGTAATTTTCCACACCCCACATGCCAGCCTCTTTAAGATAAGCTGAAGGAGATGGCATTTCCCAGCTCCAACTACTACCCCTAGCATACCTACTGTTTGGTCAAAGTATAGTCATGAAGGTTAAAATGTCTCCATTGTAGTCTGGTAGAGATATACTTGAAGTCATCTTTGCAATGATGGATGCACATAGGCATTCCATGAAACAAGAATTTTCATATGAACTAGAATTCATAGTTGTACACAGTTCAAGGGTCACAGATTGGTGTTCCTCTTATTATATAGAGTCTCAATATAAACTTTCTGAAGACAAGTAAATTTTCATGTTTAGCATTAGCAAGTATTTCTTGTACTATTTTTGAATTTTAAGGAATAGATCTAGTAAAATTTCTGCAGTTTAGTATTATGAACTAAATGTACTAAGACCCTAGTGCAAATAATATCAAGCAGTTATTTCTCTTACTGTCTTAGATATCTTACTATAACTTCCTTAGCATTTGTGAAAAGTGGTCAAATCAGTATTGTTAGCTGCTCTTGTTCTTCCCCATCCTTACACTACACTTTAAACATTAAACTTGTAAAGAATTAAAAAAAACAAACAGGAAATACACTCAATAGGAGGCTGAGGAATAGAAATTTTAAATGGCTGTTAAAACTGTAGAGATGAGAAACCTTCCTTGCCTTTCAAGTCATAATCTAAAGTGAATCTGTTTTAGCATCAAGATGTTACAATGGAGAAGTTATAACCTGTCTCTTGCATCCTTTTGTAATAAGATAGGCTTCCTTTGGTTAATGTTGGATGACTATTTGAATAAATGGCTGAGCAAGGCCACATAAAATAAGACAATATACACTGTAGACAGGTACCTTAAAATGTATTTTTTCAAAAACGATGGTTTACAGTTGAAGCATACAATGTTCTCTTATATTGGTTAAAAAAAAAAAAAAAGCAACCAGTACTTCAAATCCTATCCAGTACAAAAGAGTTAACATAAAACCATACAGTTAGTTATGCATATAAACCAGTACTATGCATTTCTAAAAAAATCAACCTACAGAGTTTCTTCCCTGATGCCAGTGAGCAGAGAGGGAAGATCAGACATCGTGGCTATGTGTGGGTTTTCCCCCTTATAATTCAGTCTTCAGCAGTTTCAGAGCTTTCTGCATGTTTGAATACACTAGAAATGAAACGTTCAGAACAGTTAGTTTTGTGAAATTACACACAATTCAATTGCTCTTGAACTGTGAGAGTCCCTCCCTCCCCCCCCACGCCTCCCGCTAATTTTAATGGGTTTCTTATCCTGTGGCCCCTAATGTTCCATCTGTCATGCAAAATGAATGCCAATGAATTATGCAACTTCCTACAAAAATGCATAGTCTTCCTTCAAAACAGATGGAATTTTAATGCTCCAGGACCGTACTACTGATCTCTCAGAATCAATGATGTGGAAAGATATTTAGTTTAATGTCCCTTTACATTTAATTTCTTATTGCCAAAGCGGCTCTTTTAACCTGTTTTATATATAAACTATAGAAAATGAGCTGTCATTATGAGCCTGATTCTGGCACCTTTACACTGCTAGTGATCCTATTGATTTCCCCTGCAATTATTCTACAGTAAGGCACAACAGTGTCTAAAGGTGTCAGAGTTGGACCCTAAATAAGCAAGAGGTGATGAAGAATGTATTTATGTCTGGCAATTAAATCATGGTTCAACCAATATTAAGTAAAATAAGTCTAGCATTTCTTACTACTCTTTGAGAAGACACTCATCTGTTCTAAACGTATGTGTACAGTACTATTTTTATTAGGAAATATAATACTTACACAATGCAATATCTGAAGGCTCATATGCATAGAGACGGTTTGAATATCTTCCAGTAATATCGGCTCTAACTGTCAGGGAGGGATCTAGAAAGGAGATAGGAAAAGCAGTAGAAGAAATGATTAATTTTCAAATAAATGTCTACAATATTTAATATTAAAGCATATACTAAGTATCAGCCTCTGTACAAATGATTGGCAGATAGCTAATGTAGAGCCAATTAAAAACTAAACAAAAAACCAAATATGGCTCCAACGGTAATCCTGAAATTTACAAGTCAGTAAATCTAACTTTAGTACCAGGCAAATTGGTTGAAATTATAGTAAAGAGCAGAATTATCAGACACACAAATGAACATTATATGTTGGGGAAAAGTTGACATGACTTTTGTAAAGGGAAATCATGCCCCACCTATGTATTAGACTTCTTTGAGGGATTCAGCAAGAGTGATCTAGTGTACTTAAACTTTCAGAAAGACTTGACAAAGTCCTTCACCTTCTCTTAAGTAAAGTAAGCAGTCATGATAGAGTGAATGTCCTCTCATAGATCAGTTACTGGAGAGAGGTAAAGAGTGGGGTCCTCCAAGGATCTGTACTGGGACCAGTGCTGTTCAACGTATTTATAAGTGATCTGTAAAAAGAGTTAAATAGTGAGGTGGCAAAGTATGCTGCTGATACAAAATTTCTCAAGATAGCAGTCAGCTTTGAACTCCACTAAGAATTATAAAGGAATCTCAAAAACTGGGTGTGTGGGCAACAAAATGGCCCAAGAAATTCAATACTGCAAAGTAATGCTCATTGGAAAACAATCACAGCAATACATAGAATTTGATGGGGGTTTAAATTAGCTGTTACTACTCAGGAAAAATATTGGTGTCATCATGGAAAGATCTATGAAAACATCTGCTCAGTGTGCAGTGGCAGTCAAAGTTAAGAATGTTAGGAACCATTAAGAATTAGATAGGACAGAAAATATAATGCCACTATATAAATCTAGGGTATGCCTACACCTCAAATACTGTGTACAGTTTTAGTGCCCCATCACAAAAATATATATATATTAGAACTGGAAAAAGTACAAAGAAGGGCAACAAAAATGATTAGGGATATGGGAAGAGATTAAAATGACTGACTCTTCACATTAGAGTGGGGTCCTCCAAGGATCTGTACTGGGACCAGTGCTGTTCATGTTTCATAAATGGCATGAATAAAACCCTGTAAACAATCACAACATGATCCGCATGCAAGCCTTCCCCAGAGCCTGCAGAGGCCCTCCTGAAGTCAGGGAGGGAGATGGCTAAGAAAGGGAACCACTTACAGTATCCTTTGCCAATCCTATAAGAAATTTGTCATTCAAGGCTGTACTGGCTACCAAGTGGAACTACCTTTGCACCTGGAAATCTTTCCTGGGATTCTCCTTCCCCACCATACCCTCAGGATAGTTGTTCCAAGGGCCACAGCAGACAGAGGAGCCCCTGACAGTATAGAGTCACTGAAATCATGTTGGCAGGAAGCCAGAGAGAGGGCAGAAAGTCCAAGAGTCAGTTTGGAGACACAGAACCTGCAGTGGACACCAGAAATCTCTGTTCTGTGGCCAAATGCTCTGTTCATTCCGTGAGGGGAGAAGACAGACTCATCCCTATGTATTGGTGCTATCTGATGAAAGCTCTGTCAGGGAAATTTCCAGAAGTTCTCTCTCACACATCTCTCCCTTCTGAGAGATTTTTGCCCAGTAAAGCAGTGTTTTGGGTCTAAAATACTAACTCTATACTGTGTTGCACTTTTTTCTAAAGTCATGAGATTACTTTTTGTAGTCAGAGTGAAAGAAAGACAGTCATACTATTAATGAAGCTTTTTAGATTATGAGCTACACCTCAAACAATCTTGATTCTCAAAGCTATGCAAGAGCAATGGTGCAGGCATTGCTTGATGTGTGGATGTGGCCAGTTATGCACCTAAATATTCAGATGTATGTGCATCTGATGCAGCGCACATTAATTAGGTACACAACTGAGTACATCTAGCTTTGAAAGTCTAGCCCTTTAAGCATAAATGAAAAAAGCATTGCTGTTTTTATGATCACAAGGAAAGAGAAAACAGTTCAATTTAAGAAATAGCTTTGAGAAGTAAGAAGGGGGTCAACAATCTCTAAATCTGTTCTGAGCATCTATAGCCTAGATAATAGACATTTTGCTTTAAGCAGATACCTACAGGGTAACATCCTAGTGCTACAGAAGTCAGTGGCAAAGCTCCAAATGTCTTTAATAATGCTACAATCTCACCCATAGTAGGCAAGATTGAAAATCTGAAGGCAGAGCCAAGCTGAGGGTCCTGTTTTGTCTTCAGGACAAAACAAAAGGCAGAACACATGAATTAACACTTGTATGAAAAGACATGCATCAGGTGACATGCAGTGACTAGCTCAAAAAGTGTGTTCAGGTTAGCTTGCCTCTTCCTCATTAATAGATGAGGAGTCAGGTATTCACAGCCTCAAGCCAAGCTCAAACTCTCATTGGTGTACTCACCTCTGTTTCAGAAAACATACCACAAATTGTCATGACTAAAATATTTCTTCTTAATTACACTACATAAGCTTCCCTCCGCAACCTAAGACCCACACACAACTGCCTAATTCCAGTTTTGTTTTGTCACATTCCTTTCAGCCAAACCAAACTAAGGATTCGATTCGTTTCTTGGTATTAACTCCTATAACAATGCTGAGAGTTCCAAATTTGTATCACATTGGGGGACCTAGCCTCTATAACTTCAAAATGGATATCATCCTTGGTGGCTGGGTCATTAAAACTGACAGTACTCACCTATAAACATAATTCTAGGGACATACTGGCCATCAGGTGAAAGATGTTTGTCAGTTGTTTCATACTGGAACAAAAGTGATAAGCTTCTAAGTAAAGATTGCTACAGATCATGTTGTCTAAACAGTACAAACAAAACATTTTCTTTCTACTTGATAATTCCTTGGCTATCAACCTTAATATGTCGCCTGAAGTTTTAGAGTTTGAGAAAAACACTAACCAAAGAGTACTATTTTAATTGCAGAAGATGTTTTTATTGTCAGTACGTAAGTATTTTAAATAAGTATTTTATACTGTTCTATATATCTTATTGTAATAGCTATAGCATATATTTATTATTAAATCTATTGCTATTTTAGCATCAGACAGTTCATCATATCTGATTAAAAACTGTTACACAATATTTATCTTAGTCAAAGAAGCCATAATTAAAGATAAATGTTTATTATCCAACCATTGTCATGTGCAGAGCTAGTTAAAATTTTAACTTTTGAAAAAACATAACTTAAGAACTTACAATGAGATTCAGAAGAACAAACTTTTCAGCCAATTTCTGTATTTCTTTGTGTTCAGCAAATGCTTTCTTCAGTGCTACAATTTATAAATGTCAAACAATAGTTACAAATAAAATATACAAACTGAGGAAAAGAGAGAGGACAATCACACACATTTGCCAAGAAATGATACAGAAAAAAATTCAGATAGGATTGGTCCACTTTCCATGTTTTAAATTGTGTTAACTCAAAGTTAGATTTTTAGACTGTCCAACTGAAAGAATTAAAAGGAGAGTCTTAAGCCTATGTGTCAACAATATCTGGAACAGAGCTGAAGTAACAAATAGAAATGGCATAAATCTGTTTTCCCCCCCAAAATTCAAACCCCTTCAAATTTCAGGGAGATTTGGATTTGAATTTCCTCCAAACCCACCATATTATTTTAGTTCTGCCTTTCAATCAAACTCAACAGGGGTCTAGTTTACATGTCAGAACCTGATCCTCCAGACTGATCATACAGATGGACTTTAATACCCACAGAAAGCTCGTATTTCACTGAAGTAGAGAGTGAGGTTGTCTTTTAGTAGTATTTGAGTTCAAAGGTAGAAAATAAGATGATTTTCTGTTCAAAGAAATGTTACCTTGACTGTGTGGGCAGTCCTCTAAATGGTGGATAATCATCAGGGGTCTGTTGCTGAAATGAAAGAAGACACCTCATTTTAGACTTTCCTTATTGACAGCCTTAAAGTCAGTGCTGATGAGGGAAATCTCAGATTATGAAGGACAATTAATGAATGCACAGATTTCTAATGGTTATCAGAGTTCTTCCCCTAATGTCAAAAGATTCAGGTCAATCAGATTACACTAGATGGCGCCACTGAAACCTGTGGAAAGGATAGAAAAATATTGATTTACCTGTTCTTGGCTTTGAACAAGGATTCTTCATAAGTCTGAGTCCAGATAAGATTATCACCCCATCCTAAAGAAAAATGACATACAACAATTATCTTTAAACATTGGTGATGAGAAGATTATTTTGTACTTCAAGCCCAGATATAAAGCAGACTGAGAAATACTTTGAGAGAATATGTTGCCAAAAAAGGTATTGAAATTGAAAGAAGATATCTCTTCTGAGGAAAAAAAATTATCTGGAGGGTGTATTTCAAGAGTCCAGAGAAAAGTATGTAGGCAGGTGAAAGGAGAGACACTGAGGGCCAAGCAGCTATTTAACAATGTAATAGGGTTAAAATTTGCAGATTGAGGGATGAAAGATTTTCATGGAGCTGGGATTGGGGGAGTGAACCAAGTTTTACCTCTGGAGAGTGTTTGAGGCAGTTTTGGTTTAGTCTCTTTTACTTCTTTCGTATCCTTTTTGCCACCGTTCCTAGCTGTGAAGTCTTTAGCCAAGGTATAAGAGACAGCAACAAGTAGCAGGAACACGGATATACAACTCTTCTTCATGGCTAGTGCTGAAAAGACAACTAATCCTTAGAATTCTGGCAGTTTTTCAGAATGTCAACCAGAAAATTACTCAGCAAGATTGTACAGTATGTGAACCATCAGTGTATAAATGACTAAATCACAAATATGTAGCAGAGCTGAGTCACTGCTAGAATTTACAATTCCCGCTAGTTTTCATTTCTGAGGATGTAATGAATAAGTGGTAAGGTTCGTTAGGCATACAAATTATTACAAATTAGTAAATCTATAATCTCCCAAACATCTTAAAAAGTTACTTGCTGCCACTTTAAACTATGCCCATCCCATCTCAATGCAGTCATCCTAGATAGTCAACTCTGATGCTTGTTCGTTCTGTTTTTCTTGATGGTGTCCTTACAAACATTGAATTAACTCAATAAGACAAATGAGATTCAACAATTAGTAACTTCTCTAGCAGCAGTCATGCCATGGTCTAAAGGCACTTGCAATGTCTGTCTTAAACATTATAAAACATTTATAACAGAAGTTGATCCAATATAAGATATTACCTCATCTAATTTGTCTCTCTCAATTATAAAACATTCATCACCAGAGTAACTAGATATCTCCGAACATCCTTGTGAGGAAGCTAAGTTTGGGTGGACTTACTCCATTTCTCAGACAGAAACTGAGGCACAGAGAGGCAAAGTTACTTATCCAAGGGGTCTCAGTGAGAGTGGCAGAGCCAGGTTTAAACACAGACGTCTAATGTTGTGCTTTAACCATTAAATCATGTTTCCCACTTGAGGTGTCACAATAATTCAATCTTCCAAACTAATTACTTTATTTAGAACAGTGATGATTTGTTTAGAAATGCAAACTGTCCGTTTAAGGGATGCTTTACTACTGAAATTCCTCCTCAGCCTTACTCTGGGAGTGAGGATGAAGCATAGAAAGTTTCAGGAGAAGTTCCTCAATCTTTTAAATAAGATCATGCTACCAACAAATAAGCAAAGTATCCTGACTCTGTGTGATTCAGATTTGATGTGTAAACTCTCACAACTGCTAGACTAGCATGGCGAGGGGTACTACAGAAGATGAAGACAAACAGCTAGACAAAACATACATAGGAAAAACAAAATGGATTCAGGAGGTTCAGCAGGCATATTTTAAATGTGGATTACAAAAGTGAAAGTGTGGTGAGGCTGTCTCTTTCCAGGGCTTTGGGGGAAGCCACAGAATGGCTTGGTAGCTTGAGTTAGAATTCCTGGTAAATGATCCTTTGCTGTTCCAGTGCCCAATAGACCTTGACTCTGCTTAGTCATGGCTTCAACCGCATAGAAAAAGCTACAAGAAATGGGTTTTTTTTTTAAAATAGGCTGCTGTTTCGGAGGAAAAAAAAGTCTACTCAGAGGGGAGGAAATTTAGTAAATCTTCATCAGGAAGCCCAGTGGAGACTCCAAGGAGACTCCAGAGACAGATTAGTTAGATCAGTATGTAGGAAATATTGCTTTAAAAAAAAAGTGGGGGAAGGTATCGGTCAAACAGAAAACCAAAGAACAAATAAATCTCAGCTGGTTGGCTGATGCGGAATTGAAAGCAATGACCAACCAGCATTAAACCTGCTCCTTAAAGCATCCTCTGTTCAAAGCTAGATATTGCCATGATAAACTCGTAGAGGGAAAAATAAAGTATCTGGTTCTTTTAATTGAAGAGACAGTACTACTCTGCCTATCCCCTTTATGGCAAGCTATACACTTTAAGTTGCCTCATTCTTCCTGTTCCATTTGTCACCTGCCACAGTAATAAGTGTACTTGAGTCCAAAGCTCATTAGATTCTAAACAGGTACATTTCTAAGCAAGAACTCGTAGCCTTACCTTGTTTACCCTCCCACTTGTCTGAGGAGCTGGGTAAGTGTTCCTAGTTTCAGTGTGAACTGCAAAGTCTCAGTTAATACCTATTTATGTGCCTTGGCACACCTCAACTCCACCCACAAGCTGCGTATTTGAATACTACTCCCGGTGAGCTAAACTTTCTGTTTTTTCAAAGAAAATCACATTCAGGGTTAATTTTTTAATCAGATAATTTCACCCTTTCATACCAATTTGCCTATGCAAAAGACATTTGAACAGCGATACCTACATGGCTTTTTGGGTGATTTTTAAAAAACATTTTAAAATATGGGCAAACTGCCAAATCCAGGTAAGCTTAAATCTAGACTCCGGATTTGCCTGAAGGCTGATTTGTCTTTGTGTGATTGGATAGAAGTTTTAGCCTGCAGCATAGTTCTTTTATTACTTTAAGAAAGTAAAAATGATGATTCAGAACTCCAGTTTCCATTACTGTGATAATTAAGTGGTCATTTACTGTGCATGCGGTAGAGACAAAGACAAAGCTTTGATTTTTGTTTTTTTTTAAATAATCTACATCAAACAGGAACATTTTACAATTAAACATATTCTAGTGGGCAGCTATACAGACCTTGGAAACCATCACATTATTTGGGAACCTTAAAAACAAACGCTGTTTAAAATCAGATATTTTAAATATATTTCTGATTCATGTCCTATATAATACAGTAATCCTATATTTATTTTAATTATATAATAAAAATCCACGATTTTATATTTGATATACGTGCAGTACAGTGTAGCATTTAGGAAAATTTTAGGACCATTTGCTTGCAAGATGGCTATCCATGCTGTTTTCTCTGAATAATTTGCAGAGAAAAATCTATTGTGTTCCTTATCTGGTAAATATATTTTGAAACTATAGTAAATGCCATTTGAGGGCTACTTGGTGCATTTTGCTTTTCAGAAGTATTTTAAAGAAACCCGAATAATGGCCATCACTAGTAGGGAAAGTTTAGCACTATCTAGATCGGGAGATAAAACCCATTAGATGTAGATTGTGTCTCAAATTCACTATGCTTTCATGTATCCACTAGTGAAAAGCAATTTCCAACTGCATTTAGACAAAGTGCATGTAAGAGGAAATACTACTTTACCGTAATACACCACTTTTTATTTTTAGTTTTTCCAACATTTTGTAAAACATACCTAGGAAAATGCTGAACACAGACAAGATGATGATCTCATTCATCTGGTAATTATTAGTTTTCTTATTAATGTAGTTCAGCACTTTGATTAGAAATGTAATTTTATGAACTGGATGTTGGATGTATGATAAAGACAAAATCTACGCCTTCAAAGAGGTCAAGATTTTTTTAATCCCATATCAAAGTGTTTTATGCTAACTTTATGCATAGATAAATGAAATCAGACACAGAGTAGTAATATGAGGAGTATTTTACCTGAGAGGGCTTTGCTCCTGTGCTTTTCTCATGGGATGCAGAGCTATGTTTTACAGATGGCTACTGTAGCTTCTGTCTAACTTAAATCTCCTCTAAGACAAGATTTTCAGCAATGGGTGTCTAAACCCACATTTAGGCCTCTGAAGTCAATGGAAGCCACTGGGTGCTCAACACATTTGAAAATCAGGTCACATCTTCAAATGCCTAAATGTGGATCTAGAAGCCTAATTTTAGGCATCTATTTCTGAAATCTTGGCCTTATTTCAGCTAGTATCTAGAGTTTTCAAATATTAATTCCGTGTGTGTTTCCTGAACCTCTTCCCCAGTAGCCTTCAATTACATAAGTAATATTTTAATTCTCACATCTTTTTCCCAGCAGACATTGTTGTAACCTAAAAACACAAAGATGGCTGCCAGGAGAGACCACATTTCCTGCAACCTTACTTCCTGCGATCTCAAAGAGAGGCTAGCTGAAATGTTGCTTGAGTCTGTCTTGTTCCACACTAATGAAAGGAGGGGGGAGTTCTAGTCTACCTTTCTCATGGAATCCAGCCTTTAGGCTCTAATACTGGAGCTAGCAGTGTGAACTATGTTATAAACACCAGATTGGAGACCTCATCCTCCACCTCAGTGATTATGTCCCCTGTCCTGCAGGAATTGTTTTATGAAAAATTGGAACAGTATATCACTGGCCTGGTGGCTTTCCCTTATTTACCTTAAAGAGCTTGTTACATTCTATTAAAGTTAATATTTAACTATTTCAGGTACAATAACTGATCACTTTATTATTCTTTTGACTTTCATTGCTTGTGAAGGGCTTGACACTACCTTATTTCTGTTAAATAACAATCCTTGTATTTTTGAATATTTGTTCTTGTAACTCTCTTAAACAATTCTGTTTAAGTGTTCAGATAAAATGAGGCCACTATCTTTGTCTTAGTGTTTCTTACAAAGAGTTTTTATTTCTTCCAGGGTCTTTAGCTGCAGAATAGAAAATGTGGAGTGTGTTTATAGATTCTTTCCCTAAGAACGTATTCAATATATGTGCCTAAGGTTGGTGAGCTCTAGATCTGTGGGATACTTTACAGTAAATAGCACAACTGAATGGGGGAGTAAAACAAAATACCACATGTACGCTGTAAATTAATTGAGCTCAAACCCAGAAACTGCCAAATTTCAGAACCAACAAGCTTCCAGGGCTGCCAAAATAGTAAAGAAGATTTTGAGATTAGCTAAGTGGAAAAAGGGCTGGATAGTGTGGCGTGCTAAGCGACCCCAATACCCATTGACTTTAATTGGCAGTGCTCTGATTTACACCAACTGAGGATCTGGCCCTCTGTCTTGAATACTAATAATATAATAATCATCCTCCAACTTCATGTCAGTCTAATGCTTTCCCACCAGCAGTTGGAGGAGTTCTTCATTTCATCTGTATTATATGCAGGCTAAAACCAACACCAAATATAATGTATATTCATTTATTAAACTACATAGCAGATAGATAAATAGATAGAAGTGGATTGGATTTAAAATATCATATTCTTTCATGCGTCTGACCCACAACTCATGCCCACAAAACCAAAATCAACCCAACCCCCATTGGTTTTGATTTTTCTGACAGGAATTGTTTCCCACTTGGTGTATATAATGCCATTTAGCATTACTTGCTATAAAGTGACAGAATGGAATGTAAGTATAAAGTACTGTCATCCGACTAGTTTGGGTGTCCTGTAATATTTCAGATAAAGGTGCAGTTATATCATATAACAAGTTTTCAATATTATGTCCCATTTTGTTTGTTGGTATGTGCTGTGAGCGATGGCTGAATGACCTAGCTTGGAATCAGATGGCATACCAAAGAATGAGTGGCTCCATCTGATATCTTTCAAGGTCCCGGAGTAAAGCTCCCTGTTGGTATGTGGTTTAATAAACATCCCACTCCACTGCCTCAAGGTCTTTAGAATATTTCATCATAGGAATGGCCAAGTGGCTAAGACTGTACAACAGCAGAGAAAGGCTGAGGCTCAGAAGCATGAGGAGTGCTATAGAGTTTCATAAAAATTCATTATTCATCCTCTCAGAACACATTGGTGAGATAGTCTTTGACAGACATTTTACCAGGGATTGGACTTTTGGGAAGATTATTTATCATCTATTAATAGTGTGAGTTGCAAGTTGGGAGGGCTTTATACACAATCCTATATATTTTTTTGCAGTGGGTATGTACGTAGGGAAAGGGCTCTTACTACAGTGCTTAGGTACACATTTTAATGCTTTATTTTGTCATTTGATAGACAGTATTTTATAGACCTCTGCAGTCCAGCTATCCCAGGCTTAGGAACCAGTGCCTCAGACTTCCTGAGGCTTCTAGTCATTTACACACACTCCCTGAATGCTCCACCTGGCTGTGAGCACTCTGAGTTTCCGGTTGATCCCTTTCAGGGACAAGAAGACAGGAAAGCAAGAAACACAGGCTTAGCCAAGAGATTTCTTAACTACAGAAACTTTACTTTTAAAAAACACGAGAGAGTTACAGACATTTGCAAAATAACAAAAGTTATGAGACATACCCACCCACCCCAGGCCTGATCTCACCCCTTCCATGAGTCCATGGTCTTGTTAACGTTTCAGGCTAGGCAGAGTCTCTCAGTCCCTACTGCTTTTCTCTCTCCAGCTCATTCTTCTTGCATGAGGCAATAGATGGCCACCCTCACAGAAAAGCACTCCCTCTTAAATAGAGTGTCCTTTTAGGCCATATACTTCACTGGCAGATTTGTCCCTTTTCACTCCTCTCCCTACATGCTGTAGCTGAGATAGTCCATTGTTCCATGGCGATAGACTGGTCGTTGAGACAATCCGAGTCAAGAGCCCCTACATTGTCATATTGATGGCTTCTGTGAGACCATCTTTCAATGAGGTATCAAGCAGCTTCCCTGGGAAGGATAGCTGACTGTAATAAATCATAATAACTTTGCCTCACCCAGGGTAAGACTTGAGTTCAAGACATAGTACAAAATGGTGGTTACTATACAAAATGGAGGTCATATTGTGACCCAGACATATCACATTCTGTCATAGCTGATATATTGCCACAATGAGGCTAAGTGAATAGAAATGTGACTTCTTGTGTTCATATATTTGGTTATTATTGCTGGCACAGAATGGGTACTGATTTCTACCCCTGAGGTTGTCTGCATTTCGCTGGTGTGTGGTTGTCACCGTACACAAATACAAATGCTATATATCAAACTGAACAGCTAGCTGGCTGAGTGAGCTATTTAGAATGACATATAGACACGTGTACTTAAAACCTTGTTTTAGAGTTACTGCCTCTTGGAAAATGCAAGCACACTCCCTCAAGTGGAGATACTAAATAAACATTGTCAGAGTCACAAAGAGCTGTCATTCCTGTCTAGGAGGAAGTGTTATCCCTATTATCCTGTCCAAATTCCAACTTGCATAATTACATTATCCAAATTCCTTCTTTACTTTCAAATAGTGTACATGTTCTTCACTTCTACTTTTTGAAAATTGTATTCATTTTTGCTGACACAAAATAGGGGTTGGCTTCCAGGTCAAGAATGTCTGTATTACAATGGTGTGTGAATTATCCCAGCATACTCTGGCCCAGGCCTGAAATGCACCTGGGCTGTGCTTAGCACAGCTGTGGGGGTGGTTGGGCAAAGGTGGCTGCACAAAACCTTTGTGCCCCTAATTTCAGGGTCTGCTGAAACTTGCTCTAACTTTTTCCTGGCTGACCAGGGGCCATTTCATAGCTGGAATAAAGTTGTTCTTAGGTAATATCTTTTGCCTAAGTACATCCCCCGTGCTGGAGGATACAGCTGCTATACTGGATCTATACCATTTGAAGCCTTCTTTTGCACAGAGAGAATTTTCATGTAGCCAGATAAGCCAATTTTCTGTTTGCTTGGTGCCATTAGAGTGGGGAGCCACAATCTGATCCCCTGTCTGTGAACTGCTTTGGAATTGTTAAGAAGTCCTATATATAGATAAGATTATAGTTATTAGTTCTGTTAAGATGGAGCAACTAGTGACTAAAGTGGCCTAAAGGAGAATTTGGGGTAAAGGGGAAGTTTCATGTTTACTGGTACCAGACAGAAACGTGGCTATCAGATTTCAATTTGTTCAGCCTTGTTGGGGTAAAATGGATGAATTCCTTGTGAACCCTGGCAGGCAGCAGTTTACATTCCTGCTGGGATTGCAGAAGGAAACAGACAGTTACTGATGCTGCTTGCTGTCTAGCGGCCAGCCTAATTGATAAGCAGGTGGTTCGCAAATATTCATGGCAGCATCTACTGGCTTTCTAAAGGATGGGAGATATAAACCACTATGTGGGAAGATGAGAGAAGGAAAAGAAGAGTGCCTTGTTATTCAAGATGGTTTGAAGAGGGAGAAAAAGACTTAAGTGTGTCTAGAAATTGTGTGATGGCTGAACACTTGGCTCCTTTCTATCTAGAGTGTGCTATTTTGACCTATCAGTTAGAATCCCTGAGACTTGAGTTCCTTTCCTGGAGAAGCTAATTGCCACCACCGGTAGCCTATTTGTTTTAAATATCAACTCTCTTATAAAAACCAAAGGTAACAAATGATTGACTCTTTCATAGCTGTTAGTGTTGCAGAGCAAGACAAAAATTTCATTCATCAATAACGCCTGACTGACTGGAGACACTGTGGCCCTGCAGATAGAGCACAGGGGTAAGAGTAAAAAAAACCCTGTTATTTACACCTAGCTTTTCTGTGTTTTCTCTTTCCAACTCAGTTTCCCCACTATACAATGTAAGTGCTGAGTATATTTTTTAGATGTAAATGATTGTGATAAACTGAGTTGAACCTGGCTCACTACATTGAAAATGAAGTAGTGAAATAAGCTCTGAGGCTTTAGAATCCTGACATGTAGCTTCTATAAGTTTTATTAGTGATTCTGCTTTTAAAAGCTGAAAAAAAGATCTGGGGTGCTGATTAGAGAGTGCAAAACCATTTACAGCTTCAAACAAATTTGTTATGAGTCCTTAGGCTTCAAGAATTTCCTGTATTAGAATATTAGGGAAGCCATATATTATGATTCTAAGGTCTCAACATTTGTGAATCATCCTCTTCTATGATACCCTCTATTCTTTTTGCTCTATTTCTTGTTATGGGAAAACTAAGCCCTGAGCTATAGGTGGTGGGGACGTTATTTAAATAGCTTTGCAAATTAATATATTTGTTATATTCAGGCTTCCTTCTAACTTATGAAGTGGTTTCTTTCTAGAAACCAGTAAAAAGGAATCTCTCTTTCACCTTTGCAAACTTTTTGGTTGACGTGTGCAATGTTTCTGTGGCTAGGACTGTTTGCATTTGTCTCGCGTGTAACTATGATGCAGAAATAGTTCTCCTATTTCTACTACTACCTCGATGCTTTTATTGTACAGGCTCAACCCAGAAAATAAACACCGGTAGCACTTTCATAATTGATTTCTTTAAGTCCTAGTCATCATTCCGAAGCTTAGCTGAGTGGTTCTCTCAACTGGAGAATCTACGTTGGCTGTGTGTGCACCAGTGAATTACATCTTTATGTTCGTGCTTTGTCTTTCTGATGACTATTAGCTACATCAGTAAAAACTTAAGCATGAATGCTTACCTGAGACCATTTTAGTACTCAGTGCGGTCAAACCGGTTTCAAATACATGCAAACTGCTTCTTCAACTAAATAAGGAAATACAGGGCTCTCCATTCAAATAATTCTACCTATTAATTACTGCAAAATCTTTGTTTGGGACTAACAGTGACTGAATGTTCAGTAATTTCTTAAGGCTACATTGTTGTTTGAACATATCCAGACCTGTTTGCACTGGCAATTGGATTTTGAATGCCCCGTATCCTAAAAAGACTTATGTGTTTACCTGTCTGCTCTGTGAGCAATCAGTGGGATTATTCACAATGTTTAAAGTTAAACACACATGTAAATCTTTGCAGGACCAGGGCCTCGCTTGGCCACGTTCTCTAGTACTCCTTGGATGCAAAAGTGGTTTGATTTAGCAAATCCAGGCAGATAAATCGTGCGTGTGCCTTGGAAAACAGATTTTTTTTTTAAATGTTCATGCTACAAGATTTAACCTGTTCATTCAGAAAAACATTAAATCTGCAAAACACAGAAACCGCTGAGCAGGTGTAGTGTCCCAATCACATGAAAAAAAATACGAGCTCTCTGTAATTCCAAAAAAAGCACACACTGCTTTTCTTCCCCTCGGCCCTAGCCTCGCTCACATAGAATAGAACTAGTCCACTTGCTCTGCAGCCCCTTCAAATAAACTGGTGCTAGCAGCTTTAAGGTTTGGAATTTGATCCTGTTCCCATTGATTTCAATGAGAGCAGCCCCTTGTTCTTTTTTTTTTGGGAGAGGAGGAGGAGATTTATTGTTTCTTTGTTTTTCTTAGGTTGGTGGATAAGCAAACACAAATGAATTTTCCTGACTTTAAATATGTGGTAAATAGCTCAACATAAGCTCTAAACCTACCCATGCACAATGCAACTTTATGAAAGATGTTAGCCAAAACACAGACAGTATTCCAGAATACTTGAGTGAAATGTATTTAAATTGCCTTTTTGTCTAATAAGGTTTCTTCTTCTTTTAAATCAAAATGTTTTACAACATGTGTAAGATTTTGTGAAAGCATTTAAATGGTTGTCTGTTACCCCATCCCTCCCATCTCTGATTGTCTCATTGAGTTCAGCCTCTGGTGAATTTAAATTCTTGCACGGTATTTGCAGAACTGGCAAACAGGAATAACTGCAATCAGCAGTACTGGGCGTTGTCTTGGTGTTGCTTAGTGCCATGATGATTTGAGAATGCTTTGTGTAAATAACCGTTGCAATCTCCCACTCTTGGCTTTAATTATGTTGGGGGAGAGTGTGGGATTGTGAGTGGCAGCAGCTGTAAAATACAAGTCTGCGAAGCAGACTGGTTTAGTCATGGTGGGGCACATACTTTCCCCCTGTGTGCAGAATAATATCACTTTACTTCCTTGTTTTTGTATTACAGGGTAATACTTGCTGCTTTTCAGTGAGCGCATATGAGATGCGTAATACTCCTTTATAGAATCACAAGGATTTATTGAATACTGCAACTACTAACTCCAACAGACACAAGTAGGACTGAACTTCCTGCTAAAACCCTTGGATCAGATACAACAACATACTATACATGATCCCTAACCCTAACATAAAGATACAGCGCCATGTATCGGTGGAGGTGCTGTCTGCACTAATCATTATAACTTTCCCCTCTTCAGTTAAGTAAGTAACTTCTAGGAATCCAGGTACTCAACCATCCATGCAGGTTTTCTGTTGGTCTGCCTGCTTGAGTCATGTATTCAGTCATGCAGACATCACTTGTAAGTGGATCTTCGTTATCAGGAAGTGCAGAGCTCTGGTCTCATTAATCAGGCCTATCCACTGTCTGGTGAGGACTGCAGACTGTTCAGTTCATGAGGGCATCTTGGCAATTCCTCCTCCACAGCCGGTCTTCCACCATGAACCACAGAAACTTGCTGGGACACCTCCAAATAGTCTTCTGCATCCCTCCGGGATGGCAGTTGAGCATCTATAGTGTTCACCCTCCCCTTTCTTTTGATGAATCAGTGCACCAGTTCTCGATGCACTACAAAGGGGAGGGTGCTTGCTGTCTGTATTGTCAAGGATAAGTTGTTTAGTTTTTTTTATTACTGTGTAAAGTCCACTCCAAAAAGTGTTTGGGATTTTTTTTTTTCAGTTGTGGAGCCACAGCTTCCACCCTTCCTGGATGGGCACATAATTCCCCTTTTTTCTGGCATCTTGTTCCTGGCATGCTTGCTTCTCTAATCTTCTCCTCTCTGGAAAGCTCTCCTCAAGTTGCTGTTGTAAGGCTCTTCTGTGTCTCTCATGTGTGTTGGTGCCAGAGGCCTTGCTGCCTGAACATTGTCACAGGGAAGTGTGGGACTGCAGAGTCCAAAAATGATCTCCTGAGGAGAATAATGGGTAGTTGAGTGCTAGCTGGTGTTGTATGCAAAGATGACAAAAGGTGTTTTCATATCCCAAGTCCACCCTTAAAATGCTGTAGTGCTTCAGTGAAGACATTACTTATGCTAATGGGAAGGGTTCTCCACTCAACAGGAGAATTTTTCACACCCCTGAGTGATGTAGTTAGCATGACCTAATTTCTTAGTGTAGATCAGGCCTAAGCATGGACACAACAGTGCACTTTGCTATCTTTACCTCATCTATTACCCACACGGTGGGGACACTGGTCCTCACTTTGGTTATTTGGAGTTGTCAGTAAGCCTTGTATAATAACCAGGATTCAAATTCATTGATCAAGTTCAGCTGATCACTGCAGATGCAGCTTGAATGGCCAAATTGCAATGCTATGTGTTTCATCAATACAGACATAACTCATAGACTTTAGGCCAGAAGGGACCATCATGATCATCAAATCTGACCTCCTGCAGATAGCAGGCCACAGACCCTCACCCACCCACCCTGAAATAGGTCCATAACTTGTGTCTGACTTACTGACTTCCTCAGATCTTGGCTTAATAACTTCAAGTTGCAGAGAATCCATCATTTGTTCTAGTTCAAACCAGCAAATGACCTATGTCCAATGCTGCAGAAGATGAAAAATCCTGGGAAATTCCTTCTTGAGCCCCAAATATTGTGATCAGTTAAATCCTGAGCATGTAGGAGAGACCCACCAGCTGGACACCTAAGAAAGAATTGTCTCTAGTAACTCAGAGCCGTCCCATTTCCAGCCATGGGAGATATTTGCTAAAAACAGTCACAGATGGGCCATGTTCTATTATAAGCAATCTCATTATACCTTCCCGTCCATTATAGCCCCCACTACTTCCTTTGGAAGGCTGTTCCAGAACTTCACTCTTCTGATGGTTAGAAACCTTCATCTAATTTCAAGCCTAAACTTCTAGATGACCAGTTTATACCATTTGTTCTTGTGCCAACATTGGTCCTTAAATGATTCTTCTCCCTCTCTGGTGTTTGTTCCGCTGATATATAAAAAGCAATCAGATCTCCCCACATCACTTATTTTGTTAGACTAAACAAGCCAAACTCCTTAAGTCTCCTCTTGTAAAGAAGGGTCTCCATTCCTCTGTTCACCCTTGTAATCTTTCTCTACACCTATTTCAGTTTGAATTTTTCTTTCTTAAACATGAGAGAACAGAATTGCACACAGTATTCAAGATAAGGTCTTACCAGCGCCTTATATAACAGTAACAACATTTCTTTATCTCTACTGAAAATACCTCACCTGATGCATTCTAGGATTGCTGTATTTCCTCCAGGTTTGAAGGAATCTTTCAGTCTTTTATAACATTCAGTTTCTGGGTTGGACTCCAACTCATCCTTTTTGACTACATGTCCAAGGAAAGTGATGTGACTCCTTGCAAAGTGACACTTGTTTCCTGAAAGTTTAAACCCTGCTTCTTTAAAAAGCTTTTCCACTCCTACCGGATGCTTCTCTCATGTTCCAGGGAAACAAATATGTGAGGATGTCCTCAATTCCCACAACTAGGGTTAGATCACCCTCTGAATTGTCCCTGATGCATTTGTGGGTGCCCAAGGCATTCTGTGAAATTGAAACAATCTATAGAGTGTCACAAAGGCATTTTTTTCTTGATCGTCAGGTGCCATTTTAACCTGATGATTTTGTTTTAGTGTATGGGTACTATTTAAAATATTTTGCTCCTGATGTCTTATCCAGTGTGTCTGCAATGTGGGAAAGTGGGTAGTTATCATGAATGAAGTCTCTTGGAGTCAATACACATCCTCAAGTCTCCATTAGACTTTTTATAATTACAATGTGGGATGTCTAATGTGATGGAGATTTCTTCATCAAGCCATCCTCTGCTGTGTGATTTGGCTTCTTTCACTGCTGCCTGATACCAGGGAGTCTGATGTGGGGACAATCTCACAGTGCTTAAGCCAGGGAGTGTTTCTATCTGATGTTGGTCATATCTCCCAAGCTCTTCATTATTCCATAAGAGCAGCTGGATTTCTCCTATTGTCTGCAGTGCTGATGATTTATAGTACAAATATTCTTCCTCTTCGGTACTGGCTGTTCCCAATGAATCAGACTCATTTCAGATCCTGAGTCTAACATTGGTCTTCCAGCCATCAATGTCTCCAGACACGTAGAGCAGGTATCTGGGCAGCTCTTCATGTGATCTGTTCTAATAGTTGTTGATGGTGCATCTTTGCATCTTCTAGTTTCCTGTGGCGCAGCTTAGGCACCTCTCTGCTTGGTCAATTCCAGCTCCAGTGGCCATTGTATCTGCATTGCCTGCAAATGTCATCTGGTCTGGGACTCTCTCAGGAAACAGTCTCTCTCCTCTGACCGATGGATACCTGCAAATAGCTTGCACTTGAGCTGCTGCTATTTTCTTAGCTACTTCCCTAGCAATCTTTTCTCAAAGAGCTGCAAAGGCGTTACCCTCAGGCTGGGAATTATCAACTAATTCCTTTAAAGAAACCCCAAGTTCCTCTACATTTTGAACCATGTGTATAATCTGGTCCAAGGATTTATCCAGTGTGATTTTTCCTTCACCAGCAGGTTATGATGTTCCCCTTTTAACCATTTCTAAACTCTTTTCATGCAGAATCCTCTCCTGGCTTGTTACTGGGCATGGGCGGCTTTCTGCACTGCTAGTTCCACGTTCATAACAGCAGGTTCTGCTTTGCTCAAGCCATCTCCTGCCCAGGATGGGGCAGGGAAAGCCTCATCAAACAGTCTTTGCAATTCACACAAATAACGATACAGAGGTTCTACCTCCCGGCTTGTCATTTCTTCCAGTATTTTAAAAGGACCAGTCTTCCGTCACAGTGGTTGGACTTGCATGAATGTTCGTGAAACTGTCTGTAAGAATCATGATCCAGAAGGGGAAGCTGCTGGTAAAATGCTTTGGCAGCACCATCCAAAAGCACTGCTCGGTACTGTGCTGCTCTCCCATCAGACCGTTCATTCACAAAGAGCAACCGTTCAGAGTCTAAGTACTCAGATTCCTATTGCATCTGCATGACCAATACATTTCTTCTCAAGGGAAAGTGCTTCTGACGTCTGAAAGCTGCTGTCACCAGTCATAGTACTCGCTTATGGGGATTTATTGGAATAACTGCAAGTACCAACTCTGGGGCGCACACAGGCATGTCTGACTTCCTGCTAAAACCTACTGAGACAATGTAAGGACCTTCAATACAACAGCTTAATACTAAGATAGTCCTGTATCTCTATCTGTTCATGGAGGTGCTACCTGCACTGCTCATTACGGATGGCTAAATATTGGGGTTGTTGTGCTGGTTACACTAGATCTTATGGCTATATCAGGCTGCTCTATTCCAGCTGAATGGCTAAGCTGCATGAAGTACCTCACAAAAATCTGAATTGTCAGGAAGTGCACAAGGCATAAAGTCCATAAACCCCTGCCCCAGGATGTTGTACCATCCTTCTTTTGTTAGTCTTATTACTTCCCAATCCATGTTACTTTTGTTAAAGATGAATATATTTAACCATTAAACAAAGACATGACACACAACTCCAGAGACATAACTGCCAATAATTTTGTAAGTTAAAGGTAATTTTGACATGGGTAGTAAGGTCACTCTATTTCAAGCCCACTGAAATGCACAGAATGAAGTTCACCTTGTGCAGAAGGCTAGTTTAAAGATGATTGTTGAATCTACAATAAAATTAGGTTGACCCTGCTATGTGCTCGGGGTGTGAAAAGTCAACACCCGTGAGTGATGTAGTTAAGCTGAGCTAACACCAATGGTAGACAGTGGTAGGATGTGGAATAATTCTTCCATCGACCGACTTATTGCATCACAGAGAGGTGGATTAACTACAGCAATGGGAAAATCCCTCCCATTGCTATAGTGAGAATCTACATTGCTGTGCTGCTGTAGCAGTTTAGACCTCAGTCTCATGTAATTTCTCAAAAGAAGACTTGAGTGACATGGAGGGTTCTCTTTTACAGGAGGGAGTTTCATCTGAGTTACGTGGCCTCTTTGGAAGACAGAGTGGAAACAAAGAGAAATGCTTGCTATTGACTAAGAATAGTTGATCTCTCTAAAAAGCTACCCTTAGAAAATACTTTGGTGGTGTAAATTTTCATGGTCTGAAGCTTTATGCTAGTGTTACTGCAGTGTCTTGGACAATTAGGCCAAGATTTTGGGTGACTAACTGGAGAACTCCTAAACAAGTCTGCTTTTCAGAAAGTGTTGAGCACCCACCTTCTGAAAAATCAGGCCTGTTGAAGAGGACTCCTAATGGGCACCCAAAATCATTAGTCACTCAGACCTTGGCCTTACCGTATATTCTGTGCAATATTTTTATAAAAGTATGCCTATGAAGGACACTTTAAAAGTGTGAGTCTATAACTAAAGCAGCACATTGCTCAGGAGTCTACCATACAGGCCATCACTGGTGGCCAGTGCCTGGGAAGGAATTACTTGGGCCATGGGAAACGGGTGGGAGAGACTATTCTGTATCATGATTGCTTGTATATTCTCAGCCGCTCTTGTTAATAATGTTGCCTAGACCAGTGACATATGATCTGGATGACAGGGTGATCTGTTCAGTAAGAGCCATATGCTGCTATCTATTGCACAGGACTGAAGGAAGAAGCAGATCATAATTTAGCTATGAGTACTTGGGAAGCGCCTATGTTTTGATTTGGAATGAAATGGCTCCTAGCATCGCATTACATAAGATGAGATTTCCCAAAGGGAATTAAATCAGCCCACACAAAACCAAGGTTATGTAGGTAGACAGCAGAAATCCAATCACTTTGAGCCATGGAATGCATCTATCACTTGTTACTCAGGTTTACAATTTAGGAATGCCTTAGGCCCTTAGCTGCTCTGGGGTGATCAGGTAGCAAGTATGGGCAAGTATCTTCTATTTCCCCCTGTGCCCTGCCAAGAAGGGTATGAATCTTTTTAACAGTCATCCATACCTTTTCTATCCTCAAGTCTTAGTAAAAGGTGTCCTACATGAGGCTACATCTTGTAAAGCATTAAGGAGTCTTTCTCCAAGAATCAGACAGCACAGACAATACTGAAGAGGCTTATTCACTATACCGTGAAGTCTGATAAATCAGCTTCATGGTGTTAGTGGTTGATTATATACCCTTTTTATCAATTACATACGAGGGTCATTCAAAAAGTTCTAAGCTTCACCCAGAAAGAAGAGCCATAGATGAACATTTTTGTTGTTGTAACACACTACCACTTCTTATAAAACTAGAAAAACTAATACAGATTTCTGTTTTAATTTGTGTGCAGGTGAGGACCATACAAAGGTGAAGGGTAGTGCGACAAATCTAAAAATGGACAAAACAGAGGCCCGAGCAGTCATAAAGTATCTGCAAAAGAAAGGTATGACACCCAAGGAAATCCATGAGGACATGGTACAGACACTTGCTGAGGACTCCCCTTCCTATGCAACTGTGATGAAGTGGGCTGCTGAATTCAAGCGGGGCAGGGTGAGCACAGAAGATGACCCTCGGTCAGGTCGTCCAAAAACCTCAACCACTGATGATCAAGTTGATGTCACTCACCATATGGTTTTGGATGACAGACGTCTTACTGTCCAGCAGATAGCTAAGTCCATAGGCATTAGTTCTGGTTCAGTTCACACTGTTTTAACTGAGATCTTGGGGATGAGCAAGCTGTCTGCAAGATGGGTCCCAAGAATGCTGACGCCAGAGCAGAAGCTGCAAAGAGTTGACATTTCCAGGACACTTCTGACTCGCTTCCAGGCTGACCCTGAGAATTTCCACCGCAGATTAGTAACACAAGATGAAACCTGGGTTCATCACTTCGAACCTGAATCAAAGATTCAAAGCAAACAGTGGAAACACCCTGGTTCTCCACCCCAGAAGAAGTTCAAGTGGGCAGCGTCTGTTGACAAGGTGATGGCTTCTGTTTTTTGGGATTCTGAAGGCATAATCATGATAGACTACCTGGAAAAGGGAAAAACTATTAATGGACAGTACTATGCATCAGAATTAACACAACTGAAGGAAGCAATCAAGTCGAAACGCAGAGGGAAGCTGAGGGCAGGTGTGCTCTTGCTCCAGGATAACGTGCCCGTTCACTCTGCTCCGGTTGCAGTAGCTGAAGCAGCCAACTGTGGCTTTGAATTGCTACCCTATCCCCCTTACTCACCAGACTTAGCTCCATCTGACTTCTACCTGTTTCCTAAACTCAAATCCCACCTACTTGGTCACCATTTTGGAAACAATAATGAGGACATGTGTGCTGTGGAGGAGTTTTTGGAGGACCAGGACGCCACCTTCTTCCGTGATGAGATTGCAATGCTTGAGCATCGTTGGACCAAGTGCATTGATGTCAAGGGGGACTATATAGAAAAATTGTGAAAAACTGTCTTGTTTCTGCAACTCCTTCTGGGTGAGGCTTAGAACTTTTTTGAATGACCCTCGTAGTATGTTTTAAATTCTTTATCTTTTCACTTACAAATACAGACATTGTCCCATCCAGAGAGAACAACAGTGATAATGGTCATTACATATATGCAGAGACACTTTTAATCACTTGACTTACATCAAGGACGCTAGGGTTACACTTGGTGGGGGGGTAGGGTGGAGGAAGAAAGGGGAGGAGGTTCTTACAGATAGGTGGCAAACAGACAAATTCTAAAAGCAAATGTGCTGTTCTCATTGGAATTAGAATCACTAAGAGGACATCTGGCTTCCTGAGCCATTTATGAGTTTTGACTTACAGCTTGTTAGCTGAAAACAATCTCAAGCCTTAAAATCTTAAATCCATTTGGAAGTTTAAAATGGTGCAGAAGGTCACTGTCATTATAGCATGTAGTGCTTCATATAGAGAGCGCTGTACACTAGTGCATTGAAATCTACCCTGGTTCTGAATCCGCTTCTAGCTGGAGTTTATAGGGTTGGTTTTGATGTGTAAAGCTCAGAGTGGTTTAAGACCTGTCTTTTGAAAACCTGCTCCCATCCCTGTGTGACACTAACACAT
The DNA here is from genome assembly GCA_007922155.1 of Mesoclemmys tuberculata. Lineage (NCBI taxonomy): Eukaryota > Metazoa > Chordata > Testudines > Chelidae > Mesoclemmys > Mesoclemmys tuberculata. The sequence continues at coordinate 49,758,229 of ML675603.1, forward strand.
TTGTGATTAAAGGATACTCTGGAGCTAATAATTGGTGTTAAAGGAAGCTGGCAAAGCAGTATTTTGTTTGCTGTCCCGGGCTTTGGAATTCACTCCTTCCTCTTGCACCAATATGAGACACCCTGGAATTATTAACCATTAACTCATCTAGAGCATAGGCTTGGCACTCCATAGAAATCTGAATACATCAATGAATGCAAAGGAGTGAGTATGTGTGGGTAGTTGAGCATGCTGGCTGACGTGTCCAGGAACTACCTTACTCTACTTCCTACTTTTGTGGCTCGCTCACAAACCTGATTGGATAAAATTTATTTCCATTTGAGCAGTAGCCTCGTTTTGTGTTTCAGCGTTGTTTGAATGACTGTAATCGCCCTATAATCTATGTGTACTTTGTCATGAGGTCAGCTAGGGCAGCTAATGTAACTGTGGGGAATGTTGGTTGCACTTGCAACATAGTTGTTAAGTGGTGATAAACAGGTTCAGAATTCTTCCAGTCACAAATCCATTTCAAAATGCTTGCTGAGGTAGTCTCCTTGTGAAGAGACTGGATCAATTTGTAAATGTCTGCCTCCCTGTTTCTTGTTGCCTTGGGGGCCTTCAAGTACATTTTTAGGGCATCAGTAGTACTAATGCTATATTTAGAAACTGCAGCATTTCTGGATAAAGCTGCTTAAAGTTTAAAGAGTTCCTTTTTTCTGAAGCAATTAGCTATTAATTCATTGGAACTAAAACATTTTTGTACTCAAATTTCCTAAATCTAATTTACTGTATTCTAAATCATTCTTATCCCTGTAATCCCCTGTGATTGCTAGCTCATTATCAGATACTTGCTCTATAAATCTCAAGCCTCTTACAGCTATGCATCGGTTAAGTCTTTCTGGCTTTTATGTGTATGCACACCCCCACACTCCCACAACGCTCATGGAGAGAGGGGGTTATAATGTAGTAATGACATAGCTGGCATCTCTTCAATTAATGTTTGTAAACAAGAAACATGGGATTTTTTTTTTCTTGAGCCATTTTCAAAGCCTGGGTGTCCACCGAAATCAGCACTTGCACTTACATCAGTGCCTGGTCAGATGCAACTTTTTCATTATGAATGATGGAGACACCACATCTCCAGGAGGTGGTTTTGTTTTTTGTTTTTTAAATTGTGATTAACAGTCAAGATTTAATGTGACCCACAAATACTACATATTTCTTTGGAAGTGAACAGCTTTGATTAGCTTTTAAATAACCCAAAGCACTGACCTTTCCCTTACACTGTTGGTGTTATTGGTGGTCAGGCAACTTCCTTCAGTCCCAATTTGTAGCTCTAAAGACACAAAGCCTCAAAGTATGGTATCCTGCTGCTGGGTTATATCACGTTACATCCCCTAGATGAGGTTGGCTGGAAGGTCTGAGCCCAAGACAGCCAGGGGCAGAATTCCTGCAAGAAGCCATGACTTTAACTTGGCCGTGGGCTAGAAGTTGCCTCAAAAATTGACAGTGCTGGCCGGGAAGGAGATGCGACTGTGACGCATGCTGATTCAAGCCATCGCCACTGCAGCTGCCACCTGCTGTGCTGTTATGGAGGACTGATAGCAGCTTTGCTGCTATTAAAATTTAGTGGGGAAAAGGCCAAATTAGATGGGTAGCAAGACACCCAGGTTCTCTTATGAGGATTCTGAGACCGATGGGAAAGAACACCCCTGGTTGAATCAATGAATAGCTTTATTGACAATAACAAGCAAGACAATTAACAATAATTCTTACAATCTGACAATTAACACTTGCACTGATCAGTACTATTTACAGGAACTTCTCTATTGATTATCCTTATCCTCAACAGATGGTCACTGAGACAAGTCCTTTAACTTATACACAACTTATACTTGATCCTTAAACCTAAACAAACGGAACTATTTCCCTTAATTTCCTATGAACCATTATTCCTTATAAGCACTCTAGCAATTGCCTAGGGGAGATGTGCATTGCAGATCTCAGTTAACCTCCCCCCGATTCCCTGACTCCAGACTCCTGAACTATCCATATGCTATACAGTAGTCCCTCTCTATATCGCGGTTCACTTATCGCGGCCTCACTGTATCGCGGGATTTTTTTAAAATATTATATTTAATTATTTAAATATTTATTACCTATTCTGAACTTCAGACTACTCTCCGCCGTGAAATTGACTCTGCCTTGTCAATTTCGGCGGCGGAGGGGGAGACTCGGCATCGCAGCGGAGAATCCCCGCTGTGAAACTCACTCTCCCCTGTCGTATTCGAAACCACACCAGCGCCCCGCAGAGCGCGACAGGAGAAGGGTTTATAAAGCCTTAAAATATATATAAATACTAAAATAAATGTAAGGTTCCTACTTCGCGGATTTTCACCTATCTCGGGGGGGGTCTAGGAACGTAATACCCGCAATAAGTGAGGGATCACTGTATTCACGGCCAGACTGCCTCAGCCTCTGGTCTGGAGCCTTGCTTCAAAACCCTTGTCCTCAACAGGTGGTTGCTGGGATCTGGAGCTCGCAAGCTTCTTAGGGTTGGTGTTCTCTCAATAGACTCAAAAGGAGACACCCCCATTTTGAGCCAGGCTGCAGTCCACTGAACCTGTCTGCTCTGAGTATTTATTTACTTTTCCAAACACTCTTTTGTGGTTTAGCTTTTCTTAACACTCTGTGGTTGAACAGTTTCACGTGGGTTTTGGCTGTCCTGCAGAAGTCTGCCTAAGTGCATCCAGTATTCTGTGGGTGCTCATCTCTGGCAGATGGATTGCAGGTGAGCACATTTCTGTGGTTGAGCATATTTCTGTGATTCTGTCTTGCTCAACTGGTTTAGCTCAGTCATTGCTCTGTTGTAAGTTCCCTATACAATTTGTTCAATTTCTATATTTTGCCAAGCCTTGCATTTTATCAGGCCTGCTGTCCAATTTCAATTATATCATGGCAGCCTCAATACTTGCCCTCCTCCTGAAGGATCTCTCTGCAATGCAACAGGCGAGGCAGTGCCAGCAAGAATGCATCTGTCCACCTACAGAACACACCTGCTCTCTTCACCAACTAAGTGGCCAAGAATCCTATGAGAAGAGCTGACCTTAAATTGCATGAGCAATGCACATTACAGCACTTGAGGCTCAGAATGGGATCTCTGTGGTAACTAGGTAGCTTTCAGCTAGATGTGAGTAGGAGTTAATCTCAGATACCACATTGCAGGTGAATGCTTCGCTGCCAATTAGAGTTATGTTCCTACTGTCTGACCACCCAGCTGCCAGACACAAGAAAGTGCATAGTTTTACGAGCTGGTGTAGTTCAACTGGGGAAATCAATGAAGTTTCTACAGGTAATATCCTGTCCCACAAAAGCCCAAAATATACTTCTGTGAAATGTCTGTCTTTAAGAAACTCTGTCTCTCCATTTGATCACACTTAATAGAAGTGAAATGAGAAGCACACCATAAGCCTCTGGGGCCTGATGCAGCATGTATTGTATAAAACAAATACATAGGGAGCAGCTCTTCTTGAATGATTCATCATTAGTGTTGTATTGTTTACATTATCACTTTACACCACAAAAAACTCAGGTGGAACAAAAGACCTTTGATCATGGCACTGCCCATAAACGTCATTGCTCAAGATGAGGCCTCGCTGCATTCCGTGAAGATGGCCTCTGTGCAAAAAGAAAGTAGGCAGAATCCTTCTTTATATTAAAAAAAAAAAAGGCTCACACTGTCAAATTTATTCTGAAAACTTACTTTCAGTAGCTTTGCCTAAGTTCTCTTTCTTCAGAGTAGAGGGTCCGGTCCCATTATGTTTACCTAGCTAGCAGGTTGCTTTAAGATGCAGGGCAAAAGTTCTCAGGAGCGATGACTTTTTGATTTGGTGAATGCTACCACTTCTGTCTGGTGCCCCTGTCAGAGATCCCACTTACAACAGTCACCAACAAAGGAGGGCTGGGGGAGACTTCTGCACTTCATTTGCTCTGCCACAGTCCTGTGGCCTGATTGATCTCTCTCACCCGTTCTGCACTGATTCATCTACATTAGTGTTAGACTTGCTTTATGCTGAATAAAGGAGAGGGAAATCAGGCCCACCATGTATAGTATACTCATAGTTTTAATTTTCTGTATCACTGGGAAGGATACAGCATTTCCTTCCACAAAATGCCTGTCAAGAACCACAGGAACAATTACAATGAACATTTACCTTGGGGAAACCACTCCGCAGAATCTACAAAAAGAATGTCTGTTTTTATGAAAAACTTCAGCTTGCTTATTCCTCAGCAATTTGCAAGAAAGGATGCTGAGCAGATGACTCAAGGAAGGACAATCCTATAGTAAATGAAGATGAATTGCAGCAAGAATAAATATATTATGAAAATTTAAAAAAATCCCTGGTTTTGAAAATGAATTGCATCTGTCAGAGTGCAGTGGAGTAACGGCCAAATGTTGCCCTCCTTTATACAGCAGAATCCCTATTTTGAGTTTGTTTATTGGCTTGTCTCCAAAATAAAATACGTTTTTATGTATTTATCTTGTGTCTATCTGTACTACTCTGTCAGCTGAAGACAAAAATGTAATTTATAGTGAGTTCTTTTTGGGTGCTGAAAATTATGTGGATTATAAGTATTATATAAAATCTCTCTTGGTTAGAGTGAGCTTCTAGATGATTCCCACTCCATTTTGTGTGCATCCCGATAGGGACAGGTTTCACTCTACACACCTTTCTATGGGTGGTACTACCATGGTCCTACCACTCAGACGGGATCTCTGGGCTGCAGCCCCCTTGTTTACCAACCATGATAACATGAGCCCTTTTTCTTCCAGGAGTCTGTGATAGCAACTAATTAAAGTGACTCAAAAACAGCTTTTTCACAACGCATTTTTTATTCACCTAAAGGTACGTAACACGGCACAAAAGGTAAAAAAAAAAAAACCTTAGATGGGTCTTCCATACAAGCTTGCAAGGAAAGACTCCAGTGTAAGTTTCCCTCCTCCCAGGTCCTACCATCACTGGGTGGGAGAGATGGAGTGACTGCTTGCTGCAATTTCTCCTCTCTGTGTGTGTCTGTCAGCATCTTCCTCTGGGCAATTGATGGAAATGTACTCCATCTCTTCTTTGCAAGGTTAGTATTACCTTTTGATCCTAGGATTGAAATTTGAGAAGGCTAAAAATGGCTAGCCTAGCTGGAGCCAGGTATGGGGTATTCACTAATTAAAGCTTTCCTACTGTCTCCTCAAGGAAGGTGACATTTGCTGTTTCTTTCATTTCCCGTTTTTCCCTCATTACAATATCCTTTGTTTTAACTCAGTGCAATCAGGCTGGATTATATCAACCAGGCAAACTGAACTATATATGATATTTATTAAAAAAAAATAATAATAATACACAACTCCCTCATATACCACAATATCCAGCATTTTTTGCAATCAAGATATCAGACCATTAGTCATGTGTAAGTGCTAAATGTTTTGTGCTTTGTGCAGCGATCCAAATTGTTCAACCAAAAGATTAAAAATGGTTGACCCTCATTTCTACAGTTTTGCTAACATGATCAATGAAAATAGGGAAGAAACAAGGAAATAAAGTTGAGTCCAGTTGGCTTTAGGTCAGTGGCAAACGTGGATTTGTCAAATGGAAACGGTCAACACTAGCAAATGAGAGAGCATTTTCTAACTTTGAAAATATCAAACAATGCAGAGGAAAAATTGCAAGTTTGACTATTGACTAATATCATTTTTGCTATTGCATTCTGCCACAGTTTATGTTGTAGGGCTGCAGCAGTGATCTTTTTGAAGTATTTTAGATATTTGTACGTACCATCTTACCGTTACATTGGTTGAAGGAGAGTGCCTTGCAAGCTTTAATGTATTTCTCCTCAACACCCCTGAGAGGGAAGGGAAGTGTTGTCATCCCCATTTTATGCTCGTCAGCAGGCAGATGTGCAGATTTAACCAGTTAGTAGTGTTCCTTCTCTGCTTTGTTGGCAAAGATGGCAGTGGGTTGGCAGCACAATTCCACACTGACTACTTGATTCATTTTTTAGCATTGGACAAGTTATGTTGTATTGATACATATCTTTTCTAAAAGGCTATTACATAATATCACTATTCAAATCAAGGATCTCAAAACGCTTTACAAATGGTTAGTAAATCCACAACGTACCCCTGAGAGTCATGTAAGTAATACCTATGTGACATCTGTTTCTCCACTTAGTAAGGACTGAGATTAATAACTTCCCTGTTGATCAACCTGTTTCACAATGATTTCTGAATAGCTATCACATGGCAATAATTTCTGGTGATTTCCTTTCTTGGGTCCAATTTTGTGACTGAGACCTAGAGGTAAAAAGATTAGAAATATCCAACTCCCAATATTCCATATTTTGCTTATTCACATTCGACATTTTCTGTATCCCACAAAAAACAGTTTTCTTCCCCATGGACTTTAATTCAGTTCATCATACAGGCTTAAAACTGGCAGAATATTTTTTAAATAAATTAGTCTCCCTCCAAGCTAGGATGAAAATGATTTCCAGATCTTAAACTGGACTTTGTGCAACCAGAGTAGAACTGGTTGACAGAGTAGAGGAGACAGTTTGAAATTCAGTTGCTGTATCCATGGTGTAGTATCTGCCATGATTACTTTGATAATTAAGGATATATTTTCTTCCTCTGGGATATGTATAAAGTAGTAGTGATTAGAACTAACAATTGCTCTTGGAGTTTCTAAATCTGTTTTTTTATAAATAGATATTCTATCAACTCCCACAATTTAACTCCATAAATAATAAAATTACAATAGGCTTCTTCTTTTTTTAAGTCACAAAATATACAAATTGTTCCTTTTACAGGGAATAAATATGTGATAAGACTCTAATGCATGCAGGGGACTGAAGATACCCAAGCTGCTGCTTAAATTGCATTCATACATCTACCATGTGTGCAAAAAGATTGAGGCAAATACACTATTGCTTGTCTGCCTATTTGTAACCATCTGTAGGAACAAATGTAGGATTGCCACATAGTTTGAGTGGCCACTGTCAAAAAATTGGACCCCTTGTTGTAAACATTACCTCAAAAGGAATCCTTACGCTCAGATGGTTGGTAACTTTAACAATATACTAAGGGCCAAATTCTGATCTGATGTAGCCATTGATCTTTAATGTCCTTTGCAAACCTAATTTGGCCATTTTTAAAAAACAGAACAATATTGTCATTGTTTCCCCCATGATCCCCATCCTAAAGTCTATTCAAACACTTCGTTGTTGACTGCTTGCAGTTATAATGGCCGCTGCCTAATTCTGCCCTAATGTACACCAGAGGCCTTCCCAGTGAATTCAGGCATCTCAGGGCACAGTTTAGCCACCAGATAAACTTCTAATAAGTGCAAATGTCCATGGGGCTATTGTTATGATTAGCTATTGTACTGAGTTACACAATTCAGTTACTTGGTATGCCCTTCCTGTTTATAGGCACTTTTGTAAGCTATATTTACTGAAAAGAGTACATTGCATGAAGGGAGGCCTATAAGCTTTCTAATTAAAGTTGAGAGATGGCCAGAACTGTAAAATGTATATATGATTCCCTGTACTCACGAAATCTCATAGCTCTGAGTCCTATCAACTTGGGTTAGTGTTATAAATTGTGATTTTTTTTTTAAGTGTCCTTCTGTAGGCACTACTGGGTTATTGTAGATGCAGGATAGTGAGCTGTGTTCTATTTCTTTGCATCATCAGAAGCATCCTATCTAGATTCTGTTGTTGGAATAAATGGCAAAATTCCCATTGTGACATTTAAGGGGCAAGACTGGGCCTAAATTTTATATTCGGGTCAAGCTGTGTCCTTGTTACAATCCCATTGAGGACAAAAGGGTTGTGCAGTTGTAACGGAGGACAAAATTTAGCCACAGACTCTTTATTAATGCTGGTGATGCATAACCAGAAAGAAAATGCTTTCAGATCCCTGACTGGGTTTATTTTCAGATCTTCCGTTTTCCAAAAATCATGCGTGTACGCTGAGTTTGTGTGGTGAGTTTGCACTTTGAAAGCCAACGCTCCTGGGACAGTCCCCCAGGAACAGTGCTCTGAAACCTCTCGGAGCACAGTCAGTCAGCACTCTAGTGCTCGGAGTCTACCCTCAGGTCGTCAAACACCAGTGCAGCTGCCTCCGGAGCCTGACCTCAGAGCATTCAGCACCCCTGCTCTGCCTGAGCTCTCCCTCTGAGTCACCCTGGACGGGACCCTGGGGAGCTCCTACATGCCCCCAAAGAGGCCATGCACCTTGCCTTGCAGTCAGAAGCGATTCTCAGCCAGCGTGGAAATCAGAAGGGTTTATTAGTTCTCAGGATCACAGCATAGAAAGAATTTGATGGCAGGTTAATTAGAAGTTACAGCAGCAACCAACTAAGGAGCCACAGAATCCATTCTCAAGCCCTGCTCTGAGCCCCCTTAAGGGAGACTGACCCTTCAGCCAGCCATCCCCCCGAGACCATTACCTTGCCACTCCCCAGTCCTTTGTCTCCTTCCTGGGCAAGGTGGCCACCCCTCCTTGTCTCCGTCTGCCACAACCTGTTACAACCTGTTGCAGTTGGTTGACACAAGAGGACTTTGGCTATTGTCTTCGTATGTGTGGCTGGGGAAGCCCCATCCGCCCTTTAGGGGCTTTTCTGCAGTGATCACCCACCAAGGTCCCATCACCGAAATGAATGAATAACATATGGGGGGAAACGGAGGCACACAGCACTCAGAGAAAATGCCAAGAACATCTCCACTTTGTCATGGTTCCATAATGTTAATTTTCCAAATTCACTTTTGGTCATAGATCTTCACTTTAGACTACGTCTGTGTATAATCTACATGGGAAGGTAAGCGGTTAACTGTGTATAACTAGTGAAAAAGAGACTCTTCTGGTTTTGGGAGTATTTGCTTTATTATTACAAATTATTAATTGTGTTCAGAATATAATATCAATTTCAGGTAAAGACTTTTATGCCAAAAACTCATGTTATTCCAGGCCTTCTAGATTCAACCAAAGTTGAAGAATGACTCGCATTTTGGTAAGTGAGGAATTTGAATGCATTTTTTTTACTTCAGAGCTCTACATTTGCCACTACTTTTTGAATAAGTCAATAATTAGTGGGTAGAAATAAATAATAGTTGGTTCATTCATCCAGTATAATTTGAATGATCTAATTATTTGGATGGAAGATCTTAGCTCTTCAACTTTGCTGTTTAGTTCCTTTTTCAGAAAGATAATTAGCCTACCATCTTTTTGGCAACTGAGAACAAACAGGGCTTGTCTACATGGGGACACAAGAAAATTAATCCAAATTAGCTAGAGGTGTGAACTTAAAGAGGATTAGTTTACCTGCATTAAATCCCAGTGTGATCTTTCTCATTCAGAATGTAAGTGGTTTTCATTTGGTTTAGCTTAATATTTAATTCATTGCAAATCAATTGGTCATAAAATTGTGATTGCCCTCCATTCACTTGCATGCTATAACCTTGAAAACTTATAGTATATGCATGTGTATTCCTGACTGTCCCTGTATAGGCAAACCCACTGTCTTTCTCACCAATCTCCTTACTTTGAAGTCCAAAAACTTACTGGGTTTATGCTTACCCTGGCACAAAGGAGGTGAATCCAAGTGACTAGAACATACACACAGAGCTAGGAAGTTGCAGAGGGGTAGCTGTGTTAGTCTGTTTTTAGGAAAACAGTGAGCATCCTGTGGCACCACAAAGACGAACAAATTTATTTAGGCATAAGCTTTCGTGGGCAGAAACCCACTTCATCAGATGCATGAAGTGGAAACTTCAGTTTGGTGGGTATATATACACATGCAAGAGCCTGGGAGTGGCTAGCCCACTACAAAAAATAATGTTCCCTCTTTTGACATTCACACCTTCTCATCAACTGTTGTGGATGTCCTCATCCACCCTGACTGAATTAACCTTGTTAACACTTGCCCTCCTCACTGTGATGTAACTCCTCCATCTTTGCATGTGTGTATATATACCTACCAAACTGAAGTTTCCACTTCATGCATCTGAAGAAGTGGGTTTCTGCCCACGGAAGCTTATGCCCAAATAAATTTTAGTCTTTAAGGTGCCACAGGACTCTCGCTGTAGAGCTAGGAAGGACTCTCTTATTGTCAGCCCTGGAAGCCATATAGATCATATGACTGTTGGCAGTGTTGTAGGTTGGCATATTACCAGTTTACCAAAAATATTTTTGGAATTTAGCCTTTTCCTAATGATATTATTACCCTTGGGGGTTTTTTATGGCTCAGTAGAGCATGTTATGAAATTATACAGCATAGAAGTAATTTTTTTCTCCTCTCTGGTGAGTCATCTTTTCTCTGTTGGAAGAACACGTATCCCCCTTGAGGTTTACAGTGCAAGAAGAAAGGCCTTCTGGCTCACTGCACACCAATCCATCATCAAGCCTTGAACGTCTCCCCCCCCCCTTTACTTGTATGTTATAACACTTAAACATTTTTTTTTAATTTCAGGTATAATCTAGGACCAGTAGTGCACATTTTTGTGTGCCCAGAAATAAAAACATCTTTATTTTTAGGCACTTTATCTGTACCACATATACAGAGTAAGTTAAATTTATTACACTGTTGTAATGCCTAATATACACATGTTCCTGTGTATCATGACAACTTAGTGGGTAGGGCGCTAACCTGGGACATGGGAGACTGCATCAATTCTTTGCTCTTCCACAGGTTTTCTTGGGCAAATCACATAGCTTCTCTCTGCCTTGGTTTGCTACCTCCAAAAAATGGCGTTTGGGACAAAAATGAAGAGCAAAGAGAATGTGGTAGTGAGTCTGAGTAATTAGATCCTGGAGTTTTCCAGACACTAGTACAAATATTCCTAATCTTCTCAAAAGTGCTACTCATTTTTTTTATTGCCATGAGGATTTTTACTTTCCATCTTCTACTGACCATCTGCATAAACCATTACCCCCCAGGAAGGAAGGAAAAGAAAGCAATAAGTTTTGACTTGACTGGTCCCCTGGGGGTACAGTTCAGCATTTGGAACTTTCTTTTCACCAGTCTTTGACAAGAACAGGTTTAGAACACGAAACAATTGAAATCAGGATCAGAGCTCATTCATCCGGTTCATATTGCTTAAATGCTGAGCTGTCCTAAAGTCTCTGGTCTCCCTGATACACACAACTACAGTGTGTTCCTTTTGTTTGGATTCAGTGCAAATATTTGCCCATTAGAAAATGTTCCACTCCATAGAGCTATACATCTGTTGACAAAAGCCAACACCCTTTTGCTCTGAGACGGATATAGGGGAGGATCCTGTTCCGTCAGTTTCCTAATTCTTAGGCCACAGTTCATTGACATAAAAAACTCTACGTTCATTAGCCCTTCCCTGATCAAATTACAGCTGATAAATCCAGAAAGGAAAATGTGTGAGTGGCAATAGAGCCTGCTTTCAAAATGAAACAAGTTTATATCAGAGCTAGAAGAAGGCCATGATGTAGATATGTCCTCTTCTACAGGCTTATAATATACATGCACTGTATTTATAATAAAGCTGTATAAAAGGACATATCTACATCATTAGCCTTCCTGAACTCTGGCTCTGCTATACTGCTATTATAAACTTGATTCAGTGTAAGAAAGGCAGATGTTATTGCCTCTGTCTCTCTCAAATGCTCATACCCTCTCTTTTTCCTTCCTGGCCTTATCAACTCTAATCTAAACACAGGAGATCAAACAAACTGGGACTTTCTCATGCCAATGAATTGTGGTCTAGGAATAAGGAAACTAAAGGAACAGATCCTTCCCTATATCACAAGAGAAGGAAATAAAAAACATTGATAAATCTGCAACTAATACTGGTAAAATGAACAAGTAGGAGACAAGTTCCAGAGGGATAGCCATGTTAGTCTGTATACAGCAAAAATGAGTCCTGTCACACTTTAGAGACTAGCAAATTTAATTTTTGCAGGTGGGCTGCAACCCATTTCATCAGATGTAAGAAATAGAAATCAGATAGGGGGTGTATATATATACACACCCCTAAGAGTAAGGAACAACAAAGGGGAGACAGGAGGGAGTGTTGTCCCTTTTGAAACCATTTCATCTGCATTTTTTTCAGGGTAGCATCAAAGAGGGAGGAGATAGAAGGTGGTTGTGTCTGTCATGTCATGGACTACCATGTTGTTTAGCTTAAAATATAGGACCCAAGAAATAAGATATAAATCTGAGATTTCAGTTTCTTGTTACAGCAGTAAGTCTGGTATGTGGAAAAGTAAATCTCAAGGGGAGAGAAGAGGCAGGTCAACTGTTAATTTAAAGAGACATTAAACTGAAGAGAGAGGGAAACATTAAACACTGCAGATACACAACGTGTTTGTTCTCTGAATATATAGCTCCACCCAATGGACTGGAACTGAAACCTCATTATGTTAAGGGCCATGAAGTCTTCTCTTCTATACCACCATTTCAGGTCTCTAAATCCTCTTATTTTTTCTACTGCTATGCTCTCTCCTAGATCCTCTAAGTCACACATATTTTGATCTACTTGTGTTAATGTTTTTGGCATCTGATCTGATTCTTAGTCACTTTGTTTTCATGTCCACGGAACCTGAATTGTCAGCAGTGACCATGTTTAGAATACTGCCTACTTCTTCTCCATAGACTGCTGTGATGGCGATTTGTTTGGGTTTATGTTGGGTTTTAATACCCATGTTCAAACCCTTTAAGGCAGAGAGTATGCATTCTTATGTCTGACACCATTTAGCACATATGTGGGTGCTGTTGCAATATGAATAATAAAGATGATAGACCCAAATCCTATTTACTGTGTAAATTTGCTCCCTTTGTAAATTAGCCCTATTACATATAGTTGATACGTTTTAATAAATATCTAGCTGCATGTAATCAATATATGATAGAATTAAAGATCAAATTCTCTTTGGCTGAAGCTAATAAGATTGCAAGGTTACAAGAGAGGGCAGAACTGGACTTGATACTTAGAAGGACCCCATAAAGAAGAGAAGAAAGAAAGTGAAATCAGAAATGGGACCTTCAAGCTCATAGGCCCCATAAAGCTAATCAGATCTAGAACTGAAATGTTGAAAAATGCTTCATTTTGTGTCGAGGTTTTCAGGGGTTTTTTAATGTTGTTGTTTTTTTTAATAAAAGCGAGGGACATCCCAAAGTGAAGTCTTTCTGAAACAAGACTTCAAAATGTTCCGTTTCAGAAATGCCAAAACAAATTAGTTCAACTTTTTTCTTTTTCTATTGAAAAAATTCACCAAGATGGACTCAAAACCGTGGAATTGTTTGGGTCGACTCCAATTGCATTTTTCTGCAAAAAAGGTTTCAGATGTAAAGTTGTGTCCAGCTCTAGTAATGACTTATTTCAGTTGGGTGAAGTGAGTATTGTTGATAGGAAAGGTAGGGTTGAGAGAAGGGAAGGGAATTTAGAGGGGTCTCTAGAAAGGGAAGAATGACTTTATATATAATGAGATGCACCTATCACAAAAATAAACTGGTTCATAAAGTCATTTTAAAATGCCACAGCAGGGGTTGCAAGGCTCCCTAACCAGCAACACAAGTGGCTATTATTAATCATGGAGAGGGAATAAATAAGATGCTTGTTAATGCTCAGGAAGCCCTTCTGTCATCAGCCTTGCAGAGGCCGGGCTCAGTGGGATTCTTTGCATTCAGGGAGCATAAAGTCTCTGCGGGGCTGCTACCGCAATTAGCACAAGCCTTTGTAAAAGGTGTGGGTCATGTCCTTGTCCCACTCCCCCAAATCAGCCAACAGCCTGGCTTGGTACAGAGGAGGGCAGAGGTGGTGTTTCAAGTGGTGGTGCACGGTCTCCTGGAAAATAGCCTGCTATAAGCTCCTCATCACCCAGTGCTGCTTCTGAGGCACCTCACCTCCTCGCCACTTCCAGCATGGGACTGATGCCATGTTCCACAAACTTGTCCTAGGATGTGGAACTGTAAACGTTAAGCAACATCAACTTGGCTGAATTGTATGTTTGTGCTATTAAGAAAAACCTTGCTGTTACTAGTTCCATTATTCGATTATGCTATAAAACATACAAGTTGGGGAACATAGCTGAGTTAACAATGCAATTGGAGCCTTAATTGTTGCAATTATCTTGCAACTGCCCAACCTTAATGTTGCCTGAATTGCTTCTGGTATGCATTGGTTTTAGGTCCCAAACCCCAAATGTTGGCTGACGAAACTCCAAATGTAGTCTGTGTCTATACCTAAAGCACATTCTTAAGGTAAAATTACATGGATGCCTGTCTCTGAACATTCTATGTATGCTCTGCTGGAATGTTTCTGCACTGCTGTTGAATGTACCAGCTACAGGTGGTTGATTTAAATGACATGCTTATAGTTGACTTGAGCACCGCGGTTGTAGGGGAAGGTTGTTTATGGTGGTGGTGTTATAGCAGCCATGTTGATATCAGGATTTGAGAGGGACAAGGTGGGTGAGTAATATCTTTTATTGGTGGAGAGGACAAGAGGAGGGCTAGTAGTAAAAGGATTTATGTTGCAAGGTCTTTGATTTTGGACTATTTGTACAGGGAGGGGCTTTCTGTTTTGTAGCACTTGCTCTTGTAGTGTGAGTCCTCAAGAATAAAGTTGGTAATTGTTGTAACAGGGTAAAAACATGTTTGAAAAATCAGTGCCCTGAGTCCATCTTGAAAAGCTATAAATCCATGTGTGGGGGGACTCAGACAGCAAAAAGGAAAAAAGTCCTTGACCTAGAAGTAAACCCATGATAATGGGAGCTGGTATATGTAGCAGTTCCAGATCCAGACATGGAAATTTTGCAGTCGCTGCAAAATTAGCTTTGCAAGTCAGCAGTAAAGTTTTGAGGAGGGGGCTGCTGATAAGATGGTAAAGGAAGGGTCTATCATTGGCTTAGCAGACGCATTGGCTGAAGTAGAGAGAGAAAAGGGGTTGTCAGACCAGGGCTTTTTGGGGAGCCATGAATCAAGAAGGGAGTGCATCAGAATAGCACTGCGCAAAGGGTCCAATCAACCATTTTGCCTCTCGCCAGCTCGTCACTCAAAATAATAGGGTAGGGTGTCAGAGCTGATAACCCATGGGGCTTTGTTCTGCAGATGATAACTTGGGTGTGAATACGATAGAGGTTCCACCTGGATGAAAATATAGTATAAAAGTAAGGAGAACCTGGCCATGGTATGTTTGGTGTGTTTTTGCTGCAGCTGAGTTTGTTCATATATGTGGTGAGTGTGAATGTAAAACTAGTAATAATTCTAACTTTTATGTACATGTGGTGTTGTTTTAAGTTTTATTTGTGTGTTAAGAATTTGTAAAAGAATAAGATGATGATTTGTGGTAAGGTAAAATCTCTCAATAAATAGTGGATTTAGATTGGATATAGAATGTGTGTTGTATAAATGAATGATAGATTTATAAACTGTTGACCAGGTCTTGCACTAAGACAGGTTCCAGCCGCCCTCATCCATCCACAAGTTTGTCGGGTGAACAGCAAGGGGGGCCTGTCTGAACCTAGTGACCCAACGGGCTGGTGGAGTGTGTGGACCAAAAGGTCAATTCCTTCTTCCTCCAAACATGAGCCCCTGCAGCTCCGTTGCTCAGGAGAGCTGCAACAGCACGGGACTAGCACCCTATGTGTGTCTGTACCTTTCCACCCTTCTCTCGCTAAATAAGCGTTCCCTTATCGGATTCATTCACCTCGTCAGTATTACGAGCAGAAATTGAAACAGTGCGGATTCCTCAATAAGTCAAACCTAAGTTGTATAAATGCGTGCTTGCAAGTGCGTGTTTTAAGAATTAATCCCTTTAGAAAACCCACTGTTTTGAGTAAGGAATAGAAAGTCCCATTTCAAGTTGTAAAACTGACAGAGTCATAAATTAGTGAAAGTAGATAAGATTAAAAAAAAACCTCACTTTTTCCCTCTCTCTCCTCCAAGCCCCCCTCCCATCTAAGGCATGGAAAATAGACAAACTAAAAAGTTTTTTAACCCTTTGTCACCTCAGTAATACCATTCAGTTTGCATTTAAACCTGCAGCAGCTCAGATGAATGGCTCCAAGTTCTTCTCCTGTAGGAAGCATGGCTATAAAAACGTTATCAAAGATGAAAAAGAATACATTTGCCTTGTTTTAACTTAGCATACTTGTATTCTTAAAACTGGTTTTACCTGAGGAAATCCCTTTTATCGGGATTTTGTTTGGTTTTAGAATTGTGCAAAATTCAGTGTGCACATGGTAGGCTTGATTCTTCTTTTACTTAAAGTGGTGGTCTGTATTTTTAAGTCATGGAAAAGTTGCTTAGAGCCAGAGATGAGCACTTTTTTAAAAAAAATTTAAAAACCAAAATAAACACCACCACTAACTTTGTGGAGTTACTTCTGAGGAGACAGTGAATAGATAAATGTTGACCTTTTCCTACAATACAAAAAGAGGGTTCACCCGATGAAATTAATAAGCACGAGGTTTAATACAAACAAAGACTTATTCACGCAATGTACAATTAACCTGTGGGGCTCGTTGCTATGGGACGTTGATGACCAGAAGTATAACTGGGTTCAAAAAATTAACTAGATATGTTGATGGAGAATAGGTCTATCAATGGCTATTAACCAAGATGGGCAGAGATGCAACCACATGCTAAAGGTAACCCTAAACCTCTCATTGCTAGAAGCAGGGAGGGGAAGACGGGGTGGCTCATTCCAGTTGTCCTGTTCTGTACACTCCCCCCTGAAGCTCTGGCCACTGTTGGAAACAAGATACTGGGCTAGATAGACCACTGATCTGAGCCAGCTTGGCACTTCTGATGTTCTTATATTCTGAGTTACACTGGTGTCACCAAATTCAGGTTCTGTGGCTTTCTCCTTTTTAGTTATATCATGATAACGTTCAGTGGAGATGAGTTGTTTGGGTTTATTTTCAATGTTCACATGTATCAGATTTTTTTCCAACAAAAGGCAAGGAATAGAACTTTCATTCACTGTATAAACTTAAAGCAGTCTTGTAGCTCAGTGCAGTTGCTTTCCTTTATATTACTGCACGTACGATGAAGGCCCTTTTGTTACACAAGTTTTATGCAATGTCTGAATTATATACAATCTTTTCTAACCAGCCCTGTCACTCTTACAAATGTTATGTTACCAGCATAAGTGGAAGGGAAGGAAATAAGATTCCTTTTGTTCATAGGTTCTTCAAACACAGTTACAGCAAGTCTTCAATACTTGCTTTAAGAAACTTTTCCATGGGAAGCTGTGTTTTTCCGTTTATTTCATTCACAGCCTCTTGTTGTATTTCCAATCCCTGCTGGAGTGGAAATCATGATTACTAGGCACATTTCTTGCAGTCTTCCAGAATGATAGGTGGCTTTTTGGACGTCAGCTGAGAATATATTGTGCTGCCCTGAGGATTAAGACCTTGAAGGACACCAGGACTCACAGCTAAGGCTGATGGAAAAATAAATTATTATTAGATTGCAATTTTTTAAATTTTCCTTGAAATTTGAAGTTTTCTCCAGGGGAAATTTCAACCAGGTCTAATCATGCCACTTGAAAATGTCAGCAAAGTGATACCATGTCAGACACTGGTAGTCTGGCTACTCCCTGGATTTCTTATGCCTCAGACAGAATTTGAATCCTATGTCAAATGAAGCAGAGTTGGAAGTAACATATTTGACAGATATATTTTATTTTCAGCATCTTCCTACAGGTGCAAAATTCATTTTACTGGTTGTCAAGATAATACACTATTCGTGACTAACATCAGAAAGTGAATTTTTCTTTAAGCATACAGATCATTTCTCGTCAAGTGTCCCAAAACTCTGTTGTAACAGTTCTCTTTATGCACAATATTTTACTTTATAGTTAAGAGCAACGTAATTATTCCCTAACAAATGAGTGTGTAAGTACTGTAAATTAACAAACAGATACATGGGTCCTGTACAGTCTTGCTTTTCTTACATTCCCATGTAAGCACCATTGTACCAAATGGGAAATTACAGAGCTACACTGGGCTCTGTGCTTTGTACCATACCACGAATATGATAGGCCGTGTTCTTCCTCTTGTCATAGATGAAACACCTGCTGACTTGCTCTGGTGAGCCATGTACAAGCACAGCAGAAACTATGGGGCAGACCTTTCCTAGGTGTTAACTGTTATACCTCTATTGACATCAGCCATTTACACCAACACCCAGAGTCACACCTTTGTATTTCTATTGCTCAGTTTTTCCAGGAGAGTTTAGTGCAAGGGAACTCTGATCTCCTTTCTACCCATTGCAATGGCATCTGAGATGGGCCTCCACAGAGGTTCACGGAAAAAGGAGCATGTGCATGTCATATGCAATTGTGCATGTCATACGCATGTGTTGTCATTTCATGTGCCTATCATATGGAATATGGGAACTGAGCTACTCTTGAAAAGTTACAATGAACATATTTTCCTTTTCTGTTCCTACCTCCCTATAAAATGTCTTCTGATCTGATCCTCTCAGCAAAGCTTTTTTTTTCTAGAGCAAGGAATTGGAGAATAAACCTGAGTTGCATTAAAGATCTTCACAAGGTATAGAATAAAAACAAGAACTGAGCTGAGGTTATTAACTGGCATGAGCTACCAAGAAGCCATCAGATGGGATGTTACAACTTCTGATCAAACTTTACTGGGCCAGATTTGAATCAGTGACCTAGAATTTAAGGACCTTTTGCATCTTTTTACCATTCCCCTGAATTATCTATGTAGCTAACATTTTTACATGTTTTATGTATTTCATCTAATCTGTTCTAAACGTTCACTTCATTTTTAAAAGTGTTATACATACCTGCAATATATATATTTTCATATGAAATTCTATGTACCACAACTGATTGCTATAAGGTTTAAACGGTAATACAGAGAAATCAGCTAATTAATATGTTTGAAACTTGGAGGGTTTCCTTGTACCACTTCACCTCGTGGAGGTTATGGTGTTTTCACTGGCACAAGTTACAGTTCAGTCTGAATGAGGCGTAATGCTTTCTTCATGTTCTCTATCACTGGAAGGAGAATAAACAGAAAATTACAAAAAAAAAAAAAATGTAAAGTACATTTCTAATTTAAAATAAAATCTCAATTTAGTAAAATGCTTTAAGTGATTATTTTGTGCCCCAATATACCATTGTAGATATTTTATTGAGGGATTTTTCGCATCATTTCCTGCAACAGCGGATGTAGACTTCATCACTAAGAAGAACTGTTCTTCAACAGTAAATCTTATAATCATACTCAAAGAGCTAACATAAAAATCAATGGTCTTTAGAACATCCAATATTTTATTTAGGGTAAGAAAAATGTTATGCATTCTGATATATGCTATAACACGAAAAGGCAAAGGTCCTTTCAAAAAAGCACATTCCTGTCTGATAATATGATCCTAGGTTGCACCTAAGTAACTCTAAATTTAAAAAATTGCTAGTTAAAATATTTCTCAGTTCCCCCTCCAAGCTGTTTACTTTATGCATCTGCCAGCTCTTTTGTGCATAGTATTCCACTGTTCCCCTGTATAATCAGTTATACCCTGACCCTTTGAACCTTGCACACATGCTTAACCTGACTCACGTAAATAGTCCTATCAACTTCAGTAGGATTATTTGTGTACTTAACAGCTTTTGCTGGATCAGGACCAGAGTGTTCGACATCTTGCAGGATCACGCTCCTAATCATGGTTCTATAGACTCTTTTTTTTTTTTTTTTTATAAAGATTTTTTCCCTAGGTATTTTTTTGGGTGGGGAGCAGGAAGGACAATGAAATGCCATCTGATCCCTAAGCACTAGTCAATGGGTAGGTCGCTGGACACAGCATGCACAATGTGGACACTTACAGAATGGTACGTCTTGTGGTTCATAAGTATAGAGTCGATTAGAGTATCTTCCAGTGATATCAGCTCTTACTGTGAGAGAGGGGTCTGAAAAAGAATCCATATTATCCTATTGCACTCTCTGTAACAGCATCTTCAATGCCCAATGGTTGTGAATATAAGGCTGCATCAACTTAAATATAATTTTGGAAAATAATAATTTGGAGCAAATGGAAAAATTAGTCTCCCCCCCCCGAGTTATTACACTGATACATACTGAATGAGTGAGATTTATATTAAAAATTATGTACTCATTGTTAAATAGGGATATCTGTTATGTTCACCAGCATAGTTTCAAGGAAAACAACTTGTGCTACACATATTAAGAATATGAGAAGAGGAGGCCAGTCTGACTGAATACATATTCAGTATGTATAACTATGCACTTACATTTGGTAATGTATTAACATGATTTATGTGGCACTTTCAGAACTAAAATCATGCATTACTGTGATTCTTGAACTTTTGCTTTCTTTTTTGCCAACTTTTATCATCCTCTCATTAGCTCACTTCCTTTCTCAAGCTTTCTAGCTAAGATTCTTATAACTGATTTATATGGCCCCATTACCATAGTGTCTGAGGGCCTCATAATCTTGAATGCATTCATCCTTCCCTGTGAGGTAGGGACGTATTATTATCCTCACTTTTATAATAGTTTTTGATGGTTTAGTTCCCCTAAGTGACTTGTCCAGTCACTTAAGAAGTCTGTGATGGAGCAGGACTTGAATCCAGGTCTCCACACTCAAAGCTAGTGCTACAGCCACTGCACCATTTTGAGATGTCTTCAAACTGATTCATTCTGAAGAGCACCAAGAACACTCTGGACCCCTGGTGATCTACAGATGAGGGATTAAGAGCCACACTGAGCTCGTCCATCATTGATCCTGCATGATTTCTCCATTTTTTGTGACAGGGTTGTTTGTGGTGTGTTTTGCCTTTTTTTTAAAAAAAAAATTCACCTTTGCCATGAAAATCAGTGCTAAGATAATGTCCATGTGTGGGTCTGTAACTGTTTGTTTATATACCCTCACTGGAGGTTTCCTGAAGGAGGCAACGTATTTAAAAATAACGACTGGAGGGATCTGGCAACATCACCCATCTCTCATCCCCTGCCTGAGGCTTACTTCAGCTGTAGGTACTTGTAGTGGGAAACAGAGGGACCTCGATCAATGAGGGGGGTAGAAAACTCACTTGCATGACTTCCTCATTCACAGCCTCTTCCACCTGAGCAGCTCTGGACCGCAAGTACAGTGCACCCCTTTCCCCATATGGCACTGGATTCAACTCCCTTTGGTATCAGCTGGCTTGGTGCAGAGCTGGGTTATATTGCAGAATGGGGCTGATGCATCCCTTTTACCATCCTAGTGATGAGCACATTAAAAATACACCCCACCCCGTCATGGGAGTATTTGCAGGAACGTACTGTTGCAATGCTGTACGACCAATTTATTAGACATTTATGGAGATGTCTTTCCAGTTAGGCAACTCAGTAGACTCCTTTTGCCAACAGCTGAGACTCTGCCTGGGTGTGGAGGGCAGGGGGAATGTGCATATAGCGTTGATTGCTTTTGTGGCTAGCTGCCTGGGTAGACTGACTTTTAAATCTGAGCTGCTTAAATCACTCTTTTATTAAATCACTATCATTTTTAATAGCTTGTTGATCCATTTCCCTTCTGCGCTATCTGCCAATGCTGCACCTTTCACTTATTATCCCCTTTCCAGGATGTCGAACCGCTAGTTCCCTGCCATCTCCCTCACATCACAGGCCCAAGGATTCTACACAAAGCAATGATGTCTTGAAAATGTCTTACCAAATTCAAACTCAACCCATGATTGGGAAGTGCCTGTGGGAATGGAATTCTAAGACTGAGGGAGTGGGGAACTCCAACCCAAACTACCTTCACATTCGCTTCACCCACAGATCCCATCCATCTCTTACTCCTATAATCTTCTGGAGGAGATGAGCCTTGCTCGCTCTCGTGTGCGTGTGCGTGCGCGCGCGCATCTGTCTGTCCATGTTGCCCCCTGCAAGAGGGGATATTTTAGTTTAGAGAAGACCTGAGGGAAGACCTAGTAAAATATGTTAAAGGCTGTTTATAAAGAATAGGAGGATCAGTTTTTCTCCATGTCCACTGAAGGTAGAACAAGAAGTAATGGGCTTAGTCTGTAGCAAGGGAGATTTATTTCAGATATTACAAAAAACTTTCTAACTATAAGGCTAGTATGTCCTTGAAGGAGACAACCGTTTGGCATGTACCATGCTAACTCAAAAATTAATAAAAATATTAAACATCCTGTGTATCATGATGGAGAAAATGAGGTTTCATTTTTAAAGAAGCAGATATATATTGTGCATACCCACAAACATGATCCGAGGTACATATTGTCCATCAGGTGACAAGTTCTTATCTGTGGTTTCATGCTGGCAGGAAAGTTAAAAGCAAATTATTAAATATTCATTGGCATTTTGTGAAACTAGCACTTGTGTGTGAAATGTATGATAGAAGCATATGAAGCCAAGGTAGACAATGCTAAAGTGACAACATACGCTGAAATACATTGATTTAAAAGATGCAATATCTATATCTATCTATCTATCTCTATATCCTTACCATGAGGTTTAGCATGATGAAGTTATTTTGCGCCATTTCCTGTATTTCCTCATTTTCTGCAAAAGCCTTCTTCAGTGCTAGAAAAGATATTATGGTTTTAAAAGCTGCTTTCAATCACTGCCTACAAAAGCTTTTTTTCTTTCTACACTGTGGCAACATATGCATGAGATTGACTACTGTGGTAAAGTCAAGCCAGATGGTTATGGCAGGGTACTTCAGGGCCGATATGTGAGCCCTAGAATGCTTAAAGCCCTCTTCCCTACAGGCAGGAAAGAGGTTGCAGCTGGGGCTGATTAGGCAATTAGGCCACCTGGGGCTGCTTAACTAATTAGGCCACCTGGGGCCAATCAAGGAGCCCCTCCCCAAACACTTAAAAGCCTCCAGTGCAAGCAGGCAGTTGGAGGTAGTAGAGGGAGGGAGGGAGGGAGGGAGGAAAGAAAGAAAGAAAGAAAGAAAGAAAGAAAGAAAGAAAGAAAGAAAGAAAGAAAGAGGTTTAGCGATAGAGGTTGCTAAGATTGGGGAGACAGCCCCTCAGGCCTACAGAAGGGGCTGCACCCGCTTGCTCTGTAGGGAAGGGCCAAAGAGAGGGGAAGATCCAGAAATTTACCTGGATTGGAGTGGGATTATCTCAGGCCCCACTGCCTATAGGGACTGTTGCCAGTGGGTGAGCGCCAGAAAGGGGGGCTGGCATACCACACTACATTCTTTATGCTTTGCTTCTCCAAATTTCTAATCCATCACCGCATTTTGTTTTTGTCCTATGTCAGGACAACCTTCAGCTATAGAAATGGAAGCTATCTCCCTTTTGTTTCTGAAGCCTTTAGTGTCAATGGATATCAAGCCACAGCCTGACAAAAGTGTATTATTCCTGGTAAATTCTCCTTAGGTCAATTTCAGCAGTCATGCACCAGTTTCCTTCTCTGGTTACCAGTTCAGGAAGACAGAACAATATTAAATCTGTTCAATGAGTCAGGAGTAAATTAATGCATCTTACTGTTAAGCTGTTCTGCTAAACCTGATGCAGCATGAGACAGCTTAAATTATTTTTCATGCTCTTTGTAAGAGGCTTGAGGTATGGTTTGTAAGCAGCCTGTTTTCATTATTTACTTTTAAATATACATTCTATTGAATATGCAACACATCTGAGAACGTGAGTCAGTGTTCCAGAGAAATATAACAATCCAGATATTGGCTGATGAACATTCTAAAAATCCTCATGTTAATTTAACAGTCAGACAATTGAAATTACCTTGGCAGTATTGACAGTCCTCCAAATGATGAATGACCATCAGTGGCTTGTTACTTTAATAATAAAAAAAAATACAGAATTAGGTCATCCGATGAGTATCCAAGTGACACTGATTTTACTGACAGCCCAGGAAATGCCACTGTTGTATCTTACGTTACATCAAACTAATACCTAGACTGAGACATTGGGAAGAATGGAGCATATTTCTGAATTTAGGGACAAGAGTATCACATAACTCCTTCATAAAAAGGAACTCAGGAAAATGGAGGAGCAAGACATGTTCTAAACCTGGAGACTGCAGAGAATCATTATCATTTTATTATTGCCTAGTGTATAGTTCCAGGGGAGATTATAAAGAGAATCTTCCCTGTGTACAGAAGGCTAGTCAGGACTAGTTCACTACTGAATAGAGCTAGTCAAAATTTCCTTGATCTGGTTTTCTATGAGGTTAGATTTTTTTTTATGGAAAAAAAAATTTTTTATTAAAATGCCCCACCTTAAATTTTCTGTTAAAAGTTTCATTGCAAAATTTGGGGGGTTTTGGAATTGTGGAATTGACTGAAATTTTTCCACAAATGAAACATGTTGATGAAATTTCAAAATGTAGATGTCTTTCAACATTTTTTTGGGGAAAAAAGCAACGTAATTTAATTGGCATTTTTTGTTTTGCTTTCTTTGTTTCTTTACAATACTTTGACCAGCTGACTTGACAACTTTTATCTTTTCAAAATGTTCTTTTCAAAGACTCCTTTACCTCTTTCTTGCTTGAAAAAGCCCTTCCTCATAGGTTTGCACCCAGGTAATATCATCTCCCCAGCCTGGAATCAAAATGGAAGGATTAATCAATAAGCAGAGTCTTGAAAATAACTTATATTTAATTTATCCAATGACTTATCCAAATAACTTGTATCCAATGACTTATCCAAGTCATTGGACTTGTATCCAATGACTTATCCAAACTTATATTTAATAACTTATCCAATGACTCCAAAATACCATATAGATATTAAGTCTCTCAACTTTTGAATATCACATTCATTTTACAGTTAAGTAAATTTAGGCATGAAGGAGCAGGAAACAGGTTTACAAAGGAATTCAGGTTTCTAAAGAGGCAGATAAGTATGAAATTGGAATTTCAAAAGCACCTAGCTAGGTTAGATGCCAAATTTAAGCACTTCATAAATTCCATTAGGTGCCAGCCTAGCTGCATATTTAAACTGCTATCCCCAAATTTCTGATGTGCTGTCTTCGCTACACCATATTGAGGAAGAGCCTTTCCTGTTGACATAGCATGCACTTCTTGTACCGGTGGAGTACCAGAGTTGACTGGAGAAGTGCTTGGCAATCAATTGAGCATGGCTTCCCTAGACTGCTCAGTCGAAGCTGCTGCATCAATGGCTGCAGTGCCAATGGAGCCACCCAGTGCAGACATGCTCGAAGTCTAGTTCATCTGTGTTTGATGCAGAGCCTGATATCAGAGGACAAAAGAAAGGAGAAAAAAGTTCCCAACCCTCCTGGTTGTGGGGGAAATTTTAAAAACATGACACTTAAAATTTCAAATACCAGAAGACAATAGGATTCCAAAATCAATATTTAAAAAAACCCAAAACCAAATCATTATTAATCTAATCTCATAATTTGGGGGGACCTGAATCAGGACTTTTGAACGTGAGGAATTGGCAATACTATATGCGCTGTAGTTAATAAGAATTAACATTAAAAATATTTCCAGATGTTATCCTCCTCAAGACCAGGATGGGGATGAGTGGAGAGTCTACCAGTTCCACTTAATTATTTTCTAGTCTTGAGGATGATAGTACTGTTCAATTGATTCAGGTGCCTTAGGGATTTGATAATGTGGAGGTTCTTGTTTCAGACCCCTCAACAATATTATTTCCTTACTAAGTGTATGGTGTGAGTACTATTGCTGCCAAGGTTGAATGGCAATTTCACTGGGATTGGAACTGAAGATCCTGCCTGTTTCTTCTCTGCTGAGTATCTTGGTCAATCTCAGCCACATAGGATCTTGTAGTAAAGTTTCACCTAGTGACACCAGCTCATTATTCAATCTTTCTTATCCAGTCTTGTCAATATATGGTGGTCTTTGAAATTCGGACTCCATTCTGATGGTTTAAAGAGGAAGCCTGAGACATTTTAAATCAGGTATCTCTTGTCCTCCTATCATTTATTTAATCTTAGGTTAATGATATATCTCTCAGATTGGCAATATTATGATGATCTGTTGACCAATAAGCAGCTGAACTTGGTTTGATTCAATGATTGAGGGAAGGGATTGTCCTAAAGCTCAAAAGAGCTAATATAAGGTCCTTTTATTGTAGAATTTTCTTAGCAACCTGGACTGCTGAAAAGAGCAATATGTTCCCTTGTGGGTTATGAGGGCTGTAGGTTACATGTTTAAAATTATATTGTGTCTCCAAAAGCTTGGAATTCAGAGCAAACCGGCTGTGACATGCTGTCAGTGATTATTTCTTCCAAATTTCCAAAATAAGGAACGATTCCTCATTACTTTATATGAGCTGTTCACTTGTGGGTTTAGTGGGGAGAATAGCTATAAATCAATAGCTCCCAGATTGCAGTGGCCCTTTCCCCCCCCCCCACACACAGATCTAGAGCTATTCTTTCCCAAAGCCTCATGGGTACAGCTTGTCAGGAATCTTTTGATGAAACTTGTTTTTGTTGGAAAATGCTGATTTGTTAAAGACAACTTTCTGCAGGAAAGGAATTTCTCATTTTGAAAAAAATTGGAAAATTTCAAAGATTATTAAAGCATCCCATTTTAACGTTTTCAAAATGCAAAATGGTCCATGTTTTGGTTCAGAATTACTTTTCATTTAGAAATTTAAGCTAATTATATAAAAAAAAATCTTTAAAAAAAACAAACAAACAAACCAATGTTGAAATAAAACACTTTGAAAGTATCAAAACGTGTTGAGTAACTATATACATGTTTCTTTTGGCTTGTAAACATTTTTAAACCGTTTCAAAATCTCAAAAATGTTTGCAAGAGAGGAACACTGTTTCCCACTCAGATGTACTGAGCCATGGTTATGAGAAGTTCTCTGCATTCTTTCTCATTTTTCTGCAAGACTGGCCCGATTCTAACTTCCATTTTCAGTCCTAACCAATGCTTTTGTGACATATTAGGCCTTGGTCCTGCTATATTTGTAAAGCTTTGCTTGTCAAGGACTGCAAAAGTTCAGTATGCTTGCAATAGATCATCTGACTCTCAGCTACAGAGAGTTCTCCTCTCTTTGCATGGAAGAATGTGTGACCCTTCATGGACAATTGGGATTAGGTGGGAATTATTTGGTGCCTGTGCTTTTGTGCTAACCTTTGTGTGGGATGAATTTTGTGGAGCATGAGTTATGGGGAGTTAAGGACTGCAGAGTTCTTAAACACTACGTGATAAGGAGAGACAGAGGAGGTAGCTGGAAATTATGCAAAGGAAGTAACCTTATCTAAACTCAACAAAGGGAGATGGAGAAGTGGCAAGGACCTTGCAGAGCTCCTAAACTACTCCTGTGCCCATAGCAGACAGAAAATCCATTCATGAAAGGCTATACTTGGCATTAAAGTTGAA
Source organism: Mesoclemmys tuberculata (assembly GCA_007922155.1). NCBI lineage: Eukaryota > Metazoa > Chordata > Testudines > Chelidae > Mesoclemmys > Mesoclemmys tuberculata. Next base: position 49,785,587 of record ML675603.1, read on the forward strand.
AAATTTGCATAACAATGAACTTCTCAAAAGTGTGAAAATGAACAATTAAGGGACAGGAGATAGATATGTGAGCATCCTCATTGTTCAGTCTTTAAATGTGCTTCTGTTCTGAAAAATGACTCAGCAAAAATAGTCTGTGATTTCCATGTCAAATGGGGTCATTACTGTAATAGGTTCTGCAGACCAAATTAGGCTGTGATGTGGTTTCCACCTCATACAAAACTGAGCAGATTGAGTGAGGTTAATTAACCTGATAGGCTGCAGCTGAGGGAGAGACAGGGCTTGAAAGGCTGATTGAAGGTGGAACCCAGCTGAAAGGAATAGGCAGGGCTGGTATAGAGCCAGGAAGTTGGCAGCAGAAAGATGCTGTAGGGGAAGTAGACTGTAGTTACTCTTTAGGAATAGGAAGTTTGGACTGATAAACCTAGAGAGTGGGGTGACCAGAAGATAAGAACAGAAGTAGGAAGGAGTCCAGGAAAACAGCAGCAGGATCTGGATGCAAGTGGACCATGGATGCTGGACATAGGATGCCTGAACTGGAATCTGGAGTACTAGGTGGGCTCAGCTGTCCCTCCCAGCCACTGAGGTAGTAGCATAGACTGGGCAGTGGACCTGGAGACTGCCTGGGACAATTGTCCAATGGGACTTTGATGCCCTGGAGTGGGAGTACTGTACAGTGACCTGGTTGGAGAGCTAAGTCATGAAGAAGGAATACACTGAGTTCGAGAAAGAGACCATGGTGTGAGAAAAGGTGTCCAACCAGAGTGGAGCTAATTCCTAAAGCAGCCAGGAGGAAGTGCCTTGGTGGTGAGTAGACTCTGTGACAGAGGTCTTCAGTGATATTTGTATAACTGCATTGCTTCATTGGGTTTACACAGGCATAATTTATTGGAATTGTGCAAATTACTTCATTGCACAAGAAGAAACAACCTTTCTCACTCTTTGCCCTGCCAGTTTTAAAGAGCTAAAAGGAAAATTATCAGTAAAGGTGAGGGGTGGGAAAGAAAACAGGTATAAGTGAATAAGCAAAAGGGATAAATCTGTTGAATGAGAGTGCTTTTTTTATATAGTCCTTTTCAGAGCAAAAACACACTTAAAATAAATACACATGCTATCAAATGTCATAAAATATAATATTATATTGAATTTAGAGACTTGGCTGCATTTTATATTAACTAAATAATTAATTAAATAAAGTGGAAATACAGGACCTCTCGACAAAGTCTGGGGAGCTCTTTTTTCCTTTTTGATTGCCATTGCGAGATTGGAAGAGACTGCAATTAGCAGGAGTGACAAAGCCAATGCTGAATGCATCATTATTTCTTTAAGAAGGCCCCTTTCAATGCAGCTGTGAAACTGGAAAATAAAACAACATTTTTAGTTGGGTGGGTTTTTAGTTAGGTGCCATCTGAAAGACAATGTAAATAGCATTCTAATAATCTATACCACAATCTGTTTTGGTTGTTTCTGGAAACAACTGACTTGCTCAAAGACAATAGCCTAGAATACGGGTGGTTTACTCTAGATACTTAAGCCTGCAGCAAAGTTGTCAGATATATACCTGGAGAATAATATAGAGTTACTACTATAGTTTTGAACAATGAAAAATTAATTAATTTCATTTTCATTTCTGGTCAATGTCACATTCTAATTGTCATTCTCTAGTCTAATGTCGTAATGTTTGGGTTGCAAACAACATGACAGGACATTTCTGGGGTTGTTTTTCCTTTCCCCAAGCTGTATTGTTGGAATTAAAAATAATAATAAAAAACATAATGGCATGGAACATTTCTATTGACAATAGGTTTTGTGCTCCAGCTATAGTTGATGTCCCTTTTAAAAAAGTTTGCTGAAATTAGAAAAAGAAATTTTAGAAAAGAAAGCTTGTAGAATCTGGTGTAACAAGACATTGGAGAAACATCAGGAAGCGATTTCCCAGAAAACAAAAACAAATGAATATTTTTTACAATTTAAAATGATAAAGTGGGAAACACATTTATAGCTATATTTAAACAAAAACAGTGCTTCCACTGAAAAAAGCATTTGCATGTTTGTCTGACGTATGTCCAAAGTATCTTAATTCAGAAAATTTCATGCTAATTTTAGTACTCTAGGGGTTTTTGTTCATGGCAAAACTCATGTGAGAATAGCCACTCATGAAACTTCATGATTTCTGCTTCTGATTCGAAGGGCAAAAATCTGTGCAAACAGGAATTGTTTGGAACCGGATTAGAATTTGTGTTTTTTAAAAAATGTAGCTTTTCCCCCCTCTAACCTGGTCCAATCATTGTTATGTGTTGTTTCTCCAAAGCCCCAGTATTTACTGACCATCACTGGCAAAGTATACAGTTTATGGAACTGCACGATGAAGAGAAAATTGAATCTCTGTATTGGCTTGTACCATTTGTGATGCTAATTTTAGTGGCAGCACTTTATGCATTATAACAGAAATTGTTGAAAATAATAAAAATAAACTAAAATTGCTCTCTATAAATACATCAGAGGATAAATACTTAAATAATTCCTCCCCCATCCCTGGTAAAGTGCCAATATTGACAAAAGAACAAATGGATATAAACGGGTCATCAATAAGCATAGGCTTGAAATAACACTAAGGTTTCTAACCATAACAGGAGCGAAGTTCTGAAACAGCCTTCCACCAGGAGTAGTGGGAGACAAAAACCTAAATGGCTTCAAGACTAAGCTTAATAAGTTAATGGAGGCTATAGTATGATGAGATTGCCTCCAATGGCATGTAGCTGATCTGTGACTGCAAGTAGCAAATATCTTCAGCTGCCGGTGGTGGGAAGTTACATGGGGAGAACTAAGTTACTACAGTGAATTATTTCCCAGGTATCTGGCTGCTAGGGCTTTTCCACATGCTCAGGGTCTAACTGATCACCATATTTAGGGTCGGGAAGGAATTCTCCCCTGGGTCAGATTGCCAGAGACCCCGAGGGCTTTTCACCTTCCTCTGGAGCATGGGTCACTTGCAGGTTTAAACTAGTGTTTAACTAGTGTTTAAACCAGCAAGAGACCTGTGTCCCATGCTGCATTGTTTAGTTACACAATGGTGTACTCCTTCTAACTTGAAGTCTTTAAATCATGATTTGAGGACTTCAGTAGCTCAGTCAGAGGTTAAGGGTCTATGGCAGGAGTGGATGGGTGAGATTCTATGGTCTGCAGGAAGTCTGACGATCATGATGGTCCCTTCTGGCTTTAAAGTCTATGAATCTGAGGGAGGCCTCTGACTAATAATTAATAAAAACAAACCAAAATTAAGCCTGTTGTAACAGAGAATACGGTAGCTATATCCAATGTGGAATTTCATCAGGACCAGCCAAGACTGAATGCTAGCAGAGTAATAGCCACCACATCATCTCAGGATGAGCCGTCATGAAAAGTTTTGGGGGCTTTTACCCAGCCTATACAGCAGCCCTCCAATGCCCCATGTATCAGTGTTACCAATTCCAGTTCTGGCAGGTGCATTCCAGCACTGGTTCTCCTACACCTGGCAATCTCAACACAAAAAACAGATTCTCCTCAGAGAGGCCCCAATAGAATCTGTTGATTAAAACAAAACACAAATTTTCTTGCAAGTGTTATTTCCGAAGCATTATAGAATCCTTAAGTGACTACTTTAGGCTTCTAAAACAATGAGTAAAATCACCATAACATTTTCCCTCCCAACTCTGACATATAGTGGTTCTCTTCGTTTCTTTTGGGGCTTTAAGAATTCCACCATTTTTTGTTGTTGTTTTACATGCTCCTCTCTCAATGTTGTGTGTAGGAATGGATGAGAACCCCTTTTGGATCTCTAACTTGTTGAAGGGGTGAAGTTGAGTGCTGATTAACCTGAGGTCTCCCACTGCTCCACAAAGAGGGACTAAGCCTACTGCTTTAACTCAGGGAATGAAAAACTATTAGGAACAGAAAATCAACCCCAAACTCTCTCCAGGGCTGTGCAGATCACTACCCTGTGTCCATTAAAATTAGATGTCTGTAAACTACAGTATAAACTCAACAAAAGCTATTCTTTGTAGCTCTTATATGTGAGGGTTAATAATAAGTAGGTAGACCCATCAAAGATTAATAATAAAACCTGTCACCTATATTTTGTTTGTGCTGTGAAAACATTGATAGTTATGGCTTTGTGAAATAGTCTGAGTTGTGACTATATAACAGCTATATAATGTGCAAGTCAGTCTTTCCTTCAAGATAAACAGGACATTTTTTACAGTTGAAGAATCTCTCTTCAGTCTCAGGAAATGAACACAGGGTTTTAGCTCCTGGCCAACAGAAATATTTTCCTCACACTTAAACAATTCTTTCAGAAAATCCTCATAAAGAAAATCCAGGATGGCATCTATGAGAGAGAATTGCCATCATTGTTGCTGGATGCAGCTTAAAAGTCCATTTCTGATATGCTGGGATCCAATGCCAGTATGCTGGTTTAAACAGTGCATTCGTTATAGGGGACATCCTTGAAATCAGCCCCACTCCTGCTTTGCATATTCCCTTTAGAATGTTTGGTTTTTTTTGGTCAGTTAACCTTTTTTGTTTTTCTTCCCCAGCAATATGCTCATTACAGGTAACACAGATTCACTGCTAAACAAATACCTTTAAATGTTGAAAACTTTTGCTCACCTTAGCTGATCAGTTCTGCTGATAAAAGTTCCTCTTTGTGGAAGCGGCTAGTTTAAAAATGGGTGTGATTTATACAGACAAGAATATCTGACCTGCACAGGTCTATGGGCATAGCAACAAGAGTGATCCACCTGCAAAAACAACAGGAACCAGTTAGTCAGAAACCAACCTTTTTTTTCTTCCCACACCCCTCCTGCCCTCCTCTTTAACTTTTTACTCTTGTGAATTCTCATGCTTGTACACTAAATACTCCGATTTCTCTCCATCTTGGCTTGTATCAGGTGTCGTCATATTGGAACTCAAAATAAATAGTGACTTGTGTGTGTCTGTGACTTCCCCCCACAAATAGTTTGGGTCTGGCTTCAGTCCAGTGAAAAGAGAAACCACTGGTGAAAGATGAAACTGTATGTGCTATTGTTCCCAATGAATGGCTGGGTTCAGTGGTACTTGGAGATTAGGTATGAAGTTAATAGGATGACACAAGAGTTACTTTGTGTAGAGGAATGTAATTAACAAATGAAAGTTACTTGTTTAAATTTAGGAGAAAAACAGAATGCTACTTTAAAGATCACAAATTGGGTGATTATATTGTTTCTTTAACTTTAAATTTTAAAGATAGAGTTTTTAGATCTGCTGCCTAATTATTCTGATCCAGCTTGACAGACATAGAAGTGCTTCATTGTCCTTGAATCCGAAAGGAATTACCTAGGTTATCTTTGCCCATTTGGGTACAACTTTTGCATAGGAATCCATATGCATTAGGAGCAACCTCTCTTATACAACTGGATTCTTTCTTTACCCGACCTTATTTAATCTTAATGAGAACTATATTGTAGTCATTGGTGAAGGATCATGTGCCTTAAATGGAACTGATTTCCTCCAGTTCTCTGAATTTTGGCTCCAGCTTTTAACTCTCCTGCTTTGGCTTATCCCTGGTTATAGCCCATTGATGTTAACATTATGATATGAGGATTTCCATATTTGATCAAAAAAAGCTCTGGAAAAATTGCTGCTTTGTTTTGTAAATGTCCTGTCAGAATGTTTGTTTGCTTTTTAGTTGGTGTTGACACACGCATTTTCTGCTTATTTGTTGCAGTGAAACTATTTTTGCACTAAAAAATAGGAAAATGTCTTACCATTGTGTATACAAAAAACATCTTTAATATTTGTAATTGAATGCACAAAAATTTCATGTATATTTACATTTAGTTACACAATATTTTCTGTACCTTAATAAAAGAAAATGTAGACTGGTTAGAAAAAAGGAAGCAAACCCCTGTTTTAAAGCAAATAGCTTTATTTTATGTGTTCATTTAAATTTTGGTCTAAAGAACCTTCACGCTATAGGGCCTTCATCCAAAACTCTGCACTATTTTGACTTACATTTTTAGAAGTGCAATCATCCAGGAATTCCAAGCATAAAATCATACAAAGCCTCGGTATGACTTACTCCTCACCCTAGAACAAATTTCTTAGTAATTAAAGAATTGTTTTGTGGAAACTGACTGAAAAATGAAGGCTGTAAGTACATTTAAGTATGGTGCTGGATACATTTTATAGGACTGTTCCTCATCTCCTGCAGGTACTCTACTGTTTTTGGGATTTGAAGCATAGTAGTTCAATCAGATGGCAATATAACTAGAGGTGTGCTTAATGCAAAGCTGCTTAAATTACCAGGCATCTGCCCTGTCCGACACCTTCTGTGCTTCTGCCTATATATCCTACACAGTCAGACCTATTTCTCATGCACAACCAGTAAGTAAAGGCCCAGGAGCAACTGGAGGGGCGGTGGCGAGGGGGCAGAGAGAAATATATATATATATATAGTAGTAAAGTCAGGCCAGAGGGCTACCAAAGGGTATACCAGGGCTGCTATGTGGGCCCTAAAGGGCTAAAGACCCTTTGCCCTGCAGGCAGAAGAGAGAGCACAGCAGGGCAATTAGAGGCACCTGGCCCCAATGGAGGGCGACAACAGGTGTACTTAAACCCTGCCTTCCCAAGAGGAGGAAAGGGGAAACAAACCAGGAGGAAGCTGCCAGAAGGCTTATGGCAGCTGGAGGAGAAGGTTCCCAGACCAGAAGACAGACCTCTTCTACAGCCAGGGGAGACTGGGGGCGCCCTGGCCCAGGAAGAGAAGTAAAGTACAAGACCCACCAGGGGGGATCCAGCAGTTTGTCACTACATATAATATAACGTGAATGTGATCAGTCAGGAGCTGGAAGTACATCAGCCTTTTGGCTTTTCCTTACCTCCTTCCACCCACTTGGTCCACTTTCATGGTACAGGCACAATTCTATCCCTTTGTAGTACTTCTGCTTTTTAGCACCGTCCTTCTGAGGAGCCTCAAGCATTTTACAACCATTGGAATAATTCAGTGTGTACTCCCCTCTGTGGAATAAATATAGTTGCCCCCATTTTACAAATGAGGGAAACTGAGGCAGAGAGGCTACACAACTTGCCCAAAGCACAAAAGCTCTTGGTAGAGACAGGAGCAGAACCCATATTTCTTGACTCCAAATCCTATTCTCCAGGCAAGCTGCTGATCGTTCTGAGCTTTCTGACACTTGTATGCTTTCGACAGGCTTTAAAGCACTTGCTCAGGTACAACCTTGGCCGTCTGTGCGCCAGTTCCATTTGGACGGGGAAATGTCAACAGGCATCATCCTATGTAGAGAGACCTGTCAAAAGGATGTCACCATCATAATGGAGGGGCTCGACACTAGAGGGAATTGTCTTGAACGTTGTATAGAGATGTGCTAGGTGCCTTACATTTCTAAATCCAGTCACTGCCCATGAGATGGAACCTCACTCCAGCTCTCTAACTTGTTACACTGACCTGGATGCTGATTATATGCAATAGCGAGTTTGAACATGGAGCTCATACACTTAGAGCCAGCCTTCCATCACAGCTTGTCAGCTGGAGCGTTTGACATTTAGAACAATGACTAGTATAGGTGCAGCCGCAATTATCTGCCAGATAATGAATCCTCACAATGAACATGTACTTGTGCACTGCCATGTCAAGACTCGGGCTATTACACACTAATGCTGTGTGGTGCACATATAAGAAGATGTGGAGAGAGAGGTATTTTGCACCCTTCTTCCCCCTGTCCTAAAGGATTTGTTTCTGAAGTAGCAGCTAACTAGAAATTTACTATAAATATACAAATGCTGTCCCTACCGAGTTGGAAAATCAGCATACATAGGAATAAGTTATGAGGACTAAGCCATAGCTAGGCTGCAAATAAGTCTGTATAAGGCACAAATAGAAGATAGACTATTAGGAAGAGGAGAGTTTTTGGAAAGTGACCAGTACATGGAATAGGAGTACTGTTATGTTGTCTGAGTAAGAATTTAAGGATGTATGGACCCATCTAAGGAATTCCTTGTGAGATGCTACCTTAAAAGTGACTTGACCTGCATTTTGTCATTTTTATACAGTGAGAGAATACTATAACCTAATGTTTATATAGGAGCGTCACGTGTTCAAAATCCTTTCCTGACATTTTCTGATTAAGATTCACAAAACCTCTGATGCTGAAGATGGCTAAGTGGTGCAGTCCCTGTTTTATAGCTAGGGAAAGTGAGACAGAAAAGCAAAGTTACTTGCCCCAGGCCATGCAGTGAGACAATGAGAGCTCAAGATTTCTCCACTCCTATCTTAGCTCATTCTGTAGTCCCTCTCCTCGTTGGCTAGGCTGCATGCAGTTCTAGAGTCATAAAGCTGAAGACCAGAAGGGGCCATTATGATCCCTTTTGACCTCTTGCATAACACAGACCAAAGACTCTTGCCCAATAAATTCTGCATTAAGCCTGTGCCATTAAACTGTCACGCCATGCAGAGTTAGGTTGCGCTGTTTCACTCAAGTAATTCACATCATAAAGTCAGGGTATCAAACAACTTCTGGGGAAAAAACCCAAACCTGATATACCTCTCCTATCTACTGTTTTGTCATATGCTATTGCTTATCTTCTTACTGCTAAATATGGCCTTCAGTTACGGCTACCAGATGACAGAGGGATATCTGGACATGTGCTATTACAAGATAGAGATCATATTTGATTAAAATAATTCCAGAAGTCTTTTGTCTGTTTTTGCTTATTAAAGCACTTCCATTTTTTTTCTTTCACAATTTAAAAACTTGTATCTGATATCTCCTTTTTCCTTTTTTTTTCTTATTGGATATCACCGAGATTAGGCTCTTTATAAATACCTAATTAGACATTGTAAAGCCATGAGAGGAGCAGAGTATATTGTATAGTAGCATTACACTAATATAAGGAGACATTACATTTTTGAAACTGTTTTTATTTTAATGTCTATGATTATGTATATTTTTCAAACTTGAACATTTCTTATCTCATGAGTTATGAGCTTTTCCACTTGCCAAAATGATTTTTCCTCCGTGTTTTAGTGGATTTTCTTCAAGCCATAGCTGGGAGCTCATTTCTTAAGTACTTTAACTTAATAAGAAAGAGGTAGAGGAGAAGAAGAGGTGAATTTTTTTCTAAATAATATCAGCAATTTCATTACTTAAGTGGATAGCGCCATCTGCTGAAACAGTAGAGCCATGCAAGCAATGAGAAGAAGCAGTGAGAAACTTTCAATGGAGTCTGGCTAAAAGCAGACTGCATTTCAACAGCTGAAATCTGACCGCTTGACCCATTGTTTTGTAAATAGGTCATAATGAGCTTCCTCCTTCATGGTGGTGAGTAAAAACAAAAGACTTCAGGTTCAAGAAAAAGGCGTTACCTTTTCTTCCCTCCGTCAGTTATTGTATGATGAATTCATGCTTCCACTGATAAGCATCTCCCATGTGAAACTCTTTCTTCTGCTTCTCAGTTCTGAGTGGTCCCAGAAAGGCAATGTCATTGAGCCCATTCTGATAATGCCATTGCTCATTTTAGCATAGTTCATGTTGAAGTGAAGATTGGGAATGAAATCCTGGTCCCATTGATGTTTTGCTATTGACTTTGAAAGGGCCAGGATTTCACCTTGTATTTTCAAAAACTCCTAATGGAGTTATGCCCCCAGCTCCCATTGACTTTACTGGTATCCGAGTTCCCAATGTGCTCTGTATCACTTAGGCTTAGTACATTGCGAACTCTATTGAAATCCTAGGAAGAATGCAAAGGTATGGAAACGTACACCTACCATACAATGCTAATCAATGTTAATTAACCTTGGGCTGGCTGACTTCCCTCAAAGAAACTAGAGAGGAAGCAGAATATAATCAGGGGCTTGAATTACAAATTGCCCAAATTCCATGGGCTGCGCAAGAAGAGAAACTGCTTTTACCCATTGTGCTCTGCTCACACCCTTTTACATCTGAGTGCAAGTTACAGCTAAGTGAACTTCTCACTGCAGCAGCCGATTGACCCAGATGGACAACAGGACTGAACGTATTCTCACGGAGAATGTACATGCTGCTTTCCATGATTATTACAAGGAGGCCATTGTTCTCTACCCTGCCCAGCAAACCAGGCAGCGGGAGCACCACACCTATCTTGAAAGTCTTTAACACCAAAGAAAGTGCTGAAAAGAATCCAAGCCAAATTATCCCACTCCCCCACCTGCTGAGAAACCAAATGGAAAAAGACTGCAGAGCTCTACAGGAAATACCTTTGTTTAATATACTGAGTCAGTAAGTAACACGGGCTGTAGTGTTAATTTGTAACATACACCTGTTACAGGGCTCTGAAAAATGTAGTGGGACAGTCTCTTGAGAATTAGGTTTGCCCAAGCAGTTATGTGAATAGTTTTAGAATGTGTTAAACTACAAGTACTGGCATTATGTTTTGGTATTTGGTCTTGATTCTTTTACTTTAGAAAGTGAAATCTAAACTCAAATGATTAGTGGTCTTGTAAGAAATCAAAGGGCTTAGTCTTATTTACAAAGACTGAATGTCTTTGGGCTTTCAATCTGTGAAAAGTTTGAGTGCATTTTTAGTTTCTGAATCTGGTTTTTGTATATTTAGTCTTCAATTTAAATCAAGCTAGAGACATTCTTAACATAATGGAGGAAGTGGAAAGCCTCAGGAGTATCACTTTTCAAAGTCCTTAGAAAAAAGTAGGCATAAATATGATCTTCAAAAATAAATAAATACCAAAAAATGATCTTGTATAAACAGTCACAGTAACATTATAGAAGACCAAACTAACTTTTGCTGGTGGTTAAACTTCTTTGGTGAAAACTATGGAAATGAATGTTATGAAATCGTTTAATCACTGTTAAATAACACCACCTAAAGCTCTTATTAGTAGATATCAGAAAGTGGTGTATTACTCTTCCTTAGATAAGATCTGTTTCCTTTGGCACCATTCAGATGTGAACATAACCAAAAGTGTTCTATTTCCACCTTGACATCCTGTGAGTCCAGTCTCTGACTGTTCTTTTCCTCCTTTTGTACTTTCTCTACTCATTGCTGGTAGACCATCATAAATATTAGAGGCACATTGTATGTTCCAGCTACTTTGTGTCATTCTCTTGATACAAAGCAACTATAAATTTTGCTTAAGTGGCTGGTAACACTGAGTTTTTATAGTGGTGTTTTGCCCCAAAGCAGCCAAGCATATGAGTGAATCTGGCCTTGGATTTCTTAACAGTGGAACCGAACTGCAGTAACTCTATGGGGGCAGGCACCATCTTTTTGTTCTGTGTCTGCACATGCTGTAGCACAATGGTGTCCTGATCCATGGCTAGGTCTCCCAGGAGCGATGGTATTACTAATAATGTAACTGTATAAAAGGTGAGCATTAGATATGGGCCAGGGAGGTTTGGGGGATGGGGAATGAGAGCCCATCCGACTATGGGGAGTGGGGTGCAGCGGGTGGGGGGGTAATCTTCTAGAAAACTGCAGGCAGAGTGTTTCCCTGCACATGTCCTGTTCCTCAAAATCACTGCACCACTTGAATCTGTATCATACTTTCCAAAGGCCAATCCACAAACAAAGATGCTAAACTACTAATACAATCATATTAACTTTGTGCACTAATAATGCCATGGCCTGACTCAGCTTTAGCCGTGGGAAGACAAGTATTTTAGAGTTACATGTGAATAATGAGGCGCTAACAAAGATTTCATTTCCATCTCTTTCTTCTGTAATCGTTGAACAGGTGCACATGTATAGCTTCTTGATGAAGTCATGATATTGAAATTCTGCACTTTCCTATATCTCCTTTCATCCCCAAAGAAGATAAGATCTGACAAATTGAAATAAGCAAAGTAGTCCTTGTGTACAGTTTGTCTATCCGTGAAATGCAGTTGCATCTGTGGGGAAATGCATAAGCTGCTGAATAGCACCAAGCTTCGCTACACAACAGTTTGGGACAGCAAGTAAGTCAAGATGAGGAGTATTCTCCACTGAAACCCACTGTAGTGTACTAGGTAACGTAGGTTGGGAGCTTATAACTATCCAATTCAGTAAGGAGACCAAGGTTAACACTTCTTCCCTTTCAATGTGTGCTGTATTGACCTCAAGTGGTGAGGAAGGCCCTGACTTTGTCTTATCTGAAAGACGGTGCCTCCTACAGGACAGTGTCTTCTACCATCATGGCTGAGTATTATCTTAGTGCTGACTGATTCAGCAGGCAGCATTTACCATTCAAATCTTACTTTGTGCGTCACCTAGAAAGGAAGTCAGTCACCTAGGTAACAAACCCAGGCCGATCACACTTAGACTGTTGGAAGTGAGGGGATTGGAGCGCAGCTGGAGTGGCAGCAGTAATTCAAACCTCTATCTCTGCATAGGGGTCCAAAAGATTTTAGTAACTGCCAATATATGCATCTTTAAAGGTATCTGAAACACCTTCATTAAGAAGCTAGACTGCAGAGCACAATGCCCAGACGGATGATACACTGAATAGAATGAGAATAATTCATAAAACGTTTGTCCTGATATTTTTTACAGAGATGCTGAGCACTCATTGCTCCCATTGATGTCAGTGGTGAGAGCAGGTGTGCATCATCTCTTGGCATCAGGCCATTAATAACAGGCATCAGGTAAAATGTATTTGAAGACAACACCGTGGGAGATCAGATTTCAGAACAACCCCAATATGCTGCGCACTAATTTTCACTGATGAATGGATGGAAAACCGCTGCAAGTGCCTACTCGCCTTAGGGGTCTGAATGATAGCCAGAAAATCTCTGATTCATCTCAATAAAGAATGAAAACTAGATATCATGTACTCTTCTCTCCCCCCGCCCCCAAGGGCCCATTCACCATTGTGGAAACTCCACTTCTGGCATTATAAGATGATTCACAACAGCTGTGTATTTTCTTTTTCTTTTTCTTTACAGCTCTCCAGGTGCTGCTAGAATGAATAAAATACAGCTGCTAGTCCTAAGCCACAGTGGTTTTGTTCCTACTGAATAACTGTTTTTGGTGGGGTTTTGTGTTCTAGTTATGGTCCATAATTTCTGCACAATGAGCCTAACTATGTAACTGGAAGAACACTTATTGAATTACTCTTTGCAGTGATTTATATTGGCTGTAAACTTTACTCTGTTTCCAAGCCCAGTGCCTAAGATTCCCTGGCTCACATCTTAATCTTCACGTTGTTCCAGTACTGTCGTCTCTTACCTCCATTAGTTGGTCTGCTGTCTTGGGTCACTCTAACTTCCCATCTTTGAACTATCCTGCAGTGTGGTCCTGGCAAACGTTGCATCCTTAATCTCCTCTGGGTTACTCTCTGCCTCTTTCTTAGCTGCCCTGAAGTCCTAAGCTTCCATGACTCACTGCTGTCTTTCCATCTGCTTCCCTTTGCCCCCTAAGCTTATTTCCCACTCACTTTAGGCCTCTCAAAGCTACCAGCTCCTTTTATAGGTACTTGGGATGGATGAATATCAGGGGGAAAAAATGGAACATATTACTGTAGATGTGTGATGGATAGTATTAGAGCATCCATAGATGTGGCTGAATAACTCCTTCAGCATAAAAAAAGAAGTTGCCAGATACTATATTTTATACTACTTGAGCAGCTCTAAAAGATCCAGCCAGTGCTCATTGGCTATAGCCAGATCTTTCTAGGATGCTGGACTTCCACATCTATGAGTCAAATAATCCTGTAGGCTATTGCTATGGGAGGGACAATTTATTTAATTTTTTGGGGTTTTATATTCTTAGGGCTAGATCATGCAAATAGCACAGAGCAGTAGTAAGGAGTGGTGTGGGGCAGCTTTGATCCAGAGGAGATCACTAGGAGGCATGCTATCCCTCTCTTCATCTCACAAGGGCTCCCAGGTAAGCATGAGAACATGCACACTGCTACACCCACACCTTTAAGGACAGTAGCTGTGTGGTTCACCCAGGCCATTAAAGGGAAAGCAGGTGATCACTGAACCACGTCTAGGTGTCTAGAATTCTATGCTGCTGTGGTTGACAGCCTTGATGCCAACAGCCAGCCTACACCCATACAGGTCTCAATCTGGCTTTCATCACAAAGAGAAACCTCTTTCTGCAGTGTCCACTCCCTCTCACTTGAAAGCTCACAAATCTGTATTAAATTCCCTCTTCCTTTGCAAGAGACAAAGTACACAATAGCTTATTGGGATGACAAACTGTCCACTTCAGTCAAAGCACTGAGGTGGTTTATGGTAAAAGTAAAACAAATTTATTAAGAAAGGGATAGAGGTTTACATGATTTCAAGTATAACGAATACAGACAGAAATAGCTACCAGCAAAAGTAAAAAATACGCTTCTGAGACTAAAGCGTGAGCTAACCAATAGTCTTTTGTTTAAAGTTTTTCTCCCACGCTCTGTTCTTTAGCAGTGGACTCTTCAGGTGAAGGATAACTTAGAGCTTCTCTCCCTTTCTTTTTATAGTCCAGTACATTTTGAAATGTGTTCTCTGAAAAGTAAGCCCAGATGGAACTTCTCTCTCTTGCTAGGGGATAGATGCCAAGCTGTCTTCTTCCCCCCCCCACTTGTTAGTTTAATGGCTTTGTCTACCTTATATGTAAAGGAACCTTCATGGTTTCTGCCTGATGATGTGGTAGGTCAGACAAGCAAATATGCACTCCTTTGTCGAGGATGGACGGGGCTTATCCATTTGCTTGCCAAGCACCTTGTAAGAGCATAATTCTAGCACATATTTATAACTTTGTACACACCCCATACATACGCAGCACCATTATTTTGGGGACCAGTGTGTGAACAGTGTGTCTATAGTACCTTACATGACACCTTCTAGATACAAAGATTATGCCAACAATGGAGGTGTAGTGAATATGCCAGGCCTGATGAGCATACCCCCATCCTGTGGCAAACCAGCCCTGGTGGCTGGTGTGGGGGTGACTGGGTGGTGTCCTAATTTCACCTGCTTCCTTTGGGCCATTATGCATCCTGAAAGAAGCAGTTTGGAAGCCGCCATTGTATTATCTAAGTCCAACGGCTGCAATTAGACTTTTAAGTGGGGGCTGTATATGGCTTCAGTTCCCCCTGCTATTGAGCTGCTATGTAATGGTGAGCCACTGGAATAAGACCACAAAACCTAGAAACATTGGTCACGCTTAATCTGTTCTAATGCAATGATGCAGTAAACTTGTATAAATCAGGGAATCAAATGCAGCAAGATGACACTTAAACCTGTCTTTTTGGGTGTATGTTGTCTGTACCCAATTCCACATAGCTGTTCCCTTTTAAAACAGGAACTATCTTTTTCACAAGGGTGCTTGTGGATATTGCCTAATGTTTATTCTTGGAAGATGTAAAGCATTATCCAAGTGAGGTTGATCTTAATTGTTTTCAACTGTGAATATATCAGGCGTGGGTGAAGTTTCTAGTATTTGTCATCTAAGTAATGTTTGTGTGTTTCTTCACTAGCTCTTTAATGCTTAGTGACTATTGTAGGAGACGTAAAATAACACTTCCTTGTGGTATTTGAGTTTCTGGATGGTGCACGTATTGAGCACATAACAGAATTTGTGGTGTTTCAGCTCCATGTGACTTACTGAGGCAACAAAATTCTATAGAAAAACAAAGGCAAGGACTAATATGTTTGGCATTCCTGTTGAGCAAATATGGAATTTTAATATTTATATTTTTACAAACCCCCAAAATACATTGATGTAGTTAGTCCATGAGACAAGAACTTGATAAATACAGTTCCTCTAGTTGGCAGTGTTGCATTGTTAATAGCTAAAAGATTGATGTTTTTGTTTCAACTTCTTTGGAGTCTAGTAACATGTTCAGGACAAACTTTTAAACAAACTGCATTCACAGAGCTAAGGAAAAAAGGTTAAAAATGGATTTAAATAATGATTTTAGGGTTCTTTTTGCTTTTGTTTTCATTTTATTTGTGCATAAAATTAATTTGAGGCAGAACAGGGGTGTAGAAACCCAGACCAAATTTTAAGGAAGAGAGCCAGGAAATTCAGCATGTTTGGAAGAGACTGAGAGCTCAGACATATTAAATGAAACTTTCTGACTGCCACAAGAAATGAAAAGCGGCTGCATTCCCTTACAGTCAAAGTGTCCTATTAACGACTTCACAAGCAGGAATGCTTTCCAGAAACAGACTGTGATACTATGCCGCAGCTGTGAAAGTGAGTCAACCAGGCATCTGTTGAAAGAGATGTCTGTTCCTGCAGTATTTTTATGATGATTTTTTGCAATGACATCACTCTCTGCTTCAAAATGTAATACTATATAAATAAAAAACAGTGCGTGAAGTGGTAGTATTTGGGTCTTGAGTACAGGCATCCCTTTACCTACTATTATAACCCAGAGTCCATCAAAGGGCTTAATTTCCATGAGGCACTGACTCAGACAGACATGAGAACAGCTCCCTTTTAGCCGGCTACGCTTCAACCAAATCTTCTTTGGGCTTGATCCTTGAAGTGCTGAGCACATACCTACCTTTTAAGCAACCCGACTAATGTCAATAAGACCATTCATGTGCTTAAAGTTAAGCCCATTCTTACGCGGTGTGCTGGGCAAGGGTCAGAGGGGGCAGGATCAAGCGCTTAGTAACCAGCTATGAATGCAGCACTCACACTATGAGCTGATGCTGCCTTTTCCATCCCTGTTGCGTGCATCCTACTCCAGTGATTGGCTACCAGGAAAGTGTTCCCGATAAGCATGCCTCACCAATCTTAAAAAACCAAGGAGTTCACTAAGGTATGGATTCCAGCGCTTTGATTGTTGAATTATGGAAGGAATTCCAAACTGGAGAACTTCAGTCATTGCATGGGCCCTGTCACTGATATGCCAAAATCAGAGTAAATTTGAGTTCCTTTTGTACAATTTCATGAAGTAATCACTTCATCAGTCAGTTCTGATATCAAGCTCAGAAGGAACATCTATTCTCTCTTAATAAAGATCCTGTTTTACACACTTGTCCCCTGTAGTGTAGACTAAACGATATTCAGAAAACTTAACCTAGAAGGAAATAAGTGTTTCAAAACAGATTTTCTCCAGGTTTTTTTTGTGTGGTCTCTTTAATTATACTTCACACCTTGGAAGCAAGACAAAGGTATTAGTGTCTGATTAAGGAAAACACCACATAAGTGTAGCACAAATTAAAAAAAAAATAAGCCAAGGACTAATAAGAGGCAGCTAATGAGCCAACCCAATGCTCTGCATTACCATAGGTGAAGCCATGGGTCAGCCTGAGCTGTACAAAGATGATCCATCATCTATTGCACTGGAGTCACTTAGAATTTCCTATTTCATTTCTAAATTACCTCCATGTATTTATGTCCTTTGTCTGGGTGCTGCCTCAGTATATATGACAGTAGTAATTTAAGAGATCTCAAAAAGATAGGAGGAAGCTCTCTTTTGAGCTTAATTGGTCTGAGGTGATTGAACAAGTGCACTGTAAAGCAATGTTACCAGGAAGGGTGGTGTGTAGTCAGTGATGCTAGGCCTCCACATTTAATTAGCTAGGATGTGGTTATCTCATGAACAACAAACTCCCCCACAAGTTGTCATATAAATAAAAGTAATTTTGTAAGTAGTCTGGCTATGTGAACAATACAGAGAAACTAGATGCTTTGGAAAACTAAGCTGCAACAGCTTTATACTATAATAATATTGGTCAATGAACGTATTTTTAAAGGTTAATGCAATGACTATCTCAATCCTATTTTACGCTTAGTCTCAAGGATATAATTCCACTCTTACTGCATTTGAACAGAGCATTTTCAGGTTGAGTAATAGCTGTGAGATGACATCTTCTTTATTTAATCTCTCTCTGCTTCTCTTGGCAGCCTAACACACAAGCTTCTTCCAATTAATTGTCATCTTTCTGTTCAGTAAAATATCAGCACATTAATAATGGAACATTTCTGGTTTTGAACATGATTCCAGAAGATACACCACAGATGTTTCTGTCAAGGAAATTATGCTTCGGGAATGGTGGGATAACAACAACAGGGGATCTTATTTAGGGTGTTATCCCTTCATGTTACTGCTGATCATGAAGGCTTGATACAAAAGTATCAAACTTGGCAGGCGATGTATAGTTAGCACTGAAGTGAATAGGTGAACAAGGGTTATAATATTGTCAAATGCAAACAGACTTCTCTTGGACAGGGTACAGAACAATGGCTGAATTTTCTGATGTGTTGAGGACAGTTTACCCAAATCTCCAGATATTTCAACTTCTAGCTAAACACTATACACCACATTACTGAGATGTAAGAATCTTACTGGACCCCATCTCTATGACACAGGTTAGAACTGACCAGCAGGATACACCTGTTTGCGGGATGTTGTTTCGTGGCTCAGATTGTAATAGCTTTCAGATGGTACAACAAACATGCCCCTGGCACTTCATAAATGGTTTTCCAGAATAAGGGATATTCTTACAAGGGAACAAATGAGACACCTCAGAAAAAAGACTTTATAGATCCTGATTGAACACTTGGCTGCCGTTCATTGATTATGATGAACATTCAGAAGTGGGAGAGAAACCAGACTGTTGTTTCTTCCTTTTCCCAGATGGTATGAAGGATGCGTTACTGGTTTTTACAAATCTCTCTCTGTAACTGTATTACATATTACTCAAACAGTTGTATCCTTCTTCTCTCTCTTCCCCCCCCCCCTTTTTGGTGTGGCAATTCTGCTGCCTCAGGAAGAACTTCTTTCATGTTTATGGAACGGGGCTGCTGGCTCAGACATCTGGGTTCTGCTCTGGATTCTGCCACAAACTTCTAGAATGAGCTTGGGCAAATTATTGAATGCCTTCTGTTTCTACAAATGGAATTGCCATTTTGTAATCTCACAGGGATCATGTGAGATCTTGAAGGCTCCATAGAATTGCAAAGTATGGATCATTTTAAAGCATTTGTTTTCTATCCTCCCATCAGGTATCTCTCCTAACCTTAAGTGATCAGGAATAATTAAACTATTTTCCAGACCTTTTGCTCATGTAAATGCAAAGGATGAAATCTTGGCAACACTCCTGTTGACAATAACAGAGCCAGGATTTCACCCAAAGTAGTCAACATTTTAGCACATTATTATAAAATGATTAAGCAAAGGCCTTCATTCACAATTGCACTTTTGTCCTGGAAAGCAGTTCCCTTCTTATGAGTTCAAATACCAGAGTCAATTTCTTGACCACTCATCAGACCCATCCAAAAAGTTTCCAAATAAAATTTGCTTCTGTTGGACCTCTACTACTACTGGACATAAGTTGTCCTCTCCTGTAATGTTTTTTTCTATGGGACAGAAGACTTTTATTATGATCTACGTGAGGATTCCAGGACTGAGAAAATAAAGATTATATTTCCTTTGTATAAAATGATCCCCCTTTTCCTAGCTTATCAATACTATGCCCTCTCCTCCCCACACCCTTCCATAAATATAGACCACCTAGATTTCATTTGGCTCCAAGTGGTTTCCACGTAATCTGGGTTTTACTAATACATTTTGAAGACAAAGTAAATGTAACTCTTTTTCTTAGTTATTCCTACCTAATTAGTTCCAATGGTTCAGGACCCCACTTTATAAAGGAAACAGTTAAGGCTCTTGCTACCAGGTGCTTGAAAGAGTTTATCAGTTGTTGGTTGAGGTCTCCTCTTCACAATCTCTAGGCACCTGTACAATAATTTATTATTTTTATTAGATGTTTTCCACTAAAAGATTATTCCACTCTGGCAAATGACTGTACAAATAGCATCTTTTATTTTTTTATTGCTTATGTGTATTCAGTTAAGTCACAGATGTTCTTCTTTTATATTGTTCTTTGCACTAAAGATCCACTAGAGCTATGGGAAAAGTGAGTGTGATTCTAGTCTGGCAACAAATGTGCTTACTTTGGGCTTGTTTACACAGGTATATCCAGTAAATTAATCTGACCTAACTAAAGGTGTGAAGTTGAAGTGGATTAGTTAAACTACATTAAATCCTGGTGTAAACAACCTTATTCAGAATTAAAGTGGTCTTAATTCAATTTAGTTTAATTCTCTTTGGAATTGAATTAAACCAACTAAAATAAGGCCACTTTAGTATTGGGTATGTTTACGCTGCACAAAACCAGAACTGAAACAAACAAAACCAAACCAGCAAACAAACCCAAAATGATGGCAATGAGTCTCAGAGACAGGGTCAACTGACTGGGGGGTCATGCCATGGGGCTAAAAATAGCAGTGTAGACATTCATGCTCAGGCTGGAGCCTGTGCTCTTAGACTCCCTTCCCTTTCTGGGTTTCAGAGCCAGGGCTCCAACCAGAATGGGAACATTTATACTGCTATTTTTAGCCATGTAGTGCAAGCCCAAGTAAGGCTGAGTCTAGCTAACACAGGTCGTTTTTTGTGTTTTTTTTAAGTGTGGACATACAGGGGTTCAATGTGGTTTAAGTTATTCACTTCAAATTCACATCTTTAATTCATTCAGATTAATTTTTCTAGATGTCTGTCTGTGAACAAGCCTTACGTTTCAGATTTAGAACCCAATTCTGCCCTCAGATATACTTGTACAACCCCTGTGAAGACCGAAGGAGCTTATTTCTTCCCCAAGTTGTATGGGAAGAACTCTCACTACAGTAAATGAGTGTTGCAGCCATGTAACTGAAGGAAGAATTTGGTTTGCAGAATCTTTTAGTGATGATATGTGAGCGAGAATGAACGCAACCCAATTTTCAGATCGAGTTTACAGGGGTGTCAGTTGGGGGGAAGGGACATTTTTACTTGTAAACTGAGCTAATGGCATACAGTGTACCATTTGAGAGACAGAAAATTTACACTTTTTACTTCAATGTTCCTTGAGTAGGGTGGAGGAGGGAAGGAAAATCACTTAGATTCTATCAGTGGGTATAAGATTTGAGAGGTGAGACTGAAATGAAAATAATAGCTACCAATGACTGAGTTCACTTGCCCATATTGACAGAGTAGAGAATTCCAGGAAAGGCAAGTTTAAATAAATTTAAAAAAAACCCCAAACCTTTAGTTGAAATATCTAATTAGGGTAGGAAAATCTAACACAAATGACACAGCTGTGCTCAATGGAAAAGGTGCTGGCAAGAACAACTGTAGCACATCATTAGTGAACATGAGCCAAAGTGAGTACTGCACTAAGTTCACAGTGAAACACCACAACAGCATTAAACTGGGAAATCGGGTTACCAAAGAGGAACTGGACTGGTGAGGAGACTGTTAATGGGGTATGAAGACTTTGAATTTCTTGAGGTCACTGGATGAAATTTAGTTCAGGCCAGCAGTGACAAAAAGCACCATATGTGAAATGAGATTAGTCTCAGTGCATTTCAGCATGTACTGGTGGTGTCCAATCAGACACAAGGCCCACTGTTACAGTAGTTATTCAGTGGGTGTGACATAGATACCATATATTTCATGGCTAGCGGTATATTCAACCCAGGATTAAGACATTGTGTGGGACAAATATGTCCATACTTTGCCTGTTATATGGATAAAAAGCAGACCAGGTCTCCTCTATGGCAGCTTCCTAGTCACTAGGGAGAAAAAATAGGAGTAAGACATAGAATCAGAGAATATTAGAGTTGGAAGGGACCTCAGGAGGTCATCTAGTCCAACCCCTGCTCAAAGCAGGACCAACCTCAGCTAAATCATCCCAGCCAGGGCTTTGTCAAGTCACAGCTTAAAAACCTCTAAAGATGGAGATTCCACCACCTCCCTAGGTAAACCATTCCAGTGCTTCACCACCCTCCTAGTGAAAAACTTTTTCCTAATGTCCAACCTAGACCTCCCCCACTGCAACTTGAGAACATTGCTCCTAGTTCTATCATCTACTACCATTGAGAACAAACTAGCTCCATCTTCCTTGAAATCTGCTTTCAGATAGTTAAAGGCTGCTATCAAGTCCCCCCTCATTCTTCTCTTTTGCAGGCTAAACAAGCCTAGTTCCCTCAATCTCTCCTCTTAAGTCTTGTGCTCCAGCCCCATATTTCTTTAACTTGCTGATAAGAATACTGTGGGAGACTGTATCAAAAGCTTTGCTAAAGTCAAGGTATATCATGTCCACTGCTTTCCCCACACCCACAGAGCCAGTCACCTCTTCATAAAACGCAAGCAGGTTGGTCAGGCAGGACTTGCCCTTGGTGAATCCATGTTGATTGTTCCTGATCACCTTCCCCTCTTCCAAGTGCCTTAAAATGGATTCCTTGAGGACCTGTTCCATGATTTTTCCTTGACTCACAGAATTATAATCACACATCCGTTGGTTACTAAAATTGAAAACGGCCAGTGACCTAAAAAACCTGTGTGATTTAACAGTTCACACCTAGATATGTAATTTCCTACCTTACTTTGTTGTCCTATGTATAGCACCAGTCTCTTTCAGTAACTGGTAACTAAAGGGTGGGCAAATACTTTAGATAAAACTGATCTTTTCCCCAGGGTCCACTCTGTAAGTCAGGTTTTTAACTATATTTGTCATAACTATTTTTGTATGCCTCTGCACTTTATGGTACCTGTATGTGGAAATGGAAGTATTAAAATATCACCAAGAGGTGATTCTCAATGTATTTCCAACCTGGCCAGACACAGGAAATACTAGAAAAAGTCACCCACCAGGCATAATCAAAATATGGTGGTGTGATTGTCACTGAGGGAATGTTAATGTCCATTGGGTTAACATATGTAAAAGGGAAAGAAAGACAGGAAAAATATATTTCTTCTAGGAAGAAGTGGCCATTAATCACTTAAAATACTTATGTAAATATGCTTCTCTTTGTTATATTTTGGCTTCCATCCATCTTGCCCCTGTTCCATCTTACTGCATCTTAGCAGAAACCTAGACTATGAGCTCTTTGGTGAGGGGACTGTCTAGTTTCACTCATTTGTAAAATGCCCAGGACTGTTCTCCAAATGGAACTTCTAGTCACTACCATTGGGTGAATAACAAATAATAATTGCAAAACTGCTGAGCAGCTGTGCCAATAAGGGGAATGCCAAAACTTGGAGAAAGTTACAAAATCATGAAAATAAAAGAGGAACTGCAGAGAGTTGGCTTTGTCAATGGAGGAGCATGAGAATGAAATATCATATATCACAATCAAGTATGGGATGATTCACTGATGTGGTGTTTTAATGATCCTGAGGTAAATTCGGATCATTACAGACATTCCTAAGTAGTGCAGGAGGCAAATTCATGATACTAAAATTAGACTCCACCTAAAAGAGAACCCATCCCATGTCTACTCCTTACAACATGGAGGAATTAATGCTAGGCTTCTTGGACTATAGTCCTTGAATTCAACATATCCCAAAGTTTTGTCTGGAGTGGGGGAGGAAGGGAAATGATGATTTATCCAAATATAGCCAGATCTTTGGCACAACCTGCACCGAAAGGAAGTAAGCAAGTGGTGTACAAATGGGGTTTAAAGCTTTCCTTTGAACTGGCCTGATGTTGGTACTGCTTTTTACATATCATTCCCCTAATTTACACCAGCCTGTAATACGATGAAGGACTGAAAATGTCAGCCAAAACTGGCATTGCATGAACCTGACCATGTCTCATTTTCTCTAGCCATGCCCCCTTTTCTTCTATTAGTGAAGTGTATGGAACTTCTGAAACAGGCCTAAAGCGGGAGATAAAGACTGTGTGGTGTGTATATAGAGCTTATGTCAGCGCTACCTCATTTCAGGATCACTGGTGTGAAGCTCCCTGAGGTGGCTAGCCTGAGTTTATGGTTTATACATGATAGACGTACATACAGCAATCCAGCATCAAGCAGCCTCAATACACCCACGGACCTGGCCCCATATTTCCGCTGTCTCTGAAGTTCATAAACCAGAACACAGCTTAGAAAAACCATCCTCCAGATGTCTGAGAAATACCCTTTAGAGGAAGAGTTTTACATCGACTAAAGATCCACAGTGCAAAGATCGAGATGTTACTTTGCTTTCAAAACTACTGTATGTTTCTGGAGAAGTGATTTATAGGGTAGCACCAAGGAAAAAGAATGTTTCTTTCAACTTGGAGATGGGAACACCTGGGGCTAGCTATGGCAAAACATACACCAAGAATGAAGCAAATTTATTATTCAGAGAGTATGAGGACTATCTTGTGGACTTCTTCCCTGATTACAGGTACTAGAAAGAGGTACTGTCTTACATGATTTGGTACAGAAAGATACCTCTGCCTCAGTGAGTCAGGTTTGGAACTTTCCCACTGAGGCTCTTCTGCACTTGGTCTACTTGATCTCAGATGAGAAAACAGACAAGACACCCTGAAAGATGTCACTTAGAAGAGAGAAATGAAAGAGGGACTGGGGACACCTGAATTAAAATGTGAGGGTGGAAGCAAAGATGAATATTCAGGCGGAGACTGTCAATGGGGAGGCACTAAATAAAGAACCTCCAATGATGGCCATTGGTCAGTGAAATAATCCAGGAATTGGAGTTGTACTGGGTGCCACCTGCTGGCTAAAATATAGGAATAAAGGAGCAGAGCTGGATGGGAACTGAATTTTCTGTTTCATGTAATTTCTAAGGTTTCTATATATTATTTCTATTCCCACAATGGAACAAAACCAAAAATTGTTGTGCAAAATGAAGTTTTTTTGGGGAAAAAAATCATTTTGAGTCAATTAAAATGACTAGTTTCAATTAAAATGAAACAATTCATTCCGATTTTGACTTTTTATGTTATACATTTTTAAAAAATTGGAAATGGAAAACCATAATGTTTTCACTCTGAAAAGGTCAAAATGGAACACTGACTTTATTGGAACAACAAGAGTCCCGTAGCACTTTAAAGACTAACACATTTAATTTCTGCAGGCATAAGCTTTCGTGGGCTGTCACCCACTTTGTCAGATGCCATGACAGTCTTTAAAGTGCTACAGGACTCTTGTTGTTTTTGCTGTATACAGACTAACACAGCTACCCCTCTGTGACTTTATTGGAATGCTTAAGTCTTGCTTCATTTCTAAATGAAATTTTATTGAAATTGAGATGTTTCCACAAAACATTTCTTTTGTCAAACCAGTCTTTTTCAATGGAAAAACACTCCATCAAAAAATTTCCTGTCACTAGAAAGGAGTACATGGGGAAAACGTTTACAATTTTGGACAGTCTGATAATGCCTCTTCTTTTATTATCTTAAAAGTGAAGGTCCACAGGTGATTCACCAACATCCCCTGTAAAGCAGATTGGATGCAAAGAAATCATTTAGCTTAATCCCTGCAATATCCTTTACTTCTTTACTATCTTTTACTTCTTGAATTTCAGCAGACAAGCCATTTATCTCACAGGCTATATCACTTTGGCTTTTTGCTCTTTGAATTCTTTTAAAATCTCCTAATGTCCTTCTTACACTTTAATTGCCATAGTTCATTCTCCTTCTATTGCTTCATTTGGTTTATTTCCCATTTTCTAATAGATACTAGGTTGGCTTGAATAACCTCTTGAGTCTTGACCTTTAGCCAAACCATATTTTGTTGCCTTCCCACTTCATTGATTGTGGAGGGATGTATATGCTTTGTAGGAGACTGTTACAGTGTGGGTTAGGCTACAGCTCCTCTAGAGAACTGACAGCGGCAGAGCTGCAGCGATGTAGCTGCGCCACTGTGAGGTCTCTAATATAACCGCTCTAAGCCAATGGGAGAGAGTTCTCCCATTGGCTTAACTACTCCAGCCCTGCAAGCGACTGCAGCTATGAGGGAGGGAGAACCTCTCCTGCCGACATAGCGCTGTCCACACCGATGCTTAGCTCAGTGTAACACCCCTGAGTGTCATAAGTTACACCACAGTTAGTGCTAGTGTAGATATAGCCTTAGTAGCATTCATGCTGAGTGTAACAATTTTAATTTCCACATTTTTAAATCCGTAGTGTCTTCTTTTGCTTCTTCATTTGCTTTTGGAAATCCCCATTTGTAAATGTTCACTATTACAATGTTTTTGGTATGTGAGTCCTCCCACAATACATTAATTATATTCTTATCCTATCTTCACTACTATTTAGTGGCTCATTTATAAGGTTAAGATTCTGCCACAGGTGTTTTTAGTAAAAGTCAGGGGCAGGTTGTGGGCAATAAACAAGAATTCATGGAAGCTGTGACCTGTCCCTGACTGTTACTAAAACTATCCTGAGGGAGGGCGGAAAACAGAGCTGCTGGGGCTTGCAGCTGCTCCAGCCCCTGGCTCCAGCTTTTGAGTGCCCGTGGATGGCTCCTGATCAGCTGTTCGGTGGTGGCCCCAGAGCTGACAACTCCTCCAGTCCCGGCCCAGAAGTTATGGGGGGTCCTGGGAAGTCACGGAATCTGTGACCAAATGGTATCCTTACTCATTTATAGTTACTTCACTCTGCTGGTGATATAGCCACCACAGCTTTCGTTGGTTTTGGTTGATGGACGTGGCATTTTCATAACTCTTTCTTGTAATTCAGTCCCAGGTAAAACCCAACAGATGACTGAAGAAAAACTGGAAAAAACCCAATTACGAATCTATTCTGATCTGGGATGATATTTTCTACGTTTTCCCTTTTTCATTGTGTATTATGAAAGAGAGTAACAAACATCTGGTCAGGAATAGGACTCTGTAGCAGAGCCACTTTCTGGGCGACGTAATGCACTTAGCTGCCTGCCTAGCTACACCATCTGACTGGTGGGAAGAATCAGCAGACTAGTTCTTATGCCCAGCACCAGTTTGGTAGTGCTGAACTGTCTGGAGTGGCACAGGTACATGAGTACCAACTTCAGGGCAGACTTTTACAAACCAAGGCACACACCCAAAACTGGCTGTGCATTCTGTACTTAGAATTCACCAACCCAGTCTCAAGTGTGAGCTCCTCACACACTTTAACAGCCTTATCATGGAGTTAGTCCCCTTGGGCGCGCCAGTCTATCTTGCCACTCGGGCAAGCTTGTATTTGTGATGGCTGGTCCCTTACACCAAAAATTACTACAGCCTTCGGGTAACTCCGTCCTAGTCCGACTAGTGACTTATTCCAGATCAATTGCACCTTAGATCCTATACCAAAGATGATACTTATTGCCAATCCTGTAATAAATGAATTAAAGATTTATTTATTAAGACAAAGAAATTAGAGTTATTTACAAGGTTAGAGCAAGTAAGCATACAAGTGAAAATGATTTACAGTCTTAGGTTCCAAAAGGTAAGAGGCTTCTGTAATATGCAAGGTCTACATGTCATCTAAGGCTTACCCAGGCTAAGCATTTGGGGATCCCTTGCTTATGTTTAGAAATCTTACCCTTTCAAAGTCCAAGCAGCATAGAGATCCAGTTTCCTCCTGTCAGGGATTTTTATTCCCTTCCCACAGAGTTGAAGATAATGGGACGAGTCCCCATGCTCATCGCCTCTTCAGGGTGTATGGGGCAGAGAGGGAAACAATTAACAAAGTCATTGTTCTTTGATGTTTTCAACGGGCCTTCTTGGTGTGCAGAAGGACCTAACACCTTCTGTAGGAAGCCAGCATTTTACATTATTTCAGGCTCCTTTCTTGTTTGATGACTTACACAGTTAGAGGTTTACAATGCACACACTCAGTATAACCTTATAATGTGGGCTACAGATGTTACAGTGAAATTACTACATGCTGCATCCTATAAGCATTTTATAAAGTCTAAACACATTTTTATGAACTTAACACCTATTTTAACAATGTTAACACACAGGTGAGCCAGATTGGTTTCCAGCTATGCACTGGTCAGTGCTCAGTTGAGGCCTAGGGGCCTTGGCATGAGCTGGCCCTTGGTCTGCCAGCATCACAGGCAGCTGTTCAAAGCATTTGCTCATGGTGGTGGTAGGTCCTGCCCTTCTTGTTCCAACCCTGTCCCTGCCTCGCCTCGTTCCTGGCTCTGACCCTCCGCTCCAATTCCTGACGGCTGACTTTGGCTCTGCTGCTTGGCTTTTGGCAATTGGCCTTTGAGTCCAGTTCTGACCCTCGGCTCTGATTGCCTGCTCCAAACACTGGGCATGACTGCCCAAGTCCCAGTTTCTGACACATTCTCTTTTCATTCATTCAAAGAGTTCAGTGCGGCCCAGTTACTCTTCTACTGTGAAATCCTAATCCTACAATAATGACTTTGTAATTCTTTCCATAGCAACTATGTATGATAAAAATGAATCTATGCAGAGAATAAGCAACAGGGGCAAATGAACTTTTAGGAAACTTTTAGGAAATATTTTCATGCAGTAATCAGTAGTACTACAGAACATGGGACAAAAACTATAATCTATTACGTTAGCAGAATGGTTTCCAAATAGATTGATATTTCAAAGAAAGCTTTGAAAATTAGTGTCTCCTTAACCTTAGAATGTTGGGACTTGCACATGCAGTTGGTATTGTTAGCTATACATCTCTGCCCTACCAATTTTGTTGTGGCAGAAAATGTACCCACTGAAGTGTTTCATGTTACTTTTTATAACTGCTTCCTTGTTCATCATTTCAGAGAACAGGACGTGCAAGAGAAGTCTGACAAACCTCGAGCTGGTATAAACCAAAGTACTCATACCACAGCACCTAGACCTTTTTTCAGATACGCATAAAATACAGACCTTGCTAAAAGGGTCTAGACAGGATTTCCTTTATGGAGTACTAGTTGTTTTGTGGTTGAAAAGCAGAAACATAATAGAAAACACTTCTCCCCCATCCCCCATCATAGATTGTCCATTTTCATTGGCAATTTTGTAGTACTGTTAATACATTTGTATTTTGTATTACAAAATAGAATTTATTTAAAATGTGACAAGGATCCCCCAAGTTTGAGTTCCAGTATGTAATGCAATCAGTTATTGGCAATTTCAACCCCATCTCCAAGACCTTGAAGCACCCACGCAGGTGCCACACAGAACATGTTCCAAGCTAATGGACAGAGTAGTCTCTGCAGCCGCTCACATACCCTTTGCATTGGGGCAAGGACAGGAGAATCCATATAACAGTAGATCCTCATGTTCTGCCTCCAGTCCACCTGTTTCCCATCCCCATCTTATGTGCAAGTTGAACTCTGTACTGTGCTCGGGGTACATACCCCTTTATGCAGCCACCCAAAATATGCCCTCCCTTGTGCACAGGAACCTCACTGCCACCAGGAGCCTGGTGCCTGGGGAAAAGGTGTACCACTTATCCTTCTACCTCACCCCTTCATACTGATACTGAATTTTGTAGACTTAAAACGCAGGGAAGAATCTGGCTAATTAACATAAGCATTGATAAACGTTAGCTGTCCATCAGCAACACCTCCCGTTTACCACAGCATGGAATTCTGGGAATTATTTTGC
Source organism: Mesoclemmys tuberculata (assembly GCA_007922155.1). Taxonomy (NCBI): domain Eukaryota; kingdom Metazoa; phylum Chordata; order Testudines; family Chelidae; genus Mesoclemmys; species Mesoclemmys tuberculata. The sequence continues at coordinate 49,814,910 of ML675603.1, forward strand.
AGCTACTGCTTGTGGGTCAAAGATGAGTAACAGCCTGATCCAAATCCATCAGTAGCCCAGGTGAGTCTTTCCACTGACTTTAGAGGTCATTAGATCAGGCCCTAAAACTGCATATATTGACGTAGAACTTTGTTTTAATGGGAATGTTGGAATGGTTTAACTGTCGATCTTGTGCTGCTCTAGGCCACAGCCACGTGTCAAATAAAAACCCAAACTGACAATAAACATAGCCTCCTACCAGGCCCATCCTTTCAGTGAAAGTTTGCTGTTGTGTGGCTGAGGCAATTTTTTTTTTAAATGATTGGTGTTTGAAGAGCCCTTGTCTTACACAGGCAATCTGTCCTTACTCACTTTGAGACTGACGCAGACAGAAACTTTTGATAATCAGGAAGTTTGGCTCTTAAAGTGAAATGTGACCCGAGCAGCTGTGCTGCAAGTAAGAGATTGTGATTGAAAAGGCATCTTCATGAAATGAATAATTGAAAATATCTGGCCTCATTTTAGACATTTATGGTAGCATACTGGATCTTTATAGTAAACAAGAAGAGATGACAAGAAACACTTTCAGATGTGGTCACAGACCTCTGAATGTAGTTAGAGGAAAGCAGAGTTCATTCCTCCATGTGGAAAATAAAATTTTCCATAAACGTCTGTATGTACAAAAGTGAAATGCATTGTCTATCTAATGTAAGACACATGGCAATATTCAGGAACTATATTTAAAATGCTGGATAATAGTAAATTAGTATTTATATTGGGGTAGCACCAAAGGACTCAATCAGGATTGGAGGCTTAGTGAACTAGGCATTGTACAAACACAGTAGTGGTGAAGCACTGACAAAAAACAAACAAAGCATGAGGAAATTGAATATAGCATCCAAGCAAAAGGTTATGGCGCCATCAAGTACGTGTCATGCTAGTGTTTGGGGCTGGGGGCAGTAAAACACTTGGGGTTAAATTAAGGCAGAGGAAGGTATTGGTGGGGTAAGAGGAGAGGAAGACTGAAGGGGAGAGAGAGAGAAAATGGCCAAGCAGAGGAAGGAGATGGAGGGATGAAGATGGAAAAACACAGTGACTTGAGAGAGGAAGGGTGGGTTGCTAAGGGCTGTAGTGGCAGGAGCAGAGTGAGATGAAGGTGACCAAAGGCACCACTGCAAATGAGAGAAACTTTTTGAAGACTACAGCTAAGCTCTTCACCATGTGAAGGAGTACAGGAGGTCAGTTAGGACCAGTGTCTTGAGTGGGTTCTTCTGGGGAATGGAAGGATTGGCTGGCATAGTATAATACCGAATAGTTAAGTTTTGTTAAAAGTGGAACAATGAATGTAAATGTGAATATTTTATATATGGTGGCATATATAATACATGTCTATTCCTGGAGAAGAAGGCATGCATCCTCAGGAATCTCAGGACTCAGAGGACCCCCACTTTGCACAGGTGTAAGTGATGACAACATAAGGTACAAGGGAGGCGGAATCAGGCTTTTTCTGCTTAGCTTCCACAGGAAGAATATATTCTGGTAACCCCAGGCAAGCAGTGCTCCTCCTCCCTCAGTGATGTAGAGACTTAACATTGCCCTTAGGGACTCGTGGTTGGAGTTCAGCACAGATATCTGGCCAATATGCAGCAGCAGTTTAAAAAGCAAATGGGATGCTTGAGTGCATTAAAAAATAACTACAAAATAATGGAGAAAGTGTTGCTCTAATGTAATTATGCTATGTGGACACATGCTACAGTGCTTCATGTGTTGACATGCAATGACTTTGTGCTCTGGTAGTGTGCTAATTAAAGCAAGTTATTATTTTTAATATGTTTTTCCAGTCTTGGGTAATTCTTAATACATGACTTGAATGTTTTTGAGCTGACGGATTGGAGTGGTATAGATTCTGAACCCACTGTATGAGGGAAAAAAATAAATTAAATTAAAATGAAAACATTTTTGCACTTTTTTTAAAAATGATCATTTGTCATTGCAACATGTATTTAAATACCTACCAATTAATTTAGTTTAAACATATGCTAGTTTAAGGTAGCTCAGAGGCAGGGACTTTATATACATTTTTATACAGCACCTAGCACAGTGGAATCCCAATCCTTACTGTGATCTTGGGGTATTAGTGCAATATAAATAGTAACTAGTAACAATACTATGATATTTAGCCCATCACATTCCCTTTTTTCCTGAAAATCCCTTAGGACAGCTTGAGTCAGAATGTCTAAAAATGCAGCAGCCACCTAACATGCTAGTCGAACCACCGTACTTACTGTTCCACTTCAAGAAATGAGACATTCAATGAGGCAATGAACATTCATAGTTTATTAGAGTGGATCAGCATCATTTGATTTTTGTTACTTGCGTAAGGAAGGTCTGGGCTCAGCTCAGAGACTACTCTTCACAAGAAGGCTGGATGCGAACCTTTAACAGCAAAACAGATTTCTGTATGGTCAGTGAAAATGACATCATTGCATAGCTGACCATTTTAATCTGGATATTACTGTTAATTCTTCTTGGGTGGCATCCACCCTCGCTTTATGGACTCATAATAGTAGCATTGTGCAGAACTTTCTAGGAGCAGCTAGAGACTTTCTGAAATCACTTTAAGACACACAAATGCTCTTTCAAAGAGGAAAGCACTTGAGCAAAGCTCAGGAATGAACAGATTATAAGGGAAAAGTGCAGTACTGGACAGGGCTAAAGGGGGTGGGGGACCTGGGAGAAGGATGTGCACATTGGTGCCCCTCCTCTAGCCCCCCAGAGATGGACAGAAAGGGTGAAGAGCGCTGAGAACCTGCAGTTCCCACTGATTCTGTCTGGAATTCAGGGTGCCCTTTGACAGATCTTATGGAATCATGAAATATCCAAAGGCTATTGTTTTAATAGGGTAAATGTTGTATTGATCTTTACGGGCTTCCAGTGCTTGTGTTCCTGACTAAATGGTGCAGGAAAAGGCTGCTTCCTGCAGGAACTAAAAACAGTGGGGGGCAAGTCATGCGAATTCCCATTTCTGAAACCATGCAGGTACCATGAAGTTTTACCTGCCTGAGGGAAAAAGCACGTAGATTGGTCTAACTTGGTTCAAAGGCCTTAGTGGACAAAGGACTTGAAATAATATAAAACAGCCCTGATCTGAGAACTTATAGACACGTGACTGTGGCCAACAGAACCAGGCCCTGTGGGAGGAGTATTTTAGAGCTACCAGGGAACATGGGTGGTACCTGATAAGCTAGACATGCATATAAGCTGTTTATTGTTTCCAAGATACGTTTTCCCTTTGTTCTGAATAAGTAGTACTTTGATTTATGAAAGCCAGCTGGTGGCAGGCTAACCCGGAGCGAACAGGCTGCAGATGTTGAACTGAAGTCAGAGATGCTGAGGTAATTGCAGTGAATGGCAGGGGTCTGAAGCCAAAAGCCTCAGTCAGGCGGGAGAGAATCACAGGGCTCTGTCCCAGGAAAGGTGATGCCTGGACGCCTGAGAGCTAGGTGGTGTATCCTTGAGGAGATCGCTAAGAAGTTAAACGCTATTAATGTGGGGTACTGTGACAATCAGCATTTTTTGAATAATTAGCACCTTAATACAACTGAAGGTGGAATGCCCAGGGAAAGGGTTGGGTGGCAAAGCCATAGCAGCACAGCTCCAGTGGAGACGTTATAGAAGGGCTAGAGCTTGTATGTTGGCACAAGCAGTACGCACAGATTTCCCTGGCCAATTCCCTCTGCTTGGGGACAGAACAAGTGGATTCAAATATTTAGCTGCAATTATTTAATAGTCAAAAGAAAAGAAAATGAGGCGGGCAAGAAGAAATCATAAAAGGAGAGCGATTGGCTGTAAGAATGTAACTGTTCAGTCCATGCATCCTAGAGCTGATTGAAAGTTGCCCAGCGGAACAGTTTTTGTCCATCAGAAAATGCTGATTTGAGGGCATTGAAATGTCCTGGAGGAGTGTATTAATTCTGACAGAACTTTTGATGGAAACCAGGCAAACACACAGGGAGATCTGGCTCTCTGGGTTGCCCGACTCCCATGGGTGTTTCTCAGGCAGGTGGGGTGGGTGGACTGTCTGACTCCCCTGAATATGCCACCTCAGTTCTGATTGGGCCCCAAAATATTTTGGAAATTCAAAATTTTGTGCAGAATGGAAATTCCAGTTCCCACACAGCTCTAATGTAACCCTTATATATTTTGTTTAGATCTGTTCCAATCAAGGTGTAATTCATGTAAATGAAAACATTTTCCTTTTATCTGAATTTTTTTTGAAAAGTTTCATTTAAGTGGAGGTGGGAAAACACTCTCACACACTCTCTCTCTCTCTCTCTCTTTTTTTTATTCCCCCCTTCATCCCCGCCCTTGCTACCAACTTTTGCCACTGAAAGAGGGGGACAAAATGTAAAAATGAGGAAAAGTAGGTGGTATGCTTTCTTTTATTTCTTTTCTCCCCAAATCAAAATGAAAAATTACCAATTCACTCCCTCCACCCCCAAATACCCTGCCCCCCCAAAAAAATCAGTGAAATTAGAAATGTTCTTATGAAAATATCCATTTAGTTAAAAGCCATCTTTCATTAAAAAAATTTTCAATGGAAATTTTTTTTTTTTACCCAACTCTAATTATGCTCTTTTTGATCTAAAGTGCACTGACTCAGTTGAGAATCTTTCCACTGATTTCAGTGGGCTTTTGAATCAGGTCACTTATGAGCGAATGTTGTCTTGTTGATCCCAAATTTTGTTAAAAGGAGATCCAAGGCTTCCTGAAACTTTTCCTTAGACATATTATGCTACAAGTAGTTTCATTTCTGCATTTCTCTTATTTGTGTGTGTGTATGTGTGCATGTAGCAGCCCAGTGGGTTGTTTAGTTTTTAAGATTGAAGATAAGACTTGCATTATCCTATTTTCATGGCAACCTTCTTTGAACGTTTTCCAGACTAGTGGTGAATAAAAAAAGTTTGCAGCCATAGCATCCTATTAGAAAAATTTATTTATAATATTTTAAAAGAAATCTGCCTATTTTAATAATTTTGTTAGGATCCTGCTGAAGACTCCTCCTGACACCTTATCTGCCAAAATAAATTCTCTCTTCTTGCCTCTGCTCTGGAGATGGGGCTACTTTTTCAGATGGCTCAGTGAAATAGGTCGAAGCAGCCCTTGGACGGTGGTTGTTAGTCACAAATGATTTTCCTGTGCCAGTGGATATGCTTGAACAGCAAGGATCTTCTAATGATGTTCCTCTAATCAATTCTAATGATGGAGACAAGTGTATCTGAAATCCATTGCTATGTCTGTAAACCAAAGCATTAATGCCCCTAATAATTGGGCAGGCTGCATTGAACTTTTCATACAAAATTTATTTACTTTCTTTTGGCAGAAAACTCCACTCAGTATCTAGGGAAATATTCAAATTATTGCATAGCTATTTTGCTGTCTATTAGCTGGCCATTCCAGTGGTATTTGAGCATGAATGGAATTTAACACCTTAAGACTTATTATCATCTGTTAAGCAGTGGGCCACATAGTGTCTCCCTGGTGTAAAGCCACAATAGCAGACTTTGTACCTTAATGGCACCCTTCCTGTGACCAGCACAGAGAAGGGGCATGGACTTGCCTCTTCCTTCTTGCCCATATTGGGATTTGCTTGCATGGACACTTGTCTGCTAGAAGGTAGACTGAGCCCGCCAACTCATTTCATGTTGGCCAACAAATTCGCAACACCTTTTATTCACTATTGACCTGAGGCAGATTTAAGCCAGCCTCTTAGAGATGGAGGGATGTATATAATACATGGTCGATTTCTTGTGCTAACCAGTCATTCAGGAGAGGAAAGTTTAAAGATGAGAAATTGTAGAAAGTGAATATTTTTCTACTCATCTTTAAATAGAAGTGATTGTTTTGAATGCAGAAATTCGGAAGCATTAGGATTTAAAATAATTATTGCTGGAAGTAAAGTACTGGACTCTTCACTAGGTTACCCTGTGGAATATCCAATGTATGCATTAAAATTATTTTGTATTTGAACATATTTTTGTGTATGGTGACATTCCCTCTGAATGTGCCAGACTAGCCTTCCTGTGCACTCCTGATGCAAGTGTGGAAGAAGCAGGTGTAGAGCTTACACTGGAAGCAAGTTGAAGGGTGGTTCTTGATCAACTTGGCTCCACACCCTGCACACCTGAGTTCATCAATACATCTACAGTTTGTGAATGTTGTTTTATTTGAATGGCCACGTTCACAGAAGAACATTGCATGTTCAGGAAATGGTTTGGCCAGCAGAGGACACTAATGTTAAGTTTTTGGAGAGATTACATAAGAAAATGTAAAGCTGGGAAAAAAATGCAGGGGGAAAAAGGTCAAACAAAAACATGTCATGAATCATTACTGTACTTCTTATTTATATTAATTAATAAGAGAGCTAAATTAACCCTTATCATGTGATCTATAAAACTCCTTTTTAACAGCCATATTAAACAATGTAGTTCCTTATTTATGACAAAGTAATTACCAGTCTCTTTCAACATGCACACAACCCTAATAAAAAAAGATACTCTCCTAAAATAGGGCAAACAGCTTAAGTCAATAGCTAATAAAACTTTAGCTCCTTAAATAAATCCTGTTTTATTGGTCTGTTCTGGAGCGAAGTTGTTTTGTTTAACCAGATAAACATGTCAGTTTTTCCAGGACAATCAAGTGATTACAAAAAAACCCCGTAAAACAAGAAAAAAGGCCAGTGTTCCTCCAATTTGCAACAACAAAAATTCCTTTTTTCATACTGTTGTGGTAGTCTTTTGTGCAGATCTTTGTACCGGATTCTGGAAGTGAGTCAGGTGAAAGTCTTGCTAATGTACACACGTGGTAGACAATTTGCTCCTCCACCAGCAGGGCTAAGAGTGCTGCAGTGGTAGTGTACTTGCATCAAAATTTTCAAACATGAGTGACCAATGTTAGGCACCTATATCCATATTTAGACACCCCAATAGAAATGGCTGTTATCTAGTCAATGGGAGTGCCAGAGCTGTACACCTTTGAACATCAGGCTAGGGTTATTCGATACCTAAATGTGGATCCAGGGACCTCTCATTTGGCATCCAAGTTTGACAATTTTGGCTTTAGTCCTTGTTGGAAGAGTGGGGGGGTCTGACATTGCTTCTCTGAGTGGCTGATGAAGGGTGGGACAGAATGGACACAAGAGACTTTGAGCAAAGGATGGGAAACCATGGTTTATTATTATTTATCTGTATTGTGGTACCCCTTACTGGTCCCAGTCAGGATTGGGGATCCATTGTGAATCTATTGACATTTAAAAGTAGCATGGCTAAGTGAGCTTCTGGACTGGGACTCAGGAGTGCCGAATTCTATTATTAGTTCTGCCACTAGCCTGAGGGGTGACCTGGAGCAATTCACTTTACCTTTCTGGGCTTTGGTTTCCCCATCTATAAAATGGGGTTAATGATACCTCCTTTTTAAAGTTCTCATAGACTTTAAGGTCAGAAGGGACCATCATGATTATCTCGTCTGACCTCCTGCACATTGCAGGCCACAGAGCCTCACCCTCCCACTCATGTAATAGACCCCTAACCTCTGGCTGCGTTACTGAAGTCCTTAAATCATGATTTAAAAATTTCAAGTTACAGAGAATCCACCATTTACACTAATTTAAGCCTGCAAGTGACCTGTGCCCCATGCTGTGAGAGCTATGGAAGAAAACAATATAAGAACTGGGAATTATTATTTATTATGGGTTGGGGGAAGTTCAGTATGAGTTTCATAAGTCTAAGTAAAAGATTCTTGGCTATTTGAAATGAATGTATTTGTTATCCCTAGTTAAACTCTTATTTATTGGAGCTTTAATAAATAGTTATTGCTTTGTTAGTCAAATTCCTGTCTGTCTGCTCAGGGCTGTAGGACTTGAATGGTAAATATCCTATAGGGAAAAAATATTAAACATAAAAACTAGAAAGTAAAACATGTAATGGTAGCATGGATTTAAACAAATAACAGCAAGAACATCAAGGAAATTGAGAGTTAAGTCTTTTGCACCGCCCATCACCATGAGTCATCCATCTTGTCCTCACCTGTAATAGAAGATCTCAGATTGGTAGCTGATTGTCTCTTGTTATACCTAGGAACAATAGGATATGTTAACAGCAATGGTAATTATAACTGAAACTCTAATTTTCCCAGCATATTTAAATTGGACTGTAGAACTTGTTACATTGTGTCAGACCCAATAAGGAGACGTTAATAAGCATGTTTCAGAGTATGATGTAAATGTTCCTTCATGAGTTTTTATGATGTTTCGCCAATTAACAGGAGTCTGGGTGACGCCAGTATGGATGTACTGCAGAATCCAACTGAAGAGAAAAGGTGTTAAATGGCTAGGTTGGTGCTACTGAACTAGACAGGAAACCTGAATTTAATAACAGATCTCTTTTCTTCAGAGCCAATGGATCAGGGTATATTAGACCATACATTTGGGTTTTCATTAGAGGGAGAGTGGTGACTTCTCCCTATACACGCTATACCTGGTGCTTATCTATAGATTAGAAATTTTCCTCATAAGGACCAGAGGCTCACCTGATCAGCCTACAGGAGTGTGTTCTGAAGGTGTGGTGTCCTGAGAGTGAAATGTGCTTAATCTGAGCCAAAAAATGGTTTCCAACTGCTGATCAACAGAACTCATTTTGACCATTTGGTTAGGGTGGAATATAGGAAGAAGAGGAATCAAAGTTTAGGTTTAAAGAGGGTTTTAATCTATCAAGCACATTCAAATGACCACCACCAAACTGCTACTATTTATGGTATGTTTTCCTAATACTTCCAAGCCAGGACAGAAACCCTTTCTCCACAGTTACATAGCGAAAGTGCCACAATACCCTTTTTTGATTGCCCTAAAGGGGTGGACCATGGAGATAAATCAGGTTAGAGTCCATACCTACTTCAGAAATAAAACAGGTTTTTTCTTGTTTGCTGTGATTCTCCTGTCCTCTTCCCCCTCCAAAAAACCTCCTTACCATTATCTTTTATGATTAATTAGTCTCTCAATATTTATGACAACTTTCTTTTTAAATTATAAGCTTGGAAGCCAGGTGTCTTCTTTGTGTTTTCACACTGTGAATTAATCACTTATTCTCAAGACACTGAGCATTAAGATGAGACAAACCACTATTGGATTATGTACTATTGAAAAAATAATGCATTATGGGCCAGATTTTCCAAAAATCCCTGCTCCCATTTATTCACCAGAACTAGTGGCCAGATTGTGCATAATGGGTGCTGAGCTCTTATGAAAAACCTGGCCATAAATTTTAAATGAGCGTTGCAGGGGCTGAGTATCTCTGAAAATATTCTTATTACATGGATGCCTAAATTGGGAGTTCACCTCTTTTGAAAAATTGGACCTGGCTGTGAGACCTGAGCACTAGAGATCCTCACCTCTTTTGAAAACGTGGCCCTTCGTGGAGTTTCATAGGCTGACACTTGTACGTACCCAGTAGATACACCGGGGCATTCATTTGGGCCAGGTACTCTCCTTTGCTGTGTCTGGGATTTTGTATACCTACAGAGTAGTTGTGGTTCTACTGCTACAGTGAAGGATGACAGGACACTGCACAGCAGAGTGCTGACATTGCTTCTTGTAGGACCATATACAGTGGTTGTCTGAGGGAGAAGAGATTGTGGGGCCAAAGGGTCTACTGCTCTAGAGAACCTCTAGTCCTTCTCTTTGGAGGAGAGCAGTTCAAAGGCTGTGGCAAAAGAGCAGCCCTATTCCGGTTCTACTTCACCAGGGAGGAATCCTCCCCTTGATTGTATGGGATTCTGCATGGTTAGCTGAGGCCTAGTCTACACACAACGCTGTAGACCAATTTAACTGCACCGATTTAGCTAAATCACACCTTTATCGTGGCATGTGGACACTTTTACATCAATTTAAGTGGTGGCATTATACCAATTTGGCTAATTTAGTTTCTAAATGGATTAAGTTAAATCAATGCACAAATTGTATGTAGACAAGCCCTAAATGAATTAGGCTGTGATTTCATATGTTCATAAAGTTTGACAGTTAATGAAGTTTTGAAAGTTAATCTGATCACACAGGCCATAATTTCACCTACTTCTCTCTGGTTCTGTTAGCAGGATATGACCCTTAATGTACAGTCAAAATTCATTGTGTCCAGTGAGATGGGTAAAATACAAGCCCCTACAACCCTTGCCCATTTCTAGAATTGAACTCACAACCCATTTCTGAAATATTCTGATAACTTTCCTTCACTTTTTGTTTCCAGCTAGCACAGGAAATGGAAAATCCAAAATCCCAAAGAAACACTCATTTTGTGGTATTTCTGCCTGTGACCAGAAATAGAAGCACTTGAAGTTGCATGAAAGAGCCTGCTCTGGTGAGATTACCAGGCCAATTTTGAAGTCCTAAGAGATACGGATCAGATAAGTTTTCAAAATTCAGATTCTTAACTTAATCTAAACTCTGAAGCTTTTAATGGTCTAGAGTTTTGAGAGGTGGTTGGGAATCAAACTCCTGAGGTCTAATTCTGACTCTCTCACTGTTGCTTTGCCTTTGGTAAATCACATGCAGTCAAATTTTCAGAAGTGTTGGATAATTTTCTCTGCCTTATTTTTGAGGGCCAACTTGAGTTACTTTGTGCCTGATTTTCAGGAGGTCCTGTGAGTCATCAGGGCCATGCAAAATTAGTCACAAGGGCCCAGATCTCCAAAGATTTTAGGAGCTAACTTTCATTGATTTCAATGGGATTTAGGCACCTAACTGTATAGATTTGATGTGGGCAAAGTTTCTAGAGCTGGGCATTCACAAACAGAGGGATAGAAAATTAGTGAACAACACTAGCGTACAGGGCTGTTCTGATTCTTTGGGGATTCAAAATCTTGAGGATGAAGAGCTGATTTCCTCTGCCTTTTTATGCCCCCTTTCTTTCAGCACCACCACAAGATTAAATTATATCTGATAGAAAAAGCTAAACTACAGGAAATGAAGAATTTGTCAGATGTGGATGAAATTTTTGTGGTTTAAAAATTAATTATAATTGGAAATGGAGGAATCTGTGGTAACAGGAAACTTTGTGAATAGTGCAAAATTGAGTACTGTTAAATTAACAAGAGCTACTGTGTACCGTGTATATAGTTCTTTCAAGGTGCTGTAAAAATATCAAAGTATTTCTCACAACACTCCATCTGGGAGGTAAATATTACCTGCATCTTATGACAATGGAAACTGAGGCATAGAGAGGTAAAATGATTTCCCATGAAAACCCAATAAGGCAGTGACAGAACTGGGACTAAAACTAGGAGCTGCCTGGATTCAAAACATTTATAGTTTAGCAAAACTAAGCTGTTGACTTTTCTACGTAAATGAAAGCATATTGTAGTAAAAGAATTACAAAGCCTGATTAGTTAGAGCTGGTATCTCTATTCTATGTATGTGGGACTCTATTTTCGTTTTAGAATTATTATAGAAATGCTTTATGGAGTACCTTGAATGTAAGGGTTCTTTCTGGTTTTTAAGGGCAAAATGTGTGATTAGCTAAGATCTATTTCCTGCTTTGCTGGCCACTCCCATTTCATAAGTTTTTAAAAAGAATGATGGTAGTTCAAAAAGTATATGTTGATGCCATGAGCAATTAGCCAGATCTTTTTCAGGTCTGGCCCCAATCTCTCCTTTCCCCTGCACCCCCCTTCTGCCTTTCCAGTATCCATTGCTCAAAACCAAAAGATGGCCAGATATGAAATGCTGCCATTTAAGATGCCACAGCTTCAAAGGGATCTCTCATCAGGGAGGGTAGACAAACACTCTTTTGTGCAGTTCTTGGACAGAGATTCTGGATGCTTCTAGGCAGACAGAGAACTTTGAGTTTGTCTTCACTTCAGTCACTGATTGCAACATCCAGATGGTGCATAGATGTTTGTGTATTTTCCCCCAGGCTTCATACAAAGCAAGACTGCAGTTAGTGAAATGCTTCTGCTGTGAGACATCATTTTACATGGATGCACACAGCCAAACTGATCTCTGCATTTCAGTTAATTCTGCTGGGAAGTTTCTCTTCCAAAGCTGCTAGCTACCTAAAGTGTTGCCAACTCAAAGTCATCTCAAAACAACATGAAGCAAAGATGCTAAACTTGTATTAAAAATACAACAGCAGATTGAAGAGACCGTTTGATTTCTTGGGCTACTAGATATAATGATGGGTTAAAATCTTTTTGAATCTCATTTGAAGCCACTGTGAATAGGTTATATAGGCCTGGAGAGAGCTGGTTGAAAGCAGGAATTTTGTTTTGTAGGAAATTCTGTAATTTTTGTAGGAATTTTTTTTTTTTTTTAATTTGTAGGAAATTGTTCCCTTTTGGAATGAAAAGTAGAATTTTTGAAATTTCCAGTGGAAGGAGAAATAAAAAATTTCATATAGAACTAATCTAAATGTGTTTAGAAAGGAGAATTTGAGCCTGGGAGCAAAGACTCCAAAAACCTGGTTACCAGGACTTCTAGTTGCCAGTTCCCCATCAGTGCGCTAGGCTAACAAGGAGCTGGGAACCTAGAAGCTTTGGGAGCCACAGCTGAGCCAGGAGCCTGGGAGCTGGGATTCTCAGGGCTTCCAGAATTCCTGCTGCAAAGCTGGGAGTTCAGCAGGAGCGTCTAGACTCCCAGCTACTCGGCAGAGAGCCTGAAAGCCCTCCATGGGACTATGGTTTCCTTCCTCTTGTATCCCAGGGATATGTAGAGATGGGAAATTGCAACCTTTTCTGGGGCCTCACCTCTTTTTTCCCCTTTGAAGAGAAGATTTGCAGACAGAGCTGTCAGATTCACTTCATGGAGAGTTTCTTTGACTCTTGCATTCCTCTTGCAGGGATGGCCAGGGCAGGATATAATCTGGCACTTACTTTCCAGCACAAGAGAAACCAAATCAAAGCATAAAAAAAAAAAACCCATGCAGGGTGCACCTGTGGTCAGGGATGTCACAAAAATTATGTTCTGACTTCTTCTGAACATGCATGTGGGATATCCAGTCTCTGAAGAATCTCTCAGAACCAGCACTCCCTTCTTTTATGTTCCATGGCTTTTAAAAGAATGGGCACAAAGGCAAGTCACCAGACAGTGAGGAGAGGGGGAATTTGTTTGCTTTGAATATGCTTTACTGGTGCTGCATTTAGTTTTGTCTTTCTGAGATTTTTATTAAATATTTGGCAAGAGCACGGCTGCTCCCACTCTCTTGGCTATAGCAGCACCTCTGGGTGATGTCAGGCTGTCACCACGACAGGGGCGGAAGTGCTCTAAGTAGATTGCCGCCTGTTTTGCTTTGTATTTAATGGCAATGCTTCTTACGATAGCTGCTCTGATGGTCCCAAGCAGACGTCTCCAGAGCAACTATAACAGCTGTAAACACAACGGCAATGATGTTGCCCAGTGTTAAAATGAGTTATTAGAAAATAATTGCTCTAAATAGAAGCAAAGGGCTTCCCAGTGGCTAGAGTGAAAACAGACCTTGGCAATAACATTTAAACCTAAAATCTCTCCCCTTCCGCCCTCCTTCCTCTGACTGAATTCCCTTTGAAACAATTATAACTGCATCCCAGCCACCTTTCTGCTGGGATTTACATGGATGTCTAGATTCATGAAAAATGTCCTGTTGTGAAAACTTCAAATGTTTGAAAAAATAAAAATAAAAATCCCCAGCTCTAGTTGTCATTTTTGTTTTATGATGGGCCTCTCACCCTGTGTAGGAAGCTCAGCAAGGATGGTGAAATTTTCTTAGTAGGTGTACGGTAAGTGTTAAAGGCTTAATATGGATCTTAATTTGTGTTCAGTTACCACCCTCAGCCACAATGAGGATGAAATCTTGTCCCCTTTGAAGTCAATGAGAATTTTGCTACATTCATTGGAGCTAAAATTCACTCTGACATCTTTGGAGACGGATGGGCCAACTGATTGGAAAATTTTACCCACCTACTATAAATGGACTGAGAAAACTTTTTAGAAAGTTCCTAAGGTTATAGTGGACAAACTCTCTCTTTTCTCCTAACCTTGTCAGTGGTGTTTCATGATGGACTTGAGTTCTGAATACCACTTTCTCATGTGGTAGCCACACCAGGACATATATGATTGAGTATTTTGGTTATACTTGTAGCTAATTGGACAAGTTGATGCTGGGGCATCATTGAAATGTATGGAGGCAGTCTAATTTTTATGCTTCTGAAGTCCTTCACAGGAAACAGAGTCTTTACTTTAAAGATGATTCCTATCAAACTTACAACACAAGTCTATCACATCAGTCACATATGGTCTTTATCTAACATTTCTGGAAATGAGCAATAGTGATGAGATAATAAGCTGCAACATAACATTTCAAATTTCAGGAAATTAACTCACTTATACAGAAGAGTTTTTGAAAACTGAAAAGTAAGGTCTATAGGCGACAGTGCTTTAGGGTTTAAAAGAACACATAGGAAGATTACATTCATGGCACATTTCACAATTAACAATATCTCTGGAAGCAACATTCTGTATTAATATGTCATTGTTCTAACAGAGCGGTAAATCTGAAAGCATTTTACTTGTAGAAATCATTTTAATTTCTTAACCAAGTAAGGCATCTGAGAAGGCAAAATGAATCAGGTATGATGATGAAATTGTAGTACATCAAATCTGCCAGCTTCAGTGTCCAAAACTATAAACGGTGCTGTTTGCATGAGCAATAAATATATTGAATTTAAAAAATCCCCAAACCCTGATACAACAGTTGATTCATCTTGAGATAGGCATATGTTGTCCAAATTATCTAACAAGAACATAGTTTCTGAAACTAAACAGACTCAACATAACTTGAGCTAGCTATAAGGCACATGGGAGCTGGGGAAGAATATTGATTTATAGTGGACACCAGATGAAGCTCTGCTACTTGAGCTTTTCCTAATTAATTTATTTTAAACTCTCTGAATTGTATTACTATTGCATAAACAACCTTAGTTCTGGCATTTCCTGACTTCTCAGATAGAGCTTTTAACAGAGGTTTTTGTGCATAATTTCCTAGGTCTTTAAAACAACAAACTGGAGGGAAAAAAAAGAAAAGAAATTCCAATATAGGTCTGTAGCACAGCGCTGTGGCCTTCCTTGGAGCCTGAGTGTGAGGAAGGTCAACAACACCCCCATTGGCCAGATCAGGGAACTGCAGGCCTCAGATGCCAGGAGCAGAGGGCAGGGCCAAGACAGGAAGGGGAAGTATAAAAGGTCAGCCTAGGGGCTCAGTCATAGGAGAGCAGGCACAGGTGCAGGCTGAATTGATTAGCTTTCCCCCTGTAGCATGGTGCTGTGGCCTTCCTTGGAGCTTGGGTGCGAGGAAGAGCTGCGACATCCCTGATGGATGGAACCACCAGCCTAAAGGGTCATTAGCAGGGTTGGAATCTTTAGATCCCCTGGCACAGATCTCTGCCACATGAGCTAATGGAGTAACTGATAGCAGCAGTAGTAGTTTGTTATCCTGTATGAGGACCGTGGGATGGGAAATGCACTTTGCCAGTGGGTTTCACAAATATTTGCTGATAGCAGAGGAATAGTGAGACTCAGGGATATTTGGTTTCATTCCAGGCCCTGGAGGGGATTGTGCTGTAGTGGGCACAGACTCTTCTGCTTGTTCCCCCAAACTTCACCCCTCCTGCCCTGCCCCTCCAAAGTACCCTTGTTTCAGTACTATCTGACTTGTTCCCACTCCTGGCTGCTCATCCCAGTTCTATTCTCCTCATCTAGCAGATTTGTCTTTACTCCTCAGGTTTCTCATCCCAGTCCCAGTCTTCTTACCCAGCATGTCCCAGTCTCACCCCTCTGGACTTCCCATCCCAGACTGTCCCTTAATGTCACTCCTGGCTCCACCCCTCCCAGCCCCTCACCAAATGTCTCTCTCTCTCTCTCTGCAACTTTGTCCTCCAGTTCTCCCTACCCAGCCTATGTTCCCTGTCTCCAATGCCTCCCAGTCCCAAACTCCCTCCCTGGGCTCCTTGTCTAGTCTCGATGTTCTCCCCCCCCACTACCTCAGGGTTCCTTGCCCCAGTTTCTTTTCCCAGACAGTACCAGTCCCAGCCCCACTTATAATAGCTCATCCTATCATTGAAACATTATAATACTGAAATATTAGACTGATGGTTTTGTTTGGATGGTAGAGAAAGGAATAGAGGGGAAATGATTAAAAGTTAGTATTCTAGGAATTACTAAGTGGAAAGATTTAAAAAATAATTCTGTGTTCACAAGCTACTCTCTTCCAAGCAAAAAGAGGCAAAGAAACTACATACCATTTCATGGAAAGGATAGGAACCAAGGGCAGGATGCTACTTTTTCCATGGTATAACCTTGTGACATGCAAATTAGAACCTGTTCCTAAAGCCTGACGTTTTTATAACTTGCTGTGAGGTTATCCTCTGCTACTATAGGCTGAACAACTGAAGCGGCTATTTAAACAGAAGTTCAGGCAGTTCTTCAGACTTTCCATGCTATTTTGCCTCTTTCAGTACTATGGTACAGTATAGGATATACCCCCCTGGAATTTGTCCCCTTTTCCTAGCTGTTTTAAATGAGCCCATTGAATCTTCTTGTCTAAAAAAGCTGATTTCACCCACAGATTCTTATAGCAAAACTCAATCCAGAATTCCTAAACTGCTCCTCACTCAGTGAGCAGTCCCACAGGAGCACTTCTAAGGCAGGACCCATTGGAGTTTTGCCTGAGTAAAGAATTAACATTTGGGGTCTATGATTAGAAGCTTCTGTCCAGATGTACAGCTAACCACTTTTGTTGAAATAATTTTTGATGTTAGGCCAAAATGAACAAGCTGGAGTGCCTGAAATTTGTCTCCTAAAGTCATATTTAGACACCTAAGTAAAAATTGGCCTGATTCTTAAAGGCGTTGTGCACCTGCAGCTCCCATGGACATCTTTCATGGGTACGCAGCACTTCTGAAAACCAGGCCACTCCTACTTAGATGTATTTAAGAGCCTATGTTTAGGCAGCCCAATGTCAAAATTTTGGTCTAAATCATTTATATTAATGAACGGTTTGGAGGATTTAAATGCTAACAACATCAAACCAAAAATAAGATAGATTTTCTCTCCTCTGGTCATTACAACTGGATTGTATAATCAATTACAAAATGTATTTGGTGTTTGAACATGATCCTGCATATTAAATACCATCTCAACCTTTACAAACTCAGGCAGTGGGATGCATCAGGGTCCTATATTATACCAGGTGAGCTGAGTCAAAAATGCTTACAGGCATTTTCAAAGTAAGCATGAAGAGTAGGTTGGTCAGTCAGCCTGCCCAGGTATTGTTCCTTAAATAGAGGACATTATATTTCTGTAGCTCATTTCAGAATGTGATTTCAGCAGTTTTACAAAGTTACAAATGGATTTGAAATGTGCTGACAACTTATTTATTTAATTTTCATATGGCGGTGGTGCCTAGAGGCCTGGATTTGCTGCTGGGTGATAGGAACATGTAGTAGCTGTGAAAAGATATCAAATTAGCTTTGAAGGTACGCTGTACTTTAACAACTGAAGCCAGACACATTGCCAATAAACACAGATGTACCATGGTCAATTTTTCACACTATGGTAAGATCTGAGATACCACAATATTCTGTAGTTAGAATAGAAAATAGCTTATCTCTGATACTGAAGAGTGTTAGCTATCAGTAAATATTGCCTAACTAACGGTGGACCCCGCGTGACAAATGAGCATGGAAAGATGTTATTGTGAGAGGCCTGAAACAAATTGTGCTTATAGTACACTCCTCCCAAGAGATGCTTTATGCATCTATTATTTAATCGGGAATTTGATACTTTAGAAGAGTATTCAGATGGGAAAAACTGCACTGGTGGGACCATCTGAACAGAAATGATCCTGGAGTGTATGACCAGGAATGATGACTCATTATGGCAGTCAGCATTTTAGCAGATATGGAAACTGATTCACGGTATTAGTTAAAGTGCCCTTGGCTCACATGATATTCAGAATGATCTCTGTTGGTAGGCTTAGCATATTAAGGATCCCATAGCACTATATAGGCACACGTAGGCCACTGAGGGCAGCGGTCTGAGAGCTCTCAGTGAAGTTGTGTGACTTCCTTCATGGAAGTTTTTAAAATTTGTGGATAAGGCTTGGATGGTCTGTTAACTCACGGGAGAACTGCAGTGAGCAGTGTGTATGGATCTGTGAGATTGTTAGCAGAGATCCCCAACACCAATAAAGGAGATATGCATGTGTGTGGTGCTTTAAATTCTGCCCTAGTTTGCAAATTCTACAAAGCTAATTAGAACCCTCACAATTTTTTGGCACAATGGATAGAACCAAAAACTGACCTTGTCATATTTGGAAGATGTTATGAACTTGGTTCTATATTCATTTGGGCCTGAATGGACTACAGTCCATAATCTAGATCCTATTGAGCAGCAGCTAAAAATGGTAATCAGCTATGAGACATGACACTAGTTTAAACAAGTCTGCAGCCTTTAAATATTTGTCCTCTAAGACCCTATCATTCCTCTGCCCTGAAGATATTTCCCATCAATATTGGGACTTCTTGCAAAAAATGGGATGGGCGGTAACTCTGAGTTAATAACTACATAAAATGTAATTTGCTTCCGACTACACTGAGTGTGTCAGACTGGAAGGAAAAATTTGCTGTCCTCAGGATTCTGTGGAAGTTTTAAAATATGTTGAAGGGAGGAAGTAGGGGATCAGAATAGAATAGAACATGTCTACATTGCCCACGGGTGAGTGCAAATTACAGGTCCCTCACTGTGGCTGTTCCACAGGGTATGAGAGTCACAGCCCTAGCAGAGACTCTTGCCTAACTAGTTCAAGCAACTCAAGATTTTAGCTCTAGAGGTCTCCAGTTCCATCCCCGCTATGTAAATCAAGATGGTGACCATCACTTGTACTTCACATGGAATATTTTTGCAACTCCTGAAAACATGCTGGAAGCTGCCTTTTCATATTTGCTCTTGAATGGTACTGAGCAACTTCAGCTCTCATTGGACTCATACTTGGTACAGCTGTAATTCCCTTTCTACTTCCACCAGGGAACAAAATTTGAACCTGAGTAATTTACAAGAGCCCTTTGCCTGTTCTAAGTCAGCAGTTCTCAAACTTTTTAAATGGAGGCCCCCCCATGGACTTTTGTGTAACAATTGTGGCCTCTCCAGCCTCTGATTTCTCCCCCCCCACCCACTTTCAGGAAAAAAACAGGGCCTACATATCGTAGGCAGGATTTGACTGCTTAATTTGGTGGGGCAAGGGGTAGCAGCAGATGCCCCACAGCTCCGGAGCCCAGTGTGACCTGCCAGAGAAAATGGCAGTGGGGAGTCACACCTCGTTGTCGGGATTATCCTCAGGCAGCAGCCCAGACGCAGCTGCTGTCTCCGGGAGCCTGCAGAGTGGCAGTGGCGTGGGGAACGTGTCCGGCAGCGGTGGGGTGGAGGTAGTGTTGCTGCTGCAGGAGGTGGCTTCTGAAAGCAGCGCTCCAACTGGAGATGGAAGCAGCTGTACAAAGTGCATAGCTGGATCACTGGATCAGCTCTGTCCCCAGCTTCGCCAGCAGTGCCAGGCCCACCACACGCAGCAGCCTCTCCCCATCTCCATTCCCCTCAGAAGGGTACCCTACCCCCAACACCTGCCCGGGACTCCCCATGTGAGGCACTAGGGTCCCCACCACCACCCAGCCCTGCTCTCAACCCAGTGCCCCTCGCCCAGAAGGGGAAGACATTGCCCCACTAACCCCTCAAACTCTACCCAAGGTGCCCCCCATGATCTAGCTCATGCCCCTTTGGGAGATCCACCCCCCTCCTCCCAGTTTGAGAACTGCTTATCTAAGTTGTGCCAGCTACTGTGGTCCCTTAAGACCACTTTACCAGCAGATGATTGGCCAGAGCATTGGCCACTCCAGCTCTGCCCCTCACTCCTACATACCCTCAGTACTCACCCTATTAGGAGGGCCAAAGAGCAGATGAGATAGAACACTCTCAAGAATCCTCAGCGGTCCCTTTAACACAGTTTTTAGAACAGGAAATGAGGTGCTGACCCATTGTTTTCAGTGAGAGCGGGCCATGCTCATCAGCTTGCAAAAAGGCATGTACCTGCTGGCTGGCATAGACTAGTGCCAAATGCTGTTTTGCCACTTAATGGACAAGTTTGGACTTGGAGTGTTTAAAGTCTATGGAAAATGACCAGAACTTGAGAAAACTATTTGCATTTTTCACTTTACCCACTGCTACAACCCACATCACTTAAAATATGCTAGGAAATGGTGCACTAGATGATACCGTATCGTTAAGATGCAAATGCCTAACCTTTTGTAATAAAGAAAGGACAATGAAAACTGTGTATTATGGTGACAGCCTTGGTTTAATAAGGTGCTTTCTCACTGCTGAAATAGCACAGCGAGGCACAGAACAAGACAAAGGGGCCTATACTTATGAATAGCTGCACCAATATCCCATGAAATTATATAATTGCTGAGAGAAACCCATCTGCTTTTGATGCATTAATTGCTCTAAAAAGAGATTTCCTCCCACTTTTTGCATGCATAGAATGCAGCACAGAGTGTAACATGAGATTTGTTTAGTTTGATGAAAAGCTGTGCAGGTTGCCAGCTCAATGACAAATGCAGTGAATGATGCTGAACTAATTATTCATCCTTTTGATTTATCTTGAATTTATATTACTCTGCTTAACTGGCATTTGGAATTTAACTAAAATGGAGAAAAAAATCTACAAAAAAGAGGAAAAAATACAGCTGGATTTCAAATCCCAATCTGGCTCTAACATAAAGTGAAATCCAGCCACTCTTAGAAATGTCCGCCTGACCTGAAAACACAGAGTGGTAATAAAGTTTTTATTTAAACTAAGAACAACACTCTTTATAAAATGGGGACAGTGCATTAGATTAATCCACTTAACCTGATAAAATGCAGGGAAGAGCAGTGCCTCCTTTGAACATGGTTCCATTGGAAGCACTCTATACACCTGGGGCCTGCCTGAGGCGATGCTTACATTAAGGGGGCTAAAGCGACATAGCTAAGGTGCTCTAGCTAGGCTGGCAAAATCCCGTAGTGTAGATGCAGTTTACAGTGATGTGAGAAGTTCATTGCTGCAGGAAAACCACCTCCCTGCATGTCAGTAGCTAGGCTGCCGGAAGCATTCTTCTGTTGACCTAGCTGTGTCTACACCCAGGGTTATGTCAGCATAGCTACAGCACTCAGTGGTGTGATTTTTTTCACACTCTTGAGCACCATAGCTTTAAGTTTTAAGTGCAGACCAGGCCTAAGACACTCTCTGGTGTTATGCAGTTTTTCAAAGTGGTTCAAAGCTCACTGTTAGCAGTAAGAAAGTAGGACCTGCACTTCGCAGGTGGTTCCAGTCCTAAATTAGATTACCCGGGCCTAAGCAACAAGTGATTTCCCATTAAAGAGGAATTGGGTGAAGGTAACAATTCTGTAGTGAAATTTTTTTCCAGGGTCAATTAAGAATGAGTTACATAAGCTCTGTAAGGTAGGGACTGGTTTTTTTGTTTTGTTCTTTGTTCTGTGTTTGTACTGCTTAGGGTTCTGGTCCAGGTGTGGGGTTTCTATCATACAAACAATAATAAATTAATAAAGAGATTCCTGGTTTTCTCAGAGGGCTCTTTAATCATTGAGGGTGATACAACACAGGAACCCAGGCAAGACTGACAATCAACTTCGAATAAGAAGACTCTAATGTCTGGGAGTTGTAGGTTCCAAGGCCTTTTCTTCTTTTATGTGTAGACAATTCCAGGGATGCATTACAGATATATTTGTTCTCTGTTGTGCGTCATATCAATGAGGCCTGATTTAGTAAGATTGTTTAGAGATTTATAGATCGCTGGAGAGTCTAATTCTTGACTGACAGGCCATTTCACAAGTGAGGCAGGGAAATGCATTCATTTTTGGTAGCTGCGTCTGTGACTCCTTTCCTTTCTGCTTGCACAATACCCTGTTTTCCTGTTGACTGGCTATACATCTGGCTTAAAAATTTCCTGCACCAGATGTTACTTTGCTTCACCCAGTTGACGGGAATGCTGATGTAGCTGCTCACCTGCTGGTGCCTCTGTTCTAGTTTCTATGTCTTCCCCTTTGTGCATTTTACTTCCTCCCCCCACTAACATTTTTTTGGGTGCCTGCAGATTAGGTGTCCGGTCCATTACTTTGAAGATGCTTGTGCAACATCTTTGCAGATCCTCATTTTTTTTCATCTTGCCATTTGATGTGCATAATAACTGAGAGGCTGTTGAGTAAATGATTTCAGACCTTTGTCTCAGTGGGAACTACAGATGGAGATCACTGCAGTATGAAAAACAGGCACCACAGGTATTATGCCACTACTTAGATTACAAATCCTTCAGGGAAGGGGTTGTCGTCCTATGTATTCATACAGGGGCCCAGATCCTATCAGAGACTTATGAGTGCACACAGTGATGATGATGGTATACTGGTTCCAGACTCCATGTTGTCCTCTGCCATATACAGAATGTACTCTTTTTAAATTGGATAATGATATTTAGAACAAGAACAGGGTCCTACAACACTCATCTCAGGTAACTGACATCCTTTACCACATTGACAGCAGTTCTATGACTGAGGATATGTTTCACATATATTCTTCAGGGCATAGGTTGGTTTATGTTGGTTTTTCCTTGCACTTATGGTTGCAATGTGCTCTCAGATTATGGGAAGAGTTCACCTGCATGATTCATCTTCCTGGGGAGGAGAGCAGAACAATAATAAGTCTTTATTCCTTTTGTTGATGATTCTTCAATCCAGACGTAGGGAGTTTCCAGCTGCAGGACCCAACCATCACCAGTCTAGGATCAATGGATCTCACCTTTCGAGTGGGGTGTAATGATTTCTGTAGAAGAGCAGCTCCTCATGCAAATTAAAGTCCCTCTCTAGTATGGCAAGTCATACAGTCACAGAGGCTCACATTGCCTCCAGTCTGGTATCACATGACAATAGGGAATACAGATATTACAAGTGAGACTAATGCAGGCAGCAGCTCACAAGCATTTGATGAAGTCTAAACCCGTTCTTATAATTCTAATACCCATCCTACCAATATTAACCCATGCATGAGCCAGACAGATTTCAGCCATGTATAGTTGAGACATGGGGACCTTGGCAACAGCGGGCGCCTGGTCTGCCAGTATCACATGCATGTTGCATAACAAAGGGATGTGTTAGGAGTTTGGCACAGAGCCTCTGGACTCTTTGTTGCAGTAATGGCTAATGAGTCTACTAGAGGTGCAGTGCCAGACATTTTGTTAATTTTCAGACATCTTTAACCTGAGCATATTTACAAACTCCAGAAAGGTAACCAAGGAGGTTGTATTTGAGCTTCTGTATCCAGATGACTGTGTTCTTAGGGTATGATCCAATTTCCACTGAAGTCAATGAGAGTAATTTCATTGACAATGAGACTTGGAGCAAGCTATTGTTGCCCAAGTTCCAGAGGGCTTGTAGCTTGCAGAGACATATAAAACTAGGGTCTTACAGCACCATGAGTGCAAGGAAAATCATGACAGGTTAAAAACCCCAAACAAAAGGTGCTAAGGATCTCTCTGTTGCTAGGACTTGGGGATGGATGAGTGGGCAGGTGGGGGAGAGGGCAAGGAGCTTCCTAGGCAAAAGCAACAGATCCTCAGCTGCTTAGCCTGGGTTACCCTAAAGGACAAATAGAGCGTGTTGATTAGAAACCTCTCTTAACTTTTAAAACCTAAGGCTCATTTGTGTGTCTATATTAAATTGCTTTAACCTTATAAGTAATTCTCCAGTTTCTTTTTCCTATTTAATACAACTTCATAAAATTTGTTATAGGAATGGCTGCAAGCTGTGTCCTTGGTGTGATATCTAAGGCACAACTGACCTGAGGCTAAGGGACTGGTCCTTCGGCACTAGGAATAATCTGAATATTTCAGTGATTCTTGGTTTTAAGGTCCATCTATCACAGAGATATGCTCAGCTGGATGGCAAGACCCAAGGAGACTGTCCGTGATCCCATTTAAGGCTGTTAATATGCCCAAGGATATGCATTTGGTGCAGTTGGTTGGTGAAGTCTAAGTTTAAAACTCATGACAAATTTAAGGTTTGTGCACTGGTTGATTAAGTCTAGGGTGACCAGATCACAAGTGTGAAAAATTGTGACAGAGGTGAGGGGTAATAGGCGCTATATAAGACAATGCCCTGAATATCGGGACTGCCCCTATAAAATCGGGACATCTGGTCATCCTAATTAAGTCTGTCCTGAGGTTGGTGCTTACACTCTTGTGCCACCTTTGGGAGCACGACACAGTGTCGAATGGTATATCAGAGCATTGAAATCGGCATTTTCCCTCAGCAGACAGATTTAAATATAAGTGAAAACTTAAAAGCACAATCTTTCCTAGGTGTTAATGATAGTTATTTCCATTCCCAAGTATCATTAATAATTAATTTTTTTTCAATTAAAGGACAGATTTTGTGCTGTTTCATGGCAAACAGAATCCTTTGCCTGCATACTGCTGTTAGTGCTTCTAAATCCACAATATCTCCTTTGTGACAATGGCCATTATTTTACCACTTGCTCTTGCATAGGCAGGAAATGGTATTAGAATTTTGCCTGTTTAGCTCACATAGAGATTTAGTCAGAGATAATAGGAAAATACTTTGCAGTTGTGTTAGCTCAGTATCTATTATCCCTTCAAATTGGTGGCCTGCACAGAAAGGAAAGCTGAAAAGAATATTTCAGTCCTTTATAACATATGTTTCCCTGGCACCCTCATCATCTCGCCAAAACCATTATTTGGAAGTCATTTGCATTCAGTCATTTTGCTTGCTAATGAGGAGTTAGTGAATCCTCCATGCATTGATTCCATTTAGGAAAACACAAAGACAATCTGTACCCTGTTTCAAGCAATTATGACTGCAAGAGAGCTTGCGGAATTCAGTTATTTGTTGTCAGTTGTTCTCACAGTAGACCCTCTAAATAGCATTACTAAGCCTTTCAAATGTTAATTTGTTGAGAAAAATATAATGGCTAATAAAGACGATTAGATTTGTATAGTAAACATCGGGCTGCCGTACTAGGGCTGTCACGGCTTGTGAAGGGAGTATGGTGGGAGTCTGTGGACCTACTAAGGCCCGGTCTACACTTACCTTTGCGATTTGGTGGCAGTCGATGGGAGATATGCAAGTGACATAAATCACTTGCGTATCTCTTGTCGACTTTGCAGCGTCTCCTCTGCGCGGCATCCACACTGCGCTGCGTTGAAGGGAACAGCGCTCCCTTCGACGCAGCGCTACTCCACTTACCGGGGTGGTTTTCCTGCATCACTTCCTGGATCGACTGAGCGTGTCTATACAGACTGCTCAGTTGATCGAGAGCAATCGATGTGACGGCGGCGAATTTGCCGCCGTCCGTGTAGACCCAGCCTAAGGCAGTAGTAGTATTCTTTCTACTGGAATAAAAAGAACATCTCCCTTCAAATAAGATGTGATATTAATGTTAATAACTAGAGTTTACTCAAGTCAATTGGAATATAGGACCACATGGAGATCATGCCAGACCTGAATTTTTCCATAGCGTATAAAGTTCATCTTTCCTTAATAGATATCCGACAATCAGGCAGTCAGCATTAGAACATTTGCTATAGATCACCAGTCTTCAGGACATGTGTACCTGTCTTATCTAATAAAAAACTGAACTAGTGTTAGACAGAGAGGAGGCTCCATAGTTCTGCTGGTTTCCTGACCAAAATTTTGTTGTAAACATTTTTCATCTCTGAAAATCACAGGAAAATTCCAGACTGGAGCTTTATTCCTATATTAAAGGGATTTGTTCTAGTAACTTTAAACAAAACTTTTTTAAAAGACTTGTTTAAAAAGAAAAATCTACACCATTTAAGATCAAATTTTGCCGTATGTTTATATCTAGCTTTTGAAACTCCCCCAGCTCAGGTGGTATGGGTAGCAAGTGACTTTTTCCATCCGCATCTGGCTACACATTTGCAACAGCTTCTCTCACATCCAAATGCCAGTGTAATTATTCATTACTAAAATGCCTGGGTCATAGGACTACAGCTAGCTCATCATGCATCTGCTTGCTTTATCTTCAGTTTTATTAGCCCCTTTCTTTGTCAGCTCAATGGATTCCTATTCCTACTTCCAGTAAAATTCAGTTTGTTGATTTTGATCTATAAAGCACTATACAGCTTGGTCTGAGCTATGTCAGTGATTTGTTTCTCCTCCTAGGCACCATTGTGACATTTGAGATCAGCTAGAGTGTATAGACTAACAGACACCAGATGTAAACAGGCATTCTCAGTAAGGCCTAATTTTTAATAACATCATAGGGTGTGGCTAATCTCTGTTCTCAGGCTTTTGCTGGAGGGATAGTTGAGAGCGAGATATAGTGGGGGTGACTTTTCTTCCATGTAAAAATCGATTGATGTTCTGACTTAATGCAGTTTTTTAACAGTTTATAAAGTCAGTGCTTGCATGTAAAAATGCAACACAAATGACTTAAAATTTTTTTTTTAAAATCACGAAGCCCTAGATCTCTACAGATTTGTTATAACCGTCATACATCATTCAGTCATGACTGATTTTTCTCAGAGGAGCAGTTAGCTTTGTCCTGTAAGTGTGCAGACTTTGGCTGGAGGTTACCAGTACTCACTGTTTCTATTTGATCCAGAAACTGTGAAAAGTCTCCGCACTTCCTCTTCCAATTTCAGCTGGAACCAAGAAGTTCAGAGAAGGGAAGAAATGAAAAATTGGTAAAGGAAGGGAAGATAACTAGACTGCTTTGAATCTGAAAAAAGCTCGATTCAACTTTGATTGGAATTTGAGCACTAGGTTGGTGTTTGTTCCAGCTGAATTGGCTCACTGGTAGAAAGAAGAGTTGAAGAGAGGGTGACTGAAAGTAGTTTAAAAAAAAAAAAAAAGTGAAGGCTGACTGTAATTTCACAGTTCTCCACCATTAGACTATGCTGTTAGTAAAGAACAGTCCTGTAAAGAGCACAGGGGTCTCTAGAATGAGATGGGAACACAAACAATCAAAACTGCAACAGTCTAATTCAAGATAAATGTGCAATGGGCAGTTCTTCTCTTGCTAATCTGATTTGTTCCCTCCAAAGTCTTCTCCCCACAGTGGTCTCAGATATATTCTAGGTTATTTAGCATATTCCAAATCCTGATTTACATCTGAGCAAAGTAGAAATAGTGCCAAGATAGCACATGCTGTCTTACTTCAAACAGCAGATGATAAAAGCCCAACTCACCGCAGGCAGGGCCGGAATTAGGGACAGATGACCTAAGCAACCATCTGGTATACCGGGCTTGGGAGGCGCTGGGTTTGGGGTGCTGTTTTTGTTACTAGCA
Organism: Mesoclemmys tuberculata; assembly: GCA_007922155.1. NCBI lineage: Eukaryota > Metazoa > Chordata > Testudines > Chelidae > Mesoclemmys > Mesoclemmys tuberculata. The sequence continues at coordinate 49,842,334 of ML675603.1, forward strand.
ACAAAAGGGAAAATAAAATGTTTGAAGTAAAAAGTTTCAGGTATTCCGTATGTGGATTCACTAACCTCCTCGAGTGTTCTGCACCTTTGTAAACTCTTGTGGAACCTTCTAGACCTCCTGAGAACTACATTTTTCTCGAACCTCCTACAATGTTATCAGCCATGCCCTCATGAGTATTCAAGGGGTGGGGCGCCTCCAGTCAATCAGTGACATATACGAACAAAGAGAAGTGCGTGCCAAGCTGCAATATTGTGAACCTTATTTTATTGTGCAATTGTGAAAGTGTAAGCCTGCGGGGTGGAGGGGGGAACAAAATGGAGCGGGGGCATCAAAGACATTCCTTGCCTGTGGCGCCATTTAGTTTAGGGCCTGCCTTGACCACAGACATATTGATGTTTTACATTGATCATCAGTGACTTCCTGAGCAAGAGCTACATACTGAGAATAGGAGGGACCGGGCATCTCAAATCTGACCACCTTAACCACTGCAAATAAACAACTTGAGAAAAACAGCCTTGGTAACAGGTCAGTCCATCCTGTTGGTAGTGAAGTGTAGCAGCAATAATGCTGCAAATTATATGAAGAGTGAGAGCCCACTGTTCAACTGGCACTGACCTCTAGGTAGGTTGTGCAGTCCTGATCTGAAGAAGCTGTAGCACCCAACACACGATTTTAAAATTAGCTGCTTTCACAGATTGGGCTTTTGTGTACACATACCCACTATTAAAGCAACAAGCCCATCCCCGACTAGGACCCAGTTCTATCACTCTTACTCACCTTGATTAATGCTTTTACTTTGGGCCATACTGAGCACCTCCACCTCTCACGCTGGAGAGAAGACACTACCACAAATAGTCTGTGGGAGTAAGCAGGTCATAGTCTAGCCATTGGTGAATAGACTCCCTTTTTTAGTGCAGCTTGTGTCAGGTCAGCTTGTGCCTGGTGAGTTGTGGAGACTAAGCCAAGGTTCTACCCACTCCCTACCCAGCTGTGTGGGAGAGAGACTCCATCTGGTTGGCTTGGCAATGCTGGTAGCCCACGCCTGGGCAAAAGGGTATTCCTTATGCCCTCATACCCTGCTGTGCACGTGTGGGGCCAGGCTCACAACTGAGCCCACAGTAAGGTGTTAGTTAGGATGAGTACAGGTGGTAGAATCCTGCCTGTACATTGGAGAACCTGACATAGACAAAGTCTAAAATACATCACTTTTGAAAGTGTTTCTCAGTGATGCTGCTTTGTCTGTAGTGAGAAAATAAAACTGGAAGTATCTCTAGCCACTGGGTTCTCACTAAAGCTATGTTCCTGGTCCTGATTCCAGGGCACAGAGAATTCTGTGAACTATTTTTTTCACTGTTTGTTTTGATAGCACTTTTCATATGGCCATTTTCACTGTCTTCCCCTGTTTGTGTGGGTCTGTCATTCAAGAATAGGGGTATTAACAGCGTGTCTATATCTTGTCTGGTACATGGCGACATAGTTTAGATATGTGCTGCAGGTGGAGACAATGGAAAAAGGATATGGGATGCATGTGATTTATAATCCTGAGCTCCATTTCCTCCATTGTGTACCTCTACAAATACAGGGATCAAAGGTCTTGTCACTCCACAAACACATGATGCAGCTATTTTTCCCAGGTACAAATATTAGTATCTCTAGTAACTAGAATAATCTCTGTGATGGCATAATTCCTTAACCCTCAGTACAGTGCATAACCTGGAGACAGGCTAACAGATTTGATTCCATCCCAGCAGGGGGAGTCCTACATTCAACAACCAGACTTGATGTAAGTAGGGCCAAGTTTTGGTACCACTGAATTCAGTAGAAGCATTCCCATTAAATTCACTGGGACCAGGATTTGACTCAGAATGGCAGATGATGTTTTCTTGCATTGACTATCAATTCACATAATTGTTGTGCTTGGTAATAGCTCTCTTTACTGATTATTGGGACATTTAAGTAGTTAGTTTGATCAAGAATATATTGTTAGCCTTGTCTGATTCTAATCTCAGTGAGGCTGGTGCAGTTCTGGGGATACTGCCCTGACTTCAGTAGAATTATTTCTCTGTGTGTTTGTTTGTTTTTTGGCAAGTTTAACAGAGATTGGAAACTCGTCCTGAGACAGCCCACCTTGTTTTAAGGAGGAGATATTTCTCTGTATGACTGCACTGCTGCTGTGATGCGAAACTCTTTTCAATTAATAGCCTTTTTTAATACCTAAAAGTAGTGCATAACTCATAAAATTCTTTGTTTTAAGGCAGTTAAATTTCTGATGATAGAGTGAATAACACCACTGGACAAATGTAGATAACCAAAGGGCTATTTCAACTCTCTGTGAAGCCACTGGAAAGATTCCCACTGACTTCAGTGGGAACTGGATCAGGCCCAAAGAGTGAAATAGTTTCCTATGGAAAATGGAAGTCCAACTTGGGCCTTTTAAAGTATACTTCTACCCTGGTAAGTATCAGTGTAAAGATTAAACTTCCTTACTCAAATATTTGTGGCATGTGTTGTATTCAGAATGAAATCTACCTATTTTATTGACAAAACTAAAGCATTCACTCCTCTTTTACTCCGCAAAGTCAACACAGCACTGGGACAGTAAATGGGATTCTCTTTCTTCTTGCCCATAATCAAAAAATTAAGTTCCAGCCGTAGGGTCAGATGTTGCACATGTGTACACCAGGACATAATTTGAAAACAATAGGATTGCATAGAAGTAACTGATGGCATATTTTTGCTTGCAGTATCTCTAATTACCAGTGTTTGATGTATGAAAATGTCATGGACCCATCTTGCCCAAGTTAGATGTGCAGCGCTTGCAGTTATTTTATTTTATTTTAATTTTGAAAACCAAGTAAATGCATACTGAAATAGTTCATAAACAATACACATGAAATCTCATCAAAGTAGAAGCACAATTTAAATCTACACATGACAAAACAGGTCAAAGTGTAAGATAGTGAACAATCTACACAGGCAGAGACATGGACTGGATGATCTGATTTTTAGGATGCTAGATTATGTATAAAATAAAATTCCTCATTAAAAATTCTTAACATACCATCAGAAGTTAGCACAGGTATTTGGGTCAACATCATGGAAACCATAGACGATGTGGTGTCAGAGGAGGAAGCTGATGGGAATACTTCCCTAAAGGCTGATAGGAATGCTTTCTGGGCCAGTGTGGAGGATAAACAAACCCCACACTGGTCAGGAAAGGGTTAATGAACTGTTGTGGGCTCAGCCAGCCCTATACCTGCGTAAGTGTCAGGCCTGGCGGGAGGGGTTAAAATGGGAGTGCACAGCTCAGCTGGCTACTGGCTGGAAGGGGGAATAGATCAGATCCTCAGTTCTCACTTGCCGGGTCCATGAACTGAGTAACGTTTGCTGCCTCCCTCAGGGAAGATAGGCCTGATGTGGTGCTACTGTTGTACTGCACTACCAATGCCCCGCTTGTGACTGTTGTGTAAGACGGCTGCAGGTGGTGCTCTGCCTGAAGGAAGCGAGAGTCAAATAAAGACCTTTTGTTTGCTGCATCTGATTGGGGGCCCAATAGTTTGTTGGTCATGCGCCCAGAAGTGATCCTGTATTGGGCCATATTTGTTAGAGAGTAAAAATAACTGCACTTCCCTGAGATGAAAATCAATTAAAAAATTATGCCTAGTTAAAAGCCATTAGGAATGTCTTGATGTCCAGAGAAGATGCAGCTAAGATAATACAAAGTTTACTACCTTAATGTTGAGGTAACAAGTGTTTACCTTGTGATGCTCCCACATTCAGTCTGGGAAAGGGCAGGAGAGATGCAGCCACAGTGGAGATCAAAGAAAAGATGAGACACCTCAAGATAATACTGTTCCAACAGCCCAGAAATGTTAGCAAGATGTGTTCATAACTGATTTTTTTTTCTTTAATAAGCTAAAGCTCTTAATTGTTCTAGGCTGAATCCTACTTTCTTCAGGATGGGCCCCCAACCAGCAAGTACTTAAGCATTGATTAACTACAAACTGTTGGACTCCCATTCTTAAGTATTTGTGGTTCAGGGCCTTTGTCCATCGGAATTTCACCTGACAAAGGCCTGCAGGAACTGCCATGTAAAAGTCAGTGATTATCAAGTGCTCCACATAACCCACTGTAAATTCGCAATAGAACTACTATCTGCACTGTACATGATGGTTTTGAGGAGAGGTAGCTGGGGAAATAGAGGTGATGACTTTATGGTACAGGAGGTATTTAATAGGGATTCTGAGGTGATTCACTGAAAAGCAACATCTCTGGTATACAATATGAGGCAAAACACAGAGATACAAATGGCCAGTGGAATGGTTATTGTAAATTGTGAGTTATTTTTGGTGATCTGAACTGAGAACTGCTCATGATTCATTAGTTATATTCTAAAATTCAGGAAAATGTGCTGTACATAAATCAGAATGTGATGAGTCTCTAAAGAGGAAGTGGACCTTTTTAAAAAAAATTACCAGATTTTTAACTTCCTTTTTTATACACATCTCCTTCTAGCAATCTCACAAATGCAGAATTGAAGTGTGATTTCCTGTGATATTTTTTTTTCAATATTGAATTGACCACAACTGTTCAAAGTTCTTGTTTTACATTTCAGTGCTGATTTTGGAGAAGGGGGTAGAGAATTAGCGGTAAGATTCTGACCTTTCCTGTTACTCTACAGTGAGTTCAGTGGGATTATATATGGAGTAAGTATTCTAAAATATGAATACGTTTATGAATAAATGGTTTCAGAAAAGGTAAGACTCCGTCTCAATCTCTGCTTTGTTTAACTCAAACTGAACATTATTTCTGTTGGTCCCAATATGTTCAGATAACTCTTTCCTGTACCTTTTTATTTTTTTATTTCCACATTAAAGCCAATATTGGAAATGGAAATGCTATAACACTGAGAGAGGCTGTCTGTTAGAACATTAAGTAGAATGTGGCAATAATATCTGGTAACATTGCCATGTTTATCTTTCTTAGCAAATTCCTCCTGTTACCACTAGACGTTGTTACCTTCATTTCAATTTTCTTTCCATTCCACTGTAAATAAATACAACAGCAGTTTTGTGATGTCTGCTTTTCTTGTTAAAATGCAAATTCCTAAATGACACATCAGTAGAGGCACATGGGGTAGTTTCCCAAAATGTATTCCTGTTTGACAGGAATTATTACATTTTAAGAAACACATCTTTGCAAAACCTGCACTAGAAGGTTTGGATTTTGTTGGATTTACTGTTCCAAAATATTTAGTGGAATTGCAGCTCAGAAGATCCTTTTATCACCTACTGTCACATACAAACACACCATATGTAGAGCTCCCCCTCTGGCTGGACACTTCCCAAGCTCTTGTGGTTGGACCCCACCTCACTGGGCCTCACGTACTCTTGTCACATCACTATTTGTGCTTGGGTGAGACAGCAACTAGGGCTTGGCCCCTCGCAGAGTGGGTCTTAGCACCCAGTGCATCTGGCCAGTGAGCAGTCCCTGTGCTGTAGGGGTGAGGTGGAATCTCCTCACTTTTCCCCTTCTTCACGCCTGCTTCCCCTGTCAGGTTCAATTACTTCTGAACTGACCAACCTAAAACTGTAGACTAAGGGGAAAACTTCCCTCTCCCTCCTCTGCATTTCTCCATGTAACTGCGTTACACCCATGTGGGGCTCTTTTTTCATCCTCTGGTGGGCATCATGAGACTAGCAATACCCTTTACCTTCTTCAGTTTGCCTTCTCCCAGCAGGTTTTTGAATCATAACACCTTTCAGTTGTGCCTCCATTTCCCTCTTTCCAGAGAGACCTGACTCAGTACTGTTCAGTTTGCCTTTGATTCCCTTTTTCTAGCAGGATTTCTGACCATAACACAGTCAGCACTGATTGTTTCCCTGGTAAAGGTAGGCAGTGAGCTCACCTTGTAGGCCACTGGTCTGGCCTAGTTGGGTTTGCATTTGAACCCTTGGGGGTTAACCCTGTTGCATCATTCCTCAATAACACCTTAGAAGGAATATCCTCCATCCATCCTCTAATGTCCGCATCCCAGAACTTTCTTCTGTGTCCTTATTGACTCAGACTATAGGCAAAGTGATGGCATACATCATAGGGATCTTTCCCACATCTGTGTCAAAGTGCTTTACAAAGATGGGTAACTATCCTCAATCCAAGCAGCATAAATGGATGATGTAGTGATAATCTCCCAACAAAGGTCCCTTTTTCTCATGCCGATAATCCCATCATCCTTCCAGGTGGCAGCTCTTTTTTTGCTAACCAGTCTCTTCCTCCACCTGCAATCATCAAGAAACTTCTCATTGCTTGTGAAGGGGGTGGTACCTATTGCCTCAGATTCTCTCCCTCCTGGCTTTTGGATAGGATGTGGATACTGTTCTTTCTCCTCTCTGGAAAGTAGGCATATTTCATCTCTCTCTTTTTCTCCTCAATTCTTCTTGAAAGATGGGAGAATTCCTAGTTCTTCCAGCTGTTCTACATGTTGACGCAGGATAGCGGGTTTAGTGGTTGGAATTCCCATCTTGTGTTTGGCTTACATGCTTTTTGATTTTTCCAAACTCTGGCTAGAGTCAGCCATGTCTGGCTGGAGGCCATATAGGAACCTAGACAGACAGACGACAAGACCAGAAATATCCTCCATTGGTTCCAGCTATTCAAAGAAACAAAGGCCAAGACTGTATACACAATAATGCATCATAATAAAGTCTTGCTCAGACTTTGATTTGAGCTTTGGTTTGAGTATTAACTGTTCTATTCAGTTTTTTAAAAAAAACACAGTTTATGTTAAGAGGTTGTTTCCAAGTTCCGACCACTTTTAAGGTGTAATTTGAACACCAGCATATAGTAAGTAAATGTTCAGTTTACATGAGTAAAAGAGAATGAATATATATTTTTTTAAAAGCCACATGCTAAAAGTTTTGGAATGGGATGAACTTGTTTTAACAAAATAGTAATATTTCTTGAACTCTCCCTTAACACACAAACCAAATCTCTTCTGAAGCTCAAAAAATAGTTTGAGTAATCCACCTTCCCTGTTATAATAAATGTGTATACTTCTGCACTTTCTGATTCTGATCAGAAGCAGAAGTGCTGAAATGCTGCAAGAAATGCTAGTCTCACACTTTCCCTAGCTTGATCCAAATAAGGAAGTACCAGAAATCTCATCTGAAAGCCTGCTGTTGCAAAATTTCTAACACAATTTTGCAGACCAGAGAGGTTCAGAAAACTTGTTTTCTTTATTTGTAATTTATCTTTTTCTGGATGCTTATCCCAACACAAAGCTTTACTGAAAGCAAATTTGGTCAAGATTTTCAAACAGGATTAGTGTCTTTGGGTGCCAAAATATTTGGGTGTTCCATTTCAGACAACTTCAAAAGGCCTGATTTTTCAAGTAGTGCTCACCACTCTCTTAAAATTGGACACTTTTAAGGGATCTCAAACAGGACATTTGAAAATTGAGGGAACTCAAATCATTACCAATTTCTGAAAATCTTAGCCATTGAAAGCAAGGAGAGTTTTTCCATTAACTTCATTGGGCTTTGAACCAGACCAATAATCTGAGGCACTGGATGGTCACCAGTCACAATAAAATCTCTGGAATGTTACCAGATTTGCCCGTCACTTTGAGGTATGCTTATTTATTAGGGTTACCTTCCTGGAAGAGGGGGTTGATTCTATTAATGTGCTGCTTGTGTTACTGATGTGTTCATATGGTTACAAGTTCCCTCCCAATGGAGCTATCCTGCAGGACCTAAAGTTTTCAGATTCAAATAAACCCGCCACAGATACACACAACCATTCCAGATTATCTGAGTGCGTCTGAGCAGACCGGGCTATCAGCACTCCCAGCTGATCCCTTATACGTCCCTGAACTCAGCTGTCACCCTCGTGCCCGTTGCACCGCACCAGAATGGAGCACACTTATGAGCAGGCTGGGTCCAAACAGCACTTTTCGGCTGTTCCCCTTATGTGCCCCCTGGACTCAATCAGGCTGGGTCAAACAGCACTTTCAGCTGTCACCCTTATGCACCTCTGGACTCCGTAGGCTAGGCAGAGCAGCACTTTTCAGCTACCCCCTTTATATGCCTCTTTGCAACACAATTGTTCTAGCAGTAACCCCCTTGATAAGCAAACCCCATAGGATTTTGGGCATTCCAGGGATCTTTGGCTTAGGTAAAAGAAGCGTTGCTGCAGAGCAAGGTAGGGAAGCCAAGAATACAAAGGAGTAAATGCAGCTAGAGAGAGAGAAACTGGCAACCAGCTTGATTACAATAGTTAGTTTATTGCCAGGTGTATAAAACTTATGATGCTAATAGTGATGCCATACAAGGAGAGAAAAACAATCTAACACAATACAACAAAATTACAGTAGGGGTATTGGAGAAGGCTAGCTCAGGTTTGATTACAAAAGTAGAAAGTTATACCTGGATTAAAGAGAGAGAGAGAGAGAGAGGGAATTGGGAAAGATGGGCCGGGGGGAGAATCTCACCACTCCTTGCAGCTCAGAAGTTCCCAGGAGACAGGCTGTTCAGCTTAGGGTCAGGAACACTTGAGAGAGAGGCAAAACCCACAACAGGATCAGTCAGGAAAGCATTTGGGTCCAGGCATCAGACGAGGAGAGCAAGAGAGAGATTTGAACTTGGGTAGGGGTATTTTGTAGAACCAGGTTTGTTTGTGGGTAAACAATGTCTCACTGAGGTACCCCAGGGTGGTTTTCTCTATGCTGGACAATAGGAGCTGATCACTCCCAGCTATGGTCAATGTTCCTTGGGGGAGCTCACAATGCAACCAGGCAGATTCAGTGTTTTGCATATCAGTACTAGAATGGTCTGATAACTGCGGAGCTGGACGGGTGTAGGTGTGAGTTCATTTACATCAAGAGCAGAGATCTCTCATAATGCAGTGTGTCCCTGCCTTGCCAATCCCAGAATTCAGTGTGGTTCCTGCTTTGGAGCTTGGTTCTCCATTCTTCATGCTAATTCTTGTTCCATCTTCAATGTAAATGAGGCTCCAGTTCTCCATTCAATGTGCTAATTGAGATGCCTCTTTTTACATCTTCTATGTAGCTGAGGCATGGGGAATTATCTTAATCCTATCACCCTTGTTGGGAGGGTTTTAGGTGTGTCTCCCACAGCCTTTTCATAGCTTTTGTTTCTGGTTCAAGCAGAGGCTGAGGGGGATTCAGGTGAGCCAGAGAGAGAATAGGGATTTTTCACCCTGGTTCCCCAAGAACACAGAGCTGCCAGGTAACAGGAAGGTTTGAAACATGGAATTTATAAATGAGTTTTATGCTGCATTTTCTTTCACTCTCAGATGCTGATAAATATATTTTTCCTGGTGTAGCTAGTGAAGACTTACAAGAAGAATCTTTCCATGTAACTTCAAACCTTTTTAACATAGTGCTGTTTTGTTTTTTTTTCCTTCTGTTTATCGTAGTTAACTGGAAAAAGGTCTGTGACCGCACTCACTAGAGTTGAGTAATCCTGGACACATTTCCTCTCTATATATATTCAAAAGGATAAGACACAGAAACAAATCACTTTTAAGGTAACAGTGGAAGAATGTAATGAATGCTTATCTAATGTACATTAGTCTCTTCCTCAATGTGTAGCAAAGTTTGCACAATATTTATATTGCTCATATGGGAAATGTTGCTACATCATATTCTGTAGACACAGTTAAATGATTTAAAGTAAAGTATGATACTTGGTATAGCTAAAATATTGTTTAACCAAAATCCTGCAGCAGACCTATTGGAACCATCACAAATGCTTTTTTAGCAAGTGTCAGTTATTTTAATTAATAAGTAATAGTCAGTTACGTTGAGTTCTAAACTACTAGATTTTTTAATCTCTAATATTTGTACTGGAGTACCAGTTCCTCAGTTATTTGAATGCTATCTACAGAATATCCATGGTTTACCATACCAGTATCTACCACTGCCAAAGACTGGGACCTGACGTCTGGGGTAGGAGCTGCCTCCTAAACACCTAGGACTTGATTCTCTGCTCTCTCACCTTTGGTGATGTTTCTCCTGATTTATGCCATTAAGTGATTGAGAATTAGGCCCTTGATGTTAAATAGAAGCTCCTGACCAGTTGAGAAAGTGGAGGATAAGAACATGACCAGTTTTCTATTATGAGAATATCAGTATCTGTGTCAGTATCTGTTTCCATATGACAGAAATGTGCTGCTGTCCCTAATGCATTTTCAGTGCCAAGGTTATTGCCTATTGTCTATATTTGTTTCTGGTTGTAACCACAATATGTCATGTGTTGTACAAACACCAGAAAAAGCATGGTTCTTGTGAAGGAAGGAATACTTTAAATTTCTGTTCTGTGGTGAAAGCTCTTTCATTATATATAAAAATGTTAAAAAAACCAAAGCCCTAGACATACTATGTGACTGTAATTTTATCTTCATTCTTGTGGTACATCATTTTTGTCATTATGACCTCTCAAGTACCCCTTCACACTCGCTTAACGATACAGTTTGTGATTATATAGGCCTATTTTTCAAAAGTCACTAAAGGTTCTGAGTGCCTCTGTTTTTGAGACTTCCCACATGAGGCACCTTAAAGGGGCCTGATTTTCAGAGGCGGGGTGTTCAGCTCATCCTGAATATCAGGTCTTTTTAAGGTGTCTCAAGTTAGGTACCCAAAGTCACTACCTATTCTTGAAAATGTAAACCAGGACTATCCTTCATGAAGCATTAACAGTTATTATGGTGCTGTTGAAACAATTAAGGGAAGAATAATTAGACATGGCATTTTTAATTAGTCAGACAATACTATTCAGACATAGATATAAAATAGATGAGATGATTAGGTGATGGTCTAATCTTCAATATGGTACACATTCATATTTTTAGATTCTCTGATGTTGATGGTGGATTAACATTAATAGGTTTAACAGGAAAAGTGTGAGTTAGGAGGGATTTGAATGAACATTGCTGTTAATTGGCACGTAAAGGAGGGAGAAAGTTACAGGAGTAATGGGTGGTATGGAAAAATCATGAAGACAAAAGTCAAAAGAAGACACACAAGGGGCATTGAGGAGGGTGTGTTAAAAGCATAGTCAGGGCATGGAGAATTTGGAGGGCTAAGATGGTGGGTATGAAGAGTTGTGAAGAAAAGGATGAGAACTTGAACTTGACATCCAGACAGAGGGCGAGAATGTCAGCTGGTATAAATCTCTGTCCCTTCAGGATCTGACTCAGAACTGATGAGTCTAAATTACACACACACTCTCATATGAGATGATAAAAATAAACAAACAGAAAACTTCACAGCATTTCCCACCAAATTTTCATATAGATTTATAAATGTCTGAAATATTTTGGCCAGTTGTATCATGATCTGGGTCTTAGACATCCAGGTTTCTGTCAAGTTTTTCTTGATGCTTGAAACATTGTATTTCAGTACAGATTACACTACTTGCTGGCCATCCCTGTAGGTTATGATCTGTTTAGTTTCTCACCTCTCATTTTTGTACTACTACTTTGCTAGAGCATCTCTGTTCATAACTATTTAATATGGGAGACCACCTACATTGCTTCATGCCTTCCAGCACTTGCAGCTTTCCAAAAAATGCATTCACTGATTTACCAACACTGAATAATAGCATATTGTGTCTGAAATTACACTCGTATTCTTCCTCCAACAAAGCACCTAAATTCAGCATCTGGTTTCCAGCATAGCCATTTTTGACTTCAGCATTTTTGGAAAAGACGTACCCACAAGCAAGAGACAGCGAGGAAAACTTTCTGTTCATCATGGGTGTAAATACCCTGGACCTGATTGTGAGCCAGTGTAAACTGATATAGACAATTGATATTGACTTCAGTAGAGAGATGTTGCTTTAAACCAGTTGATAACTGGGTCCAGTTTTAAAATTTGCTTTCACAGTCACCCTCTGAATTATTTTTTCCCTTAGGTGGCTGCTAGCTTCAGCTAAGGAGAGTTCTAAAAAGTTTGACAACATTTGACTTTGAAGCAGACATCATAGCCCATAACAGTCTCATTTCTGCTATAACAGAGCTTCCAACAATGAGGAAATGTTCAGAGTGTTGCCATTTACCAAGGTATTTCTTTTCTCATGATCTACATCATCAACATTAGAGTCTGGGGAGGATGGAGATAGGATGTCAGGTAGTTTAGGCTCATATGTAGCTCAGCAAACTCTCCTTTCTATGTATATTTAGGAGAGATCTATTTATATACTTCCTAGAATGCTTACTACTCTAAGTCACAGGTCCCAGTTCAGTAACGGATGTATATACTACTGCAAGGTACGAGGTTGGAAGCAGCCAGTCATTTGTGGTTGTGGCAGACCAGGTATAGACTCTTGATGAATTGTGTGTGTATTGTTGTAACTGCATATATAAAGGTATCACAAGGAGGAGAGTTGATAACGTATTGGCTTATGTTATTGAATCTTACCCTCATCTTATAGATATTTTTTCAGTGATCTGAACAAAAACAAACTCTAATCTGTATCTATGTTACACTACCTGATCAGAAACAGCCAAGACTTCACAAAACAGGAAATAAAAAATTAAATGAAGACTAAAAAGTCTGCTTTGAAAAAATAATATATATAATTCTTTGCATGGCAGTACAATCTAGAGATTGGGTCCCAATGTCACTGAATCATAGAAGTGCAGGACTGGAAGGGACCTCAATAGGTCATGTAGTCCAGTCCTCTGCATTCAAGGGGTAGGAGAGATCCCAGGTAGGAAAGAGGCAGCCTGTTTCAGCAATCTCTCTGGTCTCCTGAATGGTGTGACTGTCACAAATAACAAAGATACAGGACACAGTGAAACATAAAAGCTGGGATTTCAAAGGAACCAGAGGCTATGGCTACAGTAGAGAGCTTGCACTGATGCAGCTGCACTGATGCACTACACCACTGTAAACTCTTTAGGGTAGCTGGTCTAAGCTGATGAGACAGAGCTCTCCTGTCAGTTTAATTACTTCAGCCCACACGAGTGGCTATCTCACCAGCGTAGCGCTGTCCACACTGGCACTTAAATTGGCATAACTTACGTTGCTCAGTGACTAATTCACACTCCTGAGTGACATAATTTAGGTGTATTTGGGCTATGGCTACACTTCAGCTTAAGGCAGTGGTTCCCAACCCATGGCCTGGGGGCCAAAAGTGGCCTGTGGGTCTTTCAAAGTGGCCTGCCACTACCCCTCCCCCCCCCAACTAGTTGCAGAAAGGAGCTGCTGCCTAAGGACCCAGGCGGAGCGTGTTGCTGTGGGGCTACAGGACTGGTGCAGGCTCTTTGTTGCACTCAAGGGGACAGAAGTTCAGCACTCTGCTCCCCTTAGCTGTAGCAGGGAGCATGGCAAAGTGCTTTGCCTGGGTCCATCAATACATTTTTTATGAGTTACCAGACTGGGGCCCTTCAGAGTTGTAAAAATGATATTTATGGCTCTCAAGCCAAAAAAGGTTGGGAAACACTGGCCTACGGTATTTGAGTACCAAATCCTGTCAAATCTTATTGAACTTTAAGTTAGGACTGGTCAGAAAATGTCTGTGTGTGTTTTCCTGGTGGAAAATTTAGATGAAAATGAAAAAATCGTTTGCTTTCATTGAACTTTTCAATGGAAGTGTTCAACTTTTTTTGAGGAAAAAACTAAAACTGCAGAAAACTGAAAAAAATTTCAGTTTTCAGCTGAAAATTTTGAGGTTTTGGTTTTCCAACAAAAAAATTAAAATTTTTCAAGGTAAGCAAACAGTTTCCTTAAACACCCAAATTAAAATAATTTTTTTTTTCTTTTTTGAAGAAAAGTTTTGATGGAGAGTTTTGGATAAGCCCTAATGTGGGTTCCCAAGTTTTCATTGGTTATTTTGACATTCTCGGTCATAGTATTTAAAAAAACCCACAAAAAACAGTTCCTGCCTTGGAGAGGGCTTCTGAGGGCCTGTTCCAGCAAAGTCTGAATGTTTCTATTGACTTCAGTGGACTTGCCTCACAGCTGAAGAGCTTTCCACCTGAAAGCTTTCTGAATGGAATTAATGTCCTCAAAACTGAATTAAAATGGGGGCACACTTATTTCTTCCATCTTTGTTTCTAGAATTATGTTTTCAGTATTTGTCTCTTTTTTCCCTCCAATATTTTTGTGTCAGAGAAACAGTTAGTGACTCACTTCCCATTGTTTTTTCTGTGGCCAGTTCTTGCGTTGTCTGGTGTATTTCCTGTGTTCTTTTTGTTTTGTTCTCCCCACCCCTTCATCTTTCTGGCCTCTCTTTCCTTTAACCGCATTTCCTTCTAATGCAGCTTAATAGCCACCTCTTAGCTTTCCTGTTTCACTGTGTCCAATATCTTTGTTTGTGACCCTGTCACAACATCCAGGAGACCAGAGTGATTGCTGCAAAAAGCTGACTCTTTCCTACCTGAGATCGGTTGTGCCTCTTGGCAATGGGAATTTGTCAAGATAAGTGTACATTATCTATTTGTACATTACCATTACTGCTACTGTGGTATCAGTAGAACTGAGGTTTGTTCCCAATTTTAGTAGAACATTATTTGAGGGGGAAAAGGCAGCTTTCACATTAAAGCTTTTATCAGCCAACATCCTGATTAATTCTGAGTTAAACCTCCAAACACTTTAAATGTCACGGTCTGGCTTTGGTCTGGATTCATTTCTGGATGCATATTAGAGGTTGCTGACAGTATGAGTCCATTGAGTTTTAAATAAATCCGAGTCTTCTCTATGCTAGATAAATACAAGCAGTGTCTTTGGCTCAGTATATGGCAGAGCAAATCCTACTGTTTAATCAGTATCAACAATACTATTGGTTTATTTACTACAGGCAAATTATAACATGAATCAGAAGAGCAGCTGATCTTAAGCAAGTGCTGCGGTTGCTGTGCTGCAAGAAGGATTAAAGCACTTTAATGGTAGGCTGCAGTCTAACCCACTGTACTCTGAGTGCATTTTATTACAGCTCTTAGCATAGTCTGGCTGCTTGGTTTATGAGATCATTGTAACTTCTTAATGAAGGTCCATCATCATCATGTCTCCTCTTTTTGATTTAATAAATATCAAAGTCTGGGGGCAGCCTGCCAAGTTTAAACCTTTCACCCTCATCAAGTTTCTGAGGTGAAAAGGGAAAATCAGCTGCCTATGTCAGTATATAAATAGCTTGTTCAGAGGGAATTGTTGATTCTTTAGTGAAAGTGCCAATTTCAAACGATTCCTCTGAAAAAAGGAAGGTACGTCACAGTACTTGAACTGTCACCTGGGATCCCAATAGGCTAAGATTCCTGGTTCAGACCACTCACAAAGTTAATGCAATGTCTGTTTTCAAGGTGAAGAATAGAAATCAGGAAGTCTTCTCATGCCCCCTCCATCCAATCACATCTTGATGGGGGGAGATGAGGACTTCAATAACTGAGTCATAGGTAAGGGGTCTATCAGAGGAATGGGTGGGTGAGGTTCTGTGGCCTGCATTATGCAGGAGATCAGACTAGAAGATCATCATAATGGTCCTTTCTGACCTTAAAGTCTATGAGACTGCTACCTGTCTCCTTGGCTGTGCCCCCTTTCTGGGTCTACCCAGAGACCACTTACATCATCATACACAGTACATTAAAAATGCAACTGGATTAATATGGTATTTCACTCTCAGCTGTTTTTTCTTTATCAATTGGGGCAAAATTCAGAGGTGATGTGTAAGTTGATAGATGTACGGTAATGTAAGTAAAAAAGACTTGAAAAGTTACAGGAAAAGCAACTACCAGGAGAACTTGGGAAACTGTGAGGTAAAACACCCCATCCCCTACTTCAGCTTTACTTCCTTACACCATCTGATCTTCAATGACTAAGGCCTGGCCTACACTTACTTTCTGGATTCGGCAGCAGTCGACGGGAGATACGCAAGTGATGTAAAACACTTGCTTATCTCCCGTTGACGTTGCTGTGTCTGTTCCATGCGTTGTCCACACTGCGCTGCGCTGATGAGAACAGAGTTCCTGTCGATGCAGTGCTACGCCACTTACGGGGGTGGTTTTCCTCCGTCGATTTCTGGATTGACTGAGCAGGTCTACACAGACTGCTCAGTTGATCCAGAGACATCGATCTGACGGCGGCGAATTTGCCACCCTCAGTATAGACCCAGCCTTAGTTACAACATCTCACTCCTTGGCCTCTATTACACTCACTAAGGGACCAGATCCTGATCACTCATGTCAAATGGGAATTTTGCTGTTGATTTATCTGGGAACAGATCCAGACTGCTCAACTTCTTTACGCTCATATGTAACTTACTAATGATTAACTCTCACCACCTCCCACATCACCTCTGCATTTGGCCATAAGGCTCTATCGCCTCATAAAACTGACAGTTTTCTCTTTGAGTTCTTAAAGGCCAACTGTGGTTGCAAATAAAACATATGCTGTTTCTTTCTTATCTATTGGCCAAAGAAATCTACTGAAATACATGATTTTCTAGATGACATTTAACAGAGCTAACCTTTTCAGTCCTACTCTTTAAATTAGCTGCCAGAAATAAAGGGCATACAATCCCCTCATATTTTTGTTCTAAAGTGCATATAAAATAACCAGAGTGTTTTAACATTTTACCTCTAGCATTAGCCAATATTTAAAAAAAAAAAAAAATCTTGGCCACTACAGACCCTGCAGAAAAAGGTCAGTTTACACTTAAAAAATTGGAAAGTAATGTTTTGGAGACTGGGCTTTGTAACATGAACACATCAAACACATTTTGCAATTTTAAAAAATGGTATGACTGGAGAATGTTAGCTTCACAGATGTGTTTATTTAGATGACTTTCTGTTTCATCTATGAGTAAAGTCTACAGCCTGAGAGAAGGTACAAACATCTCTTTAATGCTCTTGCCTAACCAGCTTCAGTCTTCTTTGGACATAAGAATTGAGTGAATCTTCTGCATCAAGTGCGAAGTGCATCAGAAGTTTGAACCAAGCTAAAAGCCTTGATTACGTTTTTGTTCTTGTCACTTAATTCATTCAAATAAAACCCATGCACAGATTCTGGGCCAGATTCTATCCCTTAAATGCATCTCATTTGTGCCACTCTGGAACCAAGAACAGAAAGCCAATAGCTCTCCCCAACTGGAGATTTTTCCTGCTCCTATGCTACATACTCCGTTGTAAGCCCCCCACATAAGGAATGTGGCTAGGACACTACTCTGTACTCTTGCCTTTCTTCACTGTGATGATGGGTCCTTGCTGGGGCTGTAGCTGGCTTTTCTTAGCTTAGAGAAGCCCACAGACTGTTCTAAACTACTCTATTGCTCTGTGTACAAGCCCTAAAACAAAGGGGCCTACAACTGGCTCCTTTGGGCTTCCTTCCCTTACTTGACAATAGACACAGCTTAGCATCTAGACCACTGTTGTCAGCCAAGATTAGAAGCATAAATACCAAAATTCATTGTGAGCTTCTCTTCCTGTACTATTTGTAGTAAAAGTCAAAGTTTCATGGAAATCCTATGATACTTCCAGCCAGTTCTAGATCCTCAACTGCACCATCAAACCTACTTGACTTAAACCAACGCTGCACAGAGTGCTAAAAATTGTATCATCTCTTCATGAATGTTATTGACTATCTCATTGTTTGAGTCAGGGTCATAATATAATAACTGGAATTGCTATCCACATCTGCTTGCAGAAAATAAAGACATGACAAGGATTCTTACTAATTTGTACTGCCAAGTGTGGGAGTATGATAGAAGAAAAAAGCTAATGTGTTTTTATTGCTTATTTTCTTTAGTTTAAGTTCCCATGTTCACAGTGTTGGGTTTGGACAGTTCATTTATATTTTGTTTTTAAATAAATATGAACTAATAAAATAATCAGTGTAACCTACATCAGTGAAAAAGGGTAGAAGTTTGAATGCAACAGAACTGAAGTTCCATCATGGAATAGATTCTTATATTGGCCCTAAATCAAAGCCCATTGAAATCAAAGGGAGTCCTTCCAGGGACTTCAGTTGTCTTAGATTTAATGTTACGGGGATGGATCCTAACACTCATTTGTTCTACTTATAACACAGGATGGATCCATGTGGGCATAAAGGCTAACGTTCTTGAGGGTCATGAAATTTCCTTAGTGCCTGAGACCCTTTGATTTGCGCTTTCATAATCTTGCTTGTTTGGTGGTTTGAATTTGCCTAAACTTCATTTTTGAATAAAAGCTTAAAGGAAAGAAAGTTCCTGCCTGAGGTCAATTCTTTGCTGGCTTAGAGAAGGTCTCATGAAAACTATTTCATAACAATACACTCTTTTGTTCAGAGCATTGGCTCTTTTGCTAGCAGCTCTTTAAGTATACACCCAGCGTGGGGAAAGAAAACTAATGCTGTGCCAACATAAAAAGTCATGAGCGGCAACAAGTTCTACCAAGTTTACACAGCTATAATTCTAGAAGAATTTTTCTAATGTGAGCCATCATCTTCATTATATGAGGCTGACATTTCAGTTACGTATGGTCTGTGATTCAAACACTACTTATACTTGGCATTTCTTGATTGTTGTTGTGGCTAGGAACCCTAAAGCCTAGATTTTTAGCCAACACGATGGGCAAAGGAACTGCTTTCAGGAGCCTCCAATAAGCATTTCCCAGTAAGGTTAGGAACTTTAGCCATGAGAGAAGTTAATTCAATTTTCCCAGTTCAAATACGCCATGATGGGATAATTCTTGGATATAATTGCTGCCTTGAAGAGTGTGAGAGAGAGGGTTCCTTGCAGCCCCTAAAATTGTTTTCTGGTATGTGTTACTGCTTCCTCTCTCTTTTTTTTTTTTTTAAACCTTGTAAATCTGGAGCTGAATTATATGTAGACTGCCATTACCAATAATGGTTGTCATAGGCCCATAGCAAGGTAACCACAAAGGAAGTGGAATGAGACCAAAACAGGGCAAGAATGAGAAGAAAAATACATTAGTTCCTCCAGGGTGTCTTGAAACAAAATAATACATGTCCATCACACTCTACTCTCATTATATCACCATCCTTTGGAGCCAAGCATTTTGTGTGTTAGAGGGTGTAGTTAATGAGGGTAATTTTAACAGGGTTTAAGTTAGTTGGAGTCAAAGTCCTAGTAGCCTTTGTGTTAAAATAAAGAAATGGGGTAAGTGCTGGAAGGCTTAGTGGAGCCTCACAGTTTGTTACTCAGTTTTAGTTCAGTAGTTTATTATAGCTGTACCATTTGCCTCCATACAGCGAAATGTTAATCTGCAGTGTTATTGCAAACTTTGCTTTACTGGAATTACAATTTGATGGTAAAAAAGTGTTCTGTGCTAAAACTTTAAACTGGAGCAGGAAAGGTTCAAACTCCAGGTGGGTGTTCTTTTCCCTGTACATTTTTTTGGGAAACCCTCCAGATATACATTCTCTGAATCACAAAAAAGTAACCAAAAAAAACCCAACAACCCTCAGACAAAAAACTATCTTCATCAATGGAAAACCAATTCTAGAAAGAAATGTTAAGATGCTGTTAGTACAAAATGACAGTGAAATCTGAATGTCCAAAAATAGCTGGTAGTGTCACTTTAAAAGTACCTTTGCTTTTCAAAGTGAAACTAATTTTGCAAACTGTTAGGCTCCAATATAGCAAAGCATTTCAGTATGTGCTTAACTGAAAGCATGTGCTCAAGTGCTTTGCTGAATTGGGACCTTACTCTATAACCTAGCGCAATATCTTTCAGTTTTTTAAAGGGGAAAATTCCTGTGAGCATGGAAAGTTTCAAATTAACTTTTAGAGCCATTAAGAATGGCATTTGGCTGTTATATGCTAGTGCTACCCAAGCGATGTGATGATGAGGTACCGCAAGCTTGTCCCAAAGTAAAGCTTTTAAACATGGTGACCTGCATCCCAACTATGACCTGATATATTCCTGAAATTTAAGCCCTAGGGACTGTCTTCAACAATAGGCTGATGATCGTGTCAGATCATGAGATACATTTGCAATCCACTGCAATGATGCCAACTGCAAAAGTTCAGAAAACTTGAGTCAGACGCTCCAATCCAACCCATGAGATTTAAAAAAGAAAACATAATTAAATCCTTTTTTTTTTTTTTGGTCTGCCTTCTGATTTTTGAACTACCTACCCACAACAGCACCGACCTCTTCCACTTCAGCTAGAGGAGTTGCTAGTGGGTTGGGGGTGAAGTTTGTTCCCTAAGTGGATCGGCACTTGCAGGCAGACACAGCACATGTTGCCCAGTGAGTTATATAAGTACTTGCGAGACAGTAGTGGAAAATTGGGCAGGAGGATTCTTGGTTTTTCTTTCTGGCTCTGGGAACAGATTTTAGCCTAGTGGTTAGACAATATAGACAAAGGTAACAATGCCACTGTGTTTGCATCCTCTGGATGCCAAAGAATCTGCCTCCACCACTCAAGCTAAACAACCAGATCTCTTAGCGTGAAGGCAGTATGGTCATAAATCTCTATTTTTGCATTAGCTACTAGAACCACACTATATTAGTATAAATTACAGAAGCATCTAATTTGTTACGTTCCTTTCTAGAGACTGTGGCAAAGTGGATCAGGTTTAGTTTTACTATATTAGAAACTTGGGGTCTATTCAAGGTTCTTTCTGAAATGATCTTTTGCAATCTCTGGTACCTGTGAAATGGATGAATGTTTGTACGTTGTAGTATGGTTCATAATGAGGATTGTGAAAGAGATAGAGCTGGTCTGAGGATTCACAGTCTCTGGATTCGCAGTTTGCACCTCCCCCTAGGCTACAGGGAATTGTAGGAAAGAGAACCTTCCTCCTCCCGGTTTTCACATCATTGTAGAACTGCCTACAGCAGGGGGCCAGCATTCAGTAATGAGACCACCAAACTCATTTTCAATTTTTTTACCTAAGCACATGTAGGAGGCTGCTCTCTGGGGTGAAAGATTAGGAGATTAAATATCTGTGCCTCTTGGTATACATAAACCAAATAGTTTTAAATAAGTCACAAGTCAACGAACATGCGATACAATGACTTCAGTTGTGGTAGGACTTAGGGAGTGCATGGAAAGAGGAAAAGAACATATGACCATGGGGAAAACCCCCTTTAGTGTTCACATTACAAACATTTAATATTTTATAGGAGAATAATACATAAGCTTTGTGGGCACTGTCACAAAGGAGCTGTGACAATAGCAGAATATAGATCGCCTTAGCACCGTGGCTTGTGCTGTCCTAAATTATCTTAAATAAGGATAGTTTTGTGATTGTCATGGACCTCCTCTATTCCTGGCTGTGCCAAAGACTTCTTGTGTGATACTGGACAAACAATAAAGACAAAGGTTTTCCAAAGTGGCTTCTAATTTTTAATGCCTCATTTTTTGTGTATCTGAATTTAGATGTCATGTATGATTCTTCAGAATTGTTTGAATTCATACAGCTTCAGTTAATGTCAATGCAACCTCCAGATGCTTGGTCTACCATAAAATCCATAGCTAGATGTCTAAAATTTACAACACAAAAAAATGGAGAACTCAAAATTAGAGGTCTATTTGGAAAATACTGGCCCTCATCTTTTAGACGCAGATAATATCTACCTTGCAAAGTCACCATGAGTCTTAATTCATTCATAATTGTAAAGTGCTTTGAGAATCTGATAGGATTAATAATCATTAAAAATTTTGACACTCTAGCATACATTTGTGATGTTTGACATATATGCACGAAGTTTAGCTAACCATTTAGCATTTGTGTGCATATTTCCTGCATGACACTGAAAAACGTTCCTCATCTCTGCACTACATGAATAGCTTGCTGTATACTGTTTCTCTCACATCCCAGGTGAGTGCTCTAGCCACTAGGTTAAAGATACAAGGTGGGCAGCACCAGCACCTGCTCCTCCAACCATTTAGCATGGAGCAACACAGGCACCTAGCTCATTCCTTCAAGAAATGCCTTAGGCACCTCAATTGCCTGAGTCCAGGCAGCGGGTTCCCAGTCATAGATTACTAAATGGAGTTCATGCCTCCCTGCATCTTGGATTGAGGTGTGTATCTCAGAGACAGGTGGAGCTTAGCACACACCCTCTCCTTGGCACCTCCCATTGGCTAGCTTAGGCAGCTCAAAAGTGTGCTGGCTTTTGTGGATCATAGACTTAGATGCTCGTTTCTTCCCATTCATTCTATAGAGGACCTAGAAACCTAACTCGGCTTTCAGAGCTCACCAACCCAGGGAGGAGAATACACACACTACATCACTCAGCCAGAGGGTGTAGCATGTCCCCTCTGTGCAGCAATCCAGCTTTGCTGGTCAAAGCAGAAACATGGGTTCATGGTCCCTCAGCTTCTTCACCCCTTTGGGGTCACTCGCACTGCCAAGGGACAGTAGCAGCGAACGTGTATTTAAAGCCTGGCCCTGTTGTTTGTTATTTATACTAGGGTAGCACCTAGAGCAGGGGTCTCAAACTCGCGGCCCGCGGGCCAACTGCGGCCCGCGGGCTTGTGTTATGTGGCCCGCAGTCCGAATCCGGCCGCAGGCTTGTGCTGTGAGTATTTTCAGAGCGGAGCTCAGGCAAGTTGTGGCCGTCTTAAAAAGGAAATGGCCGCCGAATGTGGCCCCACAGGGAGATTTAACGGCGGAGAGTGGAGTCTGCAAGTCCCTGTGAGAGCCTCTCTCTCTTCTACTGTGCCGCCGAATTGTACCCTGAGGGGAGATTTTTTCGGCGGAGAGTAGAGCATGAAAGGTAGAGCAGAGAAGTGTGTGCTATGCGTGGCCCCCCTGAACTCAACTCAATGTAAATGTGGCCCGCCATAGCAATTGAGTTTGAGATCCCTGACCTAGAGGCTGTGGTAATTGTGACTACTGTGAATAGTCCCAGTGAAATAAAGTTAAGCAAGTTTGTATGTCCTTGCAGGACTGAGGTGATACTTTCAATAGTCTTAACTTTTGCCTGAGCTATTTCAAGTGTGAGCATCCCCTAGCTTTAATCTGCTAGTTCTACAGAGTAGGGTACTTCAAAGCTACTTTGAACATGTGGAAGTCTACATCTTCTGTTATGACAGAGGTCTAGCCAGAGACCACCAATCATGACAACGGGAGTGTTCAATAGTAAATAGCTAATCTGTGGACTTGGTACCAATAACTCATCTCCAAAGAGAATCAAAGTGAATACTTCAGCGTGGTAGGAGGAGGGAAGGTTACTGTGAGTATACAAAGAACAGCATGCAAAGAAATATTCATAATTCAGACCCAAAGAGAGATTCTTAATTGCGACATTCTTCTGATGAAGAGAGATTGATGATTCTTAAAAAGTTACATTCTCCCTAGCCAGCTAGCTTTTGAGTCAGCAGTCAGGAGAGAATAATTCAGAGCTGACATCACAGGCAGCTTTACAGTTTAATGTCAGCAGATGACAGTGAAAGGAAAGACATGCGTCAGGGAGTGTTCTCATCAAACTGAGTTTAATACTTTTCTTAGGTTTCTAAACATAGGTCTGATCAGTCCCACATTTGGCTCTCAGTCCAGGCTTTCGCAGCCTGCATTGGAAGAGCTGTCTATGACTTGACTTCTTCCTTGTCAGATTTTGTAACTGCTTTTGGGTGACAAATTAATATTTTAAGCTGCAGTTTTCATATGTGAATATGCTACATGCCAAGGATCAATGATCAGATAAAAGAGGATACTTTCAAAAAAAATCACCCTGATTTTCTTAAAAATCAGAAC
Organism: Mesoclemmys tuberculata; assembly: GCA_007922155.1. Taxonomy (NCBI): domain Eukaryota; kingdom Metazoa; phylum Chordata; order Testudines; family Chelidae; genus Mesoclemmys; species Mesoclemmys tuberculata. The sequence goes on from ML675603.1 coordinate 49,866,003, forward strand.
TTCTTGTCAAATCTCATTATAGCTAACATCCCACAGTATGCCAAAAAATATCAGACAAATAGGCGTCAGCATGATTAATTTCACCACTATTCCCCCCCCACCTCCTTCTCAAACTGACCACTGGGAGCTGCAGACTGGGATGGCTAAGCATATGCTCTCCACATGTTAACTGAAATGTTTGTCAACAAATGACATTTTTAACTCCAGTAACTCTAGCCAGCCGCCTTGATCTATTACACAAGAATGATTTATATGAGTAAACTGAGTAATCTCAAATGACTGTGTTGCTGTTTTGCCTTAATCCATACTGAAGTGAAACAGGAAAATAAAGTTAATTAACAGTCAGTAGATCAAATTTAAAAACAAAGACTAAGAAATCCTCTTAAACTTATTTGGGAGAAAGAATATATTGATAATTAGAATGGTAAAGGACAGCCACACTCTCCAGTGATTTTTCTACTCTCTGCTAAAGGAGAAATAAGCCCTAAGCATAAAGCTTTTCCACTTCTGGTGGTGATCTCATCAGATCTCCAATTCTGGATAGTACTTGGTTTGGTGATCTCCCAAGATAAACCATGGTGCTGCAGGAAGTGGTGTTGGTGGCATTTCAGTAGCTAGCAGTCTTTCCCCTGAATCACCTCTGAACCAATGATCAAAATAGTCATTGGGAGGAGTAAGAAAGGGAATGTCTGGAACACAGCACGTGCCTACTATCCATAAGGGGAGTTAAGCACTGGAACAAATTACCTAGGGAGGTTGTGGACTCCATCACTGGAGGTTTTAAGACCAGGTTAGATAAACACCTCTGAGGGATAGTGTAGATAATAATTAGTGTAGGTAATACGTAGATAATACTTAATGTAGATAATAACTTAGTTCCGCCTCAGTGCAAGGGATTGGACTAGATGACGTATGAAGTCAACTTCCAGTCCTACATTTCTATGGTTCTATGACTTGACAAGAGTTTAGATTACAGGATGTGCAACCTGACTTTAAGGGAATTAGACAGAACCAGATCTTTCCCTGGTTGCTCCAGGTGTGTTGTCCTGGTTGTTGGACTAGCTGCTCCTCTGTTCCTTTCCTGGGTTTTATGTGCATCCCCTCAAGTGTCAGGCCTTGTGCTGCAGAACTGTGTGTCTCAAACGTTCTGCCCAGTGGGCCTGGCTGATTTTGGACACCCGCTGTTCTTCCCCTTGGAAGGCTGCAACCAGTAGTTCAGGGTAACAAAACCCCATTCTGAATTGAAAACAAACATTTTGAATTTTTCAGTAAGAACCAAGCACTGAGAGAAAAAGGATTTTAAAACAGCAAACCATCTTCACACACGTCTACCTTACCTAAAGCCTCACCAGCCCATAGATGGTAATCTAGGCAGACCTAACTTTTTCAGGCACCCAAATTGGTTCTGCATGTCTCTGTCATGTTTTTAGAGAGCTATCCACACTGAGTCCAAGAACTCTTTTTTGAGTGCTAACAGCTGATTTAAATCCCATAATTTTGTATGTGTAGCTGGGATTATGTTTTCCTATGTGTATTACTTTGCATTTATCAACACTGAATTTAATCTCACATTTTGTTGCCCAATCACCCAGTTTTGTGAGATCCCTTTGTAACTCTTTGCAGTCTGATTTGGACTTTACTATCTTGAATGATTTTGTACTGTTTGCAAATTTTGCCACCTCACTGTTTACCTCTTATTCCAGATCATTTATATACAGTAATAATAAATTATTACAAAGGAGCTTCAGATCATTCAGTGTTTACCTCACATTTTCCAGTGGGCTATGGGGTAGTCTAGGGCAAGAGCTCCCTCAGTCTCTCATGTGGAGTCTATTCCACTGTGAATTAAATAGTCATTGGCACAGGAACTTGAACTTCAGTCTGCTACCTCCCAGGGGTTGTATTAATTTAGAAAGAATAAATGGGCCAAAGCTATAAAAAACCCAATCATATAGACAAAGTTCGAGGTTCGGTATACAGTGTGCTTAGTACCATGGCAAACACCATTAAAAGTCCGTTTAACCTTTTATTATATATTATAGAAAAAGGAAAGGAAAAACAGTTAAAACCTTTGAAATGTGAAGTATTAATGAAACTTTCATTTTAACAGCATCCCTTGTTCACTTTCCCTTTAGCTGGAGAGTGTTTTAAAAGGAAAAGCCCCCTTTTTGACATTCTATTAGATGGTATTAAAAATGGTAATAACTGTTCTTTTGGGGAAAAGAGAAGAAGTTAGTAGAGATGGACTGTAGCTGTTGTTGTGTCAGTTCATTCCAGGTGGTGGTTGGGATTCAGCTGCAGCTGGTAGAGGTGATGATGTGGTCTGGTCAGGACATCTTTCAGGTTGAGGAAGGCCCAGGATCCCAGGAGATGATGAAAGTGGCATGTTCCCATCGCCAGTTTTTTCTCCTCAAAGTCTCTTTCTTTAAGGAACTACAAAGAGAGTGGTCAGCACAATAGCCCATCACCTCATTATTTTGTCTACCAATTAAGCCTTGTTTCCAAGACCAATTTTGGTTTCCTGATTTCTGGTTCTACACTTTTCTGGTTTGCCAACATGATCTTAACACAGTCCTTGAGACCTGGTCTACACTGACAATGTAACGAGCTTACATTGAACACCTAAAGTATGTATCTCCACTGGCATGTCAGTTTCGCCGATCAACTTAATAAAACAACCTCCACAAGTGGCGTAGCGCTGAAGTCGAATTCTGTGGGTCGAGTGAGCATCAGTGTAGGCAGAGTGCAATCGATGTCATTGGCCTCTGGAAGATATCCCATAATGCTCTGTCCTGCCCATGCTGCACATTTGCAGTCTGATGCACTGTGGCCACATAAACAGGAAATGGGTCCTTCCCGTAAGTCCAGGAAATTTTGAATTCCCATTTCCTGTTTGGTCAGCGAGGAGAGAGCACAACTGATCATGGTGGCTGCACACTCCAAATACACTCCAGCCTGGACTCAACCTGAGGTCTTGGATGTCATCGGTCTCTGGGGCAAAGAGTCTGTTCTGGCTCAGCTCCAAGCAAGCAAAAGAGATTTAGATATCTACAAGAAGATATCTCATGGCATGTTGGAGAATGAGCACAACAGGGATGCACAGCAATGCCGCATTAAGATCAAAGAGGTGAAGGAGGCTTATCAGAAAACTAGGGAAGCTAATAGCCATCTGGTTCCGCACCAAAAGCATTCTGCTTTTATGAGGAGCTGCATGCAATTCTCGGTGGAGACCCCACTCCTATGCCACCTTGCAGTGTTGATACTTCGGGGGAATCCAAGGCCAGAATGAATGAGGATGAGTCCATGGATGAGGAGGAGGATGAGGAGAACAGGAGACAGGCGGGTGGGGCATCCCTTCTCCCTGAAAGACAGGAGTTGTTTGCAACACAGGAGCAGCTCGCTCAGACGCAGGAAACCGTGACTGAACAGGATGCCGGGGAAGGCACATTTGGTGAGTATGCACTGCAAATTGCATGTCTTTGTTTATATCCCCTGTCCAGAATCTTGTATCAGCAGGGAAAAAGTGGGGTGTGTGGCAGTGGGGCTGTGCTTCCTTGTACTTGGTGTGCTTAAGCATTGTGTTCACCCCAGAAAAGATTATTTATGTGTAAAGGGATGCTCCAAGAATCCTCCATGAGTATCTCCAGAAAGCTTTCATGCAGGTACTGTGCAATCCTTTGAAGAAGATTTCTTGGGAGGGCAGCCTTATTTTTTCCACCATGATAGGACACTTTCCTCTGCCAGTCTGGTTTTAATCATGCAGGCATCATTGCAGAACACAGCATAGCAGCATAAGGGCAGTAGCCAGATACTTGCAGCAAATCCTCCCTTTTGCCTGTGTGACCCTTAGCAGGCTGATATCACTTATGGTTACCTAAGGAAGATGATGCACATTTACAGTACCCGACCAAGAAAGGTTTTTAAGTGTGTGCTATTGCACAGCTGGGAATGGTTTCTAGGTTCAGCATACCGCAAGTCCCTAAGCAGGATGTTGTTGCTATGCCCTTTAGGCATCCGCAAACGGGTTCCCATTTTTTTCCTCCAGAGACAGTTAACCGGTACCCACCCCTCACCCTTTCTACCACCTGTTAAAAGCCTGATCAATTGGGATCCCAACTGCTGTAGGGAGCATGGACTTGTGTAGCATAGGCCTGGGGATTTCCCTAACATAGATGCACTCACCCCTTACTTACCATGGCTAGAACGGCACTCTGACCCCTGCAATAGTCAGACAATGATATGAGGTTGAAGCCTTCTCTTGGGAATGTACAGGGGACTTATTTTTACATTGTAACATTGCTTTTTGTCCATGGGATGAGTTAACAATGGGGACCTTGTGCTTTGCTTCTCTCACCATGGACAATGTGTCCTTCAACACACCACTGTCTCATACTCCTTCAGAGTGTCTGTCGCAGATAAGACGGTGAACCCCCCCTCGCTGGATGACATGTTTAATGAGCTAATGAACGCCTCCACGGCTGCTGACACAGCTAAGGGTGTGGAGGATTTCATTATCTGACACACTGAACATGGACATGGACATGGACAGGAAGGCAGCACAGGAGCATGAGCATTCAACACAAGAAGAGATGCGGTGTATAATGGGTGATCAGTCAGACATGCTGAGGCATCTGGTTGAGCTTCAGGGAGCTCAGCAGCAGGACAGACTCCTTTTGCAGCCCCTGCAAAACTCTGAGCTAATGCATTCTTTATTAGCCCTCATCCCAAAGTGGTCTAGGAGGAGGCTGAGCAGAATGCAGTACATGCTGCACTCCTTGCCAGCTGAGGTGAGCAGAAAGAGGAGTGGGGAAGTGCTTCACATTTCATTACTGTTTGTTTATTGATAAGAAGAGAATAAAGTGAAGGGGAAGGAAGAGGGGACTGGAACGGTGGTTGAGGGAGAAGGGAAGAACTGGCGTGGTGGGGGATGGGTAGGAGATACGTAGTGAAAGCACAGCACAGATAAGCAATGCACATTACTGTTGTGTCTTGTTGCAAAAGTGGTTTTTCAAAGTTTCCCTGAGGTGCAGTGCTCTGCAATTGGCTCTCAGCATTGCAGTGACATCTGGCTGCTCAAAATTTGTGGCCAGCATAACTGCCTTCACTTCCCAACCCAATGGGATCTTCTCCCTCTTTGTCTCACAGACATTACAGAGCACACAGCAGGCAGAGATAACTATTGGGATTTTTTTTTCACTGAGATCTAACCTAGTGAGCAGACTTCATCGGCATGGCTTTAAACATCCAAATACAATATTTCACCACCATTCTGCACTTGCTGAGCCTATTATTAAAATGCTCCTTCTCGCTGTCCAGGTGCTTGATGCAGGGCTTCATTAGCCAGGGCAGCAAGGTGTAGGTGGGATCACCCAGGATCACTATTGGCATTTCAACATCACCAATATTTATTTTTTGGTCAGGGAAGAAAGCGCCTGCCTGCATCTTTTTGAACAGACCTGAGTTCCTAAAGATGCACGCATCATGCATCTTTCCAGACCACCCCACGCTGATGTTGGTGAAGCGTCTCCTATGATCCACAAAGGCTTGCAACACCATTAAAAAGTATCCCTTTCAGTTTAGGTACTCTGTGACAGGGTGTTCCGGGGCTAAGATAGGGATGTGCGTCATCTATCGCCCCCACACAGTTTGTGAACCCCATTGCAGAAAAGCTTTCCACTATGTCCTCTACATTTCTTAATGTCACTACCCTTCTTAGCAAAGTCTATTAATGGCCCGGCACACTTGAATCACAGCTGCTCCCCTGGTGGATTTACTGACTGTGACCCTACTGACCGGTAGCAGTCTGGCATTGCCAGCTTCCACAGCACGATGGCCACTCTCTTCTCCACTGTTAGAGCTGGTCTCAAGTGAATATTCATGTATTTCAGGGCTAGGGAGAGCTCTCTACAAAAAGAAAGTGGCCTTTAGCATTTAAAAGTTCTGCAGCTACTGCTCATCATCCCACACCTTCATAACAATGTGATCCCACCAGTCACTGCTTGTTTCCCGGGACCAGAAACAGTGCTCCACCGAGTGTAGATGGTGCATGACAGCCTGCAGCAAATGGGAATTGTTTCATTCTATGGCTTGTAGCAAGGTTGCCTCTGTAACATTATAATTTTCAGCACTGCGGCTCCTGTCTTGGATTTGAAAAAATTGTGCGAAAAGGAGATCATCTGTTTGTTTTGGACTGGGACAAGAAGGGGGTAGGGAGAGAGTACATTGCATCACAGGAGGATGACAACCTTCCCAAAAGCCTCTGCTGCTAGTTGCACTGTGGGATAGCTACCCATAGTGCACGGCTTTGATTGTTGACCCAAGCACAACTGGTGGGGATGCAATTCCCTGACGCAATGAGCGTGGTGTAATCGCGCTCCTCCAACTTCTGAAATTTGATGGGTGAAAGTTGATTTAATGTAAATTGACTTCACTTCAAGTGTAGACATACCTTGAGTTATATCATTCAGTAGGCCTTTTTGTTTGGAATAATTCAGTCTTTTCCTACCTTTCATACCTTTTCCCATCAATGTTTGTTGTTCTAGGTTATGATAACGTCTTATGAACTTACACTTGTTTTTTGCAGTTAAATTGACAACTAAGGTAAATTTGTAGGCCCAATTTTCACAACACAGGTGAATGCCTTAGCCATGAGGCTATAGAGTTATTCTCCCTCACCTTCCATGGCCCAATGATTATTCAAGCGTATGATACAAAGTGCAACAGCTTCAACAGGAGAGATTGAGAGACCTGCCCCAGACTATCCAATACCCCAGTGGTTAGGGCACTCTCAAATCTTTGCTGCCCAGGTCTTCCACATCCCAGGTGAATATGCTAACTGCTGGGCTAATGGTTGTGAAGAAGGCACTATCACCTCCAGATCTAACACCACTTCCTTTTCCTCCAGCGGTTTTGTGAAATAAAATTTGGCCAAAACCATTTGGAAAATTCCTGTCAAATTCATAAAGTTTCAAGCTGACTGAAATTACATTTTTCAGCAAACAAATTATTCATACAAAATATTTTGCCCAGCTAAAGAGATGGTAACTGTGGCACCTCAGACACTGTTATGTCGTAGCTGTGAGTAACGGTTGTCTTTTCATAGCTTGTTACAGGAATTATTGCACGCACTATGGTAGGGTGAGTGATAAAGGAGATTAGGAGAAGCACAGACAAAAGAATTGGCAGAGGGAGGAAGAGTAAAGATGAATGTGGAAGAGATGAAACAGAGGAAAAAGAAATAGGTTTCATCTTTTTGTATCTTTCTAACTAGAAAATCAAATGCAATGTGAGTTATGATGAAACAAGTGTAGGAAATTAAAAACAGGAGTTAAAATGATCAGTAAAAACAATATAAAATATGTAAGTGTTTGAAAGAAAAATGATATCTAGGAATTTGTGGATAGTAGAATGGGGAATATGGAAATATAAAAAAAGCAGAACAGAAATTAGAGAGCAACAAGGAAGGGACTGAGATGAAATGATAGTGACTAAGTGAGAGCCAGAGCACACTCAAGTCAGATAAAAATATTTATCTAGCATTAATTAGTGGGAAAGCAAGTATAAATCTCTTGAAGTATGTAGAATGCTAAATATTCGCTTTCGTACTTCATGCTGTTCATTTTATGCTGTTATGCTTCATGTTGTTCATGCTGGCAGGTGTATTATTTATCTCTAATCTGATGGTCAGAAAAACTAGCTGTTTATTTCAGGTCACTTTTGCTGTCATTTCTGAAGGATATATCTGTTCAGCACTGCTGAGCAAGAGGGGCCAAATATGGAACCGTTTCTCTCATCTGTTCACCCCTCATCCCCAGAACTTTGGATGCTCAGATAAAGTATAAGCACAATGCAAACATCTCTGGGTTGTGTCTGTAAAACCAAACCCTGACTAACACAGTTCTCCCATTATACAGATAAGCCCATACTGAAACCTGACCAAACACCCTGAACATTCCATGGTTTGGATAAAAACAACCCACATCCCCATGATCCCTGAGAGAGATTAGTTTGGTAAAGGCAAAATCTACATAGGTTTTTCAAAACTAATATTGAAATGCAGCTCCTTTGGGTCCTCTCTGACAGATATTCAGGATTCTAGCTTGGGTCTGGGATATAAGGGATTTTTGTCGTCATGCTTCATATATCAGAGATGTCCTCCATTGATGGCAATATGGATGTGATGACCATAGCCGATTGTCTTTTGCAAAGTGTACTTGAGGTAACACAGAGACATAGATGGGAAGAGCCTACTGTAGAATAAGGACATGGCGCCAAATTCTCTGCTGATGCAATTCCATTAAATACATGGAGTTGTATCAGCTGAAAATGTAGCCCATGAATGTCTTTCTGGTGTTTACAAGAGAGGCTTCTAAATGACTGATGTGAGTTGATGTTCCTTAAGGACTTTTTTTGGATTATCGGCAGATAAGTCTGCTCAATGGTCTGTGGGAATGTTGGATGGGATGGGAACTGAGTTACTGCAGAGAATTCCTTTTTGGGTGCTGGCTGGTGAGTCTTGCCCACGTGCTCAGGGTTTAGCTGATCGCCATATTTGGGGTCGGGAAGGAATTTTCCTCCGGGGCGGATTGGCAGAGGCCCCGGAGGTTTTTCGCCTTCCTCTGCAGCATGGGGCATGGGTCGCTTGCTGGTGGATTCCCTGCAGCTTGAGGTCTTCGAATCTCACTTTTGAGGATTTCAATAACTCAGTCATGGGTTCGGGGTTGTTATAAATGTGTATGGGTAGGGTTTTGTGGCCTGCCTTGTGCAGGAGGTCAGACTAGATGATCATATTGGTCCCTTCTGACCTATGAGTCTATGAGTCTATGAGACTTGATTCAAAGCCCCCTGAAGTCAATGTGACTCCTTCAAGTAACTTCAATCAGCTTTGGATCTCACAGACCACATACGTTTCATTTAGGAATGAACCCAAAATACTGATTTATGACACACTGATGGGCAGTTATTGCCTCTCCTTCTTTCGCGTTGCCAGGACAGGTTGCCATTAGAAGTTACTTCATTTGTTGTGTTAAAGGTGTAATAAAATTGCACTCACTTGGCCAGAATCTAATGTATGTTTCCACCTATTCGGCCCCTGCCATTTGCAAAAAAGATATGTTAGAATTGGAAATGGTACAGAGAAGGGCAACAAAAATGATGAGGGATATGGATCAGCTTCATATAAGGAAAGATTAAAAAGACTGGGACTTTTCAGTTTAGGAAAAAAAAGACGACTAAGGGGGATATGATAGAAGTCTATAAAATCTTGACTGGTGTGGAGAAAGTGAATAAGGAAGATTTATTTACTCCTTCACATAACACAAGAACTAGGGGTCACTCAATGAAATTAATAGGCAGCAGGTTTAAAACAAACCAAATTTGGTACTTCACACAACGCATAGTCAACCTATGGAACTCGTGACCAGGGAATGTGAAGGCCAAAACTATAGCAGGGTTCAAAAAAGACCAGGATAAGTTCATGGAGGATAGATCCATCAATGGCTATTAGCCAAGATGGTCAGGGATGCAATCCCATGGTCTGAGTATCCCTAGCCTCTCTTTCCCAAAAGCTGGGAGTGTCGAGTGGGCGACAGGGGATGGATCACTTGATGATTACCTGTTCTGTTCATTCTTTTTGTGGCACCTGGCATTGGCTACAGGAAGACAGGATACTATCCTAGATGGACCATTGGTCTGACCTAGTATGGCCGTTCTTATGTAATGGCTCCAGTTTCAATATCTACTATGTTTCCATCAATACACTGTATTTCTTTTATGCTGAGATATATACAATAGAGTTTCTTACAAAAAGACTTGCACATCAAACCGGAAATCGGTAACTTTGTTTGGGAGTTCCAGGATTCAGTGCTTATGTCTTTGAACCCAGCTATGTTCAGACTTTATATAAATAGGTTCATTCTGCAAGCATTAAACCTGTCATTTTAAGCCCTGTGAGACGGAGGGAAGTGGGTTAGGGTTTCAGCACTAAGATTTTTCAGATATATTTTTAGACACTTTTATGACAGCAGTCTTGGCATGCTACTCAGTGTGCATTGTTTGTCTGGATGTTTATTCCTCATGGCTACGAGTGAAGGATATCACCTTAAATAAACCATAATGTTATGCTGAATGTCTGGAGACATTTGAACTTTTAATATCAGTAAAGATTTATGATCTACAAGCATTACAGTTGTAGTTCAGCATAGTCTTAGTTTGACAGTTTCATTCAGAATATTAGTACATGAATGAGTTGAGCAGCACAAAGTTATTTCTGGCTTAATTTATGGGTCAGGCATGAACATTTACAAATTACGCAGAGAGGAAATTAACTGTTAAGTATATTTTTAAAAATTAATTTGAATACAGACGTCACCACTATTTTAAAAAAACAACTAAACTAAATATTTTTAAAACCTGGATGTAGTGATTTGTGCATAAATTGGTTGAGAAACTCCAAGTAAGATGAAAATTACATACTATTTTGCAGGAGGCCAGATCCTCAGCTGTTGTCAATTGACTTCAATGGCGCTGTGCCAATGGAGCTCAGGCGATTTACACCTGCTGAGGATTTATTTTCAATCTTCTCAGGGATCCTAGTGCAAAATAGCGCTTTCTGAAATTGAGCAGACATGGGACCAGGAAAAGTATTTGCATGCTCAAACCCACTTACAGGTTTTAATATCATGGGGTAATATTTCTAACTTTGCTATCAAGGATGTTATTTAAAAGCTGCAAAACATACATGGAAAATCAAAGCCAGATTACAGATATCTACAGGTTTTGTTTTTTGTTTTTAAATGAACAGGAATTTTAAAATGATCATTTAGAGCATAATCAAATCCTGGTGGGCAATCTTTCCTCTGTTTTCAAGCAAAATAGAAATCTAAATCTTACTTTCACACATAGGCCAGAGGTTAATTTAGGGCCAGACCAAATTAGGGGATTCTGTGCAGAAAGGGGTCTTTTGCACACAGATCAGCTCCTGTCCAGAGGAAAACAAAGAAGCTGAAATTATGCAGCAGCATCTTCTGTATGTTTATGGTGCGTGAACTCAAGTCATCAATCCATTACATCTGCTCTGTAAAGGCATGATCCAATGCCTGTTGGAATCATTGAAAGTTTTTCCATTCACCTCCACCAGGCACTGGATCACAGCCTAGTTACCTCTTGTACAGACTGGTACTAAGGACAAGACAAAAGGAAATATAAAAAGTAGAGGAATGATATCTATGCCGCTGATTTTTCTGTGCCAAAGAACAAAAAGAGTCAGGTATACAACTATAGTGTCAGGAAACTGCAAATGCTGGTATTTTGATTAGAATTTGAGGCAAATCTATCATATGTCTGGTCACATTTTCTTTCGTCTTGTTTCTTAATGAAAGTTAAATTCATTAATACATATTAGTTGCCTCCACAACCTGTTTTTTATCTTGAAAAATAAAACTGCACACACATATATTGAAAACATTTCACTTTATTGGCACATTCCACAAAGCAGAAGGAGCTACCAGCTTGTTTCTTTATAAACCTGTTAAGTTTTAGGATGAAAACATGGGCAAGTGGGAGAGATTTAACTTTCGTTTCCTGTTGCGGGTTTCTGCTAGGCTGGTTGTGAAACATACTGGCACAGATGATTTTGCATAAAAATGTTTCCATTTTAATGTGATTCGAACCGGCCTGTATTGGTGAGACCTGCGGGATGGCTCTCTGCTCACTCAGGCCCTAATCCAGTGAGGTACCGAGGCACATAGTCAGCTTTACTAATGGGAGTAGCTCCGTCAAAAGTAACATTCAAATTCACTTCAATACCACTGTAGCTGCTTTGTCGGATCAGGGCCCCAGATAGTATTTCCAGATCAAGTCACCTGCTCTGGCCCCTATATTCTGTCAGAGTGCAGGGGGTATAAAAGAGCAACTCTGGAGAGAATTCCTCTGGCACAGAAACTGTGCAACCTGACATAAATTACCCTACAGTCCCTATGGTGTGAGGAGCAGCCCAGGATCTCCTTAGTGCTGTACCTTCTTTCCTGCCCCAAGCCCACACCTAACCTATCCTGAGGACTGCAAAAATCATCCTATTTCTGAGAGAGGGATGGGGCTTAACACACACCTCTTGCCTTGGCACCTTCCATTAGCTAGCTTAGGTGAGGAGCTGCCTATTGCGCTGGCTTTTGAGAATCTGTTTTGCCTATTCATTGTTTAGGAAGCCTACGCATTGACTTCAGGCTTTGTGAATTCCACTGATTTTTCTAAGTGCCTATAAGCTCAGAGTCGCAGTGCTCAAACATCATTATGCTTAAATTTCTTGGTGAATTCAGCCCATGCTGCTTATTTACTGAGTTCTGCAAAAGAGGGATAGAAGCTTAGCCTAAATCTAAAGGAGAAGGAGGAAAAATTGATGTATGTGACTTTTCTTCCCCCTGCCCCTTGAAGTTCAGTCATCAGCAAGAAGACAGGGAGAGGGTGTGAATAACAAATAACCACGTCAGTTCCAGAAAGGAAAGACATTTTTCTGTGGCGTTGCTACAGATCTCTCTCTCCTGCAATCCTGGGTGGATGAATGACATGAAAGGCTGAAAAAGAAAATGGGAAATTGAGGAGATCTGCATTCCAGCTGCTGCTGGAGTGTACACAGGTTGCAGACTGACAACTCTGTCACAGACTATAAAGGCTGCTGAAAGTATACTCTCACAAGAAAAGAGGATGCCAGGGATGCTCTGGGATGGCTTGTGAATGGCTTTTATGTGGGTCAATCGGAGAAGAGAAACTCACAAGAAACTCCCTTGCACGGTCCATGAAAGAGTCTATCACAAGTACTGACTGTTTCCGGGGAGCAGATGGCCTGCTTCCTCTGTGTACCCCAGCAGGGGCAGCAACCAGGGGCACGCTACTGCAGACAAGTCACCAGTAGCAGCTGGTTTTTTTACCACTGGGTCCTTCTGGCCTGCCTTGAAATATGGCACTTTGTGTACTTAGAGTTCCCATCATTGCTATCATTAGTAGAGCTACTCTGTTTGTAGTGCCATCATGGGAAATTTTGAGAAATATTTTGAGTGTTAACAGCTTTATAGAATAAATCCTAAATGAAAACTGTTGTTTGGAATTTGCCAGAAACACTTATCTAAAACAAATCTTTGAAGTTGGGCCCATTATAATGTAATTGCCGACTTTGTTTTTTGTTGCCCAAGGGTACGAGCTATAGGTAAGAAAACCAGAATTGGAATTATAGTAATCTTAAAGAGGATTAATTAATCTATATCATAACATATCATTACTGAAAAATGGTCCACATTAAAACGAATCATACAACTTATTCAAGCAATGCAAAACCTTTTGATTTATTTGGATAGCTGCCTTTCTGCTTATTCTGGAGAAATTAGTTTGAGAGAGATGACAATGATTCATAAACCTTGCTAAACTTCTGGATTCATGTTTGTTACTGGCATCTTGTTGCAGATGTACGGCTTTGGTATGTGGGTATGTATATGTATATGTATCTGTGTGCGTGTGTATATAATTTCTGGATGCCATGGTAAAGAAATCCAGCATCAAGTTATGACTACCTGACTCTTCATGTCACCCAGTAAGTGTAAAAATAATTCACCGTGTAAAAAATAAGCACACGTGCAGTTATTTAATGCAACGGTTCCCAACCTGGGGTGTTGGACCCCCTTGGAGGGCACCAAAGATCACAGGGGGTCGGTGAAGCTTCAGTAGTATTGAGGTAATTTAGCCCCCCATGCTGGCTGGGTGCAGCAGCCTCAAACCCTGAGTTGGCTGGAGCAGAGGAGCAGCCCCCCCATCAGCTCCAAGCTGGCCAGGTGCCCGGCCAAAGAGAGAGAGCAGCTCCCCCCACCCCAAA